>OZ026848.1:30416402-31616402 GCA_964023205.1 Lutraria lutraria | reverse complement strand
GGTGTATCTATTTAACTCCAGATTTTGATATCTCCAACAGTCAATTAAATCATTTTCTATAATCATTTGTAAAACTACATCCCTTGATCTAGGATTATTCAGATTTCTATAATTGAAACAATCTTTTGTAGGGTCTAGGATTAAATTAAAATAACCCGCAAGCATACACTGATTATCTATGTTACCTAATTTTGTGCTGATATTCCTATAAAAATCAGGATTGTCTCTATTTGGACCATATATATTGAGAAGAGTGAACACTTTTGTACCTACAATTGACTATTAAAAGATTTCCATCAGTGTCCACTTCCATTGAGGAGAATTATGGATACACCCTCGACTGACTATTAAAATTACTAAAATAACATTCATACCCCATTAGCTCCTTATTATTTTTTAATCTTTATCTGTGAAGTGGGTGTCTTGGAGAAAATAGATATTATAGTTTTTCTGCCTTAGGTATCCAAACAAATCTTTTCTTTTTAGTCTCCAAGCCCTTGAACGTTCATGGATGTAAAAGTAATTTTTTCAGTCATTAATTAAACAAAAACCTGATATGACTTCAACTCCTACTTCAGATACAGATCTGTACTTTGTAACGCAGTCCTCACTGAGGATAATCTCATAGCTCTCATTTACAAAAAAACAACGTTTCAGCTAAAATTACTGAAACAGATATAAAAATAACATGGTATTAAGCCTGAACAGGGCCAAAACATAGTATAATTAGTTGAGGATTTTGTGCAAATTTGAGGATAAATATCAGTATTAGTGCAAAGATTGTAGCCAAAAGTGTTTCTGTATTAGGTGCTATCCAGTGGATAAGTGCATCAATTAAGGACATACACCCAAGAACAGTCACTAAGTGCTTTCTGATATGTGGACTAACTTTAATAGTGGTAATGGTGTTGTTAATGATGATGATGATGATAACATTCCTGTCGGTGAACTTGTTGCGATTATGAAAGTAATCAGACAAAAGATTTTAAAAAATGAAGAGATGAGTGAAGAGGAGTATGTGAATATTGACAATGAAATCCCCGTTTGTTATAATTCGCGTGAAAATTGGGAGAGTGAACTGGTAGAGAATATCCGAGTAAATGAAAGTGTTGATCCAGAGGGGGTGATTGTGAAGATGAACAAGATGATCCTGAACCTCTTTTGATTATGACTTACCAGGAGGCAACTAAGTGGGCGTCTCAGTTAAAAATGTCCTGCTTAATTAAAGACATTAGTGAATTGGTTCCAACCTTTAGCCATGACAGACAGTGAAAATAAGATGTAATTCTCAACAGACTACCCTACAAGACTTAGATATTGTGCTCAACAGACTTGAAATTAGTAAAATATATCTTCTGTATTGAGAGAATTGTACTGAAGTGTCAGATTTTATATTAATGTATATTTAATATGGAATGTGTTGAATCATAAAATTTGATTTTTGGTGAGCACCCTGTATAATGACGTGATGTTTTTTAAATTGTCACTGACCTGTTACTACATTTATGATGAGAAAGTGGATGCATTGTAAAAAATAAAATGATGTTATGTTAATATTTTGTTTTTATCTTTTTCTTTCAATTCTGATATACATTTGTATTTAGAATACACACATGGCACAGGTACTGCACAGAACACACATTTTATTACTAGTACAAAGTACTTAACTTTAATACAAAATACAAATGTTCTTAACTTGTTGGTCTTCCCCTATATTAAGACCACCTCGCTAATTAGACCACTTTTTCAAAGAACCACAAGTGGTCTTATTAACGGGGTTCTACTGTACAGTTGAAAACTGTAAAAACGTCAAAGATTGTACAGGTGGGGCGAGAATAATCTGGGAAGAACCTGTACTAGACTCCCATCCTCAGTAAGCAACTACCTACTTTCTCACGTAAAGAGACATGGTCGATGGCTGGGCTCGAACCCATGACCCTCTGTCAGTGAGAGGTTACAATGACTTTAAGTCAGCGACCTTATCAACTCGTACATGATTCTTTATCTATATGTAGTGCTTCAATAAAAAAATAGGCTGTCCACGAACATTACGGATGCCCACGTAATTAATTATGAATTTAAAGCATCCTCATTAAATTATTTTTTATAAACTAAGCTAGAGATAAACATGTACTGTATCACGTGTATTGTAATTTTATTATTCTGTTATGTTCTGTTCCATTTAATGTTACTAAATTGTTGTTTAATCACGCATGCAATTGTATTTATTTATATGACGATGGCTGTAATGTGCTTTAATCCAGGGTCTTTCAATTGAATGGTCTGGACTCGTGCTCTTCAGGCGCTTATCACTGTTTAAATCATTCCTGTGACGTCATCCTTTTGTTCTCACTGTCCAATAATTTTACGAATGGATCGCTCTCAATGGACAGCTGTCCGTTATTTTTTGTAATATTGGAGTGTAGTCGACATATTGGGCTGCAACTCAAATTTGGACACTGTCAACGACGCACGCGTAAGATTATCGAATGCTTTAATGATCTGAAAATAAATGATATTATATATTTTACGAGTCTTGTCAAGGACTTGTATATTTGTATATAAGTCCATGGTCTTTTTAAAGATTTTAATGAAAATGTAGCAGTGCTGTATCATAGCTTTAGTATTTATAAACAGGCTGTACTACTAACAGTCTGAATAGCTCAGTTTGCTGAGCATCTTACCGGCAAGGAGGTCGCGGATTCGAGCCACGCATCGGGTACATTAATTCCCTCTTCCTTTGGTGCCATGAATGTGAGAATAGCCTTGGAATACTACACTTAGGGTGAAGCAAAGATTGGGTTAGTCAACAGAACCTGTGATTGTCGCGATAAATTAATTTGAATAAAACAGTAGGAGGACTATAGCAGTATTGTACACTGTACATGTACTTGTACTTAAGAATTAGCAATAATTCATAACCCGATTAGCTCAGTTGGTAGAGCATCTGACTTGCAAGCAGGAGGTTGCGGGTTCTAGCCCTGCACCGGTTGCACTATATTCATCCTATTACAACAACAAAATGTATATCAATAATCAATTGATCAAATTGCATAACACTCAATAAGAGCACATTTTCAATACAATTCATACCTTGAAATATAACAAATCAAATCAAACAAAAGTATTACACAGAAATCCTACATTAGCAATTGTTTCCTATACACACCTTCCACATTGTTCCAGGCTGTTTTACAAACCCATTCCCAACAAACGAATACGTAGGAGTGTCAATGCGAACAGGTTTGAATAAAATGTACATTCCTCGTGCTACTCGAGCAGTGTGGTTGAAAGAGTTGATTTAAAGGTATCTGTCGTAATGGCTTTTAATCAGTTATATTCACACGCTATCTTATCTATTTATCTGGTCATAATAATGCAAGAAAAATGAATCCCTGCTACTTTTTCAAAGCCAATAGCCTTCTTTAGTGACTTTTAGTGAGTAAAGTGTATTATCAAAAAATAGGAAGGAAAATCAATATGAATTACTTGATTTTCATTGGGAACTAGAATGATTAAGTCGACGGATACCTTTAAGAATGACAAATTATCATGGTCAATGAATTATGTAATCTATTCGAAATGATTTAAGTTACATATAAACCTCAAACTGCCCATTATATAAAATATTGGAGTGTCTTCGGCGCTACGCGCCTCAAACACTCCAATATTTTACATAATGGACAGTTTTCGGCTTATATCTATCACATAAACATCAAGTTGTGCTATCGATACTTAGCGGAGAGCTTTTTTCACGCGTGTATAGATAACACACACATTTTAAATTTCCATTTAGTCAAAACAAGAGATCGAAAATTTAAAATAAAATCATGAATTAACGGAGTAATGATCTTTCTAAAATGTGTTGCAAGCATTTCAGCGATAGATGATTATTAAAGACGGAATCACTTACTAATATAGTAGATTCCATTACAACTGGTCAAACTCAAAATGGCGAAATCGTCAAAAAGGCTCAAATTCATGTATTATTATTTCTTAGCATCGGAAACAATATGAAAAAGTAACCGCATGATTTAATTCAACAACCTTTAAAAGACACGAGTTAATCTCGACTACATCACTCTATAACTTAAAAGGGTTATATTTACTTACGAAAAATACACGCTTTGCGACAACAATCTAGATCTGGGCTTAAAACGAGTTTTCGTCCATTATATACTTCGGATTTCAACATAAATAAATGGATTTTATCGTAAGAAATTGGTCAAATTAGAAGGGGATATTTACGATCTAACTTTTCGTGGAGCTCTACACCAATAATGTTTAGTAATTTGTAAATATTAGGGTATCTATTTCAATGCGTTCTTCACCGTTTCACAATGACGGCCATCTTGCGCGCGATCATGTGATCGCTACCCAACGCTTTAATTTACGGAGTCCAGACCCTTCTATTTGAGTGACCCTGTTTAATCTAAATACAGTATCTGTTATGTTCTGTCAACAAGAAAGAACTAGTACTGTATTAACATTTATAAAAATTAACTCTTATTACAATATGTCACGCAGACTTTATACGTAAATTTGCAACTTAATTAAGTTTAAAAAATGTTTGTATTTTAATGGAAGACGGAAAGAAATCTTGAATGTTTTGATCAAAAGTGAATTAATGAACATTTCAGCATTAAAGTATCGTAAAAAGTGTACCTGGCTGCCTTTATTATTTATAGCATGAGCAATCATGATGCACTCGCCGATGAGATGTCTAACATATCATTTGTTTCAGAGTTACACATTTTGCATATTAATTGGCTATTTAAAAACCATGAACTTCAAAACACGAACTGATGAGGTAACATGGATTATTTCACTGTTTGTGCATGAGCAGCTACATGACGTGTTTGTGCACGTGCAATGACAAAATTATATCAAGTGATGACGTGTTATGAAGCGAATCTCCCGTGTAATGGAGATAACTCCAATGTTATGTGTTGTTACAATTTGTTGAAACCTTTCAGCTGATATTCCGGTCAACCTCCAACTTGATTTACATATGTATGCTTGTATGCTTAAATTGTATGCATTGTTGAAATATTACGTACTTGAACTTTATACTGAAGATATTGAATTCATGCAAACAGCATGGTAATTTTTGTACTGTGTTTGTTCTTGGTAAAAACCTTATGACATATTGTATGTATTTTGTAAATGTGACATAAATGCAGATTGCTAAAGTACATAATCAGAGATTCCTTATTTATATCATGTTTTTTATGAAAAACACCGTTTTATTAAATTATCAGCAAATGGCTACCAAAATAAGAAAAATGAACGACAGATCTTTTTTTCAAAATACAAACAAGAAAACTGATGAAATTTCATCAGATAAATAGATCTAAATAAAACAAAACTTTTTTTCCTTTTTCTGAAAAAACATTCCTTTTCTAACTTTTTATACCCATAATGTCAAAAATTATTATCTCGGCTTGGAGCAGACAGATTTTTAGAACCTTTGTAACGTTTAAAGGTTTCTATGGTTAAAAATGATTTACTGTGAAATTTTCAAAAAAAAAAATGATTATCTTTGATTTACGAGATATCAATATTTGGACAGAATTTGACACAGGGCCATTTTTTGTCCCTAATTGAACCTACCCGGTCCATTTCACAGTTTTACCAAATAATTCAGACATACATCGATCGTCTCTTCTGAAAACACGTTACACCAACAAGTCAATATCAGTCTGTGTATAATCAATGGTTTTCTGTTATCAACCATACTTTTTAATATTGAGCTCAATGGAGGCTGTACTTTTTTATTAATATCATTTGAAGAGTTCAAACATCATTTAAACGGTAAATCAGATTTCTATTGTAGGCTTTTCCATGAATATAATAATTCTCCATTAGTAAAAATCTAATATAAGTAGTGTTTAAATAAAGCTTTTAGCAAATTTGTTCGATACATTTAATGTACAATATCGCGGCTTTGACAAATTATCAGTGGTAAACAAAGTGCAAAAATGTTCACTTAAGCTGCTAACAGCATATAAATGACACTATCCAATAAGGTAACAGTATCATAAATCCATTTGTAAGTGTGTCTAGTGTCCTTGTTTACAATACGAAGTTTGTTTGAAATACTTGATTGAACTTGCACAATCGCTCATATGTAATTTATCGGTGAAATCAAATCAGTTTTTAAATAATATGTTTGGTAGTAAAATTTTACAGAAATGTTATTTTCTGTTTGTTATTCCAACATGGATGTGTATTGAGCAAGTCGAAATAACAAATTCGTCAGCAACTTCTAGTATGACAAGCATTAAAGCACTGTACAGGGATATATTAAACGAATATGACGTTAGAATAAAACCAAGAACCAACCAATCATCAATAGTGGAGATAAATTGTACTTATATCTCTTTAGCCATTGACAACTTCGATGTAACTGGTCAACGTATGGTACTAATAGGATATCTTAAGTTCACTTGGACAGACGACTCTTTAGTTTGGGACGTGAATGAGTATGCTGATACAACATGGCTGCAAATACCACTGTACCAAGTCTGGTACCCTTACATATTTACAAATGTAAGTACATATTGGTGTTCACGTTTTTCCGCTTGTTTGTGTTAGGTTATTTTGTGGATCCTCTGTTTATGTAAGTTTATCGTGTGGATCATTTGATTACGTAAGTTTATCGTAAGGATCATTTGATTATGTAAGTTTATCGTGTGGATCATTTGATTACGTAAGTTTATTTTGAGGATCCATCGTATATATTAGTTTAAATTGTGGATCCATTTGTTTGTATTAGTTTATATTGTTCTCGCCGATAGCAGTCATTAACAGGTACAATAATTAAATCTGACCGCCATAAACATGTGTAAGAATCATATGTGACCGATAGACTGCCATTAACAGGTTCAAGAATTATATGTGACCGATAGACAGCCATAAACATGAGAAAGAATTATATCTGACCGATAGACTATAATAAACAAGTGTAAAAATTATGTTTGACCGACAGACAGCCATAAACATAATATGCATTAGATCTGACAGATAGACGATCATGAACAGGAGTATGAATTACATGTATGTAAGTGTTAATGTTTGTGATCTTGATTAGATTTTTTCTTTCATTCAAATATTTCAAATGTATGATGTTCTTCTATTATTCATGTATTACATAATCCATTGTAGTCACTATACAACGGTAAAAACATACTGGGGTCACCCGACATTGACGAGGTTCTTGTGAATCCAGCTGGTTACATCATTTGGGGAACACTTGGTTATTACAGGTACTTCATGTTTATATAAATCCGCCTACAGAAACACATATAATCTTACAGTTCTGTAATTGTTGTCAACGTTTCGGCATGGATCACCTTTCTCAAGGCATAATAATAAAACCTGATTTCAAATTATTTTGAGGTACTTGTAGTTGACATTGTACATATAGTTGAATACATGTATTATACAATGTCAAGGACTTACATACAGGCATGGATTCGCAACTGCTAAAATAGCTCAAACGATATCGAGAGGATCCCAATATTAATTGCGTCGAGTATCGCAATTAATATTGGGATCCTCTCGATATCGTTTGAGCTATTTTAGCAGTTGCGAATCCATGCCTGTATGTAAGTCCTTGACATTGTATAATACATGTATTCAACTATATGTACAATGTCAACTACAAGTACCTCAAAATAATTTGAAATCAGGTTTTATTATTATGCCTTGAGAAAGGTGATCCATGCCGAAACGTTGACAACAATTACAGAACTGTAAGATTATATGTGTTTCTGTAGGCGGATTTATATAAACATGAAGTACCTGTAATAACCAAGTGTTCCCCAAATGATGTAACCAGCTGGATTCACAAGAACCTCGTCAATGTCGGGTGACCCCAGTATGTTTTTACCGTTGTATAGTGACTACAATGGATTATGTAATACATGAATAATAGAAGAACATCATACATTTGAAATATTTGAATGAAAGAAAAAATCTAATCAAGATCACAAACATTAACACTTACATACATGTAATTCATACTCCTGTTCATGATCGTCTATCTGTCAGATCTAATGCATATTATGTTTATGGCTGTCTGTCGGTCAAACATAATTTTTACACTTGTTTATTATAGTCTATCGGTCAGATATAATTCTTTCTCATGTTTATGGCTGTCTATCGGTCACATATAATTCTTGAACCTGTTAATGGCAGTCTATCGGTCACATATGATTCTTACACATGTTTATGGCGGTCAGATTTAATTATTGTACCTGTTAATGACTGCTATCGGCGAGAACAATATAAACTAATACAAACAAATGGATCCACAATTTAAACTAATATATACGATGGATCCTCAAAATAAACTTACGTAATCAAATGATCCACACGATAAACTTACATAATCAAATGATCCTTACGATAAACTTACGTAATCAAATGATCCACACGATAAACTTACATAAACAGAGGATCCACAAAATAACCTAACACAAACAAGCGGAAAAACGTGAACACCAATATGTACTTACATTTGTAAATATGTAAGGGTACCAGACTTGGTACAGTGGTATTTGCAGCCATGTTGTATCAGCATACTCATTCACGTCCCAAACTAAAGAGTCGTCTGTCCAAGTGAACTTAAGATATCCTATTAGTACCATACGTTGACCAGTTACATCGAAGTTGTCAATGGCTAAAGAGATATAAGTACAATTTATCTCCACTATTGATGATTGGTTGGTTCTTGGTTTTATTCTAACGTCATATTCGTTTAATATATCCCTGTACAGTGCTTTAATGCTTGTCATACTAGAAGTTGCTGACGAATTTGTTATTTCGACTTGCTCAATACACATCCATGTTGGAATAACAAACAGAAAATAACATTTCTGTAAAATTTTACTACCAAACATATTATTTAAAAACTGATTTGATTTCACCGATAAATTACATATGAGCGATTGTGCAAGTTCAATCAAGTATTTCAAACAAACTTCGTATTGTAAACAAGGACACTAGACACACTTACAAATGGATTTATGATACTGTTACCTTATTGGATAGTGTCATTTATATGCTGTTAGCAGCTTAAGTGAACATTTTTGCACTTTGTTTACCACTGATAATTTGTCAAAGCCGCGATATTGTACATTAAATGTATCGAACAAATTTGCTAAAAGCTTTATTTAAACACTACTTATATTAGATTTTTACTAATGGAGAATTATTATATTCATGGAAAAGCCTACAATAGAAATCTGATTTACCGTTTAAATGATGTTTGAACTCTTCAAATGATATTAATAAAAAAGTACAGCCTCCATTGAGCTCAATATTAAAAAGTATGGTTGATAACAGAAAACCATTGATTATACACAGACTGATATTGACTTGTTGGTGTAACGTGTTTTCAGAAGAGACGATCGATGTATGGCTGAATTATTTGGTAAAACTGTGAAATGGACCGGGTAGGTTCAATTAGGGACAAAAAATGGCCCTGTGTCAAATTCTGTCCAAATATTGATATCTCGTAAATCAAAGATAATCATTTTTTTTTTTGAAAATTTCACAGTAAATCATTTTTAACCATAGAAACCTTTAAACGTTACAAAGGTTCTAAAAATCTGTCTGCTCCAAGCCGAGATAATAATTTTTGACATTATGGGTATAAAAAGTTAGAAAAGGAATGTTTTTTCAGAAAAAGGAAAAAAAGTTTTGTTTTATTTAGATCTATTTATCTGATGAAATTTCATCAGTTTTCTTGTTTGTATTTTGAAAAAAAGATCTGTCGTTCATTTTTCTTATTTTGGTAGCCATTTGCTGATAATTTAATAAAACGGTGTTTTTCATAAAAAACATGATATAAATAAGGAATCTCTGATTATGTACTTTAGCAATCTGCATTTATGTCACATTTACAAAATACATACAATATGTCATAAGGTTTTTACCAAGAACAAACACAGTACAAAAATTACCATGCTGTTTGCATGAATTCAATATCTTCAGTATAAAGTTCAAGTACGTAATATTTCAACAATGCATACAATTTAAGCATACAAGCATACATATGTAAATCAAGTTGGAGGTTGACCGGAATATCAGCTGAAAGGCTTCAACAAATTGTAACAACACATAACATTGGAGTTATCTCCATTACACGGGAGATTCGCTTCATAACACGTCATCACTTGATATAATTTTGTCATTGCACGTGCACAAACACGTCATGTAGCTGCTCATGCACAAACAGTGAAATAATCCATGTTACCTCATCAGTTCGTGTTTTGAAGTTCATGGTATTTAAATAGCCAATTAATATGCAAAATGTGTAACTCTGAAACAAATGATATGTATAGACATCTCATCGGCGAGTGCATCATGATTGCTCAGGCTATAAATAATAAAGGCAGCCAGGTACATTGTTCAACTGCACTTTTTACGATACTGTAATGCTGAAATGCTCATTAATTCACTTTTGATCAAAACATTCAAGATTTCTTTCCGTCTTCCATTAAAATACAAACATTTTTTAAACTTAATTAAGTTGCAAATTTACGTATAAAGTCTGCGTGACATATTGTAACAAGAGTTAATTTTTATAAATGTTAATACAGTACTAGTTCTTTCTTGTTGACAGAACATAACAGATACTGTATTTAGATTAAAGCACATTACAGCCATCGTCATAAATAAATACAATTGCATGCGTGATTAAACAACAATTTAGTAACATTAAATGGAACAGAACATAACAGAATAATAAATTTACAATACACGTGATACAGTACATGTTTATCTCTAGCTTAGTTTATAAAAAATAATTTAATGAGGATGCTTTATTTTTGCCTATTTTTTTATTGAAGCACTACATATAGATAAAGAATCGTGTTCGAGTTGATAAGGTCACTGACTTAAAGTCACTATAACCTCTCACTGACAGAGGGTCATGGGTTCGAGCCCAGCCATCGACCATGTCTCTTTACGTGAGAAAGTAGGTAGTTGCTTACTGGGGATGGGAGTCTAGTACAGGTTCTTCCCAGATTATTCTCGCCCCACCTGTACAATCTTTGACGTTTTTACTGTTTTCAACTGTACAGTAGAACCCCGTTAATAAGACCACTTGTGGTTCTTTGAAAAAGTGGTCTAATTAGCGAGGTGGTCTTAATATAGGGGAAGACCAACAAGTTAAGAACATTTGTATTTTGTATTAAAGTTAAGTACTTTGTACTAGTAATAAAATGTGTGTTCTGTGCAGTACCTGTGCCATGTGTGTATTCTAAATACAAATGTATATCAGAATTGAAAGAAAAAGATAAAAACAAAATATTAACATAACATCATTTTTTTTTTTACAATGCATTCACTTTCTCATCATAAATGTAGTAACAGGTCAGTGACAATTTAAAAAACATCACGTCATTATACAGGGTACTCACCAAAAATCAAAAGTCAAGAGTCAAAAATGACCCATAACCTATATCAATTTTATGATTCAACACATTCCATATTAAATATACATTAATATAAAATCTGACACTTCAGTACAATTCTCTCAATACAGAAGATATATTTTACTAATTTCAAGTCTGTTGAGCACAATATCTAAGTCTTGTAGGGTAGTCTGTTGAGAATTACATCTCATTTTCACTGTCTGTGTTTCAAATTTATCCTTGTCATTGCTAAAGGTTGGAACCAATTCACTAATGTCTTTAATTAAGCAGGACATTTTTAACTGAGACGCCCACTTAGTTGCCTCCTGGTAAGTCATAATCAAAAGTGGTTCAGGATCATCTTGTTCATCTTCACAATCACCCCCTCTGGATCAACACTTTCATTTACTCGGATATTCTCTACCAGTTCACTCTCCCAATTTTCACGCGAATTATAACAAACGGGGATTTCATTGTCAATATTCACATACTCCTCTACACTCATTTCTTCATTTTTTTTAATATTTTGTCTGATTACTTTCATAATCGCAACAAGTTCACCGATAGGAATGTTATCATCAGCATCATTAACAACACCATTACCACTATTAAAGTGAGTCCACATATCAGAAAGCACTTAGTGACTGTCCTTGGGTGCATGTCCTTAATTGATGCACTTATCCACTGGATAGCACCTAATACAGAAACACTTTTGGCTACAATCTTTGCACTAATACTGATATTTATCCTCAAATTTGCACAAAATCCTCAACTAATTATACTATGTTTTGGCCCTGTTCAGGCTTAATACCATGTTATTTTTATATCTGTTTCAGTAATTTTAGCTGAAACGTTGTTTTTTGTAAATGAGAGCTATGAGATTATCCTCAGTGAGGACTGCGTTACAAAGTACACATCTGTATCTGAAGTAGGAGTTGAAGTCATATCAGGTTTTTGTTTAATTAATGACTGAAAAAATTACTTTTACATCCATGAACGTTCAAGGGCTTGGAGACTAAAAAGAAAAGATTTGTTTGGATACCTAAGGCAGAAAAACTATAATATCTATTTTCTCCAAGACACCCACTTCACAGATAAAGATTAAAAAATAATAAGGAGCTAATGGGGTATGAATGTTATTTTAGTAATTTTAATAGTCAGTCGAGGGTGTATCCATAATTCTCCTCAATGGAAGTGGACACTGATGGAAATCTTTTAATAGTCAATTGTAGGTACAAAAGTGTTCACTCTTCTCAATATATATGGTCCAAATAGAGACAATCCTGATTTTTATAGGAATATCAGCACAAAATTAGGTAACATAGATAATCAGTGTATGCTTGCGGGTTATTTTAATTTAATCCTAGACCCTACAAAAGATTGTTTCAATTATAGAAATCTGAATAATCCTAGATCAAGGGATGTAGTTTTACAAATGATTATAGAAAATGATTTAATTGACTGTTGGAGATATCAAAATCTGGAGTTAAATAGATACACCTGGTTCAAAAGCAATCCTGTTAAAAAGGCACGTTTAGATTTTTTCTTGATATCACAGTGTTTACCGATGTTGAAAACACAGAAATATTACCTGGTTACAGGACTGACCACTCATTAATAGCTCTAACAACAGACTTAATGAAATTCAAAAAAGGAAATTCTTATTGGAAATTTAACAATTCACTTCTGAAAGATCATCAATATGTCTTTCAATAAATCAATTAATTGATGAAATTAGAAACCAATATATCTCAGAACAATGAACATCAGATTTACCACCAAATTTAATTGAAGATAAAAATGTTCTGTTTAATATCAGTGACCAGTTATTCTTTGAAACTCTTTTAATGGGAACTAGAGGTAAAACAATTGCTTACTCAACAAAAAAGAAAAAAGACCAACATCATCATGAACTTAAAATTGAAAAAGAAATTATTAATCTGTAAAACACAAACTCAAACAATGATATTTTGCTAGAATCTAAAAAGAAAGAATTAATAGAATTAAGGAAAAGGAAATTAGAGGGTGCTTTAATAAGATCTAGATCAAAATGCATACTGGAAGGTGAAAAACCAACTATATATTTTTGCAATTTAGAAAATAGAAACTTTACCTCAAAATGTATGCTTAGAGAATGTGATGATGTTAATCTAGATAATTTATTCTCAGACTATCAGGTGAGAAAACTAACAGAAGTAGAAAAAATATCTTTAGAAGGTGACCTAACTAACAGTGAAATGCTTGCAAGCTTAAAACATATGTCAAATTATTCCTCACCAGGTAGCTCTGGATATAATGCAGCTTTTTATGAGGCATTTTGGTCCAAATTAGGAGATTTCTTAGTACGTTCTGTTAATGCAGCTCTAAACAGTGGTGGGTTATCTGTCTCACAAAAACTTGGCATTATTACTTGCATACCTAAAGGAAATAAAGATAAACTACAATTGAAAAACTGGAGGCCTACCTCACTATCAAATGTTTCTTATAAAATGGCATCTACTGCCATTGCAAATCGAATAAAATCTTTGCACTAATACTGTCCTCATCATCAATTTTCGCGATGGTGGATCTAAGGAGACGTTTTTCTTATAGTGTTGTTTCGTGGTGTTATTGATACCTTGGTCAAGCAGCTTACGTTTTGAAGTTATGCTTGCAAGCAGAAATACAGCTTTAACATTATCTAACTTAAGTTCATAGTGATAGGATGGAGCATTATCCAGTAAAAGAAGAACTTGACGTCCAGCATGTTTCATTTTCCTATCAAACATCTTAATCGAGTCAATGAATAATGTACTTGTCATCCACGCTTTTCGATTGTATCTCCAGTCAACAGGTAAGTTATTCACATTTAAGTTTCTAAAGCATTCCCTCCCATATTAACACATAGCATAACAGTAATTCTGTCCTTTGACTTTTGCCACCCGTACAGTCCTGATCACGTACAGACAAAGATCTATCTGGTGGTGAGCGAAAGAATAACCCAGTGTGATCCATGCCGTAAATGTCATATGATTTATAATCCTAGATAATTTTACATGATAACTTGTTTTGATTGATTGGTGTACATTAATTAGAAATGAACTGCTCTGCTAAACATATTCCAGGTTTAGGAAATGCATGTCACACTCTTACATTGTTTTTGTAAATCGACTATAAATTTGTTGTCACATTTTTATTGTCGAATAAAAGTTACGTTATAAAGTAAAAACATATTTGATACTGAAAAGTGGAAATTAAGAGCTAGTATAGATATATATTTAACCAATTTTCAAATAGGTCACAAATAGAGTGTTATATCTATCGTGCACACATATCAAAACCGGTTATTGCTATTAGATTCGACCATGTGTTACAAAACTACCAAAAACAAGTGACAAGAACGTGCGGCACGTGGAAATAATGTTAACTTTTCATTACATATGGAGATAAATGCAATCTGTATCGATTATCTGATTTGAAAATCATAAAATATGACGAGAATGCCAATACAGGAACTAGATTTAATCAGACTGGAAGTGGAGCTGATCGTCGTACAGAACCGAAACCACGTGTTACTACTCAAGCCCAGGACAGGTACAATAGAGTTAAACATTTACGTGATCGATTTATTGCGGCAACGGAAACTACCTACCCCACGGATAATTGAAACACGGTTTGAGCCAATATTTAAATGCGTCACTGTGAATGGCATTCTCACTGCACTGTGCTACAAAAACCAAATCATTGCGCATGTGCTGATTCCACACATCAGGGCTAACCATGGGGTGTCGCTAGCTCAGGACAACACCCCTTCTCATGCTGCGAGAACCACTCAACAAATGATCCAATGCAAAAATGTATGAGTAATACAGTGGCCTGTGAAAAGTCCCGATCTCAACCCAATCGAGAATGTTTGGGACTTGATCAAACGCCGCATAAGAGCTCTGTCACTGCCGCATAGTCTTCAAGGATTCCAAGGAATCGTCCTACAAGTATGAAACGGTATTCCTCAACGATACCTCCATCGGTTTATGTACTGATGTCCACAAAAAACGCCTCATCATAAAAGTGCGATACCTTAGTACATACGATATATAGGCCACTTTTTGCGTACCACAGTATTTTTTCTTCTGTAACCTAATAATGCATGAAATTGCACCTCATTCCTTCGTGTTTGCTTAAGTCATGGCTCAATGCACCTTTTGTCCCTGCGCCTGGTGCGCTTCCCCAACGTGGTTATGTCGGTCAAAATTACACGTGTGTATACAGTAATTAATTTACAACCAAGTTGTAAAGGCAATATTTGGAAAATACTAATTTTCAAAATGTCCAGGCTAAATAACGTAGAAAGAGCAAGCATTTTGGACATGCTTGAAGGTGACTTTCTAAAGGTCACGTGGCAAGACGCTTTAAATGTTTCAAGATCATCTAGTCTTGTTCGACGGGTAAACGCATCGGGGAGCTTGGCTGACAGACCCCGACCCGGAGCACGTCTCTATGACATGACAATTTCATCCGTCAACGTCACCTTCGCGGAAATCACAATACGGCATCGGGCTCAAAAACATCGGAAGACGTTGGCGTAATGTTGTCTTTAATGTCGAATTCATCCTTAAGGTTTCCTTTGCCGACGGACGTGTTCGCGTTTACCGTCGACGTAATGAATGTTACGCCTGCAATTGTGTGTTGGAGCGTAATCGTTTTGGTGGGGTGATGTAATGGTTTGGACAGCGATAAATCACACCTTTAGAACTTACCTGGTGGTTATTTATGAGAATTTAAACGCTATAGGGTATGTAAACCAAATTCTTCGTCCTGTAGTCGTTCCCATGTTTCAGCAACGTCATGGCCTTACATTTTAACATGACAATGCGCGCCCCATACGGCCAAATTTACTAGAAACTTTCTCATGGCCAATGATATTGACATTCTGCCATAGCATGCTAACTCTCCCGATTGTAACCCAATTGCACACAAGTGGGGCGCCCTTGGACGTCGTTTACGTCGACGTAACCCATAGACGAAAAACGTCCAAGAATTATCAAATGCTCTTTGAGTGGGCTCTCCTACGAAATGTGTGTGGTTCCATTGGACGGCGACTGCAAGCAGTGATAGCAAGTCAGGGAGGCCATACCCGGTACTGACGAATTTTGGGGGTAAACTAGTGTTAAATCCGTATTATGTTTAATTACATTCAGATGACAAGTGATATGCGTAGAACTATTCCCAATTTATATTTTTGTATCACAAAAACATGTATTCCGTATTTAGTTAATCAAATACGGTCCTGCGAAGGGGGGTGAGGCGTTTCTTATGGTTAACAGTTTTTCTTACAACAAAGACACTCATTAATATGCAGTTTATAATGTATTTATATCACATAATCATTTTTTATGGATTTCGAACCTCCATTTTGAAGAGTACTCATGAGGGTCATGGGTTCAGATTTCATTGGGACCATACTTTTTTTCTTTCTTTTATTTTTTATGTAATGTTTCGTATTTAGAACATGAATTTATACAGTAATGTGGAAGAAAAAAAATCCAAAATATTTTGTTGAGTTTATAGCCATTTATACATGGTTAATTAAGACAAATCACGTAACTGGGGATTTCTGACACACATCTTTTCAAAGCTGGATGGTAAAACCTTTTAAAATTTGGTGTAGACAATATATAGATCTACACACATAATATTCAGTTAATTTTGAGAAAATTTCTGCTTTAGTTTTCATTTAATGATATTTATCAATTTGCTGCCTTTTGGTAAAAGGCAAAAATCTTGACTAAATCTTAAAGGGGCGGGGTTACATATTTTCCATTTTTATCAACAGTAGTTCCAAACATCATAATATCATAACAATTTGGATCGACTAAACATGGGTTACCCTTAGACTTACAGTTGTATACACATCCTTGCATTTATTGTATCATCTGTTAAAGAGGTAGGTCGATTTTCGTAAAGGTGACTTCATTTGATTTTGAACTATTTTACGTTAGGGGTAGAGGAACAAAAATGGTCGCAACTCTCTTAACGGACGGTAAAAGGTTTTAAAAATTACGAACACGTACATAACAAGCTAGGAAACGTAAAGACTGTGACAATATGTCATAGACATGCAAAGACAATTTATGGTGTAAGAAAGACATATTAAGTCAGTTATATTGTACCATTGCAATCGTTAATGTATTCATACATGTATATATATTTATATAGAAAGAACAGATATTATAATATTACAAATTTATAAAAATTCAATTCAAAAATACCCATAGAATGTCTAATTTTTACCCTGTCATTTTTCGACTCGAATTATTACATGTTGCACTCATGACAATCAGGTATCTTTGAAAATAACAAAAAATCATATCTGATGTATTTCATCCAAAATCGACGAAAATTCCATACAGAACAAAAATAAAGTGATCCTTATCATCAAATTTTGAGTAGTATATGTGAACGTCAGACATGACGCAAAATGTTGGTGTAATTACTTGTTTACTGAAAATATGTTCCCAGTTCGTATAATAATCCTCTCATGTGAAAATGATACGAAGTTCACATCGTTCAACAAATATTTTCGGATTAGACTTATGAAAAATTATTACTTTTCCTGAAAGCTGAAATCTTTATCTTTAATATCATATGATACCTAAAGTTTTAGAATCGGTTGAGAAATAGAAAAAATATCACCCTATGGCCGTAAGGTCGGTATCGGGTATGCTACGGGATAGGGGCATTTGCCCCCTCCCTGATGAAAACAAAATGGTCACGTAAACATTTGCCCCCCCCCCCCCCCCCTTCACGCAATAGAAATGGTAGATATAGGATATTTAGTGCCAGTGCTTATTCTTTTAGTGGACGTTGCCCCAAAGTAGACATCCCCCCCCCCCAAAAAGCACTGGGGGCAAATGTCCTAACTATCTATTCTACTTTGGGGGGGGGGGGGGGCAAATTTCCACATGACCATTTTTTCATTGGGGGAAATTGTCCGGGCGGCTAACGTCCTACACTCGTATGCTACTCATGTATTTTAGTTACATAATATCAATTAATCAGATACTTAATACAGCCCTAAACTAAAGTCAGCTTAAACTCAATGTATGATTTAATACAAATACAATACGTTACATGACATTAAAGACAAAGGCATACTCTGCAACAGTATACATGTATTATATAAAGAGCCTTTAAAAGTAACAGGTACATTAATCACGGCATTCAGTGCAGGTGCCAGTTATAAAATCAAGAATTGTGAACATATGTCATTTTATAATTCTTATATCTTTTTACTGTAGATCAGCATTCATGCGTTCGGTATTGTACTGTTTTTAAGTGGGCCGCTTTGACCCCCATTAGTACAAACTCCTGAATCAGATTAATACTGGAAATTATCTCAGTCACTGAGCTTATATTATCCAGGGGTGTGTGTTCGCTTATAAAAGTCTTAAATTAGTGAGATGAGATTGTTATTTAAAAGTATTGATGGTATCACAGTTCACAGCACTTTCTGATAAATTGTTCTAGTCTTTGATAGTTCTTGGAAAAATGAGTTTTTAAATAGTTCTGTGTTTGTGGCAATAATCTTAATTTGTCTCCGATGCCCTGCTCGTGATGTGCGTTAATTGGTTGAATGTGATGTAATCATTGGCGGGGGATGGCTACAAGGTCGTTGATGATCTTGTAGAGACACGAGACGTTGTTCTCTCCTCATGTGTATGAGCGGTTTCTATCCTAGTTCTTTCTACATGTTTATATCTCTGCTGTTCCGATAGTAATCATTTTTGACAAATCGAGTTCCTTTCCTTTGAATACTTTCGAGGCGGTTAATGTAATCGTAATTTTTGAGAGTATAAGTCTAACATTGTTGATGAATAGTCCAAAACTGACCTTACTAGGGAAATATAAGCTATTTCTTTGAAACTTTTGTCACATTTTTAAAATTTCTTCTGATGAAACCTAGGGTTGAATTTGCTTTGTTACATATCTGATTTATATATGTGTACTTCATTTTAGATTATCACTGAAGATCACTCCTATGTAAGGATTTTCATTTATTTGTTCTATTAAAGATGTGATTATCAAAGAATAGTTACACACAAAAGAGGTTTTGGTACGACAGACAGACATGATATGTAGCATTGTGTAGCATTGAATCGCACCCCCATACTTTGGGGCCATACTCCCAATGCCTTCAGGTCTTCTTGTAATTGTATTTGGTCTTGTACATTTCTGATAACATGTTATCCATGTCTCTGATGTAAACAATGACTGAATTACACAAGTTACTTTTCGACTGCGCGAAAGAATTCTATCCATCAATCGTTTTAAAGAGGACACTTGTAAATATAGTGTTAAGATAAGATAAGACAAGATTTATTTCAAGTCGGTAAGACAATAACAATATAACATAAGCCATCTAAGAGCTTTTGAGCCGACTATATAACTAGAGTAAACAACAATAACAAATTATATAAGAGCTGTAAAAAACAAATACATGTTTAAGAATATACTGACAAGCAATGAAGCACATTTAAAAAAACAATAACAAATTATATAAGAGCTGTAAAAAACAAATGCATGTTTAAGAATATACAGACAAGCAATGAAGCACATTTAAAAACATCTATTAACAAATATTTTAAAGTAAATAATAATAATAAACTTACGAGATATATAATTAAAAAATGCACAATTCTTTGAATAATATAAAGAAGACACAGTAAAAAATACATCATGCAGTTAAATATACAAAATATTAATAATATTAATTCGTGTAATGCAACCCCTGTACTCATTTTTTACAAGCATTACATTTGCAATTTTGCCCATTCCAATTTAAAATTAACCCCTTGAACTGATTGAAGCTATTACATTTTCGAAAGTCTTCCGGGAGAGAGTTCCATAGTACAGGGGCTGCATACCTGAATGAGTTTTTACCAGATTTAGTAGATCACACATGTGGAATCAGTAACATATTAGAATAGCGGAAGTTATATGTATTATTTTGTTTTTGAATAAGATTTGATAATACTGAAGGGGCCAAACTGTTGATAATTTTGAATGTTTCCAGAGCCATTGTTCTCATACGTCTAATATAAAGGGTTGGAAGCTTAGTCCTTGACAGAAGTTCATTGTAGGAAGACTGATCATTATTATATACAAATCTTAATGCTCTTTCTTGAATTTTCTCCATTTTTTTATATAGAGTTTCTTTCTGAACAAAAATGCCAAGATAGCGGACAGAAATTAAAGTTAGAAAGAATAAATGTATGAAATATGGTTAGTCTATTTAATTTGCTGAGATTATTTCCTATTCATTTAAGTATATTGAGTTGTTGAGCAGCCTTCTTACAGATGTTTCCAATATGATAATCAAAAGATAGTTTAAAATCAATGTCAACTCCTAATAACCTTACTATTTCATCACATGAAATATATGAGTTTTCAAGACTGAAAGTAGGAGATTTGTCGTGGGTTTTCTTACCAATTGCTACAGCTTGGAATTTATCAGGATTAGCTTGCATTTTGTTAAATTTAAACCATTCGATAAGGACGTTACTTTCATCTTGAAGGACTTCAATCAAAGAATTATAATTTGGTGAACTAAAAGATAACGTATTATCATCAGCATAGTTGTACAAGGTGCCTTTGTTTATGAAGTAGAATATATACCATTTATAAATACATTAAAGAGTAAAGGACCTAAAATAGAGCCTTGGGGTACGCCTTTCTTAATACTAGCCCAAGAGCTCAAAGCATTGCCAAGTTCTATTTGTTGTGATCTATTACTTAAATATGACCTCAAAAGGTTAACGGAGGTTTCTGATAGTCCATACGAAGATAGTTTACATAGCAAAATATCATGTGGTAAGCAATCAAAAGCTTTAGACAGATCCATCAAAATTGCAGCTGTAAATTAATTCCTTTCGAGGGCCATCTTCCAGTCCTCCAGCAGTTTCAAAGGCGTTGTTTGGCAGCCATGGCCTCTCCTAAAGGCACATAGGAAATTGTCAAAAATGGTTTCAAAGTATTCTGACAGTTGAAGGGATAATAATTATTATCTTTTCAAAAATTTTGTATTTTATCTAAACTAGGGTGATCTTTTGGGTTAAAGCAGTAGTCCTTACCTATTCCATCTGCTACATTTACATAAAATTGTTAAAAATATCTGCTACATCAGTTTTCTTTGAGAGTATTTTATCATTTTCCATCAAGATGATGCTGGACTGAGAATTACATGTTTTTCTAGATATGTATGGTTTGATGGTATTCCAAAGATCTGTTGATTTGCACCCCCAATACATCTTTTCCGGAAATAGTTATTAAGTGATTTTTTCTTCAGCTTGTTGACAAAATTTCTGTTCTTTCTATACATTTCCCAGTTTTTTGAGTTTCTGTTTTTAAGGTATTTATGGTAAGGCATTTTTTTATGATATACAGCTTTTCTAAGGGCCCTGTTCATATGCGGTAGCTGGTTATTTTTCCTATATATTTCTTTTACTTGCGCATGTTTGTCATAAATGTTAACAATTTCTGATTCAAAATTATCATAAATAGTATCAATGTCAGTAGTCTGGTCTATATTGATATCTATAGGCAGTTTAACTTTAGAAAGGTCACTATTCAGTGCATCTATATCAACATTTTTAAAACTTCTAAATTGAACTTTTTGTTTCTCAAACTTAGGGATAGTATTATTTATCACTGTTGATATCATGTTGTGGCAATCACTAATACCAGTACAAAAAATGTATGGTTCTCATACACAACCTTTTTGAGTTGGTTAAAATAATGTCAAGTAAAGAAGGTTCACAGCCTGTCATGAAGCAGGTATGATCATGTACAATATTTTCAATGTTAAACAGTTCAATCAAATCAAATAAAGGTTTACCCTTCTTATCACAACTTATATCATAATTAAGATCTCCAATAATCATATAGTGGTCTGAAAAAGTAATACATTTGTCTAAAAGCTTGGTGAAAATATTAGAGAAATTTGAATCCTTCATAGATTACTAGGGGGTCTGTATATACATAGAAAACACCACTTTGATTTATTTAGGGTTACCTCATGTATAATATTTTCGCATTCCTTTGATTCAATATCTGAACGCCTACGTGCTGGAATGTCACATTTTATGTACGAGGCCAACCCCCCCACCAAATATGTTTCTGTCTCTACGTTCGAATTTAAAACCGGGAACATCAAAGATATTATTGCGATAAGATTCATCTAACTTAGTTTCTGAAATATATAAAAGATCAACAATTTGGTCTAGCAACAATTCATTAATGTCTATAAATTCTTTAGACTATTGATATTTAGATGGGCTACAATATTTTTTTTCGGGTGATTATTTCTAACAGTTCTAAGTTCTTCAAACATAGATGTTATTGTGGTTGAGTTAACGCTTGTATCGTTATCCAGTTGAAAGGTAACATTACTATAGTCCTCTTCAAAGAATGAGTCACTAAACTGTAGAATATTGCAGTTTCTGCACAGCCATGGTTCAGTTGATCCCGTCATAGACACATATAAATCTGGAGAGATCTCTGCATATTTTATGTGCCACTTTTCATAGCAACATTCACACACAACTGCTCGGTGAGTTTTTGCCACCGGTTTCATACATTTACCACAGGGATATTTTGTTGGACCTGGGTTTAATGAAACATCACCACTGATAATAAGTATCAAGACGATTCTGTGATGCTTTTGTCTGCATTGTATGGGAATAGATGCGGGTTGAGTCCTCTGGTGTCTTATATAGTGGAAAATTGACCAAAGGTCATAGTTATCGTTGTAGTTACAAAAGGTGTAGCCCTCGGATAAGCCAATTACTGTATCAGTTCGACGATAATATGGTAGGACGAATTTGCTTCCATTATGTTCGTACCCAGTTGTTCTTGTATAATAATCGGCATTTTCAACGTTGGAAAAATATATTATAAAGAGAATACCAATAAAATGTCCAAATAGCTTCATCGTTCACTGTTGGGGATCACCGGAATCACACCATCGCCTGTTATGGTTTTAAAAAAGCGACGAGTATAATAAATTAGATTTTCTATTCTGAAGTAGATTCTGAACGTCTCGATCTTTACGTCTCAAAAACATCAAACATCGGCTGTAGCATGTTAAACACCACATTAGTTTCAAGAAAAAGTTTCCAGTATATGTTTATTTAATTAATTTTACTATATTTTCATTACGCTTTAATAAAAGTTTTCAACACATTTTATCTGGTAAAGATGTAAATTGTGAATCTACTTGTTGGTTATGGGAAAGTCTTGTTTATCAGTTGTTGGTTTCATGATACACTATCATCACGTGATTATATGGCAGTGGCAATGGTAGTAGCAAAGTTTGACGTAACCTGTGCGAGGAGTTTGTAGTGGTAGTGGTTTATGCATTATATATATATACTTATCAAGGGAAGTAACTGCTGCAGAGAGTTTCGGTATTCGTAATGCCGGCGAATACACATTCCCCAAATCGAGGCTACCTGTATACGTTCGGATTCATTTTGTTTTAATCCTAGATGACCCAAATAAGAAGTGGAGTTAAAAAAGTTTTTGTATAAATCGAAAGAACTTGAAATGATCGATTAAAAGAGTGTCTTTTCATGTTTTGATACACCTATGACTCGCTACTTGAGTGGAAAACGTACAAAAATGCTCCAAGTGACCGGTTGGTTTCGCAATAATTATCACCTGTGTTATGTCAGGAAGTAAGAAAGGAACACAAGAGTTAACGTTCTTTGTTTACTTATTTCGCAGATGAACTATCGAAATATTTCTCCTTTGGATTTATATTTTGTGTTAGTTTTATGAAAATATACGCCGGTTTAAATAGTGTTTCAGCCTATTTTCAGAATTCATTTATCCGTGTTATTTATAAATCCAAGGTTTTCTGTTGGATGAACAAAGGAAATTGACTGACTTTAAAAAAAATCTGTCATGAAATATTCAACTATTTACGTGGAATTTAAACCTGTATTTATGTGAAGTTTATGAAAATTGTAATATGTGATCATGTGAGAAATCATGCCAATGAAGGTTACAGTGTGTTTTGATAAAGTGAAAGTATTAGTTCCATGTGGAGATGGTGAATTACTCGTTCGTGAATTGATTGAAAAGGCTATAACAAGATACAAGAAGGCTATAGGCAAAGTAAGTATCTGTTTGTGGAAATGTTGTGTTTTCAGTAAAGACTATTATTGATTCATACTGACTTGATTTATATTTGATTATTTCAATTAGATTCATGGTTATCCGAGTACTCAGAGACTGATACTCACTTCAGTCGTATTCCTAATTCAGGGTGTTCATTTGACTCGAGCTACCGGGTTTTGACGCACGAAAATCTCAAAAGTATAGTTTTTGACTCTTCAAAAATATGCCGTGTGCGTCAACTTCGACCCGGGGGAATTTCCACCAAAGCGTCAAAAGATAATCATCAATGCGTAAATTACCCGTCAGATCAGTATGTACGCGCGTGTCGCATCGCTGATTGGTCAGGACCAAATGCCATGACCCCCATGACGTATTGTAATAAACTCTACCCGCGCTAATAACTTTTAATAAGGTTAGAGTAGGTAGTACACATTCGGCATATATGTGACAGTTAGTTTATACATGTGTTTAATGACACTATAGAAGCTGATTGTTTACGAGTGGGATCTATTGCATAGATAATACAGCATGTTTGTAACACTTACTTTAGGACAATCAAGGTTGATTGTTCCCGAGAAGGATAATTTAATCAACAGAAACATCGGATTCGGAGTCCTTTGATGTTATCCAAAGAAGGGTGTGTCTATCGGCGAGTGATAATCATTTTGCCTTTGTTTTACCGATTTCAATACGTTTTACGATGAATGCATGACCTGTTAATTAATTTTATTTCAATTGTCCAGTGTAGCGTGTAAATGACGGATAAATAAAAATGTGTTTAGTTTTGAATCAACCAGATGACCTATATAAACATTTCCCGAAAATCATACTTTCACTTTACTTGTAAATCTATATAAGGATAAAGACGAAACATCGCCGAATAAAACTAATTATAATAATTACGAATAAAAGCCCGTTGTACGGTCCGATTTTGATACGGTGACGTATCTTACGAAAAAACGTTTGAATAAACATTATAATTACTATTTTATGCTATTGTGTGTCTATTTCTTAGATTGTTGAGTAACTAAAAGAAAATAAGATGTGTTACTTTTGAATATCATTGACTTATTTGTGCTTGTTAATGTTAAACTATGAGCATATGGACCTGTGTGTATCTTTGTGGAATTTAGAAAATGAAAATAAACAATTTTTTGTTTGTTTATTTTTTACGTGATACATATAAATAGTGACAATATATCAAAATAATGTCAAGAAGTATATACCAACTGAAATTATGAAATGAACTCAATACAGGCACTGGACACTATTAAAACTAATTTTAAAATAAATACATAAGTAGAATACAACATGTACATGCAAAGGAATGACATTGCTGCAAACTGTACTTAAAAGAACAAATTTCAAAAAATTATTTTATTCCCCCCCCTCCCCCCCCAAAAAAAGAAGTTAGTTTGCACCGACTCTTGGAAACACTTGCATGACTCTTGAACATTTCATTTTGACTCTTGAAAATTTTGTCCAAAGGGTCAATGACTCTTGACTTTCAAAGTCTAGTGAACACCCTGCTTATTGAGGTAAGCTTGAGAGCTAGTTGTCCAAATGATTACAGATTAGTCTGTTAAGGACAGTGAGATACTTGTTTTATTTGGATTACAGTCAACTGGTACCCAATGTCTAGTGGTACCTACCCTCTCATTCTAACCAAGAAGTTTCATTTTTGACATTTTGAGTGCTGAAAATCCTGGGATTAAAATCCTATTGGTGGGATAACCTGTCTTTGAATTTGGCCACAGGTCCGAAGATCAAGTCCGTCTAAATTACTGCTGCAGATCCAGGTGGTAAAAATTTATGGGTCGTCAGACCTATGGTCCAGTGAAATTTTGACTTAACATACACAATACAAATTGGGAAAAAATGCATAACCACAATTTTTGCAATGTTCAACTTATTTACACATAAAACTTAACAGTAGCAGAATAAGGTATTTACTACCAATAGTGATGTTAATGAACTTATAAGATAAAAAAAATAATAATAAAAAAAAATTTTGGGGGGGGATTGGGAATTTTTGTCTGTGAATTGGGAAAAAAGATACTATTTTCCATTGGGAATATGACCAAATTTCGGCTATAAAATCGCCCCCAAAAATCCCTGCATATAGTGTTTACCCTGTCCGTTGGTGTGTGTGTTGGGATGTGTTTGTTTGTGTGTTACAGCATTTTCGTGTCCGGCTCATAACTTTGTCATGCATGATTGGATTTTTGAATAATTTGGTACAAACGTGTAGCATAATAGCACGACATGTCATGCGCAAAAATTGGGTCGCTTAGTCAAAGGTCAAGGTCACAGTGGACACTTGAATATTTATGTTCATTCCTTATATTGAAGTAGTGAAAGTACATGTAGTTGTGTGTTTACCACCCTTACAAAATGTAGGTGATCTTTACCTCCCACTACAGGCAGCATTCCCAAGCAACCTACTCTATGTTGTATTCACATATTTAATTTTAATTGCCACACAACACTCATTTCTGTGTCCAGTGTGAAATGGCGGGGGCATCCGTGTCCTACAGACACACAGGGTTTTCCCTAGGATTTTTCATACTTGGGTCCCAGGACCCTCAGGATTTGTATTTTGGGAGTCCCTGAGAAATTTTGGGGGTCCCATGAACGGATATGCATTTTATTGCTGAAGTTTAGAAAACGTAATATATAGATCTTGAAGTGCTTGAGTCACTGTCAAGTTCACTGAATCAAACTTATGAATAAAATAGCAAATTAATACACGCACATTTTCTTCCCTAAAGCAGGAATTTGGCCAAATAAACTCAAAATCGTTCGCTGTATGTCTGCCGTGATCATAATTGTTAATAGACGCTCGATATCGAAGCGCGTATATGATATTGATCGCTCAATGAACCGCAAGTTCAGTAAATAGCGGAACGAAATATTTTAGCGAAAAGGAAAACGTTTATTCGTCGGATCAAATTGCGGGTCCCGAGGACGCAATGTACCACCGAAATGCTGGTCCCGGGTCACGAAGTTGCGTCAGGGACGCAGAAAACCTGCGTCAGGGAAATCCCTGGACACATTTCTAGTTAAACCTTATTGCAACTTCACAACATGAAATACAATTAATATTATGCAGATCTACACCGTTATACCAGCAAATGCAAACTAAAGCATGAACTGTCAGTCACTCAAAAATAAGTTTAAATTTCTTTTTTCTTGGGAGTCCAGACTGTCCTGGAATCGTACTTTAAAATCCTACAATCTGGATTACCAGAATTTAATAACATACATGTACATTTGCAGGGCTCTCCTATGACCCTTAAAATGACATTTTGTCTCTTGAAATTTGTAAAATAAGGTTTTTGACTCTTGCGAATTGGAATCAAAGGGTCAAATTTACTATGACCTTTAATAGTAGGAAATTTTGTTGACTCTTTAAATTTCTATCAGCTAAGGGTCATTTTGACCCTCAACTTTTGAAGTCTAGGGAGTGCCCGCATTTGTACTTGTGTGTGACTTTCTCTTACAGTCTCTGTTTACAGTTGAACATTATTTGTAAATATTTCTGTCTTCTCACAAAGTGTGCACAGCTTGTGAAATCTCTTCTTTGTTTGGTTTAATTTAAGATTCTTATCAAGCATCTCATATTATAAATGTTTATTAAATAATTCTTTTCCTTTATTTATACATGTACTCTGTTAAGTACGATCTTAAAGCACTCTGGTTTTGAGATTGAGGTGGATGCTTCTGGCTTACATGTACGTCACTCCTGTATTAATTAACCTTTGAAGTTTGAGTAATTGTAAATTAATGTACATCAGACATATTAATATATATATATATATAGCTATTTAAAAGCTTAAATGTTTAGTGCAGGGTTATATTTTGAGGCAGTTTTAAGAATTCCCTTAAAAGTTAAATTCCCCTTTTCCTCAAAATGATGTGAAATTGCCCTTCCTGAGGACCACGGATGCCTTAATTCTCCTAAACTTTAAAGTGCAGCAACAATGTACGGCCCTGGACTGCCCCTTATATAAACTAGTCACTTTATTTACTGCTTGGTGACCTTTATTAAAAATGTCACTGTGAATGCTTGATCTAAATTTTACATGTAAAATGATGTTAATAAAATGTCAGGTATGGTGTACACACTCCGTTATAAATAGCATTTACCATCTTATAGCCTCAGGGTATTTGAAAAGTGACAGAAATATGTCAGAATTAAGATACACTATACACATTTTAATAGTTCATTTTATAATTATAAATCATTAAATGCCACAAATGTATTTGCACCTTCAGTTCGGGGGGAGAGGGGGGGTAAAATTTGCAACTCATGTTCAACTTACATATAGATGTATACATGTAAGTTCGTGACTAATGATGAAGTGTTGTGCATTGTGGAAACTGAGAATATTATCAATTATGTCCAATGCTATGTTCAGATTTTACTCAGGTGCTGTACAATATTTCAGTCTATGACTTTCCTTGTGATTTTTCATAGGTAACACAGTCTGGGCTACATGTACGTACAGTGTATGTGTTTACATACATGTACTTTACTGTCTTTACGTATATATATAATAATCATGGCAGCTGCCAGCAGGGATTTTTGGGGGCTGATTTTATAGTCGATATTGGGTCATATTCCCAATTGAAAATAGTTTCTATTTTTCCCAATTTAGAGACATAAATTCCCAATTAAAACTTCCAAAAATAAAAAAATAAAAAAAATCTCTGAAAACAAGCGATCTTTCACTGAAGAAATAGACATGTAATCATAATGAATGAAAGCTCCCATTATGGACAGTGATTGTGTGTGCACATTTAAATATTGCAAAATGGTGTCACACATATTTTCCCAATTTTTAACAAAACATTTGCGGAAATTCCCAATACCAAGGGTATGGGTCATGTTCCCAAAATACTGAAGAAAAACCCTGGGCAGGTTTTCATTAGACGTCGAAAGTTGAGGGTCGACCTTCCTTTTATAATTGTAATCACAAATATCTCTAGTACACATTCTCAAGAGTCAGAATCCTTATTTTACTAAGTTTAAGGGTCAAAATACCATTAAGGGTCAAACGAAAACCCTGAATTAAAGCCATCATGTCATTTTTGGAAACTGAACGATAGTAAAAATACAGAACTTTATCAAATTCTGTATTTTAAAAAATGTCGTCTCAATAAATCATTAATGCCAGTGTGTGTGAGTTTGTGTTCGTGTTTACATTCCTGTGTGGTGATGTTATCTACTCTGTAGTCACATGTACATCTGTTAAATCAGGCATACATGTATGTGTATGCATGTTAGTTGACATTTTATTTACAGTTTTAAAATCTTGTGTAAAAAGGACATTGTGGAAAACTCAAAAGCATCCTTTGTATGCAGGTGTGATACAGTTGAGCATAAAATACAAATTAAGTACTCACTTTTTAATTTTTATATGCCCATTTGAAAAACAGGTCGTATTTTGGGAACACCATGGCAGGCGGGTGGTGTCCACAACAGTGTCCACTCTCTAATTCAAACAGTTTGATCCTCACCAAACTTGATGTTTATGGCCATGAGATCTCAGTAAAGTTTGATAACCAGCCCAATCGGCCAAGGCACTTCTGAGTTATGCCCCTTGACGCTTTAAAAAATGAATTTTAACGGGCGTATTTTGTGACCTGGTACTCTTTTAAAAATATGATTTCTTGACTGCTTGATGGTCGGTATGCAAATGTATATATGCTTATCAGTACATTACAAAAATATATATTAAGCATTCATATTTATATAATTATATACCTAAACCAGGAAAAAATGACAAAGCAAACTTAAAATATTTATACATATTATCATTTAATTCACAGAATTTTTTTTATAATTTTTAAAAATCTTTGGTGCATAGCGTATAAAACGTATTACAAATCCAGCCTTGTTTCTTGAATACATGTTACACTCATTATGTAAGACAAAAGCTCCTAGGGCTGTCATTTTGCTAGGGGTAGACATTTTGCTCTCTGATAATTTTTGCACCCCAGACAAAAGCTTTTTCATCACATGGCTCATCTGACTAATCAGATTCAGAGCACGACCATACCTGTTCTTTTAGTGAACTGGAACCAGTTTATGGCTGCATTGCATCAAATAAAGGGAGATTGATTGTCATCAAATAGATATTAACATAATTGTTTTATTTATCACTTTGGATTAAAGCCCTGGTATTTGTATACTTTTACACAATGCATACCATCCAGATTAATTTACATTAAAATAAATCTATATGGGAATATAATCATCAAAATATTGGGACTAAAATTGTTTTTTGTTTCAAAAAGTTTGCGTCATCTAATTCAACAACAATTCCCATACAATGTTAATAAGAATTAATTTACATGATTTGCTTTTGACCAAACTTAACTTGAAAAGTTTACACCTAAAACATTGACTTTAATTTATGTGCACTATCAAACTAGGCCAGCGGGGCTTTGATCAAACACTGATAATTCAATACAAATGGTTCATCTTATTGTGATGACCAACTGATGATTCATTTTATTGGATAAAATTCTCCCCCATTGAATATGCAAATGTTAAAATCACTGACCACAATGTGAGGTGAATGGTGGGTGTTCAGGAATTGACTTTAAGCAATTTCAAAGTACTATTGAATTGATACATTTAGCAGTATGGTGTTACTTGCTGATGTAGTATATTTGTAAAAGCTACAATTATAAACCTGTTCATTTCACCATTTTGTTTTGTGTTAACACAATTTAATACAATGTTGTGTATCTATTTTCAGTAATTTGTATTATGATGGCTCCAACTTTAATTCATTTCCTAAGCTCACAGATTTTTTTATCGAGTCTTCAGTAAAATATTCTGAGATCATTGTTAAACATTTGATTAAACTATTACAGTATATGACTCATTGAGTAACAACTTGTAAAAACATTCTAAATTCACTGATCATAACAAAGAAAAAAAACTGACAGGAAACTTAATTTAATTGAGAGCCAGACTGTTGGTGAAGAATTTCCATGTTTTCTGAGTATTTAATTTAATATACAATTTTCTAATACACACAAACATACATGCCAACATTTCACACATACCTCAAAATTCCCTATTCAAGCAAAATGCTGCAACTTTTTCCCAATTTGTCTCTAGCTAGACCATATTTTCCAAAGTGGCAAATTTATATAATTCTGATTATAACATGGTAATCTTGACATTACTGACCCACAAAAAAAACTTACTTTTTTGCTTAAACTCAACTAATTTATTAATAAAATCTAACATTTCTCTATTTCAATACAGATGTAGTATGAAAAGACGTTACATTAGGATAGTCTTTCGAGTATCCCACAATTTTAACCTAGCTATTAAATTTCTTGATATATGGTATAGTGCGATTTTATTAAACTGTCAAAGCTGAATAATTACACGGTGGTTGAATGCGATTATTTTTAGCTTCGTACCACAGTCGATACTTTTCGTTTATTTTATCTTTAGGGAATGCCCCATTCGACATTTTATTAATAGTAAAACAAAGAATATCGTATCACTTACGAAATTATTTTTACGAAATTATTTTTAATTAATCGAAGCTAAAAATAAATGGAAGCATTGACTGTGAAATTATGCAACTTTGACAGTTTAGTAAAATCACACTGTACATGTATAATTCAATGAAATTAATTTTAGTCTGTAATTGGGAATTTGACTACATTGTGAAAATGGAGTGTTGAGACTTAATTTGTCTGCTAGAATCACAATTTTTATGCTGGCATGTTCTTAGTAAGTAAGGAAACAAATGGTAAATTTCTGGTCAAAGACACAAAATTTTTAGACAGAAAAACACTTGAGTCCATTATTGAGTTTCTACTATTTTTTTTTGTGAAACTGGGGCCTGATCATCATTGTATTTATACATATATGGTTGAGTAACAGGCTTTCGTGATATTTCATGTATGCACTCTCAGTTTCAATTACACATGTGCATTATTCCAGAAAATTTGTAAACAGCAGCCTAACAATTATGTTAGCTTGCCAATTTTTGCCAAAACTATGCTACAAACAGGTTATTCTAGTACTGTAACTTCCCATTTTTGTGAACCGAGTATACATTTGTATATAGTTACATGTAAGCCATTAAAAGTTATTCATTGAATTCTTACTTCAGGCAATATTGCTTATTATTGTGTATTGAATATTCAGTAGATACATGTATGCTAGAGGAGCTACCGACTGGTTCCTTAAAAATTGCCTAAGGGTCTGTTTTAAACATATCAAGATTTATAAGCATGTTGTAAGAATAATAATTAAATTAATTCTATGATCAATCAAAACACCAGTCCATTTTTTAACACATCCACATCCTCTACTTGAAATAGGGAATTTTGTTTAAAATATTTGATAGATTTTCGTAACAATAAATTTGTACATGTATGATTATCATTTGCAAAATATTCTGGAAAAATGAAACTATCCTAATTTAGTAAACATTATATAATATATACAACATAGTAGCCTTGAACAATAGACATTACATTGTCATCCTTGATTTCAACATGTTGACTAAAAACCAAATCACTGCATTAAGGCGACCTGTCTGTGGCTAAATAGTATGCAGCTCACAGGTCTGTTGCCGTTTTTTTACAAAAAGTTTACAATATTTAAGCAGGAAATTTTGGGATGAATTTGAAATCGGGAAAAAAATATTTTTTCATGAGAAAAAATTCTGTCCGAAAAATGGCATTAAAAATGTGGAATAAGGTCTCAGATGGGATTCAATCTCACAACAGAGAAGGGCTTAAGATTACTAGTCGTCGCAGGTACCATACCTTCTGACCATGGAGACTCCTGTCTGATAGAACTGTTCAATATTTTTAGTATTCGAAAGTAAGGCAGGTTTTATTTTAGTATTTTGGGAACATAACTCATGAATACACTTGGGATTGGGAATTTCAGCAGTGTTTTAATTGTTTAGAATTGGGAAAATATGTGTGACTGCAATGTTTAAAATAAATAATCACAAACAGTCACTGTCCATGATGGGTACAAAATGACTTATTTAAAAAAAAATCAGTTTTGATTGGGAATTTTTGTCTGTGAATTGATAAAAAAATATACTTTTTTCAGTTGGGAATATGATCGAATTTCGACTGTAAAATTAGCGGAAAAAAACCTGTAAGGATTGTATAGACATAATGATAAGAAGGAAAAACAGGAAGTGTTTTTAGGCAGTTAGATATTCCTGAAGTCACTCTGAATAAAATTAATAATGATTAGATATCAATATTCAATGATTGTTTTTTGTTCTTTCAGCCTACAGACTACTGGGTTAGTGTTCATACATTACGTACAGTCAATGAAGATTCAATCTTAGATCCAGATGACACATTATGTGATGTCATAGATGACAGAGAACAGGTACGGTTTAGCTGACTTTAACAGAATTAATAATGATTCTTAAAATTATAGTACTTAAGTATTTAAGAAAACATTTCAATTCAGACTTTCCGAAAGGAAAAGAATCTGCCAGACATTTGATCTGACAAGCTTGAAAATTTGGTCGGTCCGAAAGGAAATCAGTTAGACCGCAAAAAAGTAAACAAGTATAAATGTGTATACATTAGGTTAGGAAGTAGCCGGACTGAGGAGAAAAGATTCATTATCAGACCAACGCACAATCTGTCGGACAAGTCCACAGGTTTCATGCCTTTCGGAAAGACTGCCAATCTTGTGTTTTGTTTACCTTACAGTTTGTCCTTTGAATTTCAGCTTATAGCAGATTTTGAGGAACAAGGTGGACCTCGCTTACATCATAATGGGGGAGATGGACAGAGTGTTAGTTCTACAGGCACGGGTAGTCCCGACATATTTGATCATGTGATCAATCATAAATCTAGAAATCATCATCGGGGTTTCTCATTTGATGGAAATGATGTCATAGTAACAGATATTGATATAACTGCAGGTAACGATGATGTTGTATAAGTAGTTAACAGGAAGGTATTATTTTAGGGCTTTCCCGATATGGCTGCGTACCGGTACAGTGCTGAACGATTTGCGTATAGTATCGAAAGGGGCTGTATCGACCGTATCACGTTTTTTAGCTCACATGTCACAAAGTGACAAAGTGAGCTATTAGGATCACTCTCTGTCTGGCGTCGTGCGGTGTGCGTCGTGCGTCATCAAACTTTATGTTGTGACCACACTAGGGGCCACATTTTTGGCTCAATTTTAGCAAAACTGGGTCAGAACGTTAATATCAACAAAATCTCAGACGAGTTCGATATTGGGCCATTTGGGGTCAAAAACTAGGTCACCAGGGCCAAATACGGGAAAACCTTGTGAACACTTTAGAAATCACTGTTTTGAATTTATCTTCATGAAACTTTGTCAGAATGTTTATTTTAATAATATGTAGGTCAAGTTTGAAAATGGGTAATTTCTGTAGTAAAATTAGGTCACTAGGGCAAATTGCTGGAAAACCTTGTGAACACTCTAGAAGTCACTGTTTTGATTGGATGATCATGAAACCTTGTCAGAATGTTTGTCTTCATAATATCTTGGACGAGTTCGAACATGGGTCATCTTGGGTCAAAAACTAGGTCGCTAGGTCAAATCTTATGAAAACCATGTTAACACTGTAGATTTCACAGTTATTATTGGATCTTCACCAAACTTTGTCAAATCGTTTGTTGTAATGATATAACGGTCAAGTATAAATATGGGTCATCTGGGGTCAATAACTAGGTCACCAGGTCAAATCTTAGGAAAACTTTGTTAACACTGTAGATGACACAGTTTTAATTGGATCTTCACCAAACCTTGTCAAAATATTTGCCTCAATGATATGTGGGTCAAGGATGAACATGGGTCAGCCGGGTTTAAAAACTGGGTCACAAGGTCAAATCTTAGGTAAAAATCTTGTAAAAGCTCTAAATGTCATGGTTTTGATTGGATCTTGGCCAAACCTTGTCAGATTGTTTGTCTTAATGATATTAAGGACAAGTTCAAATATGGGTCACCTAGGGTCAAAAACCAGGTCACAAGGTCAAATCTTAGGAAAACCTTATTAACACTGTAGATGTCAAATTTTGAATGTATCTTCACCAAACCTAGTCAGACTGTTTTACTTAATGATATATGAGACAAATTCGAACATAGGTCGTCTGGGGTCAAAAACTAGGTCACCGGTTCAAAACAATGTTTTAATGAGTGAACAGTGATTGTCATGTGAGCGATATAGGGCCATCTTGGCCCTCTTGTTTCTGATCAGTCTCCGTCGGGCGCCGTGCGTCGTGAAACTTTATGTTGTGAACACACTAGGGGCCACATTTTTAGCTCAATTTTAGCAAAACTGGGTCAGAACGTTAATACTGACAAAATCTCGGACGAGTTCAATATTGGGCCATTTTGGGTGAAAAACTATACAATCTTTAAACTTTATCTGTTGGTTCCTAATGGCAACCTCTACAGGATCTGTGCATTTTCAGGTCAGTAAGTCAAAGGTCACCCTGAGGGGTCAAAGGTAACTTTAAAGAGTACATTGCCTACAAAATCTGGTCTGTAGGTCAAGTCAAATTAAACAACCTTGTTAACACTTTATAGGTGTCAAAATGTTTGGGTCATCTGGGATTAAAAAAATTAGGTCACCATATTAAATCATAGGAAAACCTTTTTTAGGTCACCGTATTCCTTGTGTCATTACAAAACCCCGTTAGAATGTATGCCTTAATGACATAAAAAAATTTGGTCACAAGGTCAAGTCCCAGGAAAATGTTGTTAACACTCTAGAGGTCAAAGTTCTGAATGGATCTTGATCTTGATCAAACTTTGTAAGTCTTAATGATATCTTCAAACATTTGTCATCCAGGGTAAAAAAAACTAGGTCACCAGTTCTTATCATGAAGACCTTGTTAATACTCTAGAGATCACAGTCATGATTGGATTTTCACCAGACCTTGTCAGAATGTTTGTATTAATGATATCATGGGCACGTTCAAACATTGGTCACCAGGTTATATCACACTGACAGTTCAACCTTTTTGATAGGGTCTTCACCAAACCTTGTCAGAATGTTTGTATGTATAACTAGGACAAATAAAAAAAAATCTGAAAATGGGCCATCTTGGATTAAAAACTAAGTAAGTGTTAGGCTCTCCTAGTTAAATGAAAGAAGTTGCAATGATATGAAAGAGGTTGCGGTCTTTACTTAAACCCCTGTCACACTGGGCTGCGACCGTAAGCGACACACTTACGAACGGCATTCGCGAGATAGTTTCAAAACTGTCGCGAACGTTCTCAAGTTCTTCGCATGAGTCACTGGCCCTCGTTTTCTTGTCTCTTGAATTTTCAACATGTTGAAAAAATTTGTGCGACAAAATTTCTCTCAATATATTCTCAAAATCGTCGCGTAGGTCGCGAACCCATCTCAAACTGTTCACAATATAGTTTCCGCGAATTTAGACTTGCGAGAAATTTGAGAACCTTTGTGAGATGATTGCGACCTATGAAACGAAATTGCGACTGATTTCAGACAAGAAAAGCATTCCGATGGTCCGGGTACCGGACAGTCCTAGGACCTCAAGAAGAGAGAAATAATTGCGATATATTTGACAATAAATTGAATATAAACTGTAATATATCTGCGACATTCCGCGCCTAAATTGCGACAGAAGAATTGTAGAATTGTGTTTGATGAGTAACGCGCGAATGTCTCAATTTACTCGCAATGTCGCATTTATGTCGCAAATTGTTTTCAATTACGTCATTTTGACCACGTGACACATTGATATATACTGTTTTCGTCAACGGCTCGCGCTCTTTGTAAACGAGGAACAGCTAATTTCAATATGCCACGCCGATGTAAAAATGGCAAATCTCTCCCTGTCCCAAGCCACCCCCCCCCAAAGAAACCTAACCAGTATCAGAGTACTAGTATGCCCTGTCGGATCCGGAAGACTCTGATGCTGCTGTCGCCATTTCTCTCTTGGAATGAGGCTTCTTAATCCAACTTCTGATTGCAAAAGCGGCATCACCCACTAAAAAGTAGGGGACATCCGTGTCACTTCCGGATAGAGGTTCACTAGGAGATATATTAGCTTAACCCTTCTCCAGCGCTAGGTAAAGACCGCACTCACGAAACACTCCGGCATCAGAGTCAGCACCATAGGCTCCCACATCAACATACATAAACTTGTAGTTGGTGTCTACAAGAGCCAGCATGATAATGGAGAAGAAGCATTTGTAGTTGTACATAATAATGCCTGATTTCGACAGAGCTTCCATCGATGTTGCCACAGCAGTGATGAAAGTTTTAAGTAGTTCTGCTCGGAGAAAACCTGTGCCGCCACCTCCCACCCCTCTTCTGTAGTGATCGTATATGGCCTGATATACTACTCGCACAACTATGGTGACGGTTTTATGGGCCTATCGGAACCCATAGAACAGCGACATGTACGAATCCCCGGTGGAAAGCTACTGAGCGTGATGGCAAGCTTCAATCCAGTGGATAGAGGTTTTCTGAAGTTTCTCTTGAAGTCTATGGCATAAATCTTCCACCATTTTTTTAGCTCACCAGAGCACGAATGTGCTCAGGGTGAGCTTTTGTGATCGCCCTGCGTCCATCGTGCGTCGTGCGTCGTTACGAATACGTGGCGTCCATGTTTACTTAAAACAACATCTCCTCCTACACCCCTATGCCGATTGCAACCAAACTTTGCTGGAATGATCCTCGGGTGGTCCCCTTTCAAAGTTGTTCAAAAAATTAAATTTCATTAAAAATTCTGGTTGCTATGGCAACAAATTGAAAAAACTTAAAAAATCTTCTTGTCTGAAACCACTGGGCCTAGAGCTGAGATATTTGGCATGTAGCATTGTCTAATGGAACTCTACAAAGATTGTTCAAATTATTCCCCTAGGGTCAAAATTGGCTCCGCCGGGGGGGGGGGGTAACTTGATTTTACATAGACTTATATAGGAAATTTAAAAAATCTTCTTGTCAAAAACTACAATGCCTAGAGCTTTGATATTTGGTGTGTAGCATAGTCTAGTGAACCTCTACCAAGTTTGTTCAAATTATTGCCCTAGGGTCAAAATTGGCCCCGCCCCGGGGGTCACTTGATTTATATAGACTTATATAGGAAAATTAAAAAAATCTTCTTCTCCGAAACCGCAAGGCCTAGAGCTTAGATATTTTGTATGTGGCATTGTGTAGTGGACCTCTACCAAGTTTGTTCAAATTATGGCCCCGGGGTCAAAATTAGCCGTGCCCTGGGGTTTATTCTATTTTATATAGGAAAATTTAAAAAATCTTCTTCTCCGAAACCACAAGGCCTAGAGCTAAGATATTTGGTATGTAGCATTGTGTAGTGGACCTCTACCAAGTTTGTTCAAATTATTGCCCTAGGGTCAAAATTGTCCCCGCCCCGGGGGTCACTTGATTTATATAGACTTATATAGGAAAATTAAAAAAATCTTCTCCTCCGAAACCGCAAGGACTAGAGCTTAGATATTTTGTATGTGGCATTGTGTAGTGGACCTCTACCAAGTTTGTTCAAATTATGGCCCCGGGGTCAAAATTAGCCGTGCCCTGGGGTTTATTCTATTTTATATAGGAAAATTTAAAAAATCTTCTTCTCCGAAACCACAAGGCCTAGAGCTAAGATATTTGGTATGTAGCATTGTCTAGTGAACCTCTACCAAGTTTGTTCAAATTATTGCCCTAGGGTCAAAATTGGCCCCGCCCCGGGGGTCACTTGATTTATATAGACTTATATAGGAAAATTTAAAAAATCTTCTTCTCCAAAACCACAAGGCCTAGAGCTAAGATATTTGGTATGTAGCATTATCTAGTGGACCTCTACCAAGTTTGTTCAAATTATTACCCTAGGGTCAAAATTGGCCCTGCCCTGGGGTTTATTCTATTTTATATAGGAAAATTTAAAAAATCTTCTCCGAAACCACAAGGCCTAGAGCTAAGATATTTGGTATGTAGCATTGTGTAGTGGACCTCTACCAAGTTTGTTCAAATTATTGCCCTAGGGTCAAAATTGGCCCCGCCCCGGGGGTCACTTGATTTATATAGACTTATATAGGAAAATTTAAAAAGTCTTCTTCTCCGAAACCGCAAGGCCTAGAGCTTAGATATTTTGTATGTGGCATTGTGTAGTGGACCTCTAATAAGTTTGTTCAAATTATGGGCCCGGGGTCAAAATTAGCCCTGCCCTGGGGTTTATTCTATTTTATATAGGAAAATTTTAAAAAATCTTCTCCGAAACCACAAGGCCTAGAGCTAAGATATTTGGTATCTAGCTTTGTCTAATGGACCTCTTTTAAATCTGTTCATATAATGGCCATGGGATAAAAAACGGCCCAGATGGGTCACTTGATCTTCCTTAGACTCGTATAGAAAACTTCAACAATGTTAATCTCCAAATGACCTTTTCTCCTGGTGAGCATTTATAGGGCCATCATGGCCCTCTTGTTTAAAGAACACTGGGTCAATCTTAACAAAGTTCTTGAAGGAAAGGCTTTTCATCACTTTCTCTGAGGTGTTTCATAAGCTTCTCATACATCTCATTAAAAGTCATTCTCTCACCTATACACTTCTCCGTACCTTGACCTTCTTTTTTTCTCTGTTCTTTGGCTTTGGTCGTAGCTTTTTGGACAGGAGACATACTGTAGACTTCAGCATGGCATTGTCGTTTTCAACAAAAAGTTGATCCATCTCAAATGACGTCGTCTAACGGCTTAATAATTGCTGAAATTCGAGTATGTTGCATTTTTATTTTTTATTTCTTATTTGCTTTTCATAATTGTCGTGCGATTTTCGCATGAATGTCGCGCGAATTTTGTAAACACAAAAATGCCGCAATTATGTCGAACAGATGACGAAAAGGTATCGAGCGATATTCTCCTGACATGTTTGAGAACTTCAGCAGATATTCGCAGGAAGTGCATGCGACATTCGCGTAACATTCGGGCGACATACTCATTCATGTCGTTGGTATAAAGACGTGAAACCCGAGTGAGTTTTGTCGCTAAAATTCGCAAAATTTGCCGCAAATTTGTGTCTCAAACAGTTCTCCAGGTGTTGCAGTTCAGTGTGACACTAGCTTTAGATGAGCGAGTAAAGAGCCATCATATCTTTTTAATAACAATTCAAATAGTCTGACCACATATAAACAATAAGAAGAAAGTCAGGTGAAATCTGTATTGTCCTGTAAATACTTGATATGTTTGTTTGTTTAGGTTCTGGACTTACTGTTAGACGTGGCAGTGAACCTGCTCTTAATGTACTGGATGAGGAGGAATCAAGAGCTAACAAAGCCAAACAGACTCATCAGAATGTCAATAAAACAAATTTTCAGGTAAGCTTGCTTTGCATTTAATATTCATCAGCAAAGGCGGATTCAGTGGGGAGGGGGGCTGGCTCCCCCACCAAGTCCCCGACCATAAATAGAAATGAAAATTATTTTCAATGAAATGAGGTAGAAAATGGGCCAAAAAACTTACCAGAATACACCATTTCAGTTCTTCAAATTCAATTTTTTACTCATCAGCATTCAACTACCACAGAAAAATCTGAAAAGTTAGATGAGGAATTCCGCAACCCCTGTCAAAAAGAAACCATATGATATGGCAGCTATTGTATAATATTTGTAACACATGCTGTGTGTGTGTCATATAACTAGTGTTTTAATCTTATATATTGGCTGTGAGTCCTGTTACCATATTGTATGCAGCATTGTCTTAATCAACTAATAGAATATATACGACCTATTGTAATATACATGCAGGCAAATTATTCCCCAATATTGATGTGTTATTAATGTTGAGTGGATGAACAGCAGAAAAATGAGATAGTCAGTAAAAGAATATTTTACAGTATGGGCATTTATCAATAAATGTCTTCTTCATGTATGTTCATATAAAATTATCTAGGAATTAGAAATAATTTCTTTTAAATTTTAGAACTACATCTTGAAGTTTTACTTTAGTTAACTTGCTGAAAGCAATAATGCCCATAAATTTTATTTGCACCTTCCTAAGTATAACAAACATATGTTGATAAAATAACTTCTCAATTATGTTGCGTTTTTAGGAGGAATTGCAATTAATAGCATATTTGGTATTTGAATGAATATTTGTACTTTTCCAGATGAACAAAATTATTCATGCCTATATAACTTACCATCTAACCTTCATTATGCCCCCTTTTGAAGAATAGATTTTCAAGATTTTTAATTTTGCTTTATTGACACCCCTGTTTCTTGGTAAAGGGTAAGAGTAGATCGTTGAACACCATCAGGCAATAGGGATTGTTCAAGACAATCAGTTCAAATCATTTATCAAGTTGTTATTTACCATCCGACCTTGTTTCAAATATTGGAATGGCAAAATAGCATTTGAATATTTTCTGGAACAAATGATATTGAAATGATTATTGCTACCCCTAGTGTTTGGACAAAGCAAATTAATATTATTCCCTTGACAGACTCGGGGATCATTACTTAAATGTATATACATGTATATTTATTTCACCTACCTTTATACATTTATATCTATACTGTTGTCAGGGGGGTGATTCTTCTTTTTTTTAGGCTGATTTCCTTATTTTGTCTTAAAATCTTCGAAACAAAAGGGTCCAGATTCAGTCTGACCACTCAAAAATGATGTTTGTGCAAGCATGGGGAGGGTGGGGTTAGGGTATTATAGCCTTTTTGCTCTTAAAGCAATCACACCCTGTGTTGTGTGGATCATCTGTACTTTTCTCTCAAGTTTAGATTAGTGTCACTGAACCAACAACGTTTACATTGTATCTTTCTTTTAATTGTTTTTATGCATCTTTCTTCTAATTGTTTTAGTTACTAGGGCTGGGCCGAGTATCGGAGTACTCGGGTAATCACGAATAAAATTGAAAAAACAATTACGAATAATCGTCATTACTGAGATTCTTGTTTGTATTATTTGTTCATAAAAATCCCTTTTCTCTGAATATACCAGTACATTGTCTTATCATGGACTACTTTGTTTGCCAAGAGGTCCAATTGGATCTTTAAAAAATGGGTCACAGGCTTAAACCAGAAAATGATGCTGGTTAATGGGAATATGTATAAATTTAAGCCATAAAATAATTTATGTTGATTTACTTCATTATTCCTAAAAGATTTTTAAATTAAATTTAGCTGTCTTTAGGACTGCAATGTTGAAGTTTTAGATGGGTTGCTTGATAACAATTAAAAGATTCATGATTTGATATGTGGATCGTAAGTGTTGAATCCTGGATTGGATCAGATCGCCACTTACCCAACGATCCACAGCCCTATTAGTTACTAAAACTTACTTCTTCTTTGCTGATTCAGATATAAATGGATTTATTAGATGTATAATTTTCTTAAACTGCACAGTGTATCATGGTTTTAATTAAACTAAGCATGAACGTCTACATCCAGCTATTGTTGTTGATGATTGTATTTTGTTCTTTATGTCTGTTGTGAGGGATTCCTTGGGGAAAATTGTCACATTCCAGTAATGAATAATTGATAGTACTTGGATTATCTTGCTTTCCAGATGTTTTAATCATTCAATGTTTTATTCTTTTCATTGTTCCATACATGGAAATACTTTGCTCTATTCACTTCCTGTGTTAGGTGAGACAAGACATATGTGTACTGTAGATCTTTTCACTTCCTGTGTTTGGTTAGACTAAGTGGACATTAGTAATGGATTATCCATGATTATTATCTGGATGAATATTTTGACCCAAGCATTTTCATGTAATCAGAGTTTTATTGCATAGTTCTAAGTTCTTACTAAGCTCAGTTTAATAGGTTCTAGAACCAACATCTATTCCTCTCTTAACCCTCTTTTACCTATATTTTTACAATAGAATCTTCCAACTGCAACCTCGGACTGGCCCATTCCTTAAAATAGGGATGCTATTATACAGAATTTTAATCCAAAGTACATGTAATACAAATTAAAATCCTGTGCAGGCTTAGGAACAATTAGCTGCATAAGTGACTGAATATATTCATGTAGATATAAGCTATTTATAATGTCTTCGAATTCAGCTTTGGTTATATTTCCTGGCATCTATACTGCTGATTTTATTGATGTAGTGTAAGTCTTTCGTATGTTTATGTTACCTCTGTTTTTACATTCATCTTTTAATGATTTTAACATGAGGTTTAGTCATCAATTTACTTGATTCATGTGTTCAAGCAGGTTCTGCTAATCTCTAGAAGAGTTTATTGTTATCAAGGAAGAGTACAATTTAGTTAGGTTCATTAGCCTCTATTGACTAGCCCCTGTTGGAATGTGATATTGTTTTGCTAGAACTAAATAGTACCCATTTCACAGACATCTTGGCCAGTCTGAAAATTTAACAAATAGTCCTAGCATGAGACTATTAATAGTTTATATACAATTGGGCCCAACTTTCACAAAATGTATCTTTTAGATCGAAGTTATTTTGATCTTTAGGACCAAATGGAATAATATGTCAATTCCTGTGTCACGCTCAGTGAGCTGTTAAAATGTACTCTCCTTGAAAAAAAGTTGGCAAATTGGGGGTCATGCACGCATGCACACACACAACAAACTGTTACATGGTTTAGCTCATCTATGGACATCTTCTATTGCTGAAATTGACCAAGCAATGGTCACTAGCCCAAGGTCTTAATGGCTACATTAATTGCATACAAATTGATAAAGATAGATTATACAGACAAAGTTGCAATGAAATCATGCAGTATCAGTTTAATTGTGGTGGCAGGCAGTAATGTATACAGCTGGTTTTATTTCTGTAACCATTACAATTGATACAATGTTTTATATGAATTAAATTACCTAATTTACCATCTTTGTGATTCAAAGCTTAATTATTTCACTGCTCACACTTCAGTGAGCTTAGTGTCTTCTTTAACCTCACTTGAAGATATTATTTCAGATAGGGAAAAAGTCTACATATTGTTCAAAGAGTCAATAATATTTTAAGCTACCATTAAAGTAACATTTTAAAAACATCTTAAAATTCTTTAGACTGTTTGACATGATTTTAACAATTTTATATTTTTCCTGTGTTTATATGATTCTAACTACATGTATCAGAAGACTGGGGTTAATGATTCAAGTTACAAAGATGAACATATTTATCTTATTTGCATGGAGATATTCACAGTCATTTCCCTGTATTGTGCATTTGAGTGTAAATATGGAAACTGTCACTGTATGTATAATTGTAAATTTAACCACAATAAAGTAAGATGGTATCATCAGAGGTATAGACTGACTAAGATTTAAATAAACAGAGATTGGGTTACATCCACTGTTGTCTCACAAACATTCGGTATTGGTTGAATGTATCATATCTTATTTTCTGTTAGCATGATGACTTATTTTGTCCGAACTTTAACCCTTTTCATGCTACATTCCCAGCTGCTGATAAGCCCAGCCCACTTATGAATTATATTGCCTGCTTTTGATAAGAGGAAGTCGTTGTGAGGGGTATTGTGTTTATCTGTTTATAATCTGTGTAAATTGTGATTTAATCTTATCAAAACTCATACTTCGGTGCATTGAATACAGAAAATTTATATATAATCTTTATTTCATTCCTTAATTTAACATGGCAATATTCATGCAATACTCAAGAGGTCTGAATCTATACAGTTTGTTGTGTCTATACAAAGTATGGTTACAGTAAGAATACATGTAATAATGATCTGATGAATCAAAATTCTGATGTATTCTGATTAAAATCAGGCGGAATCAAAGATGCAACATGTAAGATGGTGTCTAAACCTTGAATTTCCTCAGGATGCACATTTTATAACACTAGATACTATTAAACATATAATTACTGTGTTAAAATGAACAAAAAATATGAAGATTATGTACAAACTTACTCATGAGCTATTAACTGCTTACTTTTTGTTAGTACTGACTTGAACTAATGATATGTTTGCCTGTTTATAAGCAATATGACACTTGTGAAATCTATCCTGTCACTTGATACTCATTTTAAACTTGTGTTCATTTGTGTATAATTTCACGCTAGCCATATTGGTATTGACAATGGCCACCCAAAGCTGACATAGCGTACTCTATATTTACCAAATTTTGAGGTTGCACTTGTTGTAAATATTTCCTACACATGCAATGTATTGTATGATAGATGACAAATTTAGCAGGAATGATTTCCGGGTCATTTACACACAATTTCAGAGGTTGTAATTTAATTGCAGTTAAATTTTAATTGTTGCAGATAAATTTTAATTATTACAAAGCATGTTTTTTCCGACTAAAGAGATTTCTGATTCTGCTTGTTTTTTTCTTCTGAGTTTTATACTTTTGTTACTACTCAAAACTAGGTGGAAATTTTCAATACTGCCCCGTTTTGTAAGATTATACACATTAGCGGTATTAAGTGTAAAAGATGTACATGTACATGAAAAGTGTATGATGTGTCAATCGGTTGTTTAGACAATAGATGATTGAAATTATTTCTTCAATTTCTTCTAAATATCTTCACTTGGCGTAAGAATTTTCTTTATTTCACGTGATGTTGCTTTCAGTATTCTAAATAAATCATATCATAACTTAAGTTACTAAATGAAATGTGGTTGTGTTAAATAATAAATTATACAGACATGAAATTATGTGTGTACAATCAAACCTGTGAACAAAGGCCAGTCTTGGGAAAGACAAAATGTGGCCTTTATTGACAGGTGTCCTTTATTCAGAGGTCATTTCGTACCTAATAATCATTGACAGTTTTTAAAAGAATGACCTTTATTCACAGGTTGACCTTTATTCACAGGTGGTCACTGACACAGGTTTGACTACACTGTGTGCCTATAAATAAACGAGAAAAAGCATTCTATCTGTGAAATGTTACTACAATTAACCTATGTGCTCCCATTTATTCTGATAACACATAACCATTAATTAAGTTAACCCAGCTATTTATAAGTTAATGTTTGATAAAGAGTTATATGCATGGTTAAGGTGGTACAAATATTAACTGTTGATGATATTAAATATAGCTGTTATATTCTGCTGATAAAGAGTAGAACTGAAAAAATGATATTATGTTTTGATTAAGATATGAAAATCAGTTTTAACGGCTTATTACAAATGGCAGTGATTTGTTAATAACTTGTATGATAGATCAATACTGTCATGGATTATTGTGAGATTTAATTCTTTTGTCTATTTGTATTTACAATAAAAATGTATTGTAAAATCATTGACTGTTGATCATTGTAGTGTGTATTGTTTGTTTCAAGTGCTATTTCAAGTTTATATTGTGCCTTAATATGTTGTAATTAAGAAGTTTACTTTTGATTTATTTATTCTATGGATGTAAATGAACAAACATGGATAATGATCGAAAGTTAGGTTAATTGACATCGTTAATTTCTTAGTTAAGTAATGAATAATCACATGGTGGTTAAAGTTAATCATGGATTCCAAATTATGGTATGTTTAACTTCAGATTTTGTTATAAAAGATTTGCTATCTGGAAACACTGCAACCATTTCATATAAAATTCTTCTTCATTTCTTAATTATTACTTTTTTCGGTGTGGAAAACCCATGTGACTTATGACGTCACAAATGGGTAGTGCGGGAAGCACTTTTTTGCACAGTTTTCTGTAACATTCACGACAAATGAAAAATACAGTGGCTTCCCGTTGTACCCAAAGCATTTGATGCAAATGTTACAGAAAAATGTGCTGAATACAAAGAAGTGACAACTATATGTGGAACCGATACACATTTTCCGCTAAGCATGCCCAGTATGTGTTGTGAAAATTGAAATCGGAATAAAAAGCTTCCTTTTTCCATGGGGCTTTGTGCAAAAAAGTGCTTCCTGTACTACCCATTTGTGATGTCAATTAAGTCACGTGCGTTATCCACACAGTAATTTATCATTTCACCCATTGCTGTGTTGAATGTAGGACTTGATCTATATGAGGAAAATATACATAGAGTACATAGAGATGCATTAGATGCTAATTCAATCAGTAATTGTATAATTGACATGATTTATTTACATTTTATTCGTGATTAAAATGCAACCAAGGTACAGTACTTACAATCTCTCTAAAGCAACAACCTGTGGGAGTAGCTAAAATTATGTCGTTTTTGAGAGGTTGTTGCTCTAGAGAGGGTGGCCGTGGAGAGGTTTTACTGTATATATTCACTATGTATTTGTATGAAATTTTACATTCTGAACTACATAGAACCTATAGATCGATCATACATACTAATGTTAAACTATTGCCATGTATACCTGAGTGTATGAACCACTGATAGAGACTCACACAATCATACAGAAGGCTAATTTTATCAAAAGGCTCAGCTTTTTACTTTTTGGAAGCTAGTCAAAACTTTAAACCTAAGTTGCTGTTAGTTTTTACACTGTTTTATGGATGTATGATGTACAAAATGAATGAACGAGGAAGTTTGTAGCAAATGCTGGATTTGTTAAATTGTGTATGATTGTTTGACTGAGGAATGAGAGATATGTTAAATTGTATATAATTGACAAACTAATACTTGATGGAGGAATGAGAGATATGTAAGGACTGTAAATGGAATTAAATTGTTTATTTGAGGTAAGTTTAAATATCACAGTCACTTCAAAATTAAAGCTAAAAGATTTCTGCTTTCAGCTGTCAACTTATTTATCAGTACAGTACAACCTCTCCAGAGCGGCCCTGTCTTAAGCAACAACCTCCCTTCATTTTCATTCTTTATCATGTTTTTAAGAAATTAGATAATAATTATGTTTCCATCTGTTGAATGAAATCATGATGACTGCACATTCTTAATAAACTAATAAAACATGGCTATGTACTGATCATCTTGAATAAATATAAAATTATCTGTAGACACAAAGATCACCCTAAAATAATATTAAGTTACCTAACTGTTAACACTAATATCTCACCGAAACATTTCCACTGTGGTTACGGCCCCTTTTTGACATAATTCTCAGCAGGGGCATTTAATACAGTCCTCCATACACTGTATTTCTAGTTTTCTTCTACCTTTGAATGTTAAATGATAACAAGTAACTTGCTGAGATAATCCCATCATGGGAGTTAACTCTGAAGTTTTATCATTGAAATAAGCTGGACATTTCTATAAGAAGTTATAATTATCAATTGACAGTTTGTGTAGGAGTGGGTGAAGAATGTCAAAGGTTTTCAAATGCATTTTATATGTTATTAGGGATAGTAACACACCCACTGAAAAAAGCACTGAACAAAGCTTTCTTAGTATAGGCTCTCTTTTCCATTTGTGTCATAATGAATTATTTACACATATAGCAGTTCTGGGTAAGATCTCAGCTATTTGGGTCTATCATGGCTGTGTTTTCTGGCTAGAAGCTCAGACCCATTATTGCTGTGTTGTTTCTGTTTATATAATTGTACTTATCATCAGTACACAAAAAGGATTATGCACCCGCCCGGCCAGCTCGTTGGATAAAGCGTTGGTCTACTAATCAAGAAGTTTTGAGTTCGACCACAGGCAATGCTCATGCTGTCCGTGACAAATTTGACTGAAGATATTACATCATAATACAATTTTTATGTAAATTATTAAATTTATGCTACAATTTAATAATGTTTTTGTTTTTTGAAAGCGCATTATATGTGGGGGGGCTGTATTTGCCAAATACTGGAATGGCAAAAACAAACTGATTATATGTTAAATTGTCCCCCACCTCTGAATTATGTGTGGTAGTTTGGTGGTAGCTTGCACTTAGAATGTGATTAGTACTTGTTATGGCCTAAATGAAATCCAGGGAAGCTCAGGTAAGGATAACTACCCACTACGATATGTCATATGGCATTAAAACTGATGAAAAAATAGCCAAAAAAATTGTTTTCTTCTTTATTTCAGGATGATACTAACTTCAGCAAGGACGACTCCCACAAACCTATCATTAAGGGGTCACTTAGTCCCATGGAAAGGGAGAAGACACCGCCATTCAGTAGGTTTGCACGTGACTCATGGAGACAGTCTCTGGGAAATCAACCAAATATGTTCAAATGGCTTGATGCACAGGAAAAACAAGAAGAAAGAATAAAACAGGTAAATCATTTTTATTTAATGTTCGTTCGTTTGTTTATATCAAGTTTTATGCCCCTTCTCAACAATCTGAGTCATATGAGGTGGACAGTTCATCTAACCATTGTTCCTGGGAAGAACCAGTTCTAGATTCCCATCCTCTGTAAGCATCTGTCTACTTTCTCACATAAAGAGACATGGTTGGTTGCAGGGCTGGAACCCACAACCCTCTGTCAGTGAGAGGTTACAATGATTTGAAGTCAGCGACCTTAACCACTCATCCACGGAGGCGTGTCCATGCATGTATATAATTATATTACATGCTTGTTTCTTATTTTAAACTAGAAAATCTCAAATGTTAAAGTGAAGTAACAATAATTTCATTTTATTTAATACATGTATATGAATTTGATGTATGTATTGTGGAATAATGTATTTCAGCAACCAGAAAGACAAGGTCCTGTTGGTGGAAGTGTTCAGGTAGAACGTGCTGAAGAGGGTATTGTAAAGCCACCACTTCCCCCTGTAAAAAAGTGAGTTATCTGTGAATTTAGACTTACTATTTATTTATTCCTAAGATACTTCCTGTATATGATATGCACTTTGGATTGCGCAAGTATAGAGTTGGTCAGTTCATTTTAGGAACTATTATAATGTCCACAAAAATGCATCAGACAGTTCTAGAATTGGGTAGTTTGCATTTAAGAAATAAAGTTTGGAGTTTATATTATTTTATTAAAGTCTATATAAATAATCAGTCACGCTCATTGTTTTCTAGTGATTTAAGTACAACTGAAGTACTGTGTGCATGCCTTCATTAACAAACTGTGAAATTGTTTAAAGCAAAGACACAGAAATAATCATATCATCTAATTGATGCAAATGTTTCACAGTGGGTCCTTTCATATGCATGGATTTCTAAATTGCAACTGTTCCTTAGTAATAGTTAACAGAATATGTATTAAATCTACCCGTGACATTTATCCCTGTTCCTACAAGTTTATACTGCATAAAGGGACTGTTTCTTCATTAATATGATTTATCGAATATTTTAATGTTTAATTCCTCTGTATTTCTTTGAACTGAAATGGCCAATGAAGCATTATAAATTTATAATCAACTAGAATTTTACCTTCATCTAGACACAACTATATTTTTACCTTTATTTAGATAAAACTATATTTTTACCTTTATCTAGATACAATTATAATTTTACCTTTATCCAGACACAACTGTAATTTACTGATTGCTACTTGTGATTTATTTTCAGAGAAGTGGGTATATTGATATGTTTGAGGAATGATGGTACTCCATTAGGTATACATGTTGTTCCTGATTTTGATCAGAGTGGCAGGTAAGTTTAGCAGTATTGAATGTCCACTTATTGTCCTACTATGGTTGAAAGTTTTATCTGTAAGAAATAATTAAGGTTGAGGAAGTATGAAACATACATGAATCCACCTCTGTATACTACATGTTAACAATCAAAACCATATTTTTGAAAAAAATAAGTGCTATAAAGCAAACTCAATGCCCCCATGACCTTGACATTTGACCTACTGTTTTGAAAATGCACAGGTCCTGTAGAGGTTGTCCTGAGGAGCCAACATATAAAGTTTGATGATTGTAGATGGAAGCGTTTTGATTTTATAGGCAAGGTTAAAGTTTGGTCAAAGACAAACAGACTGACAGACCAAAACAAGATGCCTCCTTATCTTCAATAGATACAAGGGCATTTTAAAAATCCTTGCTTATATCAATATATTTATCATTCTATTGTGTAATCTTCATATTATTCTAGTGATGTGTTTATTTCTATAGGGAAAGTGGACTAATGGTACAAGGTATAGACCCTGGAGGAAGAATTGATCAAGATGGTCGCCTTAAAATGGATGATCGAATCATTGAGATAAATGGACAAGACCTGCATGATATCACGTTTCCAAAGTAAATTTCAAAAGCTTATGATTTGGTGTAACAATTCTGAAATCATATCATAAATGTTACTGTTTAACCAGTTGTATATCCTTGCTGAACAATATTCATTACATCTAAATGATTAATCAGGGTACTCCCTAGACTTCAAAAGTCGGGGGTCAAAATGACCCTTAGCTGATAGAAATTTATAGAGTCAACAGCATTTTCTACTAATGTAATAGTAAATTTGACCCTTTGGTTCCAATTCTCAAGAGTCCAAAACCTTATTTTGCAAATTTCAAGAGTCAAAATGCCATTGTAAGGGTCAAAGGAAAGCCCTGTTAATCTCAGAGTGCAGACAGTTTTGATAATCAATGAGCAGTGTATTCCTAGATCTGGATAACATATATAGTGATTGTAGTAACTGTACTTTATCAGTTTTTAGCTCACATGAGAACTTTGTTTAATTTGTATAATGAATATGTTTATTTCTATTACAGGGCTCAAGAAATATTCAGAAATGCTATGAAAACTGAAGAAGTTCGATTAAAAGTGGTCAAACATACTTTACCAAAGAAGCCACCTCCTGCCATTCTACCAAAACCTAGAGGTCACTCCCCTAACAAACCTAGTCCTTTAACCTTGCCTTCACAGAAACTAGATTTCACTTCTCCGGAAAGTAGTCCAGCTGATACTAGTACGCCATTAGATAAAAATTCATCTGATACGCCCTCCGCATCTACAATAGACAATCCATCCAACCATCTGTCTGCTGGTCCTAAAGATAGTCCTCCAGTTAGTGCTGATTCCGCTGTGAAATCCCAGCCAGCCGGTAGACGAGCACCACCTCCACCACAACGTCATCCATCAACCACTTTGTCTTCAAACAGTCAGTCCGAGATTGAGACGGAAACGGACAGAAAGCACGATGAAAACAGATCTCGATCGACTTCCCCGTCTCCTAGTGCTTCTGGAACTTTAACTAAGAAACGTGAAGTGATTATTGCCCCTACTAATACCAAGAAGATTGGTCGACGATATGACATTAAGTTAATTAAGGGGCCAGTTGGTTTAGGGTTCAGTATAACAACAAGGGATAATGCTACTGGTGGACCGTCCCCTATCTACATTAAAAATATCTTACCTAAAGGTGCAGCTGTAACAGATGGTAGATTAAAAGCTGGTGATAGATTGTTAGAGGTATGTGAACCAAACCTTACACACATATACTGTGGAATCATTAATTTTTGGTGGGGATTTAATTTCATGGATTTCCTAGGTCGTCTCATCCACAAAATCAAATCCCCACAAATTTAAATGCAGAGATAAGACATTTTTTTCAAAAATCAAAATCCACAAATTTATGTCCCCATGAAATAGCCATTTTAGTAAAAACTATGAAAATTTAGCCCAAAGAAAATAAATGAAAATACACTGTATGGTAATTACTGGTCCTACTTGTATACTGCCAGTGATCAGGAAAGGCATGCACCATAGTCACATTAAAATGTCTTATCATCTTTTTACCCCCGCAAGTTTGAAAGGGGGATATATTGAAGTCACTTTGTTGGTTGTTCAGTCTGTTTGTCCACATACTATTTCACAAGTTTGTGGAGCGAACTACTTCCACATTCCTTAAGCGATTGCAATGAAATTTGAAATATGTCCACCATGACGTGTAGATGTGCAAGACACAATTCGCATGCCCAGTGATCCACACATTCCAGAGTTATGTGCCCTTGAACTCAGCTGTATAGTGTACAATGGCATTCTTGGTGTCTTGAATGAGCATTTCAGTTTGACTCTTGACATTTCGGCCTCAAGGCTCATTCACTTTTGACTTTCAAAGTTTAGTGAAAGTCCTGTTTTATGCTAGCACCTAGTAGATAGACACTTACAAATAGTTATGAAAACTGCTTTGTGACTCAGTTATCCTCTATCAATAACAATGGATTTCTGTCAAAGGATAAGTTGCTTTAAAAAGTTTATTGTCTCATTAATTGGATTTTGAAAATGTCACATTCTGGGCCTTATACCTTCCAAAAATTGGGAATGGTCCTTAGCCTTTCATTTTGGGAAATTCAAGTGCGATTTTCCGCCAAAGTGGGAGAAGGTTAGATAACTGAGTTAGAATCTGTTCTACGGTGCTCAAAAGAGCCTTTTTGCAATTGGGAAGCTACCTAATTTTGGCCTCTGTTATAAAGGAAAAAAGGCCCTGACAGTGATTTAGAAAATGCCACTTTGATTTTGCTTCCAAAGGGTCATTGTCCCGTTAGAAAATTTCTATCCTGATCACTGTACTGTTACAATGATTGATGTCTGGGCCTTATATAGGTAATTATGATGTGTATTATGTTTTGTGATATTTTATTAGGTTAATGAAGTGGAGATGATAGGTAAAACTCAGGGTGAAGCTGTGTCCATGTTGAGAAATATGCCTTTAGGAAGTACTGTGAATATTGTTGTGTCACGGCAGGAAGTAGAGGATCCAGAAGATGATAGATTTAAAGTTCCCAGAGAACTTGTAAGTAGCATATAATGATTTATTTCTATAATAGATTTTTATATCTCAAAGGGGAGCAGGTACTTATTTTCATTTTTAGCTCGGCTGTTTTCAAAGAAGAAAAAGTCAAGCTATTGTGATCACTGCGTTGTCTGTGCAAAAACTTTATGTAGCTCATAGCTCAGAAACTATAAGAGCTACCAACATGAAACTTCATAGGTGGATAGATCTTATGGAAGCAGTGAACAGACGAGCGTTGGCACTGCTTGAAGCACTCTTGTTGAATATTTATGTTAGTTATTAATCTGAAATATTAAAACAAATATTTTTTTTTTACTTTTGATTTACAACATTTTGAATACCTCACTGCTCCATGCAGTGAGTACAAACATCTCATATGTCACAGCAGTAATCCAGTAGTCAGTTAGCTGGACTTTGAATTTGAGATAAAATCTTAGTCACGGCGGTTCATACGTTTCTTTGAAGTTTTGACAAAAAACTGTGTGGGGAAGTCGCTGGCTCCTTGTGTTAATTTGTACATACTGGTTAGAATACAGTCCAGGAAATCACACATACTCCAAAAGTATTTTTGGCAGATTTATGAAATTATACAGAAATGTTTATCAACATAATTTATGAAGTTGTGCATAAAGGATTTTAACTCTGTCAAAGGCTGACAAAGGCTCTGGAGTTATCTGCCCTTGAAATTGTATTTTGGTATTACACATATATATATAATGCAAATTTTGTATCACACATATCGTACCATGACCAGAATAATAGAGTGGGGGCATCTGTGTTATCACTTTAACAAGCTTATTAACACTTTTTAACTCTTCAGTGCTTTATTTTGTATCTTTCTGCATGATTTTGATTTTTCAGTTGAATTTTTATAGTTTTCTCTTATTTATACAAGTATTATTGTGTGGATTTTTTTTGTATTCCCCTAGCGTTGTCACTTGTGCATAAGACGCATGTTTTACGTCCAAAATCAGCATGTCTTCACAAAGGTGAAGAATTTTATCAAAATTTGCTGCGGCTAAAATGGTCAAAATTGCGTATCATATAATCTGTAATAGTCCATAGAATATATCAAATTAACTTTGAGATTGTATATAATCAGTAACTCATATGAACATGAATATTAGAGTGGGACATTACCAGAAAATTTGGTGTAATTAAAGTGAATTCCTCAGTTGTACTATCAGCAAGTAATGTATGTTTTGCTGTTGAAAATCATCAATGGGGTCAAATTTTTTTTATGAAAGTGGAAATACGGTACAATCTCTCCAGAGTGGCCTTCTCTTGAGCAACAACCTCCCTTCAACAACAGCCTGATTTTTCCCACTGCATGTTTTAACTATTAATTTAACATCTCTTGAGCTCATTGACAGATATTACTAACTCTAAAACTGAATTAAAACCATTCAGTTGAAAGATGAAATTTACAATTCTATCATATTAAAACAATGTGTATGTTACCTGACTAACATTGCTAGCAATTTTTAAGAAAATTTCTTATTTAAATATCATGTACTTAAGTTATTAAAAAGAGTCCATATTGCAGAGGTAGCTGAACCCTTTATTTTCTTTACATGTCTTTGATCTACATTTGAATCTTCTCCTTACCGTCTGAAACAGTTTCATTTAGTACATACGTAGCATAGATTTACTCATTCATTACAGCCTTGTTTGATTTTAATTTGCTAAAACTTACTATGTGTTGTCTGCTTGTTAGCTCACCTGTCACAAAGTGATTGCTTAATGTCCGACGTCTATGTGTCCAAAATTTGCACTTTGTGCATCTTCAGCAATTAGATTCTCCTCCTGAACCACTTGGGCAATTTTGTTCAAACTTCACAGGAATCATTCTTACATGGTCCTCTTCAAGAATGGTTGAAATCATTCCAGGCCGCTGAACAAAATGGCCGCCAGAGCTAAAAATAGGAAAACTTCTAAATGGCATCTCCAAAATAACCACTGAATAGATTCTGATAAAAATTTATAAGAATTACCCATGCATGGACCTCTAAAAAAAGTAGCTAGAATCTTTCTGGTCCACTGAAAAGATTGCGGCCAAAGCCCAAAATAGGAAAACATTTAAACAGTATCTATTCCTTGATCACTGTTTTGATAAAACTATGCAAGAAAGATCCTTGGATCGTTCTCCATCATAAGAACTAGTCCCAGTCTGCTGAACAAAGTGGCCGCCAGAGCTTGAAATAGAAATAAGCCTTTAAGGACTGCTCCGCTTTATCTTACATATCTTGACCTTTAGCACATCGTTTCTCTGGTCAGCGATATAGGGCCATCATGGCCCTCTTGTTTCTAATTTTCTATGACTCACTAATAGTTGTGTGCTTGATTTGAATTTGCTAGAACTTATTATGTTGTGTGCTTGTTTTTAATTTGCTATAATTTACTATGTGTTGTGTGTTTTTTTGTGTGTGTGCACGTTTTGTTTTGTTTGGGCTTCAGCAAATGAGTGACCTAGACCAGGCTGACCATGACTTTGAACCTGATCATCAAATTTTACAGCCACCCGAGAAAGCCGGCGATGATGGCACCTTGGCTGTGATGAAAAACAAGGAACTAATTGAGTTTAATATTCCTTTAAACAATACGGGGTCTGCAGGGCTTGGTGTGAGTGTGAAAGGGAAAACACTGACAAATGAGGAGGGTACACGGGATCTGGGCATCTTTGTGAAAGCTGTGATACATGGTGGGGCTGCATCAAAGGTAATCAAATACTATCATGCTCTGTAATTCTCTCTTTTCCTTCAATTGCATAGAGTTAGATGATTTCTTGTTTTGTTTCAAATAATTCAAATTGTGTTGTTTTCAATCTTAGCAGTGTTCTTTGGGGAACTTTTCTTGTTGTTACTAATTCACTTTAGAAAAAAACAAAAAACTATAGATTCCTTTTTTTAAAATAAATTGTCTTAAATGGTTTAATGTGTGATGACAGTATCTGAGTATGATATGATGTATTCAGTGAATTACAGATGATATATTATTCTTACAGATTTATTTCATAACTACTATAAAGTCTTTGTGATCGGTCTTTGTCTGTAGTGGTGCGTAGTGCGTTATCAACTTTTGCCTTGTGATCACAATGGAGGCCGTATTTTTAGTTAGATATTCACGAAACAGACTCAAAGCAATGTATTCATCAGCAAGTAATGTTTCTTATGTGAGTGATATAGGACCAAAATAGAACTGTCTGAAACTGTAGATTCATTATGACTGTTAACATCTATAACTATAGATTCATTATAACTGTGACATAAGTTATATTTATAAGTTTTCATGAACAGCTTACATAATTTTTACAATAGACACAAGGTAGTAGTACAAGGACGGGTGTAATGATATAGTACAGGTGTAAACTTTGTCATCAGACAATGTGACTTTATAAAACATTTCCAGGCAACTTCAGATTAGTTATCATGAAATAAACCCTCATTATTTATATGGTATGAGTAATACACACATTCTTCAACATTGATCACAGCATAGTGGAGTTGGAGCATGGATATTATCATCTTATTTTTCTTTCACTTTTGTGTAATGTTCGATCATCCAAAACAGGATGACAAATGGTCGAAACTTTGTGGATGCATTAATGTTTTTTTATTCGCTTGTAAACTGTATTAAATGCAAAGTTATACAAATTAGTTATACTCCAGAACTTATGGAATGTTGTTTTTGTTTTCTAATTTACTAGGGATTTCAGTCAAAGGTATGCTTGTCTTAGAATCCAATAAATACCAAAGAGCTTCTTTATTATACCCCGCAAACAAAGTTTGAGAGAGGGTATATTGGAGTCACTCTGTTAGTCGGGTGGTTGGTCCGTCTGTCTGTACACATACTATTTCAAATGTTTTTGGACCGGATTACTTCCACATTCCTTAAACGATTGCAATGAAATTTGAAATAATGTCATTAGTGACCATAAAGGGTAGAATTGTAAGACACAATTTCCATGCACAGTGATCCACACATTCCAGAGTTATGTGCTTGAATTTAGCCATATTATGTACAATGGCATTCTTAGTGTCAAAGTGGCAGCAGGGGTATTTTGGTCACTTCTGTGACAAAGCTCTAGTTTTATCATTATTATTGGTGAGGAGCTTTCCAACTACATTTTTTGCTTGGATTTGTATTTTTATTGCTTTTTAAAAGGTTGCATGATAATCAAGTTTTAAAAAAAAAAGTTTTAGCATTCCCTTTTGTATTTGCTACAAGGTCTTACGGTGTTTTATTCACTACAATGTCTGAAAGTGTAATAAGGTAAAGGTTTTGTTTATTATAGTGTCATCCCTGTTGAATGGGCTAGCCATGTTGGCTTATGAGACACCTATCATATGTGTGCACAGTACCTCACGAATCCCTTCTTTTTTGCCGGGTGCCTGGCTGAGATGGGGCTACAGTAACCATTATTTAACTAGCCGGCTGCTCACCAACAGACCACATCAGTTCTAACCCTGTCTCCACTGGGATTTCATTTTTTTTTACTATAAGGTCCGATAGTGTTATATTTACTACATTATCAGAAAGTGTAATATTAGCATCTGACCTTGTTAAAGAAGTTTGAAAACAGCAAAGCCTATTATCAGATTGACTCAACTTGTTATATGATGCACTTAAATCATACAGTCATTATTTATCTAGTGAAGTCATATAATCATTATTCAAATACAAGATTGTGTTTTCAGGATGGCCGTCTTCTTGTCAATGATCAACTTCTAGAAGTGAACAACACATCACTTATCAATCATTCTAACACTGAAGCTATGGATTTACTACGTAATGCTATGCAAATGGAAGGCCCAGTGCTTGGATGTATTAATATTAAAGTGGCTCGAAGAATTGGAGTAATTTCTCCAACTCCTTTCAATTCACAAAGTTTTGAGGAAGCTGATTGGGGAATGGGTGAGAAAGAATTGAATAACAATGATTCCTTGGACCATACCGATCATGTGTTTAATGAAGGTCGTAAATCCCCGATGAAAGTACGTAATGGTGATATTCCTAGTAATTTTAAATCACCAAACATGTTTTTAGAGAGGGTCATGGCTGGTAATGGATTAAGAAATGAATCCTACACTCGAGCAACACATGAAAGCTTTGCCGGAACTCCTGAACCGGTTAGAAAAAGGGATAATCTTGTCGATCTGTCTAAACAGGTTAGTGATCAATAAAGATTTTTATATTATATTTAACAAAATTTCAAACATTAAACAATTATTGTTCAGATTCTGTGGTGGTTCAATCATTTGTTCATCCATTCATTACATGATGCAGGACCTTTTTTCCAAGAATTGGGAAGGGGCCTTAGCCTTTCATTTTGGAAAATTCAAGCGTGATTTTAGCCAGATTGGGTGAAAGTTAGACAACCGAGTTAGAATTTGTTCTACAGACTTTGGTTAAGAAAACTCTTTTTATCAATTGTAAGTTTTTTATTAGAAATAATTATGTAACATTTCAAAAATTATGCCAAATAATTCAGGGAATGTGAGAAATTGATTTAGGGACAATCATATTTCATCAAATTTGGAAGGAAGAGTTTTTTTGAAATTGGGAAGTCATAGAATTCCGGCCTCTGTTATTGAAGAAAAAAGGTCCTGTGATATCCACTCTGCACTGTTCTAAACATTTAACCTAACTACATGTTGCTAATTTTCTATACTATATAGAGACCACGCCCACATTCTACATTGGGTATAGAACGAGGATCTCCACATGGCTCTAACAGTACCAGTTCTGAGGATTTAAATAAAGAACCAGCTTGGATACATGGACCTGATTGGACCAGACATGCTAGTCAGACAAGTGAAGAGAGCGAATTGTATGTATTACATCGGCATTAAATGTTATGATAGTATCAATATCAACTATAGGAATGTCATTGTTTTCTATGACTCACAGACAGTCTGTTTTTTAACATCGTTGGATACCCACGGTTGCTGTTGCTGTCCCCACTCCGCTACATACATCGCCCTTTGGATTTTTCACTATCAATTCGCTATTTTGATACATAATGCTGTGTTCTGATTGGATACAGTACAATCTTGTAATGCACTTGACAGCCAATTAGACTGCTCGTAGTAAAACTATATCAATTTCACTATAAACATGGCGACCTCATCTGAGAGTATCGTAAATGTAAGCGCCATTTCGATTGGTTGATGTTATTCTTTTCTGTTCTATCAAAACAGCAAATTGATAGTGAAAAATCCCACATATGATGTACCTGGCAGAGTGGGTTTCCGACGATGGATTTCCATGAATGAAGTACTGTTGTTGTCTTTAGCTTAGTCTGAGCAATAAATATTTGTTAAACTTCCGAGAATTTTTAGTGAGTCACCATTAGTTGTCTGTTCGAATTTCCTTCATAAATCATCTCCTTTCATTTCCGTTTGAAAATATTTTCAATAATGATGACTGTATGATCATTGTTTCATCAAATTTGTTGTATTATTCAGGGCTGGTGACGGTTTTAGTCGCGATGGGTTTGGTCGTCAGAGTATGTCAGAAAAACGTAAAGGTCACAGTGACCCTAGAGCTAGTGAAATTTACCAGAAAGTTCGAGGTCTAAAAGAGCTTAATAAAGGTATGTGTTATCAGTTTTGAATTAGTCTTCACACCTGGGTGCGTGTTATATGATATAGATCAATCATTTAAAACTTTTGCTGAATTGTGTTTAAATTTAAATACAGGTTAATAAAACTATTTTAAATTTGTTTGATGTCTTTCATGTTCTGCTATCATTATTCATCATCAAAACACTATAATCCCATGTCAGGATTTGTATCTTTGCTCATATTATGTATGGTATTGCTAGTGTTATGTCTTTCTGATAAAAGAGCTTTACACTATATTTGATTATTCATCTACAAGGCTCATATGCCAAAAGCTATAAAATTTACAGAATTATCTCCCTTGTAATATTCCATAAAACTTTTGTCTGGTATGACATAGTCACAATTGATTTATATGTGTCCAGGATCTCAGAAAAATATGTATGGGTATTATAACATGATATCAATATGTAACATGTATTCAACATATCATTCCAAACCATTTATATAATATAGTGATAATATTGTCAATGGTTGTGTCGAACAAGGTCAGATTATTATAAAAGTTTGTTAAATACACGTGGTCGCTTTAGCGAGTTGAACTGTTTATACCCACATTCATATCAAATAGGTTAAAAATATCCTGCAAAGTTTCTGCTTTTTTCCCGTCTAATCCCAGTCAATATTAGCAGGTCCAGACTAGAGTGGTTTTTATGTTTCCATGGCAACAGGCTTTAAGTTATCATGATTTTCCATTTTTTTCATCATAAATACAGTAACTGTTGTTGATGTTGTTAACTGTGGTGCTGTGGTTTACTGTTAGTTTAATATATGACTTAGTTAATGGTATCCACCACACTTAACTGCCATGTTTTCTTTTCTTCTTGGACCAAATTTCATTATTATGCTCCCTTTCATAGAAAAGGGGCCTATTGCTTTGCAGTTGTTGGTCCATCCATAACCAAACTTTGTCCAGGCAATAACTAAAAACTATTCGGCCAAAGCTCCTCTGAGTTGGTTGGGAGGTTGGTCATCACATGTAGATGACCCCTATAGATTTTGAGATCAGTTGGCCAAAGGTCAACGTCTTACTATCCAGTTGGCCTTTAAGGGGTATCCGTGTTTCACAAAAACTTCTAGTTTTACAAGTATTACGTTTTTTAAAACATTAGGTCTGAACTTTCCATTATATAAATCTTAGCACTTGGAAATTATAATAAAATTGATAGTTTTATGTATTATAGTATATGTATGCATGTAATACTTAATGTTGGAAGCTGATTTACTTTGGGACTAATTTTTACTCCTCCCAGAGAGAATGAATCCATCTGTGCTGAGATCTGTATCCTTCCATTCAGGTACACACAATGGTTAAGATGACACGTTCTTTCCAATTTCAGTTCTTTGCATTTCTAACATAGTCCTTATTGTCTGTGACTCTGACTGTAGTTTATATTAAACCTTGTTCAATAGTGTTTTAATATTCTGTAGTCTGCTGAAATAACTTGACTGCCCAGTTTCTGTGTGTGTGTGTGTGTTTTTTTTGCTATGAACTGAACCATTTAATTAAATTTAATGAAGTTTATTGTAAAGGAATTTGAATTTTTATCTTTACACGTTGTATCATTTACAAACCGTACATTGCATGAATCATGTTTGTCTCTAATCTCATTGATTCATATCATATAGTGGTCCCTGATATCATAGTGGTCCCTTATTCTTATCATATAGTGGTCCCTAATTCTTATGATATAGTGGTCCCTTATTCTTATCATATAGTGGTCCCTAATTCTTATGATATAGTGGTCCCTTATTCTTATCATATAGTGGTCCCTAATTCTTATGATATAGTGGTCCCTTATTCTTATCATATAGTGGTCCCTAATTCTTATGATATAGTGGTCCCTTATTCTTATCATATAGTGGTCCCTAATTCTTATCATATAGTGGTCCCTTATTCTTATGATATAGTGGTCCCTAATTCTTATGATATAGTGGTCCCTTATTCTTATCATATAGTGGTCCCTAATTCTTATGATATAGTGGTCCCTTATTCTTATCATATAGTGGTCCCTAATTCTTATGATATAGTGGTCCCTTATTCTTATGATATAGTGGTCCCTAATTCTTATGATATAGTGGTCCCTTATTCTTATCATATAGTGGTCCCTAATTCTTATGATATAGTGGTCCCTTATTCTTATCATATAGTGGTCCCTAATTCTTATCATATAGTGGTCCCTTATTCTTATGATATAGTGGTCCCTAATTCTTATGATATAGTGGTCCCTTATTCTTATCATATAGTGGTCCCTAATTCTTATCATATAGTGGTCCCTTATTCTTATCATATAGTGGTCCCTAATTCTTATCATATAGTGGTCCCTAATTCTTATGATATAGTGGTCCCTAATTCTTATGATATAGTGGTCCCTTATTCTTATGATATAGTGGTCCCTTATTCTTATCATATAGTGGTCCCTAATTCTTATGATATAGTGGTCCCTTATTCTTATCATATAGTGGTCCCTAATTCTTATGATATAGTGGTCCCTTATTCTTATCATATAGTGGTCCCTAATTCTTATCATATAGTGGTCCCTAATTCTTATCATATAGTGGTCCCTAATTCTTATCATATAGTGGTCCCTAATTCTTATCATATAGTGGTCCCTAATTCTTATGATATAGTGGTCCCTTATTCTTATCATATAGTGGTCCCTAATTCTTATCATATAGTGGTCCCTAATTCTTATGATATAGTGGTCCCTTATTCTTATCATATAGTGGTCCCTAATTCTTATCATATAGTGGTCCCTTATTCTTATCATATAGTGGTCCCTAATTCTTATCATATAGTGGTCCCTAATTCTTATGATATAGTGGTCCCTTATTCTTATCATATAGTGGTCCCTAATTCTTATCATATAGTGGTCCCTAATTCTTATGATATAGTGGTCCCTTATTCTTATCATATAGTGGTCCCTAATTCTTATCATATAGTGGTCCCTAATTCTTATCATATAGTGGTCCTTTATTCTTATCATATAGTGGTCCCTAATTCTTATCATATAGTGGTCCCTAATTCTTATGATATAGTGGTCCCTAATTCTTATGATATAGTGGTCCCTAATTCTTATCATATAGTGGTCCCTAATTCTTATCATATAGTGGTCCCTAATTCTTATCATATAGTGGTCCCTAATTCTTATGATATAGTGGTCCCTAATTCTTATCATATAGTGGTCCCTAATTCTTATCATATAGTGGTCCCTAATTCTTATCATATAGTGGTCCCTAATTCTTATGATATAGTGGTCCCTAATTCTTATCATATAGTGGTCCCTAATTCTTATCATATAGTGGTCCCTAATTCTTATCATATAGTGGTCCCTAATTCTTATGATATAGTGGTCCCTTATTCTTATCATATAGTGGTCCCTAATTCTTATCATATAGTGGTCCCTAATTCTTATCATATAGTGGTCCCTAATTCTTATCATATAGTGGTCCCTAATTCTTATCATATAGTGGTCCCTAATTCTTATCATAAAGTGGTCCCTAATTCTTATCATATAGTGGTCCCTAATTCTTATCATATAGTGGTCCCTGTCCCATTTGAAATAAATTGATTCTAGGTATTAAAGATGTTTAGATGATGTGTTCATAATGAGTTAATTGTAATAATAAAGTAGCGTTTCATTTAGGCTACATTTGACAAATGTTTTCTGATAATATTTTCATACAATTTACTTGTACAAGAAGCCCGCCTCCGTGGTCGAGTGGTTAAGGTCACTGACTTCAAATCAGTGTAATCTCTCACTGATAGAGGGTCATGGATTCTAGCTCAGCTACCGACCATGTCTCTTTATGTGAGAAAGTAGGCAGTTTCTTACGGAGGATGTGAGTCTCTGAGTGTTGAAAAGGGGCATAAAACTCAAACAAACAAACTTGTACAAGAAAATTTATTGTGAAGAATTAGATACAGAAGTATCAAGTATACTTCAATTATAATGCTTTCACCATTCTATTTTCTGCCTGTATATTAATATGAGAACAGCCTCAGTATATGCTGCTTATAGAAGTCTGAACACTTTGTCCAAAGTAAAAGATGGATGAACTGCATACATACTAACTAATGCTTTTAGTTGTTTTGTTTTTTACTACCAACAAAATCAAGTAATGTCAAGGATTTTTTAAATCATAATTATAAGGTAAATGTCTAGACAACAACTCATACATAATTTTCTTATTTGGACATTATCATAATTATTGCCAATTTTTATGTACAGTAAAAAGAATTATTTTGAGCGTTGATATCACAGCACCAGACTTGCCTGTCATTATAGTTAATGTATTTATACTACTGACTGCTGGTTGCTGTCTCTTTTTCCCTTGATATACCTGACATTGTAACTGGCATAATAAAGTAGCTTTCACATTGTAATTATGACATTTTACCACATGAAAGTTTCACAATCTCCAGATGTGACATTGTACTGTTGCTGGATGTATTTAAACAACCAATAAAAAATGTAACATGTATGTTCCTCTCTGATTTCATAGAGCACATTTAAGTAAGCATTTCATAACATTATGTAATAGGCTGGTTCAAGCACATAACATAAAACTTTTTTAACTAAGCAACCAATAACTCGTTATGAGCATGCACCTGGTTTATCCTGCCTCAGTGGTCGAGTGGTTAATGTCTCTGACTGCAAATACTGTAACCTCTCACTGATAGATGGTCGTGGGTTCGAGCCCAGCTACCGACCAGTCTCTTTATGAATATGTGAGAAAGTAGGCAGTTACTTACATAGGATGGGAGTTTAGTACTGGTTCTTCACTGGAACAATGGTTAAGTGAACTGTCTGCCTCACATGACTCTGATTGTTAAAAAAGGGCGTCAAACTCAAATAAACAAACAAACAATCTTGAGCATTAAGTCTGTTCCACAATGACTCCTCAAAATACATGTAACTAGGTTTTCCTGTATAAATCATTTCTTCTGCTAATAAACGTTCTACCTTTTTATTAAATTATGCCATTAATATTGTTTGCATTCATTCCTTGCCATCACCAGGCCTTCAGAAGTCCATTGAGATGTCTGGAAGTTACGGTCGACTTGTTAGAGCAGGCTCCGCTGACTCACTGCTCAGTCGTTCTAACAGCAATATCAATACACCTCGAAATCTCGTGCATGAGAAATATGGCTTATGTATGTATTTGGCTTGTGCTCATATCTAACTTTGTTCTGTAACAGGTGTTGGCAAATGCATGCAAATGTTGTAATACAGTTATCTCTTTTTGCTTATAATACAGTTATCTGTGTGCTTAACTCAAATTGCTTCTCTTTATCTTTTTGTGTCTAGGTATTATTTTAGTATTGTATCTAAGTATTATTGTGCCACCTTTTGAAAAAAATGGGGGTATATTGCTTTGCACCTCTTGGTCAGTCCGTCCGTCTGTAACCAAACCTTGTCTGGGCAATAACTAAAGAAGTATTTGACCTTAGTTCCTCAGATTTGGTTGGGAGGTTGGTCATCACATGTAGATGACCCCTATAGATTTTGAGGTCAGTAGGTCAAGGTCATACAATCCAGTTGACCTTTAGGGAGCATCTGTGTTTCACAAACACTTCTTGTTTAACTTATTATTTTGTTGACTTACTTGTTCGTAAATCATGTCATGTGACTTTATATTGTATCAATGTAATATGATAAATATTTAATCAAATTTCAATTATTCAATATTGTTTTAAAAGTTACAATAAAAATTGGACAAATTGACTTTAAAGTCAATAAAAAGAAGATACTACATTCTTAAATTGTGAAACTTGATGTCTTAAATAATCTGAGTTGTTGCCAACTAATTTTGTTATTCCAAAAAATTCTACTGCACATTATGTTTTATATTTTATTGCTTGACATTTATTGGTGGCTATAGAAACTCTTTCTGCATAAAAAATTTCTAACCAATCATTTGGTGTCATGAAAATAACATAGGCCTTGAGTATAATTAATAAATCACAATTCCTCAGACTGAACTTATGATATCTATACTCGTACAGTCTGTACTTTTGAAAACCGCTACATCTAAATTCTAAGTCCCAAACAGGTAACATCATGATGCTTTTTAGGCTGCTTTCGCATACATTGTCTTCTGAAAACCATTGTGAGACCCTCTGTTAACATTGAGTGTTTAATTTGATACATGTATGTGTTAAAAACACAATGCCGCTGTATTTATTTTTGCATGTAATACTGTTTGACATAATATTATGCATGTGATATTGTTTTATTAAGTTTGTAGTGAGGTCATAATTTGCCATAGGCTATATATTGTAGAATCATTGTATTGGGTATGTTGTATTTGAATAATTGAATTTAACACTAACCTAACATGTTACGTCATCTCAGTGCAACAAGGTTGTATCTGCATTGTTAAAAATTTTCAAGAGAAGCATAAACGTCTTATTTTGTTATTAATAAGAGTAGCAATGAATATGTTATGTTATGTTGCACACATTAAGTTAGGTGTATGTAGATTACATATTCATAACCTCAATATTATACAAATATTCATTGTAAAAGAGAAATAGTGAATGCGTTGAGATACAGTCTATATGGTGTGAAGCATTTTCTAGTAGACCACTACCAAGATTGTTCTAATCTTGGCCATGGGGTCAATTTTGGCCCTGCCCCAGATGTCACTTGATTTTAGATAGGCTTATAATAAGAAAAGATTGAAAAATCTTCTTATACAAAACTGTCTGGCTTAGAGCTTAGATACTTGGTATGTAGCATAAATAAGTGAACCAAGATTTTTAAAACATGGCCTGGGATCAAAATTGGCTCTGCTCCAGCAGTCACTTGATTTAATAAAGGCTTATGTGGGAAATAATTGAAATATCTTCTTTTCCAAACCAGCAATGTTTTGATAAATTATCTATGCTAAATATTGTTTTCTAAGTAATATCTATGGTTTGGTTGGGTAATGCTCTCTAAATCAAAGACAAAGATTAAAGCTGTCGCTGTCTTTTCTCAGTTAAGCAATTATAAGGCCATCATGGTCCTCTTGCTTAATATTAATATGGTGTGATCACTTATTGTGATGTATGAAGATTCATCTATCTTAAATCTATTTCTTAATATCTTCATTGGTTTAAGAACAGATTATTTCTGTGTTGCAAAACTTTTTGTTGATTGATAATTAAGCTCCTTATTCAAATGACTTGAATAAATGGAAATTTAATATAATGACAATCTGTGGCAGGACTGTGAATGTCTTGATGTTGGATGTCTTGAGTTGTGAGCTATGATAATCCGATCTTTAAATTTCTGTTAGTTTCTTATTGACTTGCTTATTTAGCCTTTCTCTGTAAACTTACATGGCTTTTTATGCTGAAAATCATTCTAAGAATTGTAATAATAGTTTGAACAAGTAGTCATGATGGCAAACATTAAATGCTTAGATTACGTTTCTTTTCTAACTTTTCCTTGTATATTGTTTAGAAATTAAGTTACATGACTTATATTAGATACAAATGCTTCATATTTCAGCTAATATAAGAGGTCCTCTGAGCAATCTGAAAAGATTTAGCTCCTTAGAGAATCTTACCACCATGCAAGACCCTGATTTAGGACCAGATACCGATCTAAGTGGGAGTTTCGATGACGATGAGTCGAGTCCACAGCCACGTATGGCAAGGCGTCGTGGTGGTAATGAAAGCTTCCGAGCTGCTGTTGATCGATCGTATGATCCAGTCCCAAAACTTGACATGGATACTTGTAAGTTATTCTATTTTTACATGATCTGGAACTTAGGAATAAACTTGCTTGAACTTGATCACTAATGTGTGTTAAATCATAAAGGTTTTTTTCTTGTAGCAACTTCTCAGTGCGTCTTAACTCATCTGTAAACTTGGTACAAATGTAATAAAGGACCTTTTACAGAACACCATTTATACAAATGTAATAAAGGACTTTTTACAGAACACCATTTATACAAATGTAATAAAGGACCTTTTACAGAACACCATTTATACAAATGTAATAAAGGACTTTTTACAGAACACCATTTATACAAATGTAATAAAGGACCTTTTACAGAACACCATTTGTACAAATGTAATAAAGGACCTTTTACAGAACACCATTTATACAAATGTAATAAAGGACCTTTTACCGAACACCATTTATACAAATGTAATAAAGGACTTTTTACAGAACACCATTTATACAAATGTTATAAAGGACCTTAAACTCGGAACACCATTTATACTAATGTAATAAAGGACCTTTTACAGAACACCATTTGTACAAATGTAATAAAGGACCTTTTACAGAACACCATTTATACAAATGTAATAAAGGACCTTTTACAGAGCACCATTTATACAAATAGGGATTGAGCAATTGTTAACTGCTTCTCTGAGGTGTAAGAAGGCTTGATAATTTGTTATTTCTCTGGGATCTAGAAAGGATTGACTAGTTGTTAATAGTTTATTAGATTTGTTAGATCTCTGGATCCAATCTTAGAATTGCTAGTGTTGAATTTCATGTATTTAGTTACATGCTATATTTTTTGTAATGAATTCCTTTTGTTCAGTTAAATTATGTCCAGACATTCATGAATGTTTTTTCTTAACCTAAATTCATTAGTGAATATTTTCTCATAATCCATTATTCATTTAACAGTTTTTTGTTTTGAATTTTTACCTACATAAATGGGAGAGCAGTAGTGTAGGGGTAGAGTGTTGGACTCCTAGTTTCAAATCCCATCAGTGGCGGGATTTGACCGGGACCTTCACAATCCCTTCTTTTAGCGCGAGTACTGTTCAGAACCCAGGAAGCAAGCAGTCATTGAGAGTAGTTAATTTAAGTTGTAAGAACTTGCTCTACAATCGATGTAAAATAAAAATAAGCTTAAACCTACATAAGTCCATTACCATGAGATTTAGATTTCTTGTCTTGTCTTAGTGTTCATAGTGAGGATTAAATCTCTGTTTCATATGGCAGTTACATTTTGAATTTTATTGGTGTTAAATCAGCAGTACTTTCATAACCTCATTGACAAAAGAATAGCTATGAGTAACCAGGTTACTATGAAACTCTATGGACTGTTTGTAAACTGATTTCACAGCATTTTTATTATTTTGATAACTATTTGTTAGCTGAAGGAAAGGAGACAGCATACGCTAGTGGAATACAGCGGAGACATTCTGGTAATATTGTCCGCTCTCTATCATATGATTATTTATGGCATGGTGTATGCAAGTCACTTGATCATGTATTCCGTCTTTCTAAAGGTACACCCCTCTTGGGTTGGAATGACATTCTTTTCAGTTTCTAATGAGTTTATAATCAAAACCTGTTACGTTGTTCTGTTCTGTTCTGTTTCAAGCTTCTGTATTTTAATTTGTAGTTATTTAATAGAATTAACACTAGTCACCATTTGATGTCTTTCTTGTAGGTGAACAATGTCAGAGGAATGAATGGAAAAATGTCTTAATGAATAAAAAATTTCAGACCTTTTGGCTCACATGAGCACAAAGTGCTCAGGGTTAGCTTTTGTGATTAGTCTTTGTCTGTCATTGTGCATTGTGCATAGTGTGTTATGCGTCATCAACTTAAGCCATGTGAACATGATTGAAGCCACATTTTTAGTAAGAATTTCATGAAACTGGTCCAGAATGTTTGTTTTGTCAAAATCTTGAACAAGTTCAGTAATGTGTCTTTTGGGGTAAAAAATTAGGTCAAAGGGGCAAATTAATTCATAACTTTGTGAATGTTCTAGAAGTCACTGTTTTGATTGGATCTTCATGAAACTTAGTCAGAGTGTGTGTCTTAATAATATCTTGGACAAGTATGATAATGGGTCATCTGGGGTCAATAATTAGGTCATCAGGTCAAATCACAGGAAAGCCTTGATAACAACTGACCTCATTACACATGCTCAAAAAATGTTTTCATCCAATGATTCTCATGTGAGCTATATAGGGCCATCTTGGCACTCTTGTTTCAACCCTCATAAGCTGAAGCTCACAGTTAATTAATTTTTATTTGTTAAAATTATAATCTGGAATGAATCTTTCTGTATTGCATGACTTTCAGTTTAAAGTTTTATATTAATACCAGATGTATGTATGATTTCTATGGAAGAAGCAACCAAAAGGAACCTTGCTAATCAATGATAACTGTCACAATTTACTTACATGTTATTTAGTATGCACTGTAGTCTTTGTTCAGATGATTTATTATTTTACTTAAATGTTTTGAAGATATTGCATTTAATGAGTGATGCAACATTATCTTGTGTAGTCAGTATCTACTGATGTGAGCACATGTAGTGATTGTCTTGTCTGTCTGTCCATTGACAATATTATGATTGCTTTGATACTCATGCAAATGTTGGCTTGGACGATTCCAAAGCCTCCTGTAATCAGCCAACCTGGATTTGATCTTGTACCAGATTAGGGCTTAATAATATATTGTTTCATTTCTTAGATAATTAGATTTTACCATTGCATATAGCACCAACATTGCTTACTAGAATGCATAGGTACTTAGTAATATGCAGTTGTTGGCCTTGGATCAATTCTTATCCAACCAATATCACACAAGCTGAAATTTATCTAAACCTTGACCTGATAGGAAAAAATATTTAAAATGGGCTTTTTCTTGGCTATATTTATTAACCCCAAACCACTATCAGCCCTTATCACCAAGGTCAAGGTCACATTTGAAGGTCAAATATGGAGTTTACTTTGTCTGGGCTAGTGTGTTGTGTGCAAAATCCAAGGCGGTAACTACATGGTCAAGGTCAACCTTGAAGGTCAAAGGACAAATATGGGGCAGTAACATGTACATGTCTGTGTCAATGCGACATGTAGGGGTATTCATCTAATCTGTGACAAGCTCTAGTATTAAGATTCTAGTTAGGTCAAACTGCTTCCTGTGGTCCCAATTTGTGTTGTTCTATTCTCTTTATGATACTTATATGCTTTTTTTTATCTCCCTTGATCAGTTGACAATGAATGCTTCCACACCAATTATGACATTTTGCTAATGAAATTAAAGGCTCTTTAAGATTTACCAGTGTTCGAATTAGTGGGCTGCCCCCTGCCCAAAAGGATTTTTTTCATTCTTTAAGTCTTTCGGGGGACAACCTAGTTTTAGAGAGTTTCCTTCATAAAGTATAAAGTCGGGCAACCTGTCACAAAAAATTAATTCAAAGACTGTCATGTGACAAACATGTGAAATGATTAGACAATGATAATCATCAGAGGTTTTTGGTCATGGTAGGTAGGGCTAGCAAAATGACTTCAGCTACAGTGAGTATCCAAAACCTAGGATACTCAGGGTTTAGCTTGAAAATTGAGTAAGACTACTCACCACCTCTGACAAACTTTTTTTTAGCTTGATAAAAAATTTAATTCTGAAAGCATGATTGATGTTGTAACAAATGCATTTTTTCTTACATTGTGTCATACGTGTCGTGTTTAAAGTTTTCAAATTAAATTACATTAAGCCTGAGAAATATATTTATATTACAGCCCTAGTAGTTGACTCTTATGAAAAGTATCTGAAGTTTGAATATAAACTATTGTTATAATTATGATGAATATACAGTGCATCCTCTCCAAAGCAACACTCTTTGGGAGTAGCAATATCATGTTGTTGTTGAGAGGTTGTTGCTCTTGAGAGGTTAAATTTATAGTTAAATCGTATAGTGGGAAAAATCATGCTGTTGTAGAAGGGAGGTTGTTGCTCAAGAGAGGGCTGCTCTGGAGAGGTTGCACTGTATACATATTTAGTTTCTTCTTCACTTATTTGTGTGCTGTGTTCAAGTAAAACATAAATATTCATGCTTTGTAATCTGTTTATTGCAAATTCTGGTTATCTCAAACAATTTCCACGGTCCTTAGGAATTTGAGATAACAAGATGATTTGTGAGTGAGTAAAGGCCCATTGTGGCTCTCTTGTTTTAGTGTAGTTTTATAGTTTTATCATCCATTATTGGTATACATTTTCTATCTTGTATATTTTATAGTGGAAGAAGAAGGAAGTGAGGGGGGATCAACAGGTCGGGATCCTAAAACTTCAGCAAGATCATCTTCTAGTGATATGTATACTGATGACAAAAAGAAAGGAGCTAAGAAAAACAAAGAAGCTAGAAGATCTGGTGGTCTCTTGAAAGGATTTTTCAAGTTAGTTCCAACAAAATTAAAGAAATATATATTCCTACCCATCATTCAGATTTCATTTTGAAGTAACTTAAGAAATGTCCCGGACATGCTTGTATCTAATATCTTTCTCTCCCTTCTGGGGGCTCAGTCTGTCCCGCTGGTCAGATCATGCTGTATCTGTACTGGTAGAGGATGCACCTGCAACATATGTAAAGCGCCTTTGAACGTACGAACAGTATGAAAAGGGCACTTTATGAAGTGAACAACTGGTTAGCCAGATATGTCCTTAACTGACTAATTTCCATCATCAGTGCACACATACCTTAGTCCACTTAACTTCCTTACATTGATGAAGCCTAACAGATATTGAGGATATATAGGTTTGCACATGATGATACTATATTTATTATGTAGGTTTGGTAAAGGAAGAAAAACACCTGTGGATGAGATAGGAAAGGGAATGAAGTCGGATGACCACAAGGATAATATTGATGGCGAAGGAAAGGCTCATAAGGAGCATATTGAGCAGGAAGAGCAAAAATGGCGTCAAGCTCAGGCTGAACAGGAAAGGTAGGTTATTAGAAAGACAATGAATATACTCTACTGTGTGTAATAATCTTTTACCTACTTATCTCTATGTAGCTGGGACTTTTATCTCCATAAAGCTGAGATGTTTTCATCACATCTGTTTCTCTTACCTATAGACATATTGTACTCACTGATTGAGGGTCGTGGATTCGAGCCCAGCTACCGACTGTGTCTCTTTATGTGAGAAAGTAGGCTGTTGCTTACGGAGGATGGGAGTCTATGGTACTGGTTCTTCCCAGGAACAATACTTAGATGAACTGTCTGCCTCATATGACTCTGACTGTTGAAAAGGAGCGTAAAACTCAAATAAACAAACTAACAAAACTTATGTAAAATGGGTTACATTATGCTTGTATAATGTACAGATTAGTAATACAGATGTTAGTAATACAGATGTTAGTAATACAGATGTAAAGCAAATATTGTATAAAGAAGTACAGATAACAGGGTTTATTATGTAATAAAACTGGATTTAAAGGCACTTTTGAGATTGCTGTAAATTTGAGTTGTGCGTAAAGGGGGAGGGGGGGGAGCATGAATTCACATTTGGACCAAAAAATGCATGTCAATCTCCCATCAATATCTTCTCAACATGATCAACCCAGCCAATGTAATTCGGTATTACTGGTAAGCCAATGTAATTGGGTATTACATCAATTGTCAAGTATTTCGCTATAATGTGACTTGCAGTGGATTTGTACATGTAGCTTGCACAGGCATGCCTGCTAGAAAGTACTATTCATATATGCTTTCTTCATGCTTTATTTGCTTTAACCATCTGGCAAAAACACTTGTCGAGGATATCAATTAAATGAATTTGCTTGTTAGCATCTGTATGTGATAGCTTGTATGGTTTATTTTCAGGGCTCAACATGAATATCGCCGTTTACAAGAACAACATTTTCTTGATCAACAGGTTAATGTCCATGACCAACAGACACAAAGCAATGGTCAGTTTGTATATAAACCTCCAGCCCCTCATAGTATGGGACATTCTGCACCAGTTACCAGCAATACAGATATGCTACAGGGTCTGTTTATTACATAGTTTTGTTTCATATAATTGAAGTCCATGTTCTCTCACATGAAAGAATTAAGAACAGATTTGGAATTAACAATGTGCCTTTAAATTTGTCTTTTACCTACGTCAATAAATGCAAATGATTGAATCAGCACTTGTTAAAATGCCACTTTTTGTACCAATGAAATATGTTGTTGTTATGACTTTGTTGCTTGTACCAGTGAAATATGTTGTTACAAATATATTGTTTATATGGTGCGATTTCATTGAACTGTCGAAGCTAAATAATTACACGGTCGCTGAAAGTGATTATTTTTAGCTTTGTGTTTTTGTTTATTTTACCCTTAGGGAATTCCCTTTCTGCATGTTTATACAGCATTATGTAGCATATCATTAAATACATGATTATACATTCAACAATCATGAAATTATGCATCGTTGACAGTTTAATCAAATCGCACTATACCAATGAAATATGTTGTTACAATTGTTCAATCATAAGAATGGTGTTTATAATAAAATTGTCCATATTTGGTTTATAGACAATTCAGTGAGCCGTGCTGAACGTATTCAACAGTTACGAGCGGATCATCAACGACGACATCTTGAGAGACACGGACATTATCCCTCTGAAGACAAAGAGGAAGAATATGAACGTCAGATACAGGAAGATGAGCGAAGAGTAAGTTCTTTGTGCTTATAAGCCATTCTGTTTTTGTATATAAAATTAATGTAGTTTACATTATTAATGAATGTGGACACATTTTATGCTTGTGCACAGGCAATTATATTTATAACTACTGACCATATTGCTGTAAACTCCATTATCAGCTCAGCTTGTTTTCGAAGAAAAAGTCAAGCTATTGTGATCACTGTGGCATCTGCATCTGTATTATGCAAAATTTTTAATGTAGCTCATAACTCAAAAACTATATGAGGTAGCAACATGAAACTTTATGGTGGATAGATCTCACTGAGGTGGTGAACAGACGAGCGTTGGCATCGCTTGCAGCGCCATTGTCTTGAAGAACCATCAGGACAGACAAAGACAAAATAAACCGGATTGTATTTATTTGTTGGTTGAAAATGAAATCATGAATGGTTGATTTTGACAATGGATTAGCTTTTCTTTGCTAGCTTTGACCTTACTTTTGGATATGAATGAGTTTTAAAGGGGCATGCCCAGAAACTGCTGTGTCTTTTTTTTCGTACACCAAAATTGCGTTTGTCACTTGTAAAACCAATTATTACCGAAAAGTCAAAGAAGAATGTCAACTAAAAAATGACCCTATAACGCGCGCGTCGGTATTTATAAGTCGGTTTGAATAAAAGGCTTACAGCCTTTTATTGACGACAACGATATTTCCGATACGTCTGGGAGTTTAACTGAGCATGTGCGCTGCCTTTCAAGTGAACATAACATGAGAAATACTTACCATTTCAGTTTGTTGACATTTTTTCCGCGATATTTTCAGTTTTGACAGAGACCGAAAGGGTCGAGTTGTGAAAATGACGAATAATTTCTGAGGCCGAAATCGGCAGGTTTTGTAAATCTTGAAATGTGTATTTTGAGTAAACTAGCGGGATGTTTTGTAAATATTTTATAGGGTTTTCATTAATTGATTTAGGCATTAAAATAATACCAATTTGATTGTTATTTGAGACGCTTCAGTTCCAGGGCATGCCCCTTTAAACTCATACATGAATGATGTATTTAAGTATCATTTCAAGGAATACTTGTTAATGTTAAAAAACGCAATGCTCCAAGTTGTACACAATTTTAACTTAAGTTACTTCAGGTTACATGCAGACTGTGTTTATTATACATAGAACTGATACAATGATACATGTTTGTTGCAGCATTTTTCACACTTCCTGTTTAGAAATGTATATAATTATGTCACTAATACAAGAATCGGGAAGCTAGTATTTGTACTCTATCTTTAGGATTAAATCATGATCATGCAAGTATTTGGATACAGATGGCTACATCTATATGTTAGGGCCATTCATTACATTAAGGCATTATTATGCTTTAACAAGCTATAAGATGAAAAATTGGCTCTTCATATGTTAGATCAAACCTGATATTGTTCCGTTTTTAACCATGATTTCCAAAGGCAAATGCTGGTTCTTAGATCGGTGAATGTCTTTTGTTAGAACTGCCATTTTTATGCCCCCAAATCTATAGAATGGGGGCATATTGTTTTTGGCCTGTCTGTTTGTCTGTCTGTCTGTCTGTTTGTATCAAACGTTAACCTTGCCTATATAATCAAAACACTTCCACCTACAGTCATCAAACTTCATAATTATTATGTTGGTTCCTTATGACAACCTCTGTAGGACCCATGCATTTTAAGGTCAGTAGGTCAAAGGTCAAGGTCACCTGGAGGGAGCATTTTAAGTATGCATCTTTTTTATTCTGTGACTGGAGAAACAGAGCATCTTACTTGATTATTATACCCCCACAAACAAAGTGTGAGAGGAGGTATATTGGAGTCACTCTGTCGGTCGTTGGTCGGTCGTACAAACAAATTGGGTTTGGGTGACTCTAGGGTTAGGGTTAGGACTCTTTGTTCAACCGGAGTCACATAAAAAAATGTCCATAAGTGGATTTATGTGGCTAAAATCGGGTTTATGTGGCTAAATTTTAACACATTTTAACATGGGAAAGCCACTTAAGTATCCTATCGTTAGTATGTCCGTTCGATCGGTCTGTCAGTCCGTCCACATAAAAGTTTGTTGAGCGAACTACTTCGACATTCTTTCTGCGATTGCACTGAAACTTGAAATATGTCATCACCATCAAGTGTAGATGTGCAAGAAACAATTTTCATGCCCAGCGATTCACTCATGTAGAGTTATGTCCCCTTGAACTTAGCCATATAGTGTACTATTGCATTATTACCGTAGTTTCAAAGTGTGGTGGGGGTATTAGTCACCTCTGTGACAGCTCTAGTTATTATTACTAATATTAAATATGTATTACTTATTAGTTTACTGTTAATTTGATCTTCAAAGCCTATGTTTATTAAAAGAAATGCTGCATGAACTTATGTATCAGCTTAATCTTGGTTATATATTTTACTTTCTGCTTGCTTTGCATGTTCATGTATTCATATTTCACTAGTTATATTAGTCATCTTGTGTAAAACACCCGTGTGTCTGTTGTAGTCAGTCCTTAACTTGATATGTAACTAGTTAGAAGTATTTAAGTGCTTCATGCATAGCTTTAATGGATTAAATATTACATGTACTTATGTGAAATGTATATTATTTATGTTAGATATATATTACTAATGTTAAATATGTATTAGTTATGTTAAATGCATGTTATTTATGTTAAATATATATTGCTTATGTTAAATATATATAATCTATGCTTAATGCATATGTTATTTATGTTAAATATATATTACCTATGTTAAATATGTATTACTTATGCTAGATATGTATTGCTTATGTTAAATATATATTACTAAATATGTTGAATTCCTTTACTTATGTTAAATATGTATATTGCCTATGTTAAATATGTATTTCTTATGTTAGATATATATTACTTGTGTTATAACAAATACTTATGTTGAATATGTATCACATATGTAATATTCATTTAAGTGTAGATTATATAATCATTTTGTTCAAATGTAAAGGCAATATATTTAGGCTTAAATCTGTTAGTCTGTAAAATCAGTAGCATAATAATATTATAGAATATTGTGATTTCATTGTTTTCTAGTTTGATCTTGGTCAGTAATATAAGTCTTAAGATACTAGCATATTTTAGAAGTATTATTTTAGTTACTTGAATGTGAGTAGACTGTTTCAATATGTTTGTATTTATGTTTATGTATGTGCATGAAAGGTTGTGTATATAAATGTTTTGAAATTGTTTTGCAGTCTTTAATTTTTCATGTTGATGGTAAAATGCATTTAGACCTGTTGATTACAGTTTAAGTGCAAAGTTTGAAATGTGAAAGTTCGAATTGTTTGTCACTCCCGGTGTATTTCCATCTTTTTTCAATACTGATATGATTCGAAACCTCGAAATGCAAAACTCGAAAATATGGGAAAGTTTGAAATGAAAATTAAGTCGCTACATTCGTTATTACACTATATGTTCCATATGTGTTACATTGTACATGCATTGAAAAAATTAATACAGTAATTCAGTAGTTTTTTAGCAACACACATGGTTATTTAAACCTGTATTAATAATTATGTTTCTTTTCATAAGCATAACAAACATGTAGAAGTCACGCTTAATTGTATTTTATGATGACTTTTGTTCTGTTTGGCATTTCTTGTAGCAAGACGAAATATCAGCATAAATCTTAGAGAATGCTTTAAAGTAGTCCTATCATTATGAATTTACGTCATTACTTCAAGATGACTGAATACTTCTTTCACAGAAATGAAATAATTGAAGACTGCAATGAAACATTTGTGTAGATTCCTAATATTAACCAAAATATCTCCTCTCTCCTAACCACATATATATATATACTCTGTGCTTTTTCTAACCCGTACAGGCAAGGAGATTTACTAGTGATCAAGAATATTTCTTTTATCAGAAATATGGGCAGAGTGCAATTCCAAGTCAGCTAGATTCACAGGACCACCGGTCAAGACCTTCGAGTAGAAATCAAATTGATAGGTAATTTGTTTATTGGTTATGTTCTCGACATGTTTACCGGTAAATATTTTCATATTTTTTACCTCAGACTGTACTAAATATAAGTAGCAGTGATGAAGGGGTAGTGTCTGACCCGTAAGTGGCGGAATTTGACCGGAACCTTCAAATCCCTTCTTTGAGCGCGAGTACTGGTCAGAATTCAGGAAGCAGTCATCGAGAGTAGTTAAATATAAGTTGCAAGAACTTGCTTTACAATCGATGTATAATAAATAAGTTTAAACTAAACTAAATATGTAAATTAATAACCTGGCCCAAGTTTCACAAAAAAAGTTTTTGCTTAAACTCAACTTTTTTATCATATCATACATTTCTCTGTTTATTGTATGCAATTCAAAATGTGGTATTAAAAGATTAGGTACAAATATGGTCTAATAACAGTTTCTAACAATGTCAACAGAACTTGAATCTCTTGATATGGTATAATTCAATAAAATTTATTTGAATCTGTTATTGAGAATTTGACTTTTGACTCATATGAAAATGGAGTTATGAGACTTAACAGATAGCAACATTTCTAGTTAAAGACACAAGATTTCTAGACAGAAAGAATACTTGAGTCCATTATTTAGTTATTTCTTATTTTTGTTCATGAAACTGGGGCCTGGTTCTACTATAGTTCCAGTTTACTGGTATTATATCTTTATGACTCACTAAGTTTTCCTCCTTGTCTTTGACATTAATTTCTCAGTAACCCTAAGTAATTATAAGTTCTCTTTGTATAAGTTCTAGCTCTGCCATGAGGACTTTGTTTCCAAGTCACATATTTATATAAAAACTTACAATTCTTTGAGGATATGAACATGTATTTACATAATACCAGTCTGTTATCTAGGATTAGACCATTTTTGGCCATTATTTATTAATTAATAAAAGTAAAATATGTGTCATCTTTAAACAATAAAAGTAAGGTTTGTCCATGTTTGCTCACATGTCAGAGTGCTCATGGTGAGCTTTTTGTATCGATCGTCGTGCGGTGTGCGTCTTACGTGCATCATCAACTTTTGCCATGTGAACATGATAGAGGTAGATCTTCACAATGTTTGTATTGATACAATCTTGGAAGTTCGAACATGGGTAATTTGGAGTAAAAAATTAGGTTAAAAAAATCTAATCAATAATGAAAGCCTTGTGAAACACTTTAGAGGTCACTGTTTTGATTGGATCTTCATTAAACTTTGTTAGAATGTTTTTCGTAGTGATATAGAACTCAAAGTTTGCTAAGCACAAAGCTTTCCTCACATCATTGTTAAGTCTACCTTATATATAAGTAGTAAATCATTTAAAGCCTGCTTTGTTCAGTTATTACCCCATAAGATGAGACCTAGGTAGGTATCAAACTTTGGGGTTCTGAGATGAACATCAAGTTTATTAGTACAAAAATTTGGAAAACAAACTATTTGATAAATAAACTCCTGAAAACTTGGTTGTATGTTATTGTTTAGTTTCTTTTCCAAGTAATTAACCAGTTTTCCTGATAAGTTGATAGCCTGGACATTTACTCTTATGTCAAATAGAATGTTTGTTTACCTTTGACTGAACAGCATAGTTAAGACTTATTTGGGTGAATTTTTACTTCAATCCATTACTTTCTCAGTCCTTTAATTCCCTCTAGAAAAGCATCTGCTTATAAACTGCCAGGTAAAAGAACTGATTTGTGATCAGTACATTGTATTTAATCAAGCTTTTCATTCAGTGATTTTGTGATTTAAAAATAAAAAATAAAAAGTTGTGACACATGTATTAGACCTACCTGCTGTCAATCACAAGAAGAAAATAGTTTTTTTGCAGTTCAGCATGAGTGTTTGGCATGACGGCTGAAATAACGTATCCCTTATTATTACATATATAAGTATCCTATGCAGCCAAAAAAATTTTTTTCGTCAAGTACATGTGCCAATACAGTCATTGTTTCTTAGTATTTCTGTTTTTATTTCATATTTATAGAACATCGAATGGTATATCGGATATCGATCATTCTGTATCGATACAAATATCACATCCATAATTTTTATCGATAGTCTTCCCTACTTGATACCAGAATGATATTGATAAGAAGCAATAACTAGAGGTTACAAATAACCACACACATTTTAGCTTGTATGACCTGTAATGTGATAACTTTGTACTTCTTTCTTTGTAGGCCAAATAGCCGTCTTGGTCCAGAAGAAAACCTACATGGATCCAGCAACTATCAAGACTATGGGGACATACCGGTCCTTCAACCAGGACCAAGGCTTCAAAGTGATTCAAATTTTTCTAAATATAGCAACTTTTACCGTCCTCCCTCTAGGGGACAATTGTCAGTGACAGATAAAAATTACCAACATCCTTCGCAATATCCTGGCGATGTAACACACGGCCCTCCGCCCCCACATGAAAGACAGCACTCGCAGCATTCATTAGGCACTCATCGTGGACTTCCTTCCTCTCAAGAACATGATAATTATTTCAGAAACAATACTGGAAATTATCAAGTGGTTCATAAGCCACAAAACGTGAATTTGGGTGATAAAGGGAATTACTCCGCTGAAAGTGACCTTCAAAAACACAATGTGAATATAAATAGAACTAGTGTGAGTTCGAGACAGGAAATGCCACTCAGTGGTAATAACTATGGAAATTCATCCTATGCATACAGGGATCCAGTATTTTCTGCAATGGCAGGAAAGCGACCAGTGAAATCACTATCTCAACAGCCCAATTCTGCAAAAGTGTAACAACGGGTTTTCTGTTATAATTTTTTACTTACATTGTTCTTCATATTATGCATTCACATCTTGCTATATGTCTTAAAATAGATTGGCTGTTTAGCATTATGAGTAATTTTCTGTCCATGAAGTACTGTCAAATCTGTGAACAATGGCCACCCTTGGGAAAGACAAAATGTGGCCTTTATTGACAGGTGGCCCTTATAGGGAAGTTATTTTGTTCTAAGAGTTCAATTACAGTTTTTAAAAGAATGGCCTTTATTCACAGTGTGGCTTTATTTGGAAAAGGCTGCCAACACGGGTTTGACTGTATATCAAATGTTTAGAAAAATACACAACATTCTATGCATAATCCAAGTAAACGACAAATCTTTTTGTTTTATATAAGGACTTGTAACATTACCCTCATGTTATAAATTTTAACTGAAGTTTCTAATCAAGATCAAGGATAGTGAACTGTTCTGGGACGTATATTATAACTATGTCAGTATATGTGTATTAGTTTATTTATAACCAGACATGAAGAATTTACTGAAGAATAATTTACTGTTCTGAGTTGTATGTAACTTTTTCAGTACAGTCAAACCTGTGAACTAGGGGCCACCCTTGGAAAATACAAAATATGGCCTTAATTGACAGGTGACCTTTATTCGGAGGTCATTTTATTCTAAATAATAAGTGATGGTTTTAAAATGAATTGCCTTATTCACAGAATGGCCTTTATTTACAGGTGGCCACTTACACAGGTTTGACTCTATATATATATCAGTTCTTTTATAACCAGACATTGATAAATGTTTTCTGCAATAGTTAATGAATAAATGATAAAAAAAAATAAGATGTAAAAACACTAAATTGAGTAACTGCTAGAAATGGATGGAGATTCTTTTAAATGATTGCCATTTGCACAAGTGTTGAACATATTAAATGAACCTGATATGTTAGCTTCCATCACTTGTATTTTATACAAATGTTTACACTCTTCTAACGCATACATGGATATTTTGTTGGCTTTAAATTTCAAGGTTGTGATTGAAGAATGATTGAGCATTCTATCCTTTTGAAATATATCATTCCGTGGTCGATGTCACATGGATGTCGTAGTGTTCAAAATTTGTAGTACATACACTATAATGTACCTATCTGATATATGTATACAAGATTTATGTAGCATATAAGATCTGTATTGTTAAACATTTATATCATAAGAACTGTTAGATATTTCAGTTTCACCTATTATTGCTAATTCTGACTCAACTTTTTTATCAACTGTGTCCTCCTGTAACTGTCACATTTCTTTATTTTGGGTTTAAAACAGGACTAAGTCTTGTCTAAGACTTGGATTGTTGCATTCACGCCATTTACATAGCCTATGGGCACTTTCTGATGCTAAGTCTGTCTGTTTCAAAATTGAAGTCAAATTTTGATTAAGAATTATAGTGTGATGTTGTACATGATTTGAATAATCCAAAAATATCTTTTTTATGCCCCGAAGGAGGGACATAATTATGTTTGTCTCACAGTACGTCTCTCTGTCGGTGAGGAGTTTCATTTACACATAGTAACTTCACTCATTGATTTCAATTTACTTGACAGAAACGTTCACAGTCATGAAACGATGTGTTACATGCTAGACCTAGGTCCGTATCTCCAAGGTCACGGTTATACTTGGGGTAAAAGGTACTAGGGTCTATTTTCCATCTCTGTAACTTTATCACTCATTCATGGATTTCAAATTTACTGGTTAAATTATGTACATTCACAAACTTAGTTTATGGTGTTGAAGTAGACATGTCTCTATAAGTCACAAAATTTAATTATCTATTCATTCAAATAAATAATAAATCAGAAAAAGCTGTCAAATAGTTCATGATAAAAATATTTATGATACAAAGTTTTGATACCTACTGGAATACATTGGATTAAATTTACTCACAGTGCTACAGTATACATGTCACTTCATAACCAGTGACACTAAATTATTTAGAATAAACATTTAAGGCTTGTTAAATAAGAAATTATGTTTGACTTTGGAATTATAAACACATTTCTACAATATTTATATTTCAATAATTATTTTACTTTCGATCAATTTGTTTGTGTACATAATGCAATAATGTTCCATTATCATTATACATACACCAAATGGACTAAATATCCAACATACTTTCATTTTCTTTATTTTTAATAACTTTATTTATTGGCAAAAAAATACAGTAAGACACTAGTTACATGTTTTGCCTGAATGGTTGTTTCAATAAAGTGCAGCCTCTTCAGAGCAACACCCTTTGGGAGTAGCAGAATGATTGTTGCTCTAGAGATGTTAATTAATAGTTAAATAGTGCAATGGGAAAAATCGTGGTGTTGTTGAAGGGAGGTTGTTGCCCAAGAGAGGGCCACTCTAGAAAGGTTGTACTGTAAATACTTTTGGATGTTTTTCTCTTCATACACAGATTATGATTTATATGTTTGTTCGAAATAAAAAATAAGATAAATAGAAACTATGACAGATAATTCATACAGATTAAAATCAGTATATAAGACTGAACTAAATAAAGCTGTTACATTGTTACATATCTGTTGAAAAAAGTACTAAATAAGAGTTTTATAGGAGTATTTGGTTTTTTTTACATGTCTATTTTTACTTTATTTTTGCATGTGGTTACACCATTATGTATACTTTTTGTACACTCCACTGGTATTCATTCATTTATTTGTGGAAACAATGGAGGCGTATTTCAAAGTCAAATCTAATTCAATAATTCATTAGCTATGTTGCATATCAGCAGTTTTTGTGAATGCCGGGTATCAATGCATGTTAGTGTCCAAGTCTTTGTGCAATTATTTAATGTTTAAAGGTTGTGATTGTGTTTATATATTACATATATATATATATATACTTTTTTTCTTACCATGTATCATTTATAGACAAATTTGTCTGTGACAGCATATTTCAGAACTTTCAATTTAAATTATTAGTATTGACTACTAGCACATTGATTTATATCTTAACCGTTCACCTGTAACACCTGTGCACCATGTACAGCATGTGTAGTTACATCTAGGAATCATTTTTAAGTTTCACTTTTTATTCTATTTTTTTCTATGATTTCTGTCTCAAGATAGTCATGCAGATCTATATTCTTGAATAAAGGGACCTTTTAGGCTCACTTTTATTGGTTCAAATATTGTGTACACTGCTTGCTTCCTAACGAAACACATTTGTTTTACTGTGTGTGAAAGACATACCGTACCTGTGAGTTCTTTGAGGCGTAGTTTATTCCTGCATGATTACTCCATAATTATAGTTACTGTTGGATTAAGAAAGATATCAATGTTGTTTACTTTACGCTTGTAAGATATATGTACAATGTCAACTGGGGACTTAAAGAGGCATACCCTACAACTGACAAACATTCTGGGAAAGTATAAAAATGTGCTAGATATATATATAATGTAAAACAATATATAATGGATAATTGCAAGAAGAACTTGGGGTCGTAAAATGACTAGTTTAGGTACTAGCCGCAAAAATCATAGCTATGAATAATAAATTGCTTCCTGCCAAAAATTGTACAACAAATTCCAAAGATTTTCTGATCTTTTATAGAACTTTACGGGCATGCACACTTCAAAGAAGAGGTAAATTTTAAATTTGCTGATTGTTGACATACTTCTCTGACGACTACATGACATTTCCATGACTAAATGTATGTGTCACAAATGCATATTTTTTGTGATTTTATTTTTATTTGGGTGCATTTTGGCTGAAACTTTCTCTGTTGGCTTTTTTCTTTACAAGCTTCTAATTTATCATCATTTTGCCTTGAATCTAGATGGACCAGGTTGTAGGGTATGCCCCTTTAAATTTAATTCCATGGCAAAACATTTTAAAATATTGCATGAATTAAAAACAAGAGCAGTTAGTGAAATAGTTGATGGTATGTTATTGTCAGTGTTGCTGATCACGTCAACTGACAATAATTATGTGAATTAATTCTGAAAATTTAGAAACAAAGCATTAAATTTTGAAATTGGAGAATTTCTATTACTAGCTTGGAGGCTAGGACGGGTTTGTTTTCATAGGTGTCACTGCAGGCTGTTCTTCTCAAAATGGTACACTGCAAGATTAAATGATAGTGAAATTAAACACAAACAGTATAATATGTTCCAAATCTTTGCAGAAATCAATGTTGCATCACATACATGAATTCAAATTACAGAAGGTAACTAACTGCCAATGTATTTAGTTTCAATTTTCAAGAGCCTTGCCACATAGTTATCTATATAAAATCTAAATGTGTTAATTTAGTTTCTAAGTGTACTTAGTTCAACAGTCAGATAATGTGGTCTGTTATGGGAGGGGCCTTTTCTCTTTATGGTTTTATTTTTTTTTATTACAAACCATAATTATTGTTAACTTCATCTAACATTTAGGGGCCGTATAGAAACATTATGGCCGTCTTTTAAAGAAATTTAAATCGTATCATATTACAGTGCAATCTCTCCATAGCAACACCCTTTGGGAGAAGCAAAATTGTGTTGTTGTTGAGAGGTTGTTGCTCTAGAGAGGTTAAATTAATAGTCAAATCGTACATTTGGGTGAAATCATGCTGTTGTTGATGGGAGATTGTTGGTCAAGAGAGGGTTGCCCTGGATATGTTACAATGTGGTATCAAACTCCTATAGTATAAAAACTTCTGAATGCATTACTTTAACTAATAGGACAAACTTGTGAGATCACTGTACACTGTATTGTATAGACATATCTGCTTTTGAATTTTATTTTGTATTGTGATAGACACATATTATAGCCTTAATTAAATATGTACTAAAGTTTCACTCTAACTAGGCACTGTAAACCATTGAGTCTAAGAGTCACTGGAAAATGCTGGACATTGTAGCTAGTTATAAGCATGAAAAAATATTTTATATTTTTGTATAGCCATTAAACATATTTTAAAGATGAAAATATAATTACGATACAAAATTTTTGTCTTTGTTTTTTTGTGTGTATTTCTTGCCAGAATATGTTCCAAAGAACAAGTAAGTCTTTTTTTACAAGAACATAAATTAAAATCATTATAAAATATTACATGTGTTGTGTGTATCCTATGATAATAAAACATGGACACAATGATAATAAAACATGGACACAGTGATAATAAAACATGGATACAATGATAATAAAACATGGATAAGATGATAATAAAACATGGACACTATGATAATGAAACATGGACACAATAATAAAACATGGACACAATGATAATAAAACATGGATACAATGATAATAAATCATGGACACAGTGATAAAATATGGACACTTTGTTAATAAAACAGGGTTTTCAGTGCCTTCAGTGCTTTGATTTTATTTAGCACAACACAGACCATTCTTGATATGTGGGCATATTTCATACAATGTACTTAGAAAAGTTTGAGTCCAATGCAGCTTGTGATGTTTGACTGTTAAAAAGATGCAGAAAATGGAGTGACAAGAGGAAAGCCGTATCTTGGCCATATCAGACTGGGAGGGCAACCTACAGTCTATGTGCATATACACAAATATGAATCACAAACAAAGAGTAGAGTGAGCTATTCTATCCTGTGTGTTTGTTAGTGTCTAATTAGTTACAAGTGCAGTAAATACTAAGGAAAACAAGTTTATCCCCGTACGGCAGGTCATACCCTTCTATATTTCTACCATAGGCACTCGAGTCCGTGATTGTTACACGTTTACAGACGTTAGTTTTCAATTAAATCATCAAACAACGCAAATCTGTCGAAAGAAAAATCTTCAACTTTTTCCCTTATTGGGTGTATAAAAACACAAATCCAGTGCACTCGCCATTTTTTTCGATTGACGGAAGTGACGAAAATAAGCGTTGGTCCCGGCTTTCCTTCTAAAAGCTGTCAATACGTTTACGTTTAAAGTTGGGGCACACTACAACGAAATCAAGGTTCCCGGAAAGCACGTGCAGATTAGAAGGATAGCCGGGACCCACGCTTATTTTCGTCACGTCCGTCAATCGAAAAAATGGCGAGTAAAAAAAAAGCAAAATATTGTTCATAACAAGTGAACAAAAAGTGTAAAACCTTGAGTTTAGGGAGAAAAGTCTGCTTAATTTGTACAAGTTGAATTTTTCCTTAATTAAGATCAAAGAGATTTTCTAAATGTATCTTGATACTCCCAACTTTACCCTTAATGTTTAAGGGTGGCAGTGTTTTTCTCCAACCCCTCAAAGGTGTCTTGAGAAATAGCATAAAACACCAATTTTAGACAGTTAAATCTGTTTATTTGTCATATTACTAGTACTATAGTTACAAATATGTAGCTTATTATACTGTTTACAATAGTTAAACTTTTTATTTCTGATTATTTCATGATATATGGTAATAATCACACTCATTGGTTTAACACGCACTTTGCATGCCCGTAGAAAGCAATTTCAGACTTCGATTTGGGGGGGGGGCTCATTTTACATATTGTCTGACAACAGAGAGAGATCTTATAGCCCTTTCTAATTACCATTACACTGGAAATCATTGGGGCTGGGGCTTATGTTAATTGGGTGTGTGTGTAAGAATTGGGTTTAGTAGCTCCTTTAAATTGCCAATACACCCAAAATCATTGGGGGCTAAGTCATCAGTTCCTATGGTCCTGCTTTGTTGTTGATCCTTCTGTTTACATTATCAAATCTTTGAGTCCAGTTTTAAACGGTTCAGTGCTTTTCTATCACTCCATTTGTCAACTTGTTTTTGTCATGAAATTCATGCTTTTTGAAAAAGTGTACACATTTTTGTAAGGAGAACCAGTTTTCTATCAGATTGTTAGCAGACAGCCACATGGTAGGTTGAATTTATCTCTGTTCATTTTTTTCTTTTTTATCTATTAAAATAAGTACATTGTAATACATTAATTGTTTAGTCCAATGTATTTGAGTTTTAATGCAGTTTAATTATGCATTCTGTCTTCAAATAAAGGTACATTGTATATTACTGTTATATGGTTTGTTTAATTTTTATTCAATTTCATTGTTAGGACATTGTTAACTTATTGTTGAATGTTGACTTTCATAAAAATAATGTTGAATTATCATAATTGTTTTAATTGTTAGCATATTGTTGAAATAAATATTGTCGTTTTAATTCTAGTACTAAATTACGTATAATTATTTTTTTGTGTGGTCAATAAATTATGTTGTGATTGTTTACCTTGCATTTTTTTCATGCTTTTTGTCCGAGATATGTATACAAGGAGACGACATGTGGTTATTTGAATTTTGCAATGAATAGTTTGTGGTTCAGATGTTAAAACTCTATTTAAAGCAAATTTACTGTTGTATAAAACAATCAAATAGCAACATATCTGTTCAATGAAAAAAAGTTAAATTAAACATTTCTCAACTGGACAATGATTGGTTGAAGTTTTAAAATAGCATTAATGGACCAATGATATCAGTGCTTATTTTTTAGTTTGATATTTTAATAGATGGCAGCAACAAGAACAGTCAATAATTCTAGGAATGGTACATGTATAGTAAAGAATATACCTTTTTATGATGATGAAGACTTGGTCATCAGTCTAAGGTAGGTGTTTAAAATTACATAGTCTAAACATTATTGCTCTTTCGCATGTTTATGATTTTATTGGCCACCGCCATTTATCTAATGGCTAGTGCGACTTGTAACCCGGCTTCCTGTTAATATAACACTAGTCAGACCGGTCATACCCGTCTATGAAAATTTAACAGTAATGTTGATTTTCTTCCATAAGTGGAGAGTTTGCCGGCTCCTTGTGGAAGGGCAAGGTTGTACATGTACTGGTAAGAATGAATCAACTACTGTATATTGCTGAAATATTGTTTTTAAACGCACAGAAATATAATGATTTTATTAACAATCTTTTTTGTTTGTACTCATATACCAATGGGGAGTAAACTCATTTTCCTGGATTCTGTAAAAGTATTTACCTTGTTCTCCGCATGTAGCAACCAACTTTACCCCTTCAGATATAAGTGTTCAATTTTACTCAAAAGTGCCAAGGTGAGTTTTTGGGGTTGCATCGTCAACATTTTGCTTAAACATCATCTCAGAAACCCCTGGGCCAATGTATTGAAACTTTATAGAAGTTATCCTTGGATGGTCCTCTATCAGATTCCTTCAAACCTGGTTGATCCATGTGGAACTCTGATTGCCATGGCAACCAAAAGAAAAAAAACTTATAACATCTTGAAATGATTGAGAAGGCCCAGAGCTAAGATTGTAGGCATCTAGCATTGCCTGGTGGACTTCTATAAAACTCCTTCCAATAATGCCCTCTCCCCGCGGTAAAAACTGGCCCGCCCCAGAGGTCAATTAAATTTACATGTGCTTCTATATTGGGAAAAGTTAAAAAAGGACCAAAGATTAGATATTTGATATTTTAGCATTGCCTAGAAGACCTCTACCAAATTCATGACCCCCTTGTCAAAATTGGCCCCACCCCAGGGGTTACTTGATCTAACATAGGCTTACTTGGGAAAACTTTTAGAAAATCATAGAAAAATCTGCTGGCGAATCTGCTGTATCCAGCGTAGCAATACCACGTGACTCTGACATCACTGAACATTTGCTCAGCCTTGAAAACGAAAATAGCCATAAGTATTTTATTTCTTCACCGAATTTTATGAAACATAGGCCAGTCTAGGGGGAAACATATAAGCTTTCCACGAACTATAGGATATCCATCAGTAGCTAAGCCGTTTTTTCTAACACCCTGTGAAACCTTGAAATTGGTTTGTATGTGAGCGGACTATTGTACAGTGCCAAGCCATCTTATTTCCCTTGCATTATCTACTCTATGCATGATTGAAGAGTCAAGTTTACATCAACCGGGAACACCGGAGTCTGTTTTGTACCAAATAATACATATTGTAACAATGTATGACGTTAATCACAGGTGGCTGTATCAGTGTTTGGTTCACAAAAAATCCCGTCACTGCATGAGCTTATATTACTATCAAGGTGAAAAGCCTACTATATGTCTATATGCCAAACAATGTGGAACATCGCATTTCGTTGTTTCAGCATAAAAGATGTGCGCTGAAGGAAAATCGCAACAAATGTCATTCAAACTATAAAATATTCATTCCTACCGAAATTCTCATTCAATTATATCTAATAACTGATATCAGATCGCTTGATACATCACTCCCACTTGACTCAATATATATATATAGTATAGTTAAATAACGAAATGAACACTATTTTACCGCTTTTTAGAGTTATTAGATATAATTGAATGAGACTTTCGTTGGAGATGAATATCTTATAGTTTATCTGAATGACATGTGTAGCTACTTTCCTTCAGCGCACATCTTTTATGCTGAAACAACGAGATGCGATGTTCCACATTGTTTGGCATATAGACATATAGTAGGCATTTCACTTTGATAGTATGTACAAGATCAGTGACGGGAATTATTTTTTTGCATCATTTGTGGACCAAACACTGACACTGCCACCTGTGGCGTTAATCGGACAGTATTCCTTCAGTTTGGTAAATATGGCACCAGTTCCAAGGCAAAGTTTCATAAAATTCGGTAAAGAAATAAAATACTTACGGCTATTTTCGTTTTCTAAGCTGAGCAAATGTTTACAATTTCGTCTTGGATTTGATGCATTTAGTTATGTCCGAGTCACGTGGTATTGCTACACTGGATGCAGGGCGTTCAATACCCTCTTGAATAAATATACACATAATATTGAAATGTTTTATTTTGTAAGAATATTTTTCTTTGTAGCATGGTTGTTGAATCTTGGGTAAAATGGAAATGAGATCACAAATTTATTAGATTCACTTCTCATCTGTATGATGCTGTCTTCCCATGATGCTCCTGTACAGTTAATATGTCTGCCTGAAGGTATGTACTCTTGTCCCTGCTCCTATTTCCTAGATATAAGTAAGCTAATGTTGTATTTATTTAAACAAAAAAAATATTGCCTCTACTTATTTTTAATATAATCATTTTATTCAATTTTGTTTTAGTCTAATTAAATATAAAGTATTGAAATGTAAATGAACATTGGAGATATGTTTAGGTTTTATAAGATTTGTACTGTTTGTTATTTATTGTCTCTTTATCTATATTTCAGATAAACCAAGAAAAATGTTCCACATAATCTAAGAAAATCTTCAGACCTTAATGGTAAGAAAATTATATGTCTTATGATCAGAATTTTGGTGATTTCATATGCACTGAAAACTTGGATGTTGTAAACAGTCATTTGTTAGTTCATGGTTGATATCTGTCTGGACTTGCTATCTGACCGTACTTAAGAAGCCATATAAAACCATCAAAATATATGTTTTGTCATAACGTTAAATTGTTGAGGTCTGGAACAAAAATATTTTTTAGTAATTTTCCAGAAGCCAATGATTATTCTTTGTTTGTCTGATTGTTTGTTTGTTTGAGTTTTACGCCCCTTTTCAACATTCTCACATAAAGAAACATGGTCGGTAGCTGGGCTCAAACCAACAACCCCCTTATCAGTGCGATGTTGCCTTAAAAACCTTGTTCGACCAATAACTAACGAATGATTGAATGATTTGGTTAATGGTTGATCATTTCATATAGTTGACCCCTGTTGATTTTGAGGTCAGTGCATCAAAGGTCATGTTCACTTTGGGCATCCATGTTTACAAATACTTCATGTTTAATCAAATTGCTTACAGAAAAATGTCTGACAAACGCCTACAGAACAGTCTCACGAACACACAATACAGTCTAACAAACACACATTATACAGTCTCAAAAACACACATATACAGTCTAACAAACACACATATATAGTCTAACAAACACACATACAGTCTAACAAACACACATATATAGTCTAACAAACACACATATATAGTCTAACAAACACACATACAGTCTAACAAACACACATATATAGTCTAACAAACACACATACAGTCTAACAAACACACATATATAGTCTAACAAACACACATACAGTCTAACAAACACATATACAGTCTAACAAACACACATATATAGTCTAACAAACACACATACAGTCTAACAAACACACATACAGTCTTACAAACACACACATACAGTCTTACAAACACACACATACAGTCTAACAAACACACACATACAGTCTAACAAACACACATACAGTCTAACAAACACACATATACAGTCTAACAAACACACATACAGTCTAACAAACACACACATACAGTCTAACAAACACACACATACAGTCTAACAAACACACATACAGTCTAACAAACACACATACAGTCTAACAAACACACACATACAGTCTAACAAACACACATACAGTCTAACAAACACACACATACAGGCTAACAAACACACATACAGTCTAACAAACACACATACAGTCTAACAAACACACACATACAGTCTAACAAATACACATATACAGTCTAACAAACACACATACAGTCTAACAAACACACATACAGTCTAACAAACACACACATACAGTCTAACAAACACACATACAGTCTAACAAACACACATACAGTCTAACAAACACACATATACAGTCTAACAAACACACATACAGTCTAACAAACACACACATACAGTTTAACAAACACACATATACAGTCTAACAAACACACATACAGTCAAACCCGTCACCAAAGGCCACCCTTGGGTAAGACTTAATGTGGCTTTTATTTGCTGGTCAATTTATTCTAAGTAATTAAGATGCTTTTTTAAAAGATGGGCCTTTATTCACTGGATGGCTTTTATTCGGAGGTGGTCACTGATGCATGTTTGACTGTATATCTGTATATAGTCGGACAATCTCATAATTAGTCTAACAAATAAACACAGTCGGACAAACACACATATTGTATTATCTGCTTCCCATTGATTTTGATTGTTGTCACATATTTTTTGCGCAGTTATAGGACTTGGCCATTTTTCCTAATGGAATATTTAGGCAATTTTGTATACTTAAAATTATTTTCTAATTTTGACATTATGTTAGAAAAGTTTACTAGTAGTCAAATCATTCACCATTGATTGTGATATTAAAGTCAGTCCATATTAAACATTATTACCAGCCCTGGTTGCTATAATAGTTAGCAAGTGTAAATATTTAAGTACTTGAAAGTTTTGAGTGTATAATATTTATTGAACGCAGCATCTTGTTAGGTCGGGTACTTTTTCTATGACTTCATGTAAAGTTTTTATAATAATTACATTGTAGATTTCTACCACTGGTGTTGGATTTTGTTCAGCAAGAAGTATTTGTCATGAGAATCAACTTTGACAAGGATATTTACTGACTGTGGGGAAACAAGCTTTTTCTCAGATTGATGTGTTAATTGTGATAATAGATAAACATCTTGAGTGTGTAAATAAACTTTCTAGACATGGTTTGTTTTTTCATTGTATTGCAAAGATGAACAAGAAAGAATATTTTGACAACTTTAGTAAATTTTATATACAAAATGAATAAGCAACAAATTCATCATAAGAAGACAACAGTAAAGAGCAATTAAAAAAAAAAGAAAAAACGCCCAGATTCACGGCGAAAATTTCCATAAGTGCATACACTTTACACAAACCACTGAACGTGTAAGAGTCGCCCTTGTAATATCTCATTTATAAATGTTCCTTAATTATGCAGTTATATTATATCCAAAAATTGGCCCTGTCATTAGGTTTTGCCATCTCTTACAAAGTACTATTTCAAATAACCACATACATACAATACAAAATCTCATTTTACCAAAATCTCATTTCAACAAGATTCACAGTAAATATCTTCCTAATAATTGCAAAACCTTTTACACATGAAATGTTTCATACAGACAATATTATATATACAATACATGATAAATCTCCCTTTACAAACATCTCTCATTTTTGTTAATATTCAGCATACCCTAAAAAAATACATGCTGCACAAAAACCCCTAATCAAAAATTGAATCCCTATTTTTTATGATTTGCTGAAGTATTGATAAATTCTAGAGTTCCCTACATTTTTATTCTGAGCAATCTTCGTCCTTCCTAAAATGTGTCTCGTACATAAGAAAGCTTAAAGGAGCCGTACAAACTGGCTTCCTTATTGGCCTTACCTACTCATGAAAATCCTAGCAAATACCGGTAAGTAAAATTAAATTGTTTTACTTTTCTACCCAGTGCTAAAATTCTGGGTGGGAGCACTTCAAACAAACTTATTTTTATAAGAAATCCAACAAATCAAAATCCTTGTCACTGATTGCGAGCACTAACTTTGAATTTAATGACCGATGATGAAGAATTTAATGACCGATGATGAAATATTTAGACCAGTCAAGACAAAAAGCCAAAAAAATGTTCTGAAAATACACTTTAATTAGGTCTTGTTTACAAGAAAGGACGTCAATTTTAAATCTATCTGACGAAAAATGAAGTTACATCATATTTCCAAAAATACAGGGGCAGATAACTCTTCAGAAAACAAGACACCGAGTTCAATAAATGTATATGCCCCCAGTGTCAGCTTGACTCAACTGCGTACAGACAGACGGCTATACAAGGTTATCACAGAATGGCCCCACATCATAAAAACCTATTATTTATTGTTTTTTATTTTTCCATAATTTGAAATCAGTTGACAGAGCACAGAGCAACATTAAAACAAATTCAAATATCAAAAATGTCCAAAAAACATTCAATAAATAATTTTATAATTTTGACTTAATTTCGACTGAATTTCTTGTAATTATAATGGAATGCCTTGAAGTAGATTGAAATAGATGTATGCAAAAAATCTCTCAAAAATATTAGAATAGCACATTTAAAATGTAGCAGAATAGATCAACACTTGTTATTAATTACAGATAAAATCCTAAAGGGAGACGATTCAGAATGAAAAAATGTACACTAAATTAAGTGTACACTGTAGTAAATCAACTGTCCATTACATCGAATGTTCAGTAAGTCAAGTGTCCAGTATATAAAGTGTCCATCACATTGAATGTTCAGTATGGAAAGTGTCCAGTAAGTCAAGTGTCCATTACATCGAATGTCCAATAAATCAAGTGTCCATTACGTCAAATGTACAGTTGACAAATGTCCAGTAAAGCAAGTGCCCAGTAAGTCAAAAGTTCATTTTAGTTAAGTGTCCAGTTAATCAAGTGTTTGGTAAGTCAAGTGCCCATTAACAAAGTGTCCAGCTAGTCAAGTGTCCATTATGTCAAATGCCTATTAGACAAGTGTCTCAAAAAACAATTTAAGTGTCCAGTAAGTCAAAAGTCCAGTTTGGCAAATATCCAGTACATATCTTGTCCAGTAAATCCAGTGTCAAATAATGCGAGTATCCAGTAAATGAAGTATCTTTTAAGCCAAGTGTTCAGTAAAGTAAGTGTCCATTAGATAATACAGTGTCCAGTAACGCAAACATCCAGTAAGTCAAGTGTCCAAAAAGTCAAGAGTCAAGTAAAAAGTGTCCAGTAAGTCAAATGTCCAGTAAGTCAAGTATCCAGTAAGTCAAATGTCCAGTAAGTCAAGTGTCCAGTAAGTCAAAAGTCCAGTAAGTCAAATGTCCAGTAAGTCGAATGTCCAGTAAGTCAAGTGTCCAGTAAGTCAAATGTCCAGTAAGTCGAGTGTCCAGTAAGTCAAATGTCCAGTAAGTCAAGTGTCCAGTAAGTCAAATGTCCAGTAAGTCAAATGTCCAGTAAGTCAAGTGTCCAGTAAGTCAAATGTCCAGTAAGCCAAATGTCCAGTAAGTCAAGTGTCCAGTAAGTCAAATGTATCTCATTTTCATCATCAATTATCTTACATAATAATGAATTCTTTATTGATAATTAGGGCATTATGCCTTTGATAGTTAATTACATATAAACATATATATACAAAGTAACATATTAACAAGGCATTATATTAAGTTGGTACAAATACTAAAACTGCAAAGATATTTCAATAAACACAATATTGATAATTTAAAAATTAGGTTAACTCAACATTAAATACACTGTTTTAACTACCTTAAAACAAGAAAAAGAAGAAATTCTAACACAGTCACTATACTGAAGATAGTATGATGTGAAAATATTATTTTACTTTTACTTAAGAATTGTATTGCAAAAAATATTTTCTATATTATGGACATATCTATAATCAAAACTTGCTCTAGTTATATAAAACTTTTGAATACATGTACATAACACTGACACATCTTTTTAAGTATTTTCATGTTCGGATAGCTCTTTTAAGTTTCAAGATACAAGCATTTTGCTTATCATAAAAAGGTGAATATTTCTTCCTACAGCTATCAAATAATTTACATTCAAACTAAAAAAAACATTCAAACTAATATTTGGTTCATCAACAAAAAAAAAAAGAACATAATTTATCAAACAAGTTTTGTTTACAAAGCACACAATAAACTATCAAGCTACCAGCGATTTCATATAAGGTCATGTCAATTTACCTATAATTATGTATAACATAATATAACAAATTACAGTAAAATTCAAAACAATCTCAACATATGAATAAAAACACAAATTTTATACAGAATAATCATAAAAAAAAGTAAAAAAAGAAAAATGCCCAAAATTCATGGAAAAATTATCATAAGCATATAGACTTTACATACAGCACCTCATGCAAAAGAGTTGCCCTAATGACCTAACTGGTATATCCAAAAAAATTAATTATCATCATCAGTTAAATCATATAACAAATGCAGGCAACATAAGACAAGAGCACAAAAAGCGGTGCCAATACTTGTCTGTTTCCCACCTTGGTAAGATCTATCCACCAAATTGAATGAAGTTTCATGTCTGAGATATGAGCTACATTAAAGTTTTGGCACAGATGCAGATGCTCACGCAGACAATGCAGTGATCACAATAACTTGGCTTTTTCTTAGAAAACAGCTGACAATACATTTTAGAACAATCTCAACATATGAACAAAATCAGCCACGGATGTGTACAAATGTATATGTAAATATTGCATTATCGTCATCAATTAAAAACGAATGTACAGTAACCCAATAGTTAAGAGTAACATTCTATGGATTTTATACAAAATCAAAGTACTGATAGTACTCATGGAAACTAAACTTACATAGACTTGCACTGCAACATGAAACAGGAACTAGTTCAATAATTGCATGGAAGATGTATATAAATGTAGTACTTAGTTCTGCATAATAATTCATTCACGCCGAGAGAGTGGCGGCTAAGGAAAATTGAACTATTGTTCAGCTTCTAAAAACTGCAATTGGACTTTTCACAAACCACCCTTGTAATATCTTGATAGCTGTATTACTCAAGACGTTTCTAAGTCTATGAGACCATAGATAAGTGACTGTCAGATACTTACATAGTTATATACAATTAACCGGTCACTTACCATATGTTATAAACTTAGTCAGTCAGACAGATTGACCGGGGGGGGGGTATAACAGACTTATGATATATTATATAATATATATATAATGTATAATATAATTGGTGACTGGCTGAATGTATGATAATTAGTGTAAATAACTTGATGACTGTCTAATTGTGTGTTAATTAGTGTATGTTAATTAGTGTATATAACTCGGGTGACTGGCTAATTGTGTGTTAATTAGTGTATGTTAATTAGTGTATATAACTCGGGTGACTGGCTAATTGTATGTTGATTAGTGTATGTTAATTAGTGTATATAACTTGGGTGACTAGCTAATTGTGTGTTAATTCGTGTATGTTAATTAGTGTATATAACTTGGTGACTGGCTTATTGTATATGGTAAATGGTGTGTATAATTTGTATGTAACAATAATATTATTGCGCAGTTTTATTAACTTGTCAAAACTACATAATTTCACAGTCGGTGCAAGTGTTTACTTTTTTCTTAGATATGACTTGATAACTTCTGTAATTTATATAATAATCTTCATTTTTAAACCGGTTGCTCAATGTTCGTGTAAACTTGTTAATAAAACGGAACTATTCCTTGGCCATAGAATAAACAGAAACTAAAATGTGGTACTAAACACATTCAGCGACCATGTAATTAAACAGTTTTGACAGTCTAATAAATTCACAATATACTTAATGTATACTACTCAAAATTGGGTAAGGATTTTATACCTTTTGTTCTGTTTGGCATTTTGTCTATTTTTGACCCTGTCCTCATTTCGACGCCAGTTACTCTCAAATGATTTATTGTATGAACTATATGTACGTTGCACTCAAAATATGCAGGTATCTTTGAAAATAATCAAAATTCATATGTATGTAATCCACAATCGACGACAATGCCAAACAGAACAAAAAGTGATCCTTATCAAATTTTGGGAAGTATATGTAACAAGGTAAGTGCTTTGCTAATTGTATGTTGCTTAATATTATGACATTGTATTAATGTTCGTAAGTTGACTATATGTATTAACTAATGGTCCTGCTTTTATGAGGATCCATTAGCTGATAGACGTTCTATTTCAAGAACATGACATTGTGTTTGAATTTAACAAATAAGTGGGCCCTTATTAAACATAATTGAAAGATAAGCAAAGTAACAATGATACAATCTTAGCTAGCTAAGAACATGTCTGTGAAACTAGAATTGGAACTTGTGTACATACCCTCCGGTAAGCACCTAATCCATACATGAGCATCATGGGAAAACAATATCACCACAGCAACATACAGATGATATATCTTAGGTTAATAAGCGATCTCCAAGTTCTCTGAACCGTGCTACAAATAGAACATTTCCAGTGTTAATTAATTTAATACTAACCAGGCATAAATATAAACAAGACGCAGCGTTCAACAAACGCATACGCACCCCGGTGGCATGCTAGCCTATGTGGACAAGGTCAATGTCAAAGTGGCTGTTTGATAATCATGCGATGATTAAGAATGGTCACAAGCAACAACTGTATAAGTATCAAAGTGTTCTATTATGCGGTGTTGGTGCTGTAAAATCTACTTAACCTAGTACAGAGTAATTTTAAGTCAAAATTAAGTCAAAGTCGAGGTCAAAGGTGAGGTTGGTTGAGAAACGGACGAAACGGTAAAATATGTTTAATCTCATATGGACGGACGTTCTTACGAGAGCTACATTAAGGTTTTTTCCCTTCTATATTCCTTTACTATTTTTCAACCCCATTAACCCCTCAAGATAAAGTTTAACCCAACAACGGTGGTTTGTACGTACTGCAACCCCATAATGTCGATTTGTAATAACCCTGACCCTAACACCACGACCTACCTCTGGTATGTACGGCCGGACAGACAGACGGACTGACGGATATCTATTCACATAAGAGCTTAATAGACGAACTAGGTTAGAAAGGACCAGACAACTCCTTGTTAGGGGTCACCTCTGAATGAAGGCCATCCTCTGAATAAAGGCCATTTTATAAAAAAAAACTGTCATAGAATATCTAGAACACATGACTGATTAAATAATTCTATAAATTTGACTAAATATGTATTTAATTAAGTATGCAAGTATCTGACTAAGTATAATGCATCTAATTCAAGTGTCTGACTATGTAATTGACTAACTTTTTGTAAGTATGTAAGTATCTAAATAAGTATGCAACTGACACACTTAGTATGTAACTGACACACTTAGTATGTAACTGACACACTTAGTATGTAACTGACACACTTAGTATGTAACTGACACACTTGGTATGTAACTGACACACTTAGTATGTAACTGACACACTTAGTATGTAACAACAGACTAACTTAGTATGTGAATGAATCACTTACAGTGTAGTATGTAATTACCTGACTGACCATGTATGAGCCTGATTATTGACTAAGTAAGGAAGTGACTAACAATGTAATAACTGACTGAATAATTAGTAAGTATCTGACTAATAGTATGTAAGTGATTGACTAAGTAAATAAGTGTCTGACTAAACATGTAAGTACCATACTAAGTATGAAAGCAACTGATTAAATACACAAGTAATAACAATAACTTTATTTCAAGAGGCTGCACATTTGGGTAAAACCAATCTTCCATGTGGGCCTCCGGTTAACTGATTAAGTATGCAAGTGCCTAAACTGGATATGTAAGTGACTAGTTAAGAATGAAAATGCTTGACTAATTCAGAAAGTGACAAAGTAAGTATTTAAATGCGTGACTAGATATGTTAATGCTTGACTCTGCATATAACTGATTAAGTATGTAGGTACCTAATTGTGAATATAACATACTAACAAAGGCCTCGTTTCATCAAACATCTTACGCCACTTCTTAAGTGAGAAGTGTCTTATCTCCCTTCTTAGCGTTAAAATACGTTTCATCAATAGTTTCTCAGCTACGAATTCTTAAGTTTGGGAACAATTCTTTCTTAACTTTACGATAGCTCATGGGCTATCTTAAAGATAAGAAAACGCGGCTTTTGCCTTTATTATTACGAGACGGTCTTGTATTTTAAGACTGTTGAGTGCAATGTTCAAGATATTCGTAAATAATGGAAAAGAAATTCAGTTTTATGTTCAGGAGCGTAGCCAGCTACAAATGAATTTTATGCACACAAGGAAGAATGTAACCCCCGCTGTTGTTTGGTTCTGGATGTTTTATGACCCGCTATTCGAAATTGCGGAAGAGCATTAAGTGTTTCCCCTGTCCATCCATGCGGCTGTGTGTCCGTCCGTTCAAATTTTGGTTTCCGGGAAATAACTCAAGAAACATTTCAAGGGTTGGTTTCATATTTTACATGAAGGAATATAATAATAAAATGCAAGTCAAGATCGATTTCACTTAAAATCCAAACATTTTCTCAGTTGATATGGTCCCTTTTTTACATAGCTCTCGGGGAGGCATTCGTTTCTAATTTAAATTAGAACTAAAATGGTGAACTTTCAGTTGTATTTGCAGGGATTAGAGACACTGCCAAATATTATTTAATCGGTTGAGAAATAAAATAAAACTCTCTATGTAACATATGTATAGAATCAGTTGTATATTTCTTATTTACATAGCTAGGGCTGGTGAATACACTTTACCCGTGTAGACTGTGTCGCGGTCTTTACACATTTAGATAAGAACAGTTAATAAAACGGTTTAAGAATTTCGTAACTTTTGTCGTAAGTGTCTTCGTAGGAAAGAATCTTACGTAATAGACCAGACATCTAAAGTTCAAAATTGGCCTTCTGGGGAATAAATTAGTACATAAGCCATTTTTGGTATATTGGTTCTTTATGTGATAGAGAATGACCAGAAAAAAGTCCCCAAGAATCCTATGGTGCAAAAGCGAGATTTTTGGGCTAAAAGATGGGAAAAATGAATAAAACTGCGAATTTCTGGAATCCCTGTGTAACTCAAAAAACAGTTCATTCCTGACATTTTAAATTTTCTACACTGGTAAAAATTTATCAACAGCATCTTTTTGAATGTTTTTATATCGGCTTAGAATCCAAGATGGCCGCCATAATCCAATATGGCCGCCCAAACTTCATTCGGTTAAGATTAATTTTTGAATTGTCGTATAAAACATTTTCTGCAATAAAAAACTGTCAAGTTAGTAGCTTTTTCCAGTATTTTAGCATTGAAAGGTATTTAATCAATATAGTTTTAGTAATTTACAGTATAAAGATTAATCAAAGTACTGGAAGTACTGACGGAAAGTAAACTTTGTCGTATTTTAGCATTTTCGTGGCAAAAACGCGGAAACTCGTACGACATGGCTTAAATCACCACCATATGTTCGAGCACTACTTTAAATAGTGAATGAAACAATATTAGTAAATCTTGTTACCTCAACAGTTTATGAATGAAACTTTTGTGCGTTTGAATACTTAATTATTATACATTGTACTTATAAGTTTTACAGTTTAAGTTGCCATAACATAATATTTCTGCAGTAATAACTTCAGCTTTTATCAAAAGTCTCACTCTGCAATGTATTCGACAAGTGGTACTATTTTCTGTCCTGTTCTTGGGCCGAGGGTAACTATTTTGAATATGATGATGTAGGTAAGTATCACCTTCCAAAAACATAGATTTGGTACTTTAGTAATCAAGAAGTAGTTCTAGATAGCAAAAGTGTAATGACTTCTTTTGTTTCAGACGAATTTTTTTGTGGAGGTTAGTAGTTATAATGTACAATGAATATATTAGTGGCGGTGATTTTTATGTGATTACTTTTTATTACAATGTTGTTTATCTATCACAATGAATCCTTATATTAATTTTCACTGTTGGAAATGCAATGTTTAATGTTGTTTTATGGCGCTTTGACAACATAAGTCATGTAAAGCGAAATTAAATAAGAGGACGTCAAGAAGTATGTTATCAGATTGGTAAAAGGATATATAGTCATGTTAATAAGAAATGAAGCGCAACTAAAAAATGTAAAATGAAATAGTTGCAATTGATATGTAGTGACAAAAAAATAAGAGTGTGTGAGACTAATCTCATTTACATTGTATTATATTATAGTGATACAGATTATATAACATCAGATTAAATAGGTTGATGCATGTGGTATATGTTTCATTCGTTCTTGGTATTTGGTTTGGAAAGTGCCAAGTGGTGGAATTACATTAAAGATATATTTTGATAAAGAGTAATTAACAACTTGGTATGCATTGTTAAAAAGAAATTTAATTTCAGTTTTAAAATACAAATGTATAATGAACGGCAAATTTTTGTTGTGAAAAAGGGACACTTAGTACTAGTATTTCATTTGCCTCAACAGAGGCTCCAGGGACAGGTCTTTATCCATGAATATGTAGTGATTCAAGGGCTATTAGATATGATTTCCAGGCTGATTCAAATACAATGGACCCATAGTCCAGTTCTGAATGGATAAGAGACTGATATAAACGTATTAGTACTTTTCTGTTAGATCCTTAGTCAGTGACAACTTTCAGGAGGTATTGAGTCTTCTAGCAATTACTTTTTTTAGTGATTTAATATGACTTATATAAATGTAAGTCTGGAGTCAAATATAACCCCTATAGATAATTAAAGTGTGGTACAACCTGAATTGGTGTGTTGCCCATATAATAAGACATAGTTCTGGATGCATTTAAAAATGTATTGAAACTGTGAAACCATTTTGATCCGACATAGTTTCATATCAAGTATATCATTGATGGAGCCGCTTTTAACGAGGTTTTTGTTTTTTCGACTCAAAACATCAAAGGATTCAAGTAAAACCATCTACATAAAGGGAGCAGTCTACTCCTGGATTTAAAACTTCAACTTCACTATTAATTTTGATACTAAATGGGGTGACCCACAGGATACAGCCCTGTGGCACACCCATTTATTGTTTGTGTGGATCTGAAAGAGAGTTTCCCACTTGGACACCGAAGAAAGCCACAAAAAAGAAGTGGAAGGTGGCATCTGAGTATTGCGTGATGATCACTAGAAAGCCCAGCTAAGGAATAGGAATTGGCAATGCTAAGAAGAAGGGAGTTCATCTGATTCACATACATTATTAAACGTATCTAGTAAAAGAGAAAGAGTATGAATGGGCGTTTAAGAAATTAATTGATAATGAACTTTGTCTGGACCAGAGGATTTAATTGTACTTCTCTTGGTTTTGGAAGAGATATTAAGTTGTTTCTCTCATACCAGGTCTTGTGTGCCTGAAAAAAATATATCTCTGTGTAGCCTAAATTAACGTTGCTAAGAGACTTTTACATGAAACGTTGGAGATGACACTTGTGGAAGTGACCACTTTCCCAGCTTATTTCATCAGCATGTCCGTCTGTCTAAGACCAATCCAAACTGCGGAAGCTAGCAATAGCGAATTTGAAATAAGATTCTTTGAGACCAGACTTATGATTACTCATGAAACGTTAGACAATAGTGAGGATGTGTCTAACATTGTTACTTCACTGCCCATAGAGACAGCTGAAGGCTCAATCCCACTGACCTCCACAAACTCTAGAAGCCACGACAAACTACAAATGTATGGTATAATGATGACTGTATATGGGCTACCTAAACCCTCAAGGAAGCCCTAAGGAAATTCAATCTGAGACTAACTGATGAAAATTTTAATTAACTCCTTTTGTATATCAAGATCAAAAGCTCGAAAATCACTAAAATAATTGGGAGACTTTGTCTCAAAACTGAATAATATAACCTCGATTAGAAAAACGTAGGTATATTGGTCCACAAAGTCAATGGAGAAGGCTTATCTCCAATTAAGCATTTGTCTGTTGACAACAATGATACAGACTACCTACCCTCGGGAAGAGGCACTAGCTACTGCATTCGAAAAAATGTCTTCATCTGAGAACTATTCAGAAAAGATAAAAGTGAAGAGACTTAGGAACCTTTTGCAGGCCATGATGTAGATAGGTCTTTGCATTGGCATCTTTCATTATTGTCTGATAAATTGTTTATTTTTGTTGTATGACCTATCGACTATATAATTTTAGCAGCCATATTGGATTTACATCATGCATAATCAACATTAAAATACAAAAGTTCTCAGTATTTGTCAATATCAAATGTTAAAAATGTCTTAGGCATAATTCTAAAGTTGAATAATTATAGTGGTTCTAGAATGTCATTTTTGTGTTTTACACAGTTTATGCCCAAAATTACATTGTGAGCTTTATAAGTTCAATATTGACTTTGAAAAGAAATTCATCACAAATAATATAAAAGTAATTTCTTTTCTTCTTACATTTGTAATTAGAATATGACAAAATAGTCAAATTCGGAATTAAACAGTAAAACAATTTGGCGTCCATTTTGGATTGGAGCGGCCATATTGGATTTATGCAATGAATAATCAAGTTCATTAAAATGCAAACGTTGTTAATATTCATCAATACCAAAAGTTAAAAGTGTCTTGGGCATAATTCTGAACTTGAACAAATATAGTGCTCTAGAATGTCATATTCGAGTTTTTATACAATTCATGCCCAAAATTACATTGTGTGTTTTTATAAGTTTCGCTATTTGTTTTTTTTAATAAATTCATCATAAATAAGATAAAAGTAATCTTTATTCTTTTTACATTTGAAATTAGAATGACTGATATAAGAGGCAATCAGTCAAATTTGGATTTAAACAGTAAAAACAACATTTTGGCGGCCATTTTGGATTATGGCGGCCATTTTGGATTCGACTCGAGAGTAAAACTAAATCAAAATGATGTCTTTTATCAATACACATCATCTTGGAAAAATAAAACTCATTTGGCCAAATAGTTTTTGAGTTATACATTGATTCCTGAAATTCCCAGTTTGATTTATTTTTTTCAACTTTTAGCCCCAAAATATCGCTTTTGCACCATGGGATTCTTGGGGACTTTTTTCTGGGTGTTATTCACCACAACCAGAACCAACATACCAAAAATGGCTTATGTACTAATTAATTCCCCAAAAAATTTATGATGACTGGACTATAAGATAAGAATATATTGATGAAACTAGGCCAAAGTATGTATAAGTGCCTCGGTATGATTTAGTCCGACTAAGATTGCCTGACGAAGTATCTTATCCCCAAATATATAAATATATATATAATATAAAGTATATAATGCCTGACTAAGCATACAACTGTATGTAGGTACTTAACTGAGTAGGTAACAGACTTAATAAGTATGTAAGTTCCTCAGTATGATATAGTCTGACTAAGAATGTCTGATGAAGTAAATGTATGACTTGCTAAGTATGCAAGCGCTTTACTTAGTAAGTGACTAGCTAAATATACAAGTGCCTGATTAACTGTGATATTGACTAAATATGCAACTGACTAAGTATGTAACAAGCTGAATAAGTAAGTAACTGCCAAATCATGTACGTAAGTGATAGCCCAATACATCGATTGAGAACAAGCGTGGCATGCACTACACAATCATTAAATAAAATAACTCACCTCAAAGCCATGAATTGCAACCTACTGCTGATTGTCATTCTTGCTCTAATTGGCATTGAACTGTTGGTAATTTATCGCACATTGAATCTTCCTAGCATAGTCTTATGTTTGAAGTGTCCTGTGTTAGCCACATTGATTGAAGACTGTTTCTAATTTACATATAACCTGTAACCACAAAATGATTTTGTAAGTGAATTAAATCGGCAACATTAACATACCTACACGTTTTGTAGTAATGAACAATAAGACCAAGGGCTCAAACTCAAGAACCATAGATAGGCCTATCCAGTAGCGATTTTTCCTTCTTTATTTGATACCTGTCAATGGTGCCTTCCCAATTTGAAACAAGACGCTGCATTCAATGAACGTATATGCCCCCAGGTGGCATGCTGGTGAAGCAATATCCCATTTGAACAAGGCCAAGGTCAAAGTCGGTGTTTTGATAATTATGGATGGATTGAGAATGGTCATAAACAACAACTGTATACATGTAAGTATTCAAGTGTTCTAGTTAGCGGTGTTCAGTAAAATCTACTTTATCTAATACAGAATCATTCTAAGTCCAAATCAAATCATGGTCAAAGTCAAAATCAAAGTGAGGTTGGATGATATGGATGGATTGAGAATGGTAATAAGCAACAACTGTATAAGAATCAAAGCATTCTAGTAGGTGGTATTGGTGCTAGACAAAACTGTAGAATCTACTTACCCAAAAACAGATTCATTCTAAGTCCAAATTAAGTCAAGGTCAAGGTCAAAATGAGGTTGGATGAAATCGGTGTATTGAGAATGGTCGTAAGCAACATATAACTGTATAAGTATCAAAATGTTCTAGCAAGCGGTATTAGTGCTAGACGAAACACTAAAATCTACTTAACCTCGTACGGAATAATTCTAAGTCCAAATTAAGTCAAGGTCGGGGTCAAGGTGGGGTTTGTTGATATGGGTGGGTTGAGAATGATCATAGGCAACAACTGTATAAGTATCAAAATCTTCTAGCAAGCGGTATTAAGACGAAACGGTAAAATCTACTTAACCTCGTACGTACGGATGGACGGACAGGATAATCACTATAATTGTATGGTTTTTTTTATCATTTTTTATTCCCGTATGATGTCGGGGCATAAAAATGATCCAGTTTCCCAATTGCAAAGGAAAGGAATTCCTAATATGGTGCAGAATTATTATTTTTTATTGTTTTGTATAATTTATTGAAACATTCAGTGCTGCGTATAGGCCAAATATGAGAAGTGATGATATAAATGTATTTTTAAGAAATTCATTAAAGAAATTCCCAATTTGGGTCAATATAACGCAATTTTTCCTAGATTGTCCGGTACTGGTACCTTTCCCAATCCAGGAAAAAATAAACAAATCGCTGCCCAGGCTCTAACTAAGCGGGTTGGCAACATAATGTACAACTTGTAATTATTTCCTAGATGAATAAGTCACACCAATGATCTCAAAGTAGTTTCCCTTTACACCTAAAAATCCTAATTCAAGAAAATACTCAATATTTACAAGAAGTCCCTGTTGAATAGAATTGAATGATAATGAAGTAATTTCATTAAATAATTATTTACATCTATCATAAGGATAATAGAAATATGACAACTCCAATAACAAATACATGTTAATGAAAATGTAATAACAATGAAGTGACTTTATTCCTAAATAACTAACACGTATATAAATATAATAAAGTGACTCTAGTTATAAAATAACTCAAACGTATAATAATTATGAACCGACTCTATTTCGTAAAAAAACTTACGCATACGTATAACAATGACAAAGTCATTATTTGTAAATAACGCACACATATAATAATAATTAAGGGACTGTATTCTTTAATAGCTAACATATATAATAATAACAAATTTACTATATTATTTAATAGCTTACACATATAAAAATAATAAAGTGACTCTTAAAGAGATCTTTATAAACCTTCAATGTACATAATATTAATACAAAATGTATTAAGCATGTGATCTATGTTCAACATATTCTTTCTACTTTGTCCACATGAATCTTATAAAACCCAATCATTTTTTTTTCAGATACACAATACATGTATATTGATTATAAGAACAAGTGTTTCATGTAATACACAATCATTAAATAAAGTCTTACCGTGAATCCATCAATTGTCACTTATTGCTTGCTGTTGATTAAGCTCAACTTTGAGTTCCATTGTGTTGGTAGTTTTCACCGTGAATGATTCGCCCAAATCTCTCAAACATAATTTTATGCTTGAAGTGTCTTGTGCTTGCATATTTGATTGAAGACTGTTCCTAACGTACCCACTACCTGCAACCACATAAAGAGAAACTGTTACTGATTATCTAAATATAACATAACTGAATAAAATCACCTATCTCACCATAAACATTTTGTACATGTACAAACACGAGGTAATAAACCTTTTACGAAATCTCAGCTCAAAACTCTATATCAAAACTTAGCGGAGCTCACACTGAGTTTGTACTCAAACTTCTGAGTCCGTTCTTCGCTGGGATTGAATGTCAAGCGTTACGTTTCGTCCGTCTGCACATTTAAAGCAAATAATAATGAAGGAACAATCTGCATCGATGTAATGTCTTCATATCATTTTTATGAAACATACATCACTTTGTACATGCTTCAATTAAATTCATGTTAAACTTTACTAAGAATGAAAATAGCAATTACCTCTCTCAAGTCTCTGATGACCTGAAAGTTCTGCCGTCTTGAACCGAGCCAAGCCATGTAGCAACATATATATATGGTTACAACATATCTGTGAATATATCAAGTAAATCACTAAATAGTTGTTGAAGTTTTTATTTTACTCATGAATGTTATGGTCATGTTTGTTGTAACAAAGTTATAATTCACCATAATTATTGTCAAGAATTCACATAACTACCTATGTGTAAATATTATCACTACTGTATGATTATTTGAGTTTTACGCCCCTTTCAACACTCAGAGTCATATGAGGTGGACAGTTCACTTAACCATCGTTCATGGGAAGAACCAGTACTAGACTCCCATTCTACGTAAGCAGCTGCCTACTTACATAAAGAGACATGTTAGCTGGGTTCAAACTCACGACTTTCTATCAGTGAGATATTATTACTGAACATTTTCAGTTCCCATACTTAAGGTTATTGGTCACCAGGTGGGATTGAACGCACAAACTTAAAAAACTTTTTACCACCAAACCACGAGATTTACTAAGGTATTTTTATGTTCATTTGAATGAAAAAATGATAGATATTCATGTATATTCATATGCAGAAATGATTAATCATTGCGACAACGTCACAATAAGCAGAAAGAACAATGTATAAACACCACAACAACAGCGTACTATATAGCTCCTTATGCTTTTAACAGAATTTCAATTAAATACCAACGGGTGTTTTAACAATTGTTACAAAAATGCAATGTTTTACATAATGTGACACTATGTCGTACTGTATTTTATTTGACATAAAAACACGAGCACCTCCATACCTTCATGATATACCGTCAATCTTACTCATTCGACCACGTGCGATTTATTACAATATTATCCCAAAATATTACAATATTAGGAAGCCAGCCGTCGCGTGAATTAAAGCTTATTACAAAATAACAAATTTACCTGTTTATAAGTTGTTGCAACATTCCAAATTGACGGCATCTTGGAACAAAGTCTCACCAGAAACATTCTGTTTTTTTTCAGACAATGATAGCTTCTTGTCTATCGTATAAAACAGCAAATTTTACGAGTCACATGACCACATTTTTATTAAAATTTTACACATTGTCTGTTTTACACAATATTGTAACCGACCAAGTGTCTCTTCATGGATAATAAAATGGATACACGAGAAACTCGTGCGAATGAATTAAATGTGCCATGGGCGGTACAAGGTTGTGTTAATCTACTTGTTAATTATTGTGGGGGTTCGAACCAGCCTTCATCTCAATACAAGAAGTGCAGAGACAAACAAACTGACGTTCAAGACGATCATTCAGCAACTACATTTAGTTTACTTAAAATATTGTTTGGTCTACGAAGACTGGCATGGATCAATTCTGTTAAGTTTTCCAGATTTTAGAAAATTTGGACAACGGCTCCACCTCATAAAGTTATGTGTGTACTCTTTTGAAAACTCTGGATATGCTAAATAAACACATGCTTTGATTGTTATCAATTAGACGTTTCAGTAAAGAAAATATGCACAATAAGTAAAATTGTTCTCAAACATTTGATATGAATTTAATTTATACATGTATCTACATGTAATGTGTACTGGTTATGTACGCACAGTAGCAGTAATGAAAGATAAACGTCCAATTAAAATTAATAAAATTTAACTTTCGTGATAAGATTGTATTGAATTAACTTAAGTTTTATTAACATGTATAAATATCAACAAAATTTTACTATATGAGCTGGCTATGATTACTCCTGTTAATCGAGATGCTTGGATTTAGTTCATTAATGCTAGGTAAACGCTTGCATTAAGTTCAGGTCTACAAAATAATAGGACACGAAAATTATTGATAAAGTGCGTTTTAAAGACTTATTAAAGGGGCATACCCTGGAACTGAAGCGTCTCGAACAAATCAAATTGGTGTCATTTTAATGCCTAAATCAATTAGCAAAAGCCTGGTAAAATATTTACAAAATTTCCTGCTAGTTTACTCAAAATACACATTTCAAGATTTACAAAACCAGCCGATTTCGGCCTCCGAAATTATTCGTCATTTTCACAATTCGACCCTTTCGGTATCTGCCAAAACTGAAAACAACGCGGAGAAATGTCAACAAACTTTAATGGTAAGTACTGCCAATGTTATGTTCACTTGATAGGCAGCGAACATGCCCAGTTCCCCATATTGTATAATCTATACTTGGGTGAATAAAAGAATATGTTCTGTTCTGTTCAAGTTAAACTCTCAGACGTATCGGAAATATCGTTGTCGTCAATTAAAGACTGACAGCCTTTTATTCAAACCGACATACAAATACCGACACGCGTGTTATAGGGTCATTTTTTAATGCACATTCTTCTTTGACTTTTCGGTAATAATTGGTTTTACAAGTGACAAACGCATTTTTAGTGTTCCAAAAAATTAGACACGGCAGTTCCTGGGCATGTCCCTTTAAGGGTATAAATTAATTGATCAATAGTACATGAAGTGGCGACATTAAGTTAATTAAGTGATTAATTCCTTCAATGAAGTTACTATAAACGCACGAGTTGTACACAGTACATTACTGTATAATCTCATCAGTAGTGATAACAGCATATTACTTACCAGTACAATTTTCATCATATTTATAAGACAATTTGTTAGTGAATACAGTACAGCTTCACACAACGATCACATCAATATTACGGCAATCATATTATAACAATCAAATCAATATTACGGTCATCTTATTATGAGCGAGTTCGATTAATAATTATAGTTACACTAGTTCAACTAAACATAGATCGAACCAACCCTAGTCGTGCTCTAGTAACTAGTCTAGCTACTCTCGTTCAGCCAACGATAATACGCTAGATTATCTCGTTCCAAGATGGCGGCTATAGGAAATTTATAAGTTATTAATGACGTATTTCATTTGAATACATCGTATTTCTTTAATTAATATCATGATGCTGTAAAAGTGCAAAATATCGTTAGATTTAGGGTTATGTAAGCATGTTTTGACCAACATAATTGAATGTTACCTAGTTAGGAAGTATTTATCATATGATTTCGCGATTCAACGTAAACATTGCCACTGGTCACTGGAATATTATTCAAACATCATTCATTTGAATGAACACGAGTACATAGTGTTTTACATCCTGGGATCAAAAAGTCTTTATATTTTGCTTGGGGTCGAAAAGTGTCTGGGTCGAAAAGACTCACTTCTGTTTTGTTTTACCACAGTACGACTAGACTCAGTTCGATTAAGGACATGCGCAGATTAACTTCCGGAGAGCTACTAAGGTTGTACTATAGTTGTTTATCGAACTAGCTCTATAACAATCACATCAATAGTATGATAATTGATATTTCAGCATGCTCATCCATTTTTAGAATTGCATTTTCCCTATTTTAGTGTAAATTAATGTACGTTGTTATTTTAATTATAACACTAATGTTGGTGTATTGACCACTATTTTTAATGAAATATTTTTTTATAATTCAAATGTGATACAAGTATACATATAAGCATTTAATTTGCATTTTCTCTCATGTTTGCTTAAAAATTGAAAACTTTTTGTTCCAGTTTTATTTTAATAGATCTATGGTTTATATTCACAAATAATATTTCCGTGATTACAATCTTTGTTGATATTTTATATATATTTGTTTCAAACAGCAAAACTTGTTTTACAAATCACGTGAAGCAATTGAAAAGAAAGATGAAGGTAAATTCGTTTCTTTGCGCTAAAATTGGCCCTTTTAAATGAAGGGGGATAACTGATTAATATAATAGAAATAAAAACGGCTCCCCGAACCGGTGTTGACAACATCTAATACTAAAGAAAAATGTCCACCTAGAAGTGGCGGTGTAACACAGACGTTGGAATTTGACAAGCCGAATTGCACCGAGTCCTGGGCAAATAGACTGGCCGTAATGTAGATCTCGCGGCAGTATCTCCCACAGATGCTTGGGTTTATTGATAGCGACCCTCACGCCCCACCCTTAGTGTCCGCTCAGCTCAGCTCAACTACGTCGAATACATTCTACATATGCATACAAAATCATTCAGATTCAAGTCAGTTTTCTACTTACCTACTGACCCATTGCTTTGGGTGACAGTGTATATTATAAATTTATATCTGATCCGTAGTACATGGGTATAGTGTAGTGAGCGTGTCACGATGGTCCATATACCAAGCATCTGTGTCTAAAACTTGCTCATTTAGTTCAAATCAACAAGTAGGAGAGAAAATATTGACCTTTAAATACAGATGACTGCTTAATGAAGATGATCAATGAAGGTTTTAACTTTTACCTAACCTTTCTAAATGGACCTACATGTGTATTATATTGACAGATAACACCAAAAGATGTATTGGCTCTAAGCGATCAAGTATCGCACGATGTATTTGGTTGCATAAACATCCCCAAACATCCGTTTAAGATGTTAATCCTTGTCGGGTCGAAACTTATTTATAGTGCATCAACACATTTCAAGTAATGAGCACATACATATGTGACACTACAAATTAAACACAGAAAAAGAGCGTCGTAGCGCAGTGGTATAGCACCACAGGATCGGAGAGTCCCGGGTTCGATCCTCACCAGCACCAAACAAATAATGTCATAGCGTAATGTCCTTAGGCAAGACACTTTAAAATACATATTGCCTCTGTCTCTCTTCGAGGTTGATTCCATCTGGGTTGAGTCTCGAGTGCAAGTTGTAACAAATTTCTTCGAAAATAAATAAATTAGTAAAAAGAGTGTTTATAGTCGGACTTCGAGCAGTGAGCGAAACATGTACTTTTAACATTATTGAAAACAATTGATTCTATTTTATGACATTTATTGACTGTAGCTAGCACCGACTTTAATTTAGAGTACTTTCATCGACAAAGCAGGGATACTGGTTGGGGTACACATTGTGTATATGTATGGGTGTCCAAATAAGAAAAAATGACTAACCTCAAACGCCAATATTCTCAAAATGAATTTATATTTTCCTTAGTAAGTAACATGCACTTAAAGCTCTATCCGAGTATTTTTCAGTAAAGGAATTACACCAGAGTATGGGTCAGTTCTAAAGGTGTTTCCTACTCGAACTCAGGACCCACTTCGCGGACCCTACATTATTTGTGTAACATCCATCGATTTTCATGTATTTTTACAGAAGATATATTAACTAAAAGCTGATTAAGTGTATATATCGAGCTAATTGTATATAATTATGCATTAATTTTATCTTTCGAAAATAAATCATTCTGGACAAAGTACACTTTATATCAAAGGTCAACATATTGTATCTAATGTTAAATTCTTGTGTTTTTTACTACAAATTTCATCACAACTTTTATTATTTCAATAGGCTATAGAAACTGATTGGATATTTTGATAGTGTTTGTTTTTTCGTCAAAACATGCTTATATTTCAGTGTGGATAACCCACGTGACTTTTCACGTCACAAATGGGTAGTACGGGAAGCCTTATTTGCACATAACCAGGAGAAAAGAAGCAGTAAGTATTTCATTCCGTCAAGTTTCACGACACATAGCGCATGTGTATGTTATCACGCACAGAGTACTTCGTGTTCTAATCAATCTATCAACGATGGATGGTTCATTGTTGTAATGCCCGTTGGTGAATGAATCCAATGTAGACTTGTATATTTATCTACAGACGTCATGTATAAATCATAGTTAGTTACCATGACGAAAAATGATGTATTTAGGGTGTAATAAATATCTAAAGTGGAAGAATAAATGGAACTTCAATGACCAGATTGAATTCTGTTACCGACTCGATTTTACAGTCGTTGAATATATTAAACGTCATATGACGTCAATTACGTAACGTCAAACGTTCAACGTTACATCCTTAGTTACGGGCGGAAGTACAAGAGTACAAGAAGCTAAAACAACAAGAAGACGTTTTTATTCATTATTTATCGCAATATTCGATGGATCCTTTATTTTATTCTCCTAATGGAAGTTCTTGGAACTTGCAAGGTGACTTTTATGTGTTTTCTTTTTATTTAAATCGTAATATACCATATAAAATAGATCTTTATGCTTGGAATCTGTCTTAACCTAAGGTGAAAATTCAATAAAAATATTTATTATAATTAGTGTTAGTTTTAAGAGGGATAAATTTTATTTTCAATGTAAATATATACGTTTAGGTCCAGACGTCGCCATTGATTCATCCAAAGTAGTCACCATGGCAGTGAGAAAATATACTTACCAAAACACAAAGTATGCCATCCTAGCGTGTGCTGACATGAGCTTACCAAGTGATATTTTCTACATGCTCAGCGTTAGTCACCCAAACGGTAGGTAAATCATAGAAAATATATCATGATTTTTATTATTTACACATTTTTTCAAATCATTTGATCAAAATAACTCGCTTATACTCTAATATGTTTTCAAAAATTATGTTTAAAGAGCTGTAATAGCCTCTAGACGTCTGTTTTTATTGACAAAAAAAATGGAAAAAAATACATGAACATTATGAGAATTAGCGAAAATACATATAGAAATGTTTAGCATACATTTACCTGCATGTTATTAACTGAATAATATATATTTAAATTATGTCTATCTTTATTTTCAGCAGCTGAAATTTCATCACCACAAGAGAGAGACTTTAGAATAGTCAAAAAGCTGATGAAATATGCTCCAATAAATGTTGAACAATACGAAATTGCTGAGAACAAACTGGTGAGAAAAATTGCCAACAGAAAACGCCAGGCTTTTGCTGAAAGCAAGAATGTACAAAGTAAGTTTGCATGAAATTAACAGCCTTCAAAATGTTTCCCAATAATTTGATGTAACAATATTTGAGTAAATTATGAATGTTAGCGAAGAAGGAACTCAATTTTACGGTAAAATCAAAATGATCATTTTAATTATGTTTCCGACAAATAGCCGGAGTAACAAATGTAATGTTATGAACATATTTAGATATATTTGGATTTCGTTTTATCAACAGTATGCGCATGTAAACTTTCTTGTTTCTTTGCCATTCATTTTTAAACCATATTTTTATATTCTGTTACTTCAGATGAACTCGTGGAATCCTTCAAAGCTGACATGAAAGATAATAAAATTAAGAACGAAGCAATGAAGACCACAAATGACCCTCAACTCGTTAATTTATTTGCTGCTGACACGAAAGATGACCAAACTAAGGAGATCACAAATGAACCTCAGCTCGATCAATTATTTGCTGATGACGACATTGATGGTTTGTGTGGCATTATGGGTGTATATTGTAGGAGTAGTATCCATGGTGATTACAGAGGTATGATATTATCGTACAGCTCCATTAATATTCATTATGTCTATTTATAAATACATGTACAGTGCAACCTCTCCAAAGCAACACCCTTTGGGAGTAGCAAAATTATGTTGTTATTGGTGAGAGGTTGTTGGTTTAGATACGTTAAATTAATAATTAACTTATGCAGTGGGAAAAAATCATGCGGTTGTTGAAGGGATGTTGTTGTTCAAGAGAAGGTCGCTCTAGAGAGGTTGTACTGTACTAATATCATGATTTGTAGAAAATTAACGTTTTTATTCCAAAACAAAGGAAAGTTCTTTATGAAAATACACGAAATTCTTTATAAAACATAACAGTGTGTTAGTTGTTCTTTTTGATAATCGAGAATGGTTCTTGTTGGAAATGTTTAACTCTGTAAACTAACTTCATCCAACGATTCAAACAATTGTTTGTAGATGATATGTTTTTATGTCCGCGGTAATGAATAGTATCGGTCAGATTTGAATTAAACAATAGGTAATACAGTCATAACTGTGAACAAAGGTCACATTCGGGAAAGACAAAATGTGGCCTTTATTGACAGGTGACCTTTATTCAGAGGTCATTTCGTTCTGAATATTTACAAGTACAAAATGTATTTTATTTAATCCTATTTGTTATCATTTTCATCTTTAATTTTCAGACACATGTGCTGAGGACGAAAGGAAAATAGCCTGATGTGTTTCTGTGTATGTGTGTATGGATTAATTCAAGCAATGAGCTCATTTTCAAAAGTTGGCAAAATAAATGCTCATAACGTTTTAAAAGATATGTACATGTGTTTGTGTTGTTATTTAATCTATATCTAACGACGTATCCTTATTTATGGCAATAAATGCTAGTAGACGAATTATATACAACATCAGAGAATATCACTAACACTCATACTGAGTAAAATCTGAACACCACTGTCAATTTTGGGGAAAACACAAATTTAATGCAAAAAAAATCATAGTGATAATATTCTAATTTTATTATCGAGGATGTTAATGAAAGAAAACATTCTCAATTGATATAAATATTCCTGCATGTTGTATTCGGCGATTCTGCATAATCACAAGTAAATCTACCATATTGATGTACATGGACAACACCAGCCGATAGAAAACAAACACATTCATATAATTATATCTTATTTGTATTAAACAGACACATAACACTGTAAGCTTATCAATAAAACTTACATATATCACAATACATTTATTGATTCATCAGAGTTGAGTTAAACGATCATGAGTCGAGGATGAAGGATGCATTGTAGAAGTGAATTGAGTTCATTAGTATTTGAAGATGAAAAAAAAGATACAACATGAAACTCCTCGTGATAATCTTGGTAATTAATTAAGGCTTAAAATAAGTCAAGGGAAATTTAAATAAGAACAAAAGTACCGCTGTAACGTTTTCAAGCTCCCCCTTTTCATGTTACCCCCCCCCCCCCCCGGTAACTTAAAAACGTTTTCAAAGGCCCCGGTAACATTAAAACGTTTTCAAACTCCCTCCCCCGTTTTAATAAGCCCTCCACGGTAATTTAAAAACGTTTTCAAGCATCTCCCCATCCTATGTTAACTCTTAATGGAGAAAACGTTTATATTTCAGGTTATAATTCATTCGTAAGATTCACAGTCAACATGGTTTATTGACATTTATATTCCTGTATTTCTTAACTGAGTTTACGCAATAATTACATGAAGCTGCGGAATCCTATTAGGGTCATGGAGAGTATACACCTTTATTCAATTAATGAACAAAAATGCAAGACCTGACCTTTGTAATCACACTCTTACTTGTGTTCAGAAAACCTACAATATTTATAACTGTATTTATCTATTTTTTAGCAAAATAATTAAAGATTAAATGGTATAAATTGCGCAATAACGCTCAAATGATGTCATAATGAAGAAATAAACTTATCAGTACATGACGTCATATGATTTCGTCATTAGGACCACATTATTTGTTATTAATAAAGTTGGACATAGCATAATTATATATGTTAAACTCGGACCCCTTTGGGTAAAACAAGAGGTTCACAGAATCTCCCAAACACACACCTAAGTGGAAAGCACTTAACATTAATATTCATAATTAACATAATTTAATGATAGTATTATGCAATAAGATCGAACAACTTTGATGGATGATAAAAAATTATCGCTACACTCCTAAATAATCCTGAAAACTTCCTTTACTTTGCAAATGCAAAATCCAAACCGTCTGTGATGGGGATCGAACTCACTTTATGGTTGCTAAATAGTTGTAGTACAAATGTACATGCATTTATGTGTTTGTAATCTCCTTATTCGTGTGCAAGCAGCTCTCTCTTATTATGGATTTTCAAATTATTACCCGGGGTAATCTGAAAACGTTTTCAAAGCACCCCCGAGGGTAATCTGAAAACGTTTTCAAAGCGCCCCGGATAACCTGAAAAAGTTTTTAGATTATCGGGTAGGGCATTTGAAAATGGAGGGGTAATCTCAAAACGTTTTAATTGTACCCTTCCCGGTAACTTAAAAACGTTTTCAAGTTCTCGGGGGTAATCTGAAAACGTTTTAAATAAGTTATCGGGGGGGGGGGGGGGGTAAGTTTGAAACGGGGTGAGTTTGAAAACGTTACACCGGGACATCAAGGTCTCCTCGAGATAAGACTAGTGCTCGTGATATCAATGCTCGTAATAATGAAGTTTTACTAGCTGTATATGTATGTATTAGATCAATTTAGAAAAAGTTCTTACCTGGCACGGCACATCTAGGTATGGTGCATTCAGGCACGTTTTGTTTCTAACGATATAACCAGTTGATATCGACACTTTCATAAGTCAATGATTTTAGACGGATTATCTCCGAACCTCCTCGAGGCATGTTACGCCGATTGTATTACAAATGTCATGTATAAATTTTATATTAAATCAAAATTTGTTATTCAGTGATGCATTTAGTATGCATTAGATATCTAAAGTAGAAGAATAGATGACCTGTGCATTTTCAGGTCAGTAGGTCAAAGGTCACGGGGTCATTGTGTTTTTAAAAAATTCCTTCATTTCTTTTAGGATACTACTCCTACATTTTTTCATGGATTTTGACGAAACTTTCACAGACCTGTTGTTACCGAGAACTCCCGCACATAATTTCCGGGTTTTGTGGAATTATGGCCCTTTGTTTATTTTTGTGCATTTTCAAGTTAAAGGGCATCCGGAGGGGGCATTGTGTTTTTGAAACACATATTGTTTTAGACTTATATCATCATATAATATATAATATAGATCTTTATGTTGAAATCGCTCTTGATTTGAACTGAAAATTCAATAGAAAATACTTATTATAATTAAATGTTAGTTGAACGAGAAATAACACCAACACACTATAGTGTAAAAATTCTTTCTTCGATTTCTTTGCTATGATATTTGTACATGTAATTGTTATTTTATAAAATCATACAATATCATTATCTACTGGCGAAATTAGATTAATACTTTCATTAAATTTTATTTTCAATGTAAATATATTCGTTTAGGTCCAGACGTCGTCATTGATTCATCCAAAGTAGTCACCATGGCAGTATGAAAATATATTTACCAAAACACAAAGTATGCCATCCTAGCATGTGCTGATATGAGCTTTCCAAACGATATTTTCTATATGCTCAGCGTTAGTCATCCTAATGGTAGGTTAATCATAGACGAAATATACAAATGTATATGCTCCACGTGTAGTTTTCATTCATTTGTAGTATGTACAATTTTCTCTAATATTCGCGCCAAATGACTCAAACTGTGGTTTAAACCAAAGACCTAGCTACATGTATATGCATATTACATGTAATGTATCTATAGGTCTTTGTTTAAGCTTTGGGTACAATTAACGGGAAGACAGTATATTTTTAGTAAAATATACGTGGTTTCATCCATTTAAATATTAAGGGCATTATAAACTAGGAATTCCACATATTGCTATTATTTACAAATATTTTATGAAATCATGCCTTTTCTGGCAGCAATTGTTTTTATGCCGATGCGAAAAGATGATTTTTGCAATGCTCGTGTGGGAAGTAATTTTTAAACTAATCTCAGTACAAACGTGTAACAAGTAAAGTTCGACCAAAATGTGCATCATGCAAGTACAAAATGCATGAATATTAATCATATCAAACCTATCCGTGAAATATTACTTTCATTTCAGGAACAGCTAGGCTGGCAAGAGTAAAATAAGTAAAAAAACAACACTAAAACAGTCAGCGGCAAGGCTTTCAAATAAAATACATGTATGTGGATGTAACTAGTTTTATTCTAACCTAAATGTTTTACTTCAATCTGCATTGAACCAGAGACGTATACTATATGTAGACTATAGGTCTTTGATTGAGCTTTTTCGGTGCCTGTATTTGGATATGAGTATTTAGGTAGGCCTAACCACTATATAGTCTTTTTGAAGAATACAAATCACAATGTTTTAACAGGGATGCTATATTACACCTGGTTTTAATGATTCGGTTTGACTTAATCAAAAAAATATGTAACTTGAACTCATGGGTTTAAAATGAAAAAAAAAGCTTTAGCTAGAACACTTTTTTAATTTCGAAGTGTTCGATATTTTCATTTTTAGCTCGTTTTAGACAAGGGTTTCTGACACAAATTTCTTCATATACCTATGTTGAATTTGTCTAATACTGAATATATACATGTATTGATAAACGATGTTTTTTAAATAACGATTTTGCAAATGTCTGGGTCGAAATGTCTTGACAAAAACCTGGCGCGAAACGGTCAGGGACGAAAAGTCTTGAGGTCGAAAAATGCAGCCTTCTATTCGGATAGTATCAAAACAAACGGACATTTAGCTCTACATTTTATTGAAAGTTAATCAGTTAATGGTAGGTAATTTTATTTCGACTTCTTAATTAGTGATGAACATCTGTAAAGGAATAGGCGTGGGTGTTATGTTACATTTGTAAACAAATAATTGACTGTAGACTAGTGATTTAGTCGAAGTTTATTATGTTTATCCAGGATATTAGTTAATTAATATTACTCGGAGTCGGACACCGTACGTTATATCGTGCAGCTGATTCAATATACATGTATCGTGCTATTTTCTACATGTAAATAAGCGATATCTTAACGCCTTAATTTTCGATAGAGTTTTGTCCAAATGATTTAAACCAAATCTGAGATTTTTCACCTTCTATAAAAGAGGCCTATTATATTTTATAGGCCTCTTCCCAATTGAAAATTTCTTTAAAATATGATGCAGTTTTCCCAAAGATCCAAACTTACACCAGCTATTTTATTTCCCAAATCAGCAATTTTAGCAATAATTCTTCCCAAAATCAACAGGCTAAAGCCTCTTCCAAATGAAGAGAGAAATACACTGCGAATATAGATCTAATGTTTGTGTCATTTTCCATGACTTTTAACAGTTTAATGTCTAAAAATGTTTTTCTGTACACAGCTACCATCTTTATCAGTTTAGGTGAGTACCTAGTTTGATTAGAGTAAATTTTACTATTAACGCCAATAGGTCCCAAAACCGTAATCAGAGCCTCGTTCTTAGTCTGTGGTACTTATCTATAAAAATGCAAATCGTAAATATTGACATAAATATAAAGCTTACGATTCTTTATAAGTTATGCATTGTTGATAGAAAGTTCCTATACATGACTAGCTACATGTCAAATACATGTGTTATGAAAATGAACGTTATTTTTACAAGAAAATTTTAGAAAACGGTTTGGACAAGAAAAGTAAAAAAGTAGAGGGCCTTCAGGGACAAAATTCTGAACCAGAGGTAGCCCTTTATGTAAGGAGTTGCAACAGTTTTGTGGCTTTAGAAGAAAATGAAAAATAATGCACTTACGTGATGTTTTCCTATTTAAATGGGCTTGTAACGATAACATTGTGACGTCACTAGGTCACGTGGATTCCCCACACGTGGATTCCCCACACTGAATATAATTATAGTAGTATAATTCAGTAAAGTAATTCTGTAACACTATATTGTCTTTGAGAGTAGTGAGATTATTATTACATGACCAAGGTCAGGCATCGAGTATACAGGATACAACAGATGGTTTATATGTAGTATACAGATCAAAGTGCTGAAGGCACTGAATTTGTTTGGGTTTTTAAAATGTGCAGTTGCTTGTAATTTGTCACTGCATGTTTATCATGACTTATATATAGTATTAGGAATAGAAATAATTCTTCCAGGCAAACAGTTTAAAGGTGTGATGTCGTTTATCATTGAGATTGTGGTTAATTGTTCTAAAGATGTACATTGAATCAACACTATAATATACTTGACCTTCAAATTCTAATTCATAATGATGATAACACAGGCCTTTAATCTTTCAAGGATGGTTTTGTCTGACACATTTAAACTTCACTCCTGACAGTACTCTCAGTGCTTTGATGTACTGACAGTTATTGATTATTGAGAACAAAATAACCTCTGAATAAAGACCACCCAATAAAAGGTCACATTTTGCATTCCCCCAGAATGGCCCTTGTTCACAGGTTTGACTGTAATTTATATACCGGTACATGTGTATTACACTAGTATATCCTATAAGCAGTCAATGACCCATGTACATGATTTTCTATCGTCCACTGTTGTACAATTATTAGATAAACAGATTGGTGTATAGATCTATGAATTAAGTATAAACTTTATTCAGACTTAGTTTATCTGTAAACAGTGTCATTTAAACTACAGTACCAGGCATATTTATAGTTGGTTATAATTAATTTAGTTACTGTAGTAAAATGACAGTATATAAAATACAATTTACATATATTCAGTAATGGTTGTTTGATGATACCTTAAAAATTTCAAGATGAGTGAAAGATCCATGTGTTTATAAATTTAAGAACAGGAACTAATTTCTTATTGTTGTATAAATATATTATGGCTCTGTGGGATATGACATACTTCAGTGAATTAGTGTTTTGTACCATTCTGTGAAATTGTTATATAAGTGTTTTCTGATGAAAAGATATCGTTCCAGATACTACCTTAAGAAAGTATGTTAGTCTTTAAAAATTCACCTATTTGAAGTTTCAAGATGCAAATATCCCCCATCAAACTTTAAAAGGGACCGTCACCGATACCTGTTCCCCAAAGCAATAAAAAAGGGCTGTACTCTATTACAGATATCAGGATGTTGTCAAGGATATTTAGGAAGAAGAATACAGAAACTGATGTAGATGCAGGTGATGATGTTGGAGGAAAACAGACTGATGTTGTTATATTTAATGCACTTGAAGTGACAGATTTTAGCTCACAGTATGGTGGAGAGACAAGTATTTCATATTCAGCGTGTAATTTAGCTGGTCGAGGAAATATTTATCCAACCTATGGAGATTTTACACAAGCTTGTGTTTTTGTAAGAAATTTTAGTCTGTATTGTATTTTACATATATGTTCTTTTAAATGAGGAAAAACAAAACTGATAATTTACTCTACAAATACATTGAATGATAACAACATTTTTGTTGAGCCAGCCTGTGTTCAGCTCGATATAGTCGCCCCAATGGCAGTTGCGTGTCTGTACGTTAGCTAGCTAGCTAGTTAGTCAGTCAGTCAGTTAGTTAGCTGTGGGAAAACACAGCTGTTCCATAAATACAGGGCTCAACACTAACTTATTTTCCATGGTGGACCAGACTGCAGAGGACCACCAGCTTTTGAAACCTGCTGGTCCAACAGAATTTCAGGTGGTCCTTCCACCTATTAACATGACATTAATTTTTTATTTGCATTAAAATATTGATATTTCTAATTTTCAGTGGTCCATCGGACCATTCAATTCCATGAGTTAATGGTCCTGCACAAAAACCACTGGTCTCGGGTGTCAAACCCTGAAATAGTATTTTTTTAAATGATATCGAAAAAATATGTTAGTGGTTTCGGAAACATTTTTTCTTGCTATAAAGTATGCATGGGAGGACAACACACAGGATTCCTCTGTTATAGATCAAACAGAAACTATTACGACCAATAAATTTATAAAGTTATGGGACTTATGATACACATTAAATTCATATTGAAAATTCAGGCTGCCATGTTGTTCATGTCATACATTGTATAATGAACAGAGAACTTATGGACCATGGTGGGGTATGGCTCCATCAAGAACTGCCTCCTTCAAAAGAACACCACGGTCTTTCTGTAGTCAAGATTATATAGGTATACACTAAAACGATGTTATTACGAGTGTCAATATCTCAAGCACCCAGCTTATAATAAGGAGTTTTTTAAGTCCCCTCATATTTATTTTCAGTCGTTCATAGCTAAACGTCCATTACGAGCAGTATTATCTCAGTATCTGAACTAAAATACTTTGTAATTAGTGTATAAATTACCCAGCTTTGTTTTAATGTCTGTGTTTATATCAGATTAATTATTTCTAATTGATACTTTGATATGGTAGATTCTGGTGTAATATATATGGGACATTAGAGTCTTGATTTTGATACAGTTAATTGAAACGACTGACCTTAGCATAATTGTCTGTATTTTTGTATTTCAGAATTAGCATTTCAAAGTAAAGTTTACCCGTCAAAATTGGAGATTTATGAAACATATAACCCTGGGTGTGTTGTTAAAATTCTTGCTTGTGAGAATGCTGATGATACTGACGTCGATACGGGTCATAAATTGTAAGTTGTCAAGAAAAATTCTATATGTAAGTACATTTGTATGCAGCATATTGTATACATAGATAATAGGTGTTGTATGCCATCTACTTGATTAATCTATAGTTTAATGGCCCATTAGATAGCTATGGGCATTTTAAGGCTGCCACAGAGATTGGAGAGATCAATTGGGCATTGTATTCCTACTCTGTATCTTTTTCCAATTTCACAGACAAAAATTCCCAATCCCACAAAAAATATTTTTTTTTTTTTTTTTTTTTTTGTATTACATTAACATCACTATTGGTAGTAAATACCTTATTCTACTACTGTTTTATGGGAGAATAAGAAGAATAAGTTGAATATTGTAAAATTGTAGTTATACATTTTCTCCAAGTTTTTATTAAAACACCACATAAATTCCCAATCCAAGGGTATGGGTCATATTCCCAAAATACCAGGAAAAACTGGTTGTATACTGTTTATAACATGCTGTATAAATGTTGTATAAGGATATATCATGTGTTATATTTAAGGATATATCATGTGTTATATTAAAGGATATATCATGTGTTATATTTCAGGATATATCATGTGTTATATTTAAGGATATATCATGTGTTATATTTAAGGATATATCATGTGTTACATTTAAGGATATATTATGTGTTACATTAAAGGATAAATCATGTGTTATATTTAAGGATAAATCATGTGTTATATTTAAGGATATAGCATGTGTTATATTTAAGGATATATAATGTGTTATGTGCTGTATAAATGTTGTATAATGATATATCATGTGTTATATTTAAGGATATATCATGTGTTACATTTAAGGATAAATCATGTGTTATATTTAAGGATGTATCATGTGTTATATTTAAGGATATATCATGTGTTACATTTAAGGATAAATCATGTGTTATATTTAAGGATATATCATGTGTTATATTTAAGGATATATCATGTGTTACATTTAAGGATAAATCATGTGTTATATTTAAGGATATATCATGTGTTATATTCAAGGATATATCATGTGTTATATTTAAGGATATATCATGTGTTATATTTAAGGATATATCATGTGTTATATTTAAGGATATATCATGTGTTATATTTAAGGATATATCATGTGTTATATTTAAGGATATATCATGTGTTATAATTAAGGATATATCATGTGTTACATTTAAGGATATATCATGTGTTATATTTAAGGATATAACATGTGTTATATTTAAGGATATATCATGTGTTACATTTAAGGATATGTCATGTGTTATATTTAAGGATATAACATGTGTTACATTTAAGGATAAATCATGTGTTACATTTAAGGATATGTCATGTGTTATATTTAAGGATTTAGCATGTGTTACATTTAAGGATAAATCATGTGTTACATTTAAGGATATGTCATGTGTTATATTTAAGGATATATCATGTGTTATGATATGATTTATGTTCAGTACAAGATGGAAGACATTGTGGAAGGGAGAACCTGAACTTGCTCCTCCAGCATCCAGAATGTTTTGTCCACCATTACAGTCTTGTCCATTTCCTACAAAGTAAGTTAATATTACATAGTATTGATTAGCTCTCTTATGTATATCATAAGATTTAATGCCATTTTCAACATTATTTCAATTATATCATGATGGGCAGTTATCTTTACCAGCTTCCATGGGCTTTATTTAAGTTTTAACAATTTAATGTTGAATGATTTGAACGAAAGAGGTACTATAGACTATTATAGTTTTTATGTTGAAGATTTCTATTCTATTTCAGTTTGATACGCCTTGAACTTTGCCATAAATTGGTACATTACTATACAGAACTAGACTATGTTGTGTTATATGGAAAAATGATTCCAGGCGATGACGAATCAGCTTACATTTTATCTGGTATTTTAAATTTTCTTACATCTGATATATCTTAAATTAAATTCATAAATTATTCTCCAAACACAGGATGGATCTATTAATTTTAATTCATGAAGTATTTTCTTGGTTGATGAAAACTAAAGTATCATTTATAGCATATTTCTCTCTCAAATAAACAGCTTTATTACTTAGTCTACCAGATCTTTTACTGGACAACTTATTTTCTGTTGTGTTTAAATTAAATGTAGGGCTGGATCTGTGGTCCAGTGGTAACATGCTGGACTTCAGAATAAAAGCCGCCCAGTTAGCTCTGGTTAGAGCGTTTGTCTACTGATCGAGAGGTTGTGAGTTTGAACCCCAGGCAAGGCTCACACTGTCCGTGACAAATTTGACTGATACATCCTATGTTAATTTGTCCTCCATCTCTGAATTATGTGGAATAGCTTGGCAGAAGCTTACGGATAGAATGTGGTTCATACTGGTTAAGGCCTGAATGAAGTCCAGGAAAGCTGGTTAGGATAACTGCCCACCACGATATGACTGAAATAATGTTGAAAATGGCATTAAACCCAATGAAAGAAACAAACAATCAGAATGAAAGGTTGTTGGTTCAAATCTCGGCTCCACCGAATATTTTTTTTCAATGTCCCCATCCCAACTACCTAGCCAAGAACTGTGTTTAGAAAATCACAGAAAAATGGTGAGGTGTGCCTTATGCAGTGCTTTATGCCAGACAAGATAAATAACCAGGGAAAAATCTTCGAAATAACATCAGAGATATAAATGCCGGTTCTACTGTATCCTCTCTCTCTCTCTCTATATATATATATATATATTGTAATGTGCACTAAAACATAGGTAAATAAATGTCAGGAAAAACTTCTTGACTGACTGATGTGCTTCTGAATTTGTAGCAAACAGTATAGTTATTTGATGTTTGGCATTCTTATCTGCACTAAATAACTCGGACACAATCAAAAACTTCAGGACCACAATTTGTCTTAACCAATTGAATTTTATATACAGTACAACCTTTCCAGAGGGGCCCTCTCTTGAGCAACAACCTCACTTCAACAACAGCATGATTTTCCCCGCTTCAATATTTAACTGTAAATTGAACCTCTATAGAGCAACAACCTCTCAACAACAACATAATTTTGCTACTCCCAAAGGGTGTTGCTTTGGAGAGGTTGCACTGTATATGTACTCAGTAAAGCAGACCTCATTAACTTCACAATTATTATGATGTAATGGAGAACTGTAATGAGTGTTAACGGTATTTGTGAAATGAAACTTTATTGTTTGTCTTTTTTAGATGGTATGGCAGATGGTGACCCTCAAGTTAATATGCTGATGAAAGGAGTGAATAAGTTAACTTTGAACTCAAAATCTGGGTCACATGTGATGAAACAAGACAAAAATGATACTGTTTGTGATAAAGTAGGTCAAAATGATCTCCAAGGTCAAGATTTAACTCAAGGTCAAGATTGTTTTGAATTAGGTGTTGTGCAGAGACAAATAAGTGAAGGAGAGGAACTTTTTAGTGAAAATGGATATTTCGACCTATTACCTGTAAGTAAATCATTGGGTTGTTCAAAATTATTACAATTTTCTGAATTTCAACCTTGATTTACTGTTCTATGATTTGTTTAGTTGACTTAAGAAATGTAAATTGTGCTGGCAATTTTAGGTCACCAGAGCACATTGTGCTCAAATGTGCTCATGGTGAGCTTTTGTGATTGTCTTGCGCCCGTCGTGAAGTGGCGCCTGTTTTTACTTTAATAAACAACATCTCCACCTACATCATCAGTGTTCAAACTAATTTTTAAAAGCACTAGCCCGAACTATATGTGGACTATTAAAAATAGACAATTTACCACTAGCGCGAATATACAGTTTATAGAAAGTTCATTAGCACAAATAGAAATTTACTAGCCCGGGCTGTGGGCTAGTGGGTTAGCGTGAATACTGCATTACTTTGCCAATTGAAACCAAACTTTGCTGGAATGATCCTTGTGTGTATGTTTATATAATACACCAGTAGTTTGACAAAATTGTGTTTGTATGTTTCAGGAAGAAGTCATTCAGCTTATACTTAGTTTTCTTGATGTTTTATCTTTATGTAGAGTGGCTCGAACATCCAGGTTTGTTATAAATGTCCATATTGTTATTAACCTTGTTATGTGGACTTGATTCATAACTCAAACAATGTAGAAGTTAAGAGACAAAACCATCACTTCCGTCATACATTTAATGTATACTAAGCATAATGATAAAAAATCTAGAAGATATACGGTTGAATCTCATTTTCTTATACTTGCTTATATAAAAATTTTGATTATTTCAAACTGTTTTTTTCTTCTTTACTCTATATGATACTTTTTCGTTTATCTCCTATTCTCTTTTCTATTTACTTCAGTAGGAATGTAAACGAAATTTCATATATTTTGACTATTAAACATATTTTCTACGAATGATTTGAATATTTCATTTTTTGTTCTGAAACATGGTAAATTATCACTGAAAATTTTACTGGACTGTCAGACCACTGATTTTTTCAAATTTACTAGACTGATGGTCATTTTGGTGGACTTGGTCCAAGATCCAGGCCCCAGTTTCACGAACAAAATTGAGTAGAAACTCAATAATGGACTCAAGTGTTTTTTCTGTCTAGAAATCTTGTGTCCTTGACCAGAAATGTTTTCATTTGTTTTCCTAGTTACCAAAAACGTATTAAACATGCCAGCATAAAATATTGGGAGTCTAGATGACACATTAAGTCTCAAAACTCCTTTTTTATTTGAGTCAAAAGTCAAATTCCCAATAACAGACTCAAATCAATTTTATTGAATTATACCATGTCAAGGGATTGTAGCTAGGTTGATTTTGTTGGAAACTGTTCTTAGACTATCTCTGTACCTTCTTTTAATACTACATTCTAAATTGCATACAATAAAACAGAGAAATAATAAATGAGTTGAGTTTGAGCAAAAACTTAAGTCTTTTTGTGAAACTGGGGCCTGGGCTAAATTTGAAGACTGAATGTATTAATGTTTCATAACTTAAGCTGTTTTTTGGTGTTTTCAGATTGTTATACAAGCATAGTTATGACTCCTTACAATATACTGAGTTAAATCTTCAACCACACTGGCCTCAGGTAAGTAGGCCACATCATGTACAGTCAAACCTGTAAATAAAGGCCACTCTTTGGAAAGACTAAATATGGCCTTTATTGACAAGTGGCTTTCTTTTGGAGGTCATCTTTCTATATAATGAATGAAGGTTTTTCTATGAATGGCCTTTATTTGCAGGGTGACCTTTATTTGGAGGTCATATTTCTATATAATGAATGAATGTTTTTCTATGAATGGCCTGTATTCATGGGGTGGCCCTTATTTGGAGATGGTCGCTAACACAGGCTTGACTGTAAAGGTAGATTCACAATTTGTCAGCTTGTCAGAAGGTATCAGCTGTATCATCATTGAGAAAGGGATCTTTAAATAAACCTTCTATATGTGTACACAGTCGCATATTTGTCTATTATGTGGAAGATTATAGTTCTGTTTATATTCATTGATACTATGCATTTTTAAGTGCAAAAATAATACAATTTTCTATGGAATAGGAGCGAAGAAACATTATTCAAAACAGAATATTAAATTATAGCTGTAATTTTCCTGTAAATGCATGTTACTTCTTAAATATCACATGAGATAATAGCAAGGTCAATTGATGTTCAATTACTATTCATAAAACCACCTAAATAAATGAGTTATAAGTTTTTCCTGAAGTTTGATTCAGAATTAGTGTTCTTCAAATAACTAGGTCATTCCATTATTTCAGTCGTAATATGACCTTGGACCTATCAGCCAATTCTTTTCACTGTTTTGGGATAATAAAAGTTGTAGTCACTTTTGAGCAAAGTTATAAAACTTTAGGAGAGTGTCTGAGCTCAGATCTCAATTCCATTCTCATGGTTTCTAAAGATGGAGCTGATTAGTGTCTTAAATCATATTCAGGTCAATTATGCTGACAGACTAATGTATCTATATTATGATTATTAGCTCAGCTGTTTTTTAAGAGCGACTGTGATCACTGCATCATCCGCATATGGGTCTTTGTCATCTGTGTCTGTGCAAAAACTTTTATGTAGCTCAAAAAAATAGAAACTGTAAGAGGTGGATAGATTTCACGGAGGCAGTGAACAGACAAGCATTATGGTGCACTTATTTTCCGATTATAATTAGCTTAGAAACACTAAAAGACAAGTTATGTGATTTGAGCTCAGAAACCAACCAAGTTTTATAAACTCCAGGCTAGTAGAAAGAATAAACATTTCTTTAAGATAAGTTATTACAATGAAATACAATGTATATACAATCATGATGATCAGGAGACTGTTATGTTTCATGATGGAACAGAAATCCTTTATATGATACTGAAGCCAAGGCATTGTGTCAACTATTTCAGTCATTACTATTTTAGGTGAACAATATGGCATTGGAAAGCTTAAAAGAAAGAAGCCGTTTTTTACAGAGATTGAATTTATCATGGTGCCATCAAAATATTGTATCAGAAACAGCATTTTGCAGGTATGGTTTGATATCTAGGTAAGGAACAATGTATAAGTAGTAAATCTAGGTGAGGTATGAATTGTAAAACCAGGTGAGGTATGAATTGTAAATCTAGATAAGGTATAAGTTGTAAATCTAGGTAAGGTATAAATTGTAAATCTAGGTAAGGTATAAATAGTAAATCTAGGTGAGGTATAAGTTGTAAATCTAGGTAAGGTAAGGTAATAAATAGTAAATCTAGGTGAGGTATAAATAGTAAATCTAGGTGAGGTATAAATAGTAAATCTAGGTGAGGTATAAGTTGTAAATCTAGGTAAGGTAAGGTAATAAATAGTAAATCTAGGTGAGGTATAAATAGTAAATCAAGGTGAGGTATAAATAGTAAATCTAGGTGAGGTATAAGTTGTAAATCTAGGTAAGGTAAGGTAATAAATAGTAAATCTAGGTGAGGTATAAATAGTAAATCTAGGTGAGGTATAAGTTGTAAATCTAGGTAAGTTAAGGTAATAAATAGTAAATCTAGGTAAGGTATAAATAGTAAATCTAGGTGAGGTATAAGTTGTAAATCTAGGTAAGGTAAGGTAATAAATAGTAAATCTAGGTGAGGTATAAATAGTAAATCTAGGTGAGGTATAAATAGTAAATCTAGGTGAGATATAAATAGTAAATCTAGGTGAGGTATAAATAGTAAATCTAGGTGAGGTATAAATTGCAAATCTAGGTGATGTATAAATAGTAAATCTAGGTGAGGTATAAATAGTAAATCTAGGTAAGGTATAAATAGTAAATCTAGGTGAGGTATAAATTGCAAATCTATGACATAAGGTATGGTATAAGTAGTAAATCTAGGTGAGGTGTAGGTAAGGTATAAATGGCACATCTAGGTAAGGTATACATTGCAAATCTAGGTAAGGTATATAAATTGTAAATCTAGGACATAAGGTATGGTATAAGTAGTAAATCTAGGTGAGGTATAAATTGTAAAGCCAGGTGAGGTATGAATTGTAAATCTAGGTAAGGTATACATTGCAAATCTAGGTAAGGTATACATTGCAAATCTAGGTAAGGTATAAATTGTAAATCTCAGGCATGAGAATTGTTCGTCGTTTATAGATGACCCTAATTGATTTTAAGTTTAGTAGGTCAAAGGTCAAGGTCTTACTATCCACTTGGCCTTTAGGGGGCATCAGTGTTTCACAAACACGTCTTGTTGTGTTTTGCATTACTTCACTGTATTGCAATACATATTGCAATATGGGTCAACTGTATTGCAATATATTGCACTACGGTTATGCCATATCGTTACACCCCTATTCTGAAGCGCTTGGTCTGACCAAGTCCATATGCTTTTATAAGTAGTGTATAAATCATTTTGAGTGGAATGGCTGCTCCTACACCCTTCTGTTTTATATACTACAAAGTCATGTACTTAAAAAAACATGTAACTCTAAATAATTTATGCTTTATTTTGGTTGTTTCTTGTTTTGTCATTAGATAAATGTTCAAAATAAATGATTCGTTTCAGATATATACAAGTATGTGGGAAAACATTGAAAGATTTATACTTGTCTTCATGTAGTTTTGTGAGCTCCATGTCCATACATCAAATTTCAGTTTACTGTCCAAATCTGAAAGGTATTTAAGCCAGGGTATTTTTATTTTTTTGTTAAGGAATTTTAGTCAACAACAAAAAAAATAATGAAACAAATGTTTTATTTTTATTTTGTAGTATATTGTTTAGAAAGGCAACAACTTTCTATTTAATACTTATGTTTGTTTATTATACAGTGTGTTATATTTTCATGGATGATCAAGGTTAATATCTGCAATTTGGAACAAGATATTTTGTGTTTTGAATAGCATTTTTCTGACACTTATAGTCACTGAAATTTACTTTTGCATCTTACTGGAGTTTTGGCCTTCAAATACTGAAGCTTTAATATGTACATCCAATATTTTTATTTCACATGTCAGAATTGGAAAAGCATATAAATAAAAGATAAATTTGTTTTGGGAAATTTGTTGAAACATTTTAATCGGAAAGATGAAGGTGACTTTCAGTGACTTAGGAACTAAACACACCTGGTACAGTGCATACTTCAGAGCAGCTTTGATGGTTTAGGCTGTAGAGTGTGCAAGCGTAGTACTTTGTAGTCTGCTTTAACTTTCACTGTCTTTACCAAATCACCAATACATGTTGCAAAGCATTATAGACAGACTGACCAAACAGCAATTATGAAAAAAGCATGTCGCCCCCAATACCACTATGATAAATATTGTACAAAGACAATAGTCAAAATGATTGGGAACCAATAAAGCACAACATCTTGGAACATATAATAAGAGAAGTATAATATCAGAGTATTCCATTTGACGGTATTACTGTTGCACAGAATTGTTTTATTTTTGTGCGGTATGGATCAATAATTCAGGGGCGTTCTTTCAGTGTGCCAATCCCCTTTACCGAACCCAGTACTGTGTTTAGAAAATCACAGGAAAATGGTCGAGAGGTATGTATCGGTGCTTTACACTGGGAACAATTAGGAAATAGGAAAAACTACTAGAAATAAGAGTAGGGATATAAATGCCTGGTTCTCCTGTATCTTCCACTCCTCTCTCTCTGTGGTGGATGTGAAATTACCATAGCTGTTTGAATAGGCCGTTCAATAACAAGATAAACATAAGTATGGTTGTGTTTTACTATTGTTAAGTTGTACTAGATTTCTTGTATTCACCTAGTAATAGTTTAATCCTACAAGTTCCCACAAGAGTTCAAGATATTATTTAAATTGACACAACTATATCAGTATACTATATAAATATAGGGTGGTAACAATAAGCTAGAAAAAACCACCACTTATTACTGGCATATATGTTTAATTATAAACAAAGCAGGTTGAGAGTCTACAGTTAATGTTATATATTTGTGTTTTCAGAATTAGATGTAGGAAGCTGTAAACAAATAGCAAGTGATGGGTTTTATGACATTGCTAACCTCAAACAGTTAGAACGACTTAATTTATATAGAACAAATATAGAACAGCCTGCTTTATTGAGTATTATCAGGTAAGATTATAACACACACTGGTGTAGATTATGATGACAAATCTATAAACTGCACTGACATAAGTATCATTTGTAAAAATCACTATTGGAGAGCAATATTATTATACCCCCCCCCCCCCCCAAACGAAATTTGAGAGGGGATATATTGGAGTCACTCTGTTTGTCATTGGTCAGTCGGTTGGTCAGTCTGTCTGTCTGCATAAAAGTTTATGGAGCAAACTACTTCTACATTTTTTAAATGATTGCAATGAAACTGAAATATATTATCACCATCAAGTATAGATGTGCAAGACACAATTTTTATGCCCAGCGATTCTCTCATAGCAGAGTTATGTCCCCTTGAACTTAGCCATATAGTGTACTATTGCATTCTTAGTGTCAGAGCGGCGGCGGGGGTATAGTCACATCTGTGACAGCTCTAGTATTTAATCTGTTCTGTTCAGTAGATTTCTTCCAATAAGTGTGTCTGTTTGATATTGTTGTCTATGAATACAAAAAATAGATTATGGAAAAAGAATCTTTACAACATGGTTTGTTGACGCTTTTTGTCATGTATGTGTTTGATTATCCTGCAAGTTTAAATTTTCTTCTTTTTTTCAGTATTTTGTTATAATTAATTTTAGAGAGATGCGTTGTTACAGTAAAAAAAATGACCAAGCTGATTGAACATGTCTCTCATGTGATTTATGTTAATTAATTTAGAAATTATATTTGCTTTTATGAAGTTTGTGAAGGGATGATGTAATGGATCTGTTCGATGTCACCTTATTTCAGATCATGTCCAGAGTTACAACATTTAAATCTCGGATCTGTTAGTTGTGTTGTTTTGATGGATGAAGTTATGTTGGCACTAGGTGAACATTCTATGTAAGTTTCTGCTTATGTTTGTTTAGTGAACATACTAGTAAATTGTTCTTATGTTTGTTTAGTTAAAATACTACGTAAGTTGTTCTTATGTTTGTTTCGTGAACATACTACGTAAGTTGTTCTTATGTTTCTTTAGTGAGCGTACTACTTAAGTTGTTCTTATGTTTGTTTAGTGTACATTCTACGTAAGTTTCTGCTTATGTTTGTTTAGTGAACATTCTACATAAGTTTCTGCTTATGTTTGTTTAGTGAACATACTAAGCTTAAGTTGTCTTGAATCTCGGTAGCCTTGTGTTTTTTTTCAAAATGAGTCATCGGTTGTTTAAAGCGACTGCTCTGATAAAGGATTATGGAGTATACTGTATTCACAAGGCTTTCACACTGGTCTGAGGGCCTTTTAATGATATCCTCTTGTTTCATTTTACCTAGTTCAAATTGTAATCTTATTCAACATGCTTTTTAGGACTTCAATGGAAGAAAATCTACTTCATATCTTTGTGACTTATTGTAACAAAAACAATAATTATGACTATTTGATCTTAATAATATAGTATTTATATTTGTGTAATTTTGTATTTTAATTTATTTTTGTTGGGCTCAATTGTCGTGGTTTTTACTAAAATGGCTATTTCGTGAGGGCATACATTTGTTGACTTTGATATTTGGAAAAAGCCTTATCTCTGTATTTAAATTTGTGGAGATTGGAGTTCGTGGATGAGCCGACCCACGAAATCCACAAAATTAAATCCCCAACGAAAAGTTATGTACATTTATGAGTTCTTTTATTATTGTCCATGTCGAAGTTACCATGTTTGTTATTTTTACTATATATACATGTATATTCAGTTGAGATTTCAACATATTTCAGACATTTGAAATCATTAGATGTTTGGAGATGTAATTCTGTATCCAGTATTGGTGTAGCCTCATTAGCTAGATGTAAGGATCTAGAGGAACTTGATGTTGGCTGGTGGTAAGTTTATCTTACTGCTCTGTTATCAGCAGTTACCTTATATCTTTTTCAGTGTCCTATTATCAGAATAGGCTATACATTTCATGCCCTGGTATTGATAGAGTGGGGGTACTGTTTTTGGTCTGTCCGTCTGTTTGTATCAAACTTTAACCTTATCTATAAAATCAAAATGCTTCCACCAACAGCCATCAAGCTTCATATGTTGGTTCCTTATGACAACCTCTACAGGAGCTGTGCATTTTAAGGTCAGTAGGTCAAAGTTCAAGGTCACCTGGAGGGGGTATTGTGTTGTAAAAACACATCTTGTTTGATTGTTGCATTTCTTACATAAGACTCACATACAATACAACTTCTCCAGAGTGGCCCTCTCTTGAGCAACAGCGTGATTTTTCCCACTGCATGATTTAACTACTAATTCAACATCTCAACAACAACATAATTTTGCTACTCCCAAAGGACGTTGCTTTGGAGAGGTTGCACTGCACATGTTTATACATCTAAATCCTGCCTTACAACCATCCTAAAATTGAGACCAAACACTAATAAGCACATTGATCTTTGTAAAATATTTTTTACCAGAAATTGAGAACACCTCACTGTTTCATTATATGGCCACTTTTCTACAACTGAGTGTTTTAACATTATTCTTCCCCCGCAAACAAAGTTTGAGAGGGGTATATTGGAGTCACTCTGTCAGTAGGTGGGTCATTCTTGGGGCAGTCCATCCGCATACTATTTCACTATTTGTGGAGCAAACTTCTTCCACATTCCTTAAGTGATTGCAATGAAACTGGAAATATGTTATAACCATGAAGTGTAGATGTGCAAGACACAATTTCCATGCCAAGTTATCCACACATTTCAAAGTTTATGTGCCCTAGAACTTAGCCATATAAGTGTCAAAGTGGCAGCAGGGGTATTAGTCACTTCTGTGATACAGCTCTAGTTTATATATGATTATTTTTATGTTATATTTCAGCTCTGATGTGAAGTCATCCACACATTGTATCATTGATGTTATAAAAAATTGTTTAAATCTGAAGAAACTTTTCCTGACAGCTAACAGGTAATATCACAAGATTTACATTAAAAGCAAACCAAATAAATTCGGTTTAGTAATTTTCTATAAACAATGTACGCTAAACCCCCTGAAAACAGAAATTATCTAAAAAAAAATCAGACAAGTTTTTGAGTCAAATTGAATTTTAATTTGTTTCCGAATAATTATTAAAATTTCTCTGAAAAACGGAATTCTCAGAAAACCGGACTTTCGGCGTAGTCTGGAAGAGATCCGGTTTTCATGGCTTTGACTGTTATATATTATTTTAAGAAATCTGTTCTGTACTTGCAAGTATACTGACTTCTCTCATGCATATTTATAGGACAGTATGTGATGATGATTTATATGCGATATCAGAGTACAGTCGAGGTATGGAACAACTTGACATTCTTGGTACCCGACTTGTTAGTGCTGATACTGTTCAAAGGTGGGTTCATAAATAATTGCAAAAAGCATTTCTTTTTTAGGGAAATTTTGTATTATTATTAATAATGCTGAAATATTTTAATGAATCACTTATAATAAGTGACGACAAATAGAAACAAATCGGCAGTTTGTATGAATATCATATAGCGGTACAAATTATTGTAATATAATTCTAAGGTTTGATTGAAAGTAGTATATATCCAGGAAGTGAGCCATTGATTTCTTTATTCTATCATGTTGATACTATTATTGACAGCCAGTGCTTTGATCACTGTGTGGTAGCACTGTACGCAAAAAATCAACGGTGTTTACAAGATGGCGGACGGATAAATGTTGTGAGGTAGGTGTCGTTTGTTTTTGGTTCAAACTTTTTAAATACGACGTCATCTACACAATAGTATACATCAAATGAAAGAACTTTAAAACGGCAATCGGCGGCTAATAATCGTTTTTTATCAAACCAAGCCGTTTTCACAAAATCAGTGTCTGAACATCTCGTGTTGAGTTTTTTGAAAAACGAAGCGAGGAAACTGAACAAAACCGACGATTATTCCGTTAAAATGAATGAATCGACAAAAATACTTGTCCACGTGTATGGAGAATGTAAAGCTCCTCACGTATATCCATTATTTCCTCATCAAAATCCCTTGTAGTAGATGTTTTAAAGTTTTTAAATTTTACATACTGTACGCCACGGTGCTAAGTGTAAACATTGTACTGTACGCAACGGAGAAAACAATTTCTGTACGCAACGGAGCAACAATTTTAGTCAAAAATCTGTACGCAACGGAGCAGTCAATGAATAGCTTGTTTCTGTGTGTTTAAAAACGTGTCTTCTATACTTTGATTTCAATTTAAAGTGCATTGTTAAAGAAGAATGCACGCTTCGGGTTCAAAATTACTAACGCAGGCAAGCCTGAGTGAACAATTTCAAACTTTCGAACGATAAAACGTGCATTATGTTACTACAATGCTGGACAAAATGAGATATTTTTTTCATTCTTACATGCTAAAAAGTGAATTGATTAAACTATGATAATTACAATAAGCGGATAAGCAATTTTCATGATTTTGATGTCATTTGGTCAATTGACGTTTCTGACGTCAAGGGGCAAATAAACATTCCTTTTTACAGTGAATATCGGAGACCTCGTTAGGTCTCCAGTGAGTATATAACGTTTGATGTTTCAGTACAAACTCGCATTATATGTGTTTCACTTTCCATAAAAAAAATGGAAACAATATCTTCATAAGTTAGTTTTTTTCTTACGTTAGATTTTATCAAATTTCAGAATCTATATGAAAATAACTAATGAAAAATACAAACAGTATTCAGCGGAAAACTTATGCTAATATCTTGTCTTTGCTCTGTATATCTTTAAAATATCATTTTGATTTAGAAAAATACACGCAGCACCTGAGATTCGAACCTACCTGTCACCATCCGACATCCGTTAAAGTCATTGCTAATAGACTGCTCGACCTGCGAAGAAGACTTATTTAACCTAATTTACAATGGCAATGTTGAATTGACAAATACAAATTTAGCCGAATTGTTATGGACAACTAATTCTGAAATCGTAATCGACAAAAAGCCATTCACTTAGTAAATTCATGAAAAAATGTCAATAGATAATACTGAGCCAAAACTGGTATCGTAATTTGATGTTTGTGCCTGCATTCTTCTATAACAATGTATAGAAGACATGTTTTTAAACACACAGAAACAAGCTATTCATTGACTGCTCCGTTGCGTACAGATTTTTGACTAAAATTGTTGCTCCGTTGCGTACAGAAATTGTTTTCTCCGTTGCGTACAGTACAATGTTTACACTTAGCACCGTGGCGTACAGTATGTAAAATTTAAAAGCTTTAAAACATCTACTACAAGGGATTTTGATGAGGAAATAATGGATATACGTGAGGAGCTTTACATTCTCCATACACGTGGACAAATATTTTTGTCGATTCATTCATTTTAACGGAATAATCGTCGGTTTTGTTCAGTTTCCTCGCTTCGTTTTTCAAAAAACTCAACACGAGATGTTCAGACACTGATTTTGTGAAAACGGCTTGGTTTGATAAAAAACGATTATTAGCCGCCGATTGCCGTTTTAAAGTTCTTTCATTTGATGTATACTATTGTGTAGATGACGTCGTATTTAAAAAGTTTGAACCAAAAACAAACGACACCTACCTCACAACATTTATCCGTCCGCCATCTTGTAAACACCGTTGATTTTTTGCGTACAGTGCTACCACACAGTGTTGATAATCAAATCCAAAATTCCAGGCTTGATTTATGATGTGAAATCTGATGAAATTGTTTCAGTATATGACCATGTAAGATCATTTGTTTCAATGTTCTGTCTTTGCTGTTTGCCTTGAATATTTGTAACTCTATATTTTCAGAGTGTTAGAAAAATGTGAAAATTTGAAGTTTTTTGATGTGTCATTCTGCTCAGGTATAGACAGCTACCATGTTAAACAATGGTCTCAACAATTTTCTAATGTTTCCATCAAGAAGAGTTTTCAAAATACTGACTAAAATACTCTCCTAATTACTTGAAGTACCTTACCTAGATTATAATGTAACTGTTATGCGCAGGTAACAATTTGTATCAGTTGCCAAATGTATTCCTGCGTGGGCCTAATTTAAAATTTTGTTTGTTTGCCGCTTCCGACGTTCACACCAAAACACGCCGGTCCAAAATAATTTTTCGAGTAAGAAAGTTATTTATGTGTTTTAAAAATACTTTGTTCCTGAAGTTAAGTCAAAATGTGTATATGTGGATGACAAAGAAAGGGAATTTACCTACCTACCCACTTAAGCCAAAACGTATGGGTTGAATGTAGCAAACAAACAATTTTTAAGGGTGGCCTTGCATAATGCTACCTCATAATGTACTGGGCATTAATTTCAGTATAAGCTTCAGGGTTATTTCATAATACAATGATATTAACTATTTCAATTCAAGTATTGTATTGAAATTAAATAGCCTGTAGAATGTCACCAGAATGCATTTATGTAGTAATTTTGTTCAATTAGTGCCTTAAAGTACAAATGTAAATGAGTCATTGTTTGAATATGATGCTAACCTTTTTAGGGGAGTAAAAATAGTTGAGTTTATGGTTGAACCTGATTGAACCCATTTTCTGTTGCCAACCCTAAAATAGTTGGGGCAAATTGTGCCTCCAAAGTAAGAAGATAGGTGTAGAAAAAAAGAGAAACATTTTGCGATCTAACAGTCCTATGTTGTGGTAAAGTTACAGAAAATATTACTTTTCTGGCCGATGTGGTTTAAAAACATCAGTGTTCAAAGAACCGTCTTGTTTTTGAATGCACATTCTTCTTTGACTTTTCGGTAATACACGTAATTGGTTTTGCATGTGATAACAAATTTTTAGTGAATTAAATCCAAGATGCAGCAATTCCAGGGCATGTCTCTTTATGACTTCTTCTCTTACTTGTACTTTATACTTTATACCCAAGGAAATATAAAGGTATTAAACTTGCAGTATGTAGGAATATAAAGGTTGATTTTTAATTAAGGAGATTACTTATGATAGACTAGTAGTCTAGTTATAAATAAAATCATTGGAAAGACCCAGTTCTAACTTTTTACAGTATATAGAGTAATTATAACTTGTGATATGCATGTACTAGTATATAGTTTAGTTATAACTTTGTTATTCATGTATGAATATTTATATCAAAGCACTGTGATGATTCATGTTGTTTTCTGTTGTTTTACTTTGTTGTATTTATATTTTACTACCCTAGTTCTTAATAGGATTTATACTAATTAAATCATCATTGATTTTATTGTTGGAAATCTGCCAGTGCCAAGCCAGGACTTTTGTATTTTTTCCATAAATTCTTGCAATCTCACTGGGCTCGATTTAGCTTTTTCTACCACTAGCAATTTTTTCGCTACGGTTGTTTTTTTCAGAAATGTTTGTGTTATAACAAAATAGGTTGTACTTTAAGTACATACATATATGTGTTACTGGATGTTGATCTCCGTGTGTTGTGGGTCTAGACGTCTGTTTTGGGGTTGGAATAATAAAAGACTGTAATATATATATGTATAATATATATTTAATGATATGCAACATATGAAATGTTAATAATCAAACTGACTACTATCCAACAGGATGTCTAAACCTGTAGTGACGGGTCAGTTAAACATTTCATATGTCACAGGTGAATAAATGCAGGTGAGGTCTAATTAAAGGATTAGTGGTGATAGGAAATATTTGTGAAGATTAGTACTTACTGTATTAAGGTAGGGGTACATATAAAACTGTCAAAATGGTGTCTTCTGAGATTGTATGAAGTTGAATGTTTTACGAAAATGACGATATTGGATTGATAAATGAAATAACACAGTAATAGAGATAGAAAGTATATTTTATTAAGATATAGGAAATAATTCATTCTGTGACACAGGTGTGCTATTGTATTGGATAAAAAATAAGGTTATTACAACACTCAGTTCCACGCGCAAAAAATGTAAATGTTTGTAAAATGAACTAGACGCTAGCATTTTGCTAGTTTGTTTAGTCCTGATCTCAGATACCAAGATCATACATATTTGGCATTAGTGATAAACAGTCAAAGCTATGTTATAGCGGCCATCTCCAAGTAATGGCCCCCTGGTAAATAAAGGTTATTCTTAAAAAAAAACTGTCACTGATTATTTTTCTAAGGAAAACACTAGTTATATGATTTGTTAATGTCGTTGGGCAGACAAGTGGGTGGGCGGGGTCCACAATTTTGTATGCGCTACTCCTCCGACATTTCTCAAGGGATTTCGACCAAACTTTCACAGAATTATTGTCACCATTTTTTCAGCATATATAGTGCAGGTTATGTGATTCAATCATTTTTGTGAACTTAATTTTTTTATGATACTACACCAACATTTCTCAAAGGATTTCGAGCAAACGTTCACAGAACAATTGTCAACAAGTAAGCCAGCACATTCATTCTGTGTTTTATGATTTGATCATTATTTGACAGATTTACGGCCCATTGTTTATTTTGTACAATAGAGAAATGCTCTTCTGTGCACAACTCTTCCCACATTTCGTAAGGGACCTTCACCAAACTTTTGTAAAACAAGTGTCAACAAGTAAGCCAGCACAATTTGGCTGTGTATTGTGGTTAGGTATTTTTTTATGGATTTATGGCCAATTTGTTCTTTTATGCATGTGGTATATGTGAAGGATAGATCACTAGCAATTGTTGTCTATGAAATTTAGAGGCAAGCATAGCGAGACGTAAAATTCCTTAGACAACAGTTACGAGAGATCTATCTGACTTAGACCACAGGTAATCTATTGTATATAAATACTGTATGCTTTTGCAAGGGCTAACTATGATTTACATGTTTTTGCAAACACTTTCTGTGCTGTCATTGGTCAGTTTGAGTCAACTGTGGTCTAAGTGGAGAAAATACTCTTCTGTGCACATTATGAAAAAAGGGATTTAAGCGTCTGGAGAATGAAAATCTAATTTTGTGACATTTCTGTCACTTGTTTAGATATTGTAAATAGTCAAAAGCTTTCATATACAAATGTACATGTACTGGTATACCAACCAACAGTATGCTCATTTTTCACTGTTAAGTAAATACAAGACGGTAAATACTTAATGTCTGCACTAAACTTTACATCATTAGTTCTATCATATTGTCTGGGATTCAGATTTATTACCAGTCTGATATATCAATCATGAACCATTAATGTTCTACTTAATACCGTGTATGTGGTTATTTCTGTTGGAACTTTATTTCTACTAGTTCATGCAGATCATCAATTGTGCCGCAGATATAAAATCAGCAAAAAATAAATCCTCATGTTATTTTCATGTTTATAAATGCTCGGCCAACCAAGCATGGAACATCTAGAGCTGTTTAAGAGGACTAGGCCAGTCTATAGAGACAAAATAAATCGTAATATGTTTGTCACACTTCGTTACACACTTCATAATATTCTTAAGGTATTCAAATACCTCAATCTGCAGACAATCCATTGGGTTTTCATACATTGTAGTTTAACGAACTCTGATCGATACACTGTACATCTATCAAGACAATTTTTACAACATCTGTATGATTATTCAATTTTTGCTGACACAGCAGAAATAACTTCAGCAGATATGATAAAATATTTGTAACCCTAAAATAAAGGGAACTCACAAAATTTTAACCCCGCAGACATAACCACTTATACAACCATATACTGTATCTTATTCTGAGAAATAAGTAAAAAAAATCTTTTTGTCTGCAGACTGTCTTTAGCTAAAACATCTTAAGTGTCTTAAAATACAGCACTTTAACATGAAGCATCTAATGATTGTAACTTAGGTTTTCAGCTGAATATTTAACTCTCATATATAAATATGTTAAACACAAAATATTTCAAGAAAAGGGAATTGAGAGGTACTGTGTGCACAAAAGATTTGGCGCCTCTCATAAGCCAACTTGACTGGCCCTTTCAAAAGGGGTGACACTAAAATAAACAAAACATTTTTCCTTTAACACGAAAAGGAATTATTGAAATCTACTTAGTAGGACAGAGAAATTCTCTCATGTTATAAAACACTGTTCAACTTTTCTCAATTTGTTCATATTATAAGACTGCTGTGAAGTTCTGACTTGTAGTCTAAAATGACGATAGCATACTTTTTGTAAGGTGTAGAAAAATTAGTATTGGGAAACAGAATTGAGCACTATATTGAATATGTTCAGAGGAATGGTGAAATTAGATTACATGTGAATTGCCCTCATTATGGTCGTCCCATTTAATACTCTATTCATCTATTCACATACAGTGCTACAATACTCACTGAAGCACTGATAATTGTCTCCCTGATTGTAATCATCTATCACTTTTCTCTTTTTATAATTAAATGATTCACACTTGTTCCTTATACACTGAAACATCTCAGAGAGCTGCCCTCTCTTAAGCAACAACATCCCTTCACCAGCAACATAATTTTTCCCACTGTATAATTTAATTATAAATTGTAACCTCTCTAGAGAAACAACCTCTTAACAACAACATAATTTTGCTTCTCCCAAGCAGTGTTTATCTAACTTTGGAGTGGTTGCACAGTTGTGTCATGGTATTTATGCTATGTATATGTACGGTATGTTTCTGTTCTTTAATCTTATTTTGATTTTATTCAGTATTCTTGAATTTTGTTAATTACTAGTATGTTTATATGTATAAATTTATTTTTAAATCATTATTTATATCTTATTTGTATTTTATTATTTTATCTGATGAAAATACTGTATGAAATAAATTGGAAAGAAATGTAATTACGTATTACCTATCAGCCATTGTTTGTTCTCTCTGTAAAATATATAAGCTGTTGAGAATCAAATCCATGGGATCTCCTTATCATGTAGATATGGTATGTTCTGTGTTAATCAGGTGTATTTTATGGTGAAATTACAACAGGATGTCTGAATCTAAAATGTGTACAACACACACATTCTCACATACAAACATTCACAGAGTAGCAACAGGAATCTTCAAGAATTTTATAAAAAAAACATTTCAACATTATACTGGATGTTTATAATATCATATAGATCTTGAGCCTCACCTCGGTCACTTTGTTTTCCACCCCCTATTACATTTCGTGCCATGAGTGGGTGGCTAGCCTTGGGAATCCTAGAGCTAGGGTGAAGCAAAGGTTGGGTTCGTCTAAGGAGCCTGTGGTTATTGCTATTAATTAATTTGAGAAAAAGGAAGGATGAATTTAGCAGTACTGTTATTAATTACAGCCTGATTAACATAGTAGCTAGAGCATCTGACATGCAAGTAGGAAGTCGCAGGTTTAAACCCCGCTTCAGGTACATTATTTTCCTACTCATATTGCAGATTGTTGTAACTATCTGAAGTAATGCTATTCTGACCCACTTCATAAAATCAGAATGATGGTCTTAATGTAGTATTTGTGAAACCATCTGGAATTATCAAACTAGGTCAAATCTAGCACAACCTTGTAAATCTAAGTGTCCACATTTTTAACTCAGTCTTTTATTAAACTAGCTCAGGATGTAAGATATTTATATGTCAGTCAGTTTTAACATTTACTTGACAGGGGTAAAATCCACACTTTTGTAAGTCATTGTTCGTTAATGACAAACAAATTAAAGAAACAGTGACAGAGGTATAATAATCTTCGAAAAGGGTCATACTAGGTCAATTGTGTAATTAGGTCAAAAGGACCCACTAGATCACGTTTGTTTTATGTGACATATCGTTCTGTTTTTCACGTAGACAATATTGATACATTTTGTATCTTGGAAATGATCACGATATCTTTTTTTGAAAATAAGTTATCTTGTTCTAAATAAATCTGAATAGCAGACAATTTGTTCAGTGTTCTTTGTTTTATTACCAGCGCTGAAGGAAATCGTACTTGACTGCTGAATGGTAAAATCTTTATAATTGCGGAGTATAGAAAAGCAGACGTCGTGGTTAATAACAATGCTTTTTCATGCGAATAATAAAAGGATGGGAGTTTTATAGAGTGAAATAAATACACTGGAGTCATCAGGATTCTCTGGTGGATTGTGGTCTAATGCTTGTGGTGGAATGCTTGTTACGTCCGCGCAACATGGAGCATATAGGATTTCTTGATAGGATTATTTCCCTATTCTATATTTCTACTAGATTGCATTTAGCATGCGTTTTGTTACGTTCAGTTAACTTCAGACATTTTCTGTGGTAAAATTCAATTACAAAAATAAATCCTGACGGCATATTTATGTTCTGTTTGAAGTTGCTTGTTTAGCGTGAAAAGAAAAGGCTGCATGTTATTTACATTGTATTACCGACATTTCTTTAATGATAAGTGTTGTTACACAACATGTCGTCAGTTTCCAGAAACTGAACAATGTTTGCATCAGGAATATTTCTCATTTGAAGCAACATAAAGCATCCAGATTTCATAGGTTAGTACACAGTCATACACGATTGCATATTTTGACTAAGAATATAGTTCCGATATTTCAACTCAATGGCTATATACAAATTCAAATATTTCGTGCATTTAAGTCAAAATTATATGGCTATGCAATATCGAAAACGAGCATTACAAATCAGTCGTAACAAGAAAAACTATAACAAAACGTTATAGGTAGACGAATTATAAGAAGCATATTGGTTTATGTTTTTTTATGAAGTTGCTTTTTTCATAAAGGATATTGACTGTATATTTTATTCAATCCTCCATTATGGAGAGTATAACATATTTACATGATATGAGTAAAACACATATATTGACAATCATGAGTATTTGACAAATAAATTAATTCATGTATATTGTTCACAAGCACATGGTAATATCATACCCTACATCAATCAAATAGAATAAACCCTAAATGTTAACACATTCACCATAATCTGCTATGATACAACCACGTTGAGCTTCAAATAGCATTTCAGATATTATGCCACACAACAGCTGATCTAGGTTATACATCATAGAGAAATGCCTTTATGATTTACTTACCTATCAACTATAAATAGATTCAGTCATCACAATTAACCAACCAAATGGCCAGGATTAGCCAAACTAGTAATAGACACTATAAACTAATATCCATAAGTATAATTCGTCTAGAAAATCTAAACAATCCTCTCCCTCGGGTTACTACAATAATTACTGTCAGTACACACATTTCAAGGAAGGATGACGTCATAATTCTCGTGCTGTATATGCTAATTTAGTCTGGTTCCTAGCTTCTATTGTAAACGTATAGAAGTCATCAAAGAATTCATGGACGATGCGGTGATAACTGTGAGTCAGCCAGATATTTAAAAAAGTGATTTATCGGGAAGTTTCAATCGATTAATTTAATGCTTATAACGTTTGACCTTGTTCTTCCCGCATGTCTTCATGTATGATATATTACATTCTGCATAAATTGAGTATCAAAGAGGCAGGTAATGTAAACTATATATAATATAAATGCTAATTGCTAAACTACTTTTGGTGATCAGATGGGAAACATAAATCAAAGTACGGAATCACATGGAACGGGAACAACTGTAACAACTACATAGCGGGTGTAGTAAAGCGTTCGTAGTACTTATGTCTGCATTAAATTCATGCGCGAACAATCGTTCGTTTTCCAAAACTCACCCTACATAGAAATCAACTTTTGACTGATTTGTAGTTCCGAACAACATCAGAACCTTCAGAGCTTTGATTATATACATGTGACCGAAGCAAAAGCATACTATTTTCTTGTCAGTAAGCATGATATTGAATTTATGGTCAGTCAGATTTTGTTGCTGAAACACTTATATTACATCTGTGACAATATTGACTCACATGGATAAGAATTAAGTATTCTCGAACACAAACCTGATTTCATGTGTATGCCTACAATGTTAGAAAACACCGTGATTACTTTGCTGGAGTTAAAAAATCACCTGAAGTAATTTCGGTTACTATAGAAACGAAATGAAATTAATGCCAATCTCCCCGTTTGTGTTCACTTATACTAAAATTGGTTTTGAAATTACTTCAAAAGAACTGGCAAAGAATGATAATACTATAAACTATTTGCAGATATTTTCCATAGATTTATCAAGTTCCAAATACTCACTCCCAACGACGATTTTTGTAGTCAAATAAACGCTGATGAAATATAATATTAATAATCGAGTTTCTACTGGTAAACTACTTCTTCCACTACGACGTATTGACACATTATCTGGTGCAGTAAGTAGACTTATTGATAAGCATGGTGGAATGTATTGATGGGTAATTTTCCTTGGAGAACAGAAAATTGATATTAGATTTCCTTCGGTCTTGTATGATTGACAATAATTGTGGAAAGTATGTCATCTTATGAAATTATGTACGAATTTCCCATAGAAGACTCAGTGATTGGATTTTTCGTCAAACAAGGGAACTTGTATCGATACTCGTGTACTTACTGGGTTGCTATTAGATATATGGTGTATTTGAGTTTATGGTAAAACGTACATATGCATTATTCATGCATAAACGTATACTGTGTACAATGTTGCAGCGACTGTTTGATTCCGGGTCCTGACGTCACTTCCTGTACACATTGCAAACATTCCGGGTCCTGACGTCACTTCCTGTACACATTGTATACCATTCCGGGTCCTGACGTCACTCCCTGTACACATTGTATAACACTCCGGGATCTGACGTCACTTCCTGTACACATTGTATACCATTCCTGGTCCTGACGTCACTTCATGTACATATTGTATACCATTCCGGGTCCTGGCGCCACTTCCTGTACACATTGTATAACACTCCGGGATCTGACGTCACTTCCTGTACACATTGTATAACACTCCGGGATCTGAGGTCATGACAGTTCCAGTACACATTGTATAACATTTCGGATCCTGAATATGTTTGATATATATGCATACTATATTACTAAACAATTTTGTATTAACATACGAAGTGATTCATATCCTGGAATTGTATAGAAATGGAAAAGAAACGTATTGAGTTCTATTATATAATTATCTTCCAGATAGCATATTGTTTACAACATCAGAACTTCATAGTTCTGTAGCGAATTTCATTATAAAATGACAATCATACTCCTGATGAAGTAATTTATTTTTCATCTACAATCAGCAATAAAGTGTTGAAAGTAATGGACGTGTAATCGTTACTTACGAAGAAGTCGAATAGTAACTTGCGGAGAATAAAGTCGGTATTTTGCATACAGTGTTAGTGTCTGAGAGTTGTTAGTGCACCATTTGTAATCGTTTGGCATTATTTATTTCTAATATAAACGAAAGAACGGAAATTAAGTGCCATGAATTTCCATTATCAAAATTGGAAACAGCATGCAAACTAATGGAAGTTAACGCGATTATATGCACGCATTGGTGATTGAAATATCTAAAGTATTCCATAAAGAACCATACAATATTGATTACATCCCCACATCACGGGACAGTTCATTTTTATATCATACTTTATGTTAGCAGGGAGCTGTTTAATACCAGAAGAATATTCATCATTTAGAAAAAAACAATTTATTTGAAGTTACACAATCATTTATTTGTACTTGAAGGAACGAGGGACCTCAGTGGTTAAATGGTTATGGCATCTGACTAGTAATTACTAGCCCACCAACGTTGTAATTTTGAATATGATTCGATTGGGAACAAACTTCACATGGTGTGTGCCTTCTGGGGCCTTCCTGGTAGATCAGCGCGTCTTTAAATTCTTGTCTTTGAATCTGTATCTGTATTGTGTCTGTATTGTTTGGTTAGGTAATATAGTTTACATTGACTACGAAAGGTATCTGTATTGTTAGGTTAGATAATATAGTGTACAATGAGTATGACAGGTGTCTGTATTGTTTGGTTAGATAATATAGTTTACATTGAGTATGACAGGTGTCTGTATTGATTGGTTAGATAATATTGTTTACATTGAGTATGACAGGTGTCTGTATTGTTTGGTTAGCTAGTATAGTTTACATTGAGTATGACATGTGTCTTTATTGTATGGTTAGATAATATAGTTTACATTGAGTATGACAGGTGTCTGTATTGTGTGGTTAGATAATTTAGTTTACATGGGGTATGACAGGTGTCTGTATTGTTTGGTTAGATAATATAGCTTACATTGAGTATGACAGGTGTCTGTATTGTTTGGTAAGCTAGTATAGTTTACATTGAGTATGACAGGTGTCTGTATTGTATGGTTAGATAACACAGATGACATTGAGTATGACAGGTGTCTGTATTGTATGGTTAGATAATTTAGTTTACATTGGGTATGACAGGTGTCTGTACTGTTTGGTTAAATTATATAGTTTACATTGAGTTTGACAGGTGTCTGTATCGTTTGGTTAGATAATTTAGTGTACATTGAGTAAGACAGAGTAAGACATTATAAATGATAATGAAAAAGTCCACTTCATATTTCTCTGCAGGGTCTATGGACAAACTAAGCCAGTAACTAAACTAATTTTGGTACCGATGGATTCGGAAAATCGTTGGCTGGAACATAGTCTACATAAAAAACTCGAAACATTTAAACTTTCGACAACAGTATGCTCATTATTCACTGTTAAGTAAATACAAGACTGTAAATACGTAATGTCTGCACTAAACTTGTACAGCATTAGTTCTATCATATTGTTTGGGATTCAGATTTATTACCAGTCTGATATATCAATCATGAACCATTGATGTTCTACTTAATACCGTGTAAGTGGTTATTTCTGTGGAACTTTATTTCTACTATTTTATGCAGTTCATCAATTGTGCCGCAGATATAAAATCAGCAAAAAATAAATCCTCATGTTATTTTCATGTTTATAAATGCTCAGCCAACCAAGCATGGAACATCTAGAGCTGTTTAAGAGGACTAAGCCAGTCTATAGAGACAAAATAAATCGTAATATGTTTGTCACACTTCGTTACACACTTCATAATATTCTTAAGGTATTCAAATACCTCAATCTGCAGACAATCCATTGGGTTTTCATACATTGTAGTTAACGAAGTCTGATCGATACACTGTACATCTATCAAGACAGATTTTACAATATCTATATGGTTATTCAGTTTTTGCTGACACAGCAGAAATAACTTCCACATATATGGATAAAAAATTTATAACCCTGAAATAAAGGGAACTCACAGAATTTTAACCCCGCAGACATTATAAACCACTTATACAGTCAACATATACTGTGTTTTATTCTGAGAAATACGTAAAAAAATCTTAAGTGTCTTAAAATACAACAGTTTAACACGAAACATCTAATGATTGTAACTTAGGTTTAACTCTCCAATACAAATATGTTAAACACGAACTATTTCAAGAAATTGATTTGAGAGGTGCTGTGTGCACAAAAGATTAGACGCATCTCATAAGTCAACTTGGCTAGCACTTTCAAAAGGGGTGACACTAAAACGAACAAAACATTTTTCCTTTTGCATGAAAATAAAATACTGAAATCTACTAAGTAGGACAGATAAATTATCGTATAATTGTTCAACTTTTCTCAATCTGTACATATCGTAAGACTGCTGTGAAGTTCTGACTTGTAGTCTAAAATGACGATAGCATACTTTTTGTAAGGTGTAGAAAAATTAGTATTGGGAAACAGAATTGAGCACTATATTGAATATGTTCAGAGGAATGGTGAAATTAGATTACATGTGAATTGCCCTCATTATGGTCGTCCCATTTAATACTTTATTCATCTATTCACATACAGTGCTACAATACTCACTGAAGCACTGATAATTGTCTCCTTGATTGTAATCATCTATCACTTTTCTCTTTTTATAATTAAATGATTCACACTTGTTCCTTATACACTGAAACGTCTCAGAGAGCTGCCCTCTCTTAAGCAACAACATCCCTTCACCTGCAACATAATCTTTCCCACTGTATAATTTAATTATACATTTTTACCTCTCTAGAGCAACAACCTCTCAAGAACAACATAATTTTGCTTCTCCCAAACATTGTTTATTTAACTTTGGAGTGGTTGCACAGAAGTGTCATGGTATTTATGCTATGTGTATGTACGGTATGTTTCTGTTCTTTAATCTTATTTTGATTTTATTCAGTATTCTTGAATTTTGTTAATTACTAGTATGTTTATATGTATAAATGTATTTTTAAATCATTATTTATATCTTATTTGTATTTTATGATTTTATCTGATGAAAATACTGTATGAAATAAATTGGAAAGAAATGTAATTACGTATTACCTATCAGCCATTGTTTGTTCTCTCTGTATGTATAGGTTGTTGAGAACCAAATCCATGAGATCTCCTTATCATGTAGATATGGTATGTTCTGTGTTAATCAGGTGTATTTTATGGTGAAATTACAACAGGATGTCTGAATCTAAAATGTACACAACACACACATTCTCACAAACATTCACAGAGTAGCAACAGGAATCTTCAAGAATTTAAAAAAAAAACATTTCAACATTATACTGGATGTCTATAATATACATAGATCTTGAGCCTCACCTCGGTCACTTTGTTTTCCATCTCCTATTACATTTGGTGCCATGAGTGGGTGGCTAGCCTTGGGAATCCTAGAGCTAGGGTGAAGCAAAGGTTGGGTTCGTCTAAGGACCTGTGGTTATTGCTACTAATTAATTTGAGAAAAAGGAAGGATGAATTTAGCAGTGCTGTTATTACAGCCTGATTAACGTAGTAGGTAGAGCATCTGACGTGCAAGTAGGAGATCGCAGGTTTAAACCCCGCTTCAGGTACATTATTTTCCTACTCATATTGCAGATTGTTGTACCTATCTGAAGTAACGCTATTCTGACCCACTTCATAAAATCAGACTGATGGTCTTAATGTAGTCTTTGTGAAACCTTCTACCTTTGTCATCTGGAATTATCTAACTAGGTCAAATCTAGCACAACCTTGTAAATCTAAGTGTCCACATTTTCAACTCAGTCTTTTATTAAACTAGCTCAGGATGTAAGATATTTATATGTCAGTCAGTTTTAACATTTACTCAACAGGGGTAAAAATCCACACTTTTGTAAGTCATTGTTCATTAATGACAAACAAATTAAAGAAACAGTGACAGAGGTATAATAATTTTCGAAAAGGGTCATACCAGGTCAACTGTGGAATTAGGTCAAAAGGACCAACTAGATCACGTGTGTTTTATGTGATATACCGTTCTGTTATTCACAGAGACAATATATATTAATACATTTTGTTTAGTACCTTGGAAATGATCACGATAACTTTTTATCTCACCTGATTCATCAGGTGAAGTTTAAGGATCGATGAATGCCCGTCGTCCGTCCACAATTAGTTTGTTTACACTCTAGCATCCACAGCTCTTAACTAATCGTGATCAAACCTGCTCACAATATATATGGCCACAATGTCTCGGCTAAGTTCGATTATGGGCAAACTCAGACAATAACTTCTAGAGTTATGGGCCCTTGTTTAGAAAATTTGCTATGTTTTAGCTTGTTTACATTCTAGCGCATTCATTTATTCACTAATCCTTATAATATTTTCAGTAAATGAGTATAACCAAACGATCTTGAACAAGTTCGATTATGGGTGGAATCGGACCAGAACTTAAAGAGTTTTGGGCCCTTGACTTAGACAATTTGCTATATTTGATTTGTTTACACTCTAGCGCCTTCATTTACTCACCGATCATGCTACGTTTTAGCTTGTTTAACAGTAATAACATGTATACCTTCATTGTTGGGTTTGATCTCTTAATCGACGCAAAAATGGGTTATACGAGATGGAAACTATATTATCTGGTCATTTATTATAGTGCCTTTATTCTCAGTTGAGCTATCAAGGGCCATCTTGACCCTCTTGTTTTGAAAATAAGTTATCTTGTTCTAAATAAATCTGAATAGCAGACAATTTGTTCAGTGTTCTTTGTTTTATTACCAGCGTTGAAAGAATAATAAAAGGTTGGAGTTTTATAGAGTGAAATAAATACACTGGAGTCATCAGGATTCTCTAGTGAGCTATAATAAAGAGACACGTTTGTGGTCTAATGCCACAGGTGGCTGTATCAGTGTTTGGTTCACAAAAAAACCTGGCACTGATCTTATGATACTATCAAGGTGAAAAGCCTACTATAATTATGTCTATATGCCAAACAATGTGGAACATCGCATCTCGTAGCTTCAGCATAAAATACGTGCGTTGAAGGAAAATAGCTACACAAGACATTCAGATAAACTATAAGATATGCATCCCCACCGAAAATCTAATTCAATTATATCTAATAACTGTAAAAAGCGGTAAAAACGTGTTCATTTCGTAATTAACTACGATACAGGCCATTTTGCTGTATCAAGCGCACCTGATTGGTCGGATATGTGTGTACAATAGACTGTTGTTGTCTGATTTTTTTTTTCATCATTTGTGGATCAAACACTGATACTGCCACCTGTGTCTAATGCTTGTGATTTAATGCCTGTTACGTCCGCGCAACATGGAGCATCTCAGATTTCTTGATTACAAACGAGTATAGGATTACTTCCCTATTCTATATTTATGCTAGAATGCATTTACATGCGTTTTTGTTACGTTCAGTTAACTTCAGACATTTTCTTTGGTAAAATTCAATTACAAAAAATAAATCCTGACGGCATATTTATGTTCTGTTTGAAATTGCTTGTTTGGCGTGAAAAGAAAAGTACATTGCATCACCGACATTTCTTTAATGATAGTGTTTTTCACAACACGTCGTATGTTTCCTGAAATTGTGCACTTTTTGCATCATGAATTATTTCTCATTTGAATTACATAAAGCAACCAAAGGTTACTACACAGCCATACACGATGTCATCTTTTGACTTTTTATTTATTTTTGACTGACATTTTGGCTGGAGTGTATGAGCTCATACAATCATATAGTGAAATGTAAAACATATAGAGAATACAGGGTTGGTGCCGAGATGGAGAAGGTTTCTCCAGTGAGGCTTATGGCTATGTCCCAAGCTTTTAGAAACAGTTCAGTGCTTGGTGACGTGAAAATAACCATTTTTGTATTCAGGTGGCCGAAGGAAAAACATATACATTTTGTATACGATTTTATTGTCAGTAAGCATGATATTGAGTTTATGGTCAGCCGGATTATATGGCTGAAACACTTATATTACATATATGACAATATTTACTCACATGGGTAAGAATTAAGTATTCCCGAACGCAAACCTGATTTTATGTGTAGGCCTACACCTTAAGAAAACACCATGATTATATTACAGACTATATACTTTATATACTAAAATTAGTTTTGAAATGACTTCAAAAGGTCTGGTAAAGAATGACTATAAATTATTTGCAGATAGTTTTCATAGATTTATCAAGTTCCAAATACTCCCTCCCAACGACGTTTTTTGTAGTTAAATAAACGCTGATGAAGTATAATATTAATAATGGAGTTTCTATTGGTAAACTACTTCTTCCACTACGACGTATTGACACATTATCTGATGCAGTAAGTAGACTTATTGATAAGCATGGTGGAATGTATTGATGGGTAATTTTCCTTGGAGAACAGAAAATTGATATTAGATTTCCTTCGGTCTTGTATGATTGACAATAATTGTGGAAAGTATGTCATCTTATGAAATTATGTACGATTTTCCTCTAGAAGACTCAGTGATTGGATTTTTCGTCAAACAAGGGAACTTGTATCGATACTCGTGTACTTACTGGGTTGCTATTAGATAAATGGTGTATTTGAGTTTATGGTTAAACGTACATATGCATTATTCATGCATAAACATATACTGTGTACAATGTTGCAGCGACTGTTTAATTCCGAGTCCTGACGTCACTTCCTGTACACATTGCAAACATTCCGGGTCCTGTCGTCACCTTCTGTACACATCGTATACCATTCCGGGTCCTGACGTCACTCCCTGTACACATTGTATAACACTCCGGGTCTTGTCGTCACCTTCTGTACACATTGTATATCATTCCGGGTCCTGACGTCACTCCCTGTACACATTGTATAACACTCCGGGTCCTGTCGTCACCTTCTGTACACATTGTATACCATTCCGGGTCCTGACGTCACTTCCTGTACACATCATATACCATTCCGGGTCCTGAGGTCACTTCCTGTACACATTGTATAACACACAGACACTTGGGGTTAGGAGCTTTAAAAAACCAAAATATTTGTATTTTTGTCAATCCCTATACATAAACTTATCATATCTATCAATAAAACCTAAAATAAGCCGTTTTGAAAAAATACATTTTTCAACGTCAACAATATATACTACAAGATATAAATGTTCGTTGGAAAAATAGCTCACACGTACCTTCGAAAACACCTCGTATTTTATTCCAATTCCAACATTTTCACATAATCCTTGTGTCAGTCGATGTAGTACACATTATTCTTCATGATTATTGTCAAGTTTAAGTTTCAACCTCAACATTAACACCAAAATATCCAAAACAATTAGCAAAATTGTCAATATTTTGCATCAGCCACATTTACAATCTATATGGTTCCCGACTTTGTAGTGTTTGAATGCACCACGTATTGAACACATGAGAACCAGTATGTTATTTTGCCTGCTGGTTCTCATTTTTCAGTACTCGATGCAGTCATATACTACAAAGTCGGGAACCATATAGATTGTAAATGTGGCTGATGCAAAATATTGACAATTTTGCTAATTGTTTTGGATATTTTGGTGTTAATGTTGAGGTTGAAACTTAAACTTGACAATAATCATGAAGAATAATGTGTACTACATCGACTGACACAAGGATTATGTGAAAATGTTGGAATTGGAATAAAATACGAGGTGTTTTCGAAGGTACGTGTGAGCTATTTTTCCAACGAACATTTATATCTTGTAGTATATATTGTTGACGTTGAAAAATGTATTTTTTCAAAACGGCTTATTTTAGGTTTTATTGATAGATATGATAAGTTTATGTATTGGGATTGACAAAAATACAAATATTTTGGTTTTTTAAAGCTCCTAACCCCAAGTGTCTGTGGTATAACACTCCGGGATATGAGGTCATGACAGTTCCAGTACACATTGTATAGCACTCCGGGATCTGAGGTCATGACAGTTCCAGTACACATTGTATAACACTCCGGGATCTGACGTCACTTCCTGTACACATTGTATAACACTCCGGGATCTGAGGTCATGACAGTTCCAGTACACATTGTATAACATTTCGGATCCTGAATATGTTTGATATATATGCATACTATATTACTAAACAATTTTGTTTTAACATACGAAGTGATTCATATCCTGGAATTGTATAGAAATGGAAATGAAACGTATTGAGTTCTATGATATAATTATCTTCCAGATAGCATATTGTTTACAACATCAGAACTTCATAGTTCTGTAGCGAATTTCGTTATAAAATGACAATCATACTCCTGATGAAGTAATTTATTTTTCATCTACAATCAGCAATGAAGTGTTGAAAGTAATTGACGTGTAATCGTTACTTACGAAGAAGTCGAATAATAACTTGCGGAGAATAAAGTCGGTATTTTGCATACAGTGTTAGTGTCTGAGAGTTATTAGTGCACCATTTGTAATCGTTTTGCATTAGTTATTTCTAATATAAAGGAAAAACGGAAATTAAGTGCCCTCAATTTCCATTATCAAAATTGGAAACAGCATGCAAACTAATGGAACTCAATGCGATTATATGCACGCATTGGTGATTGAAATATCTAAAGTATTCCATAAAGAACAATACAATCTTGATTACATCCCCACATCACGGTACAGTTCATTTTTATATCATACGTTATGTTAGCAGGGAGCTGTTTAATACCAGAAGAATATTCATCATTTAGAAAAAATCAATTTATTTGAAGTTACACAATCATTTATTTGTACTTGAAGGAACGATGGACCTCAGTGGTTAAATGGTTATGGCATCTGACTAGTAATTACTAGCCCACCAACGTTGTAATTTTGAATATGACTCGATTGGAAACAAACTTCACATGGTGTGTGCCTTCTGGGGCCTTCCTGGTAGATTAGCGCGTCTTTAAATTCGTGTCTTTGAATCTAACAAATGTCTGTATTGTTTGGTTAGGTAATATAGTTTACATTGACAAGAGGTATAATAATCTTCGAAAAGGGTCATACTAGGTCAATTGTGTAATTAGGTCAAAAGGACCCATTAGATCACGTTTGTTTTATGTGACATATCGTCCTGTTTTTCACGTAGACAATATTGATACATTTTGTACCTTGGAAATGATCACGATATCTTTTTTTGAAAATAAAATCTTGTTCTAAATAAATCTGAATAGCAGACAATTTGTTCAGTGTTCTTTGTTTTATTACCAGCGTTGAAAGAAATCGTACCTAACTGCTGAATGGTAAAATCTTTATGGAGTATAGAAAAGCAGACGTCGTGGTTAATACTCATAAATAACAATGCTTTTTCATGCGAATAATAAATGTTGGGAGTTTTATAGAGTGAAATAAATACACTGGAGTCATCAGGATTCTCTGGTGAGCCAATATAAAAAGATTGTGGTCTAATGCATGTGGTGGAATGCTTGTTACGTCCGCGTAACATGGAGCATCTAGTATTTCTTGATAGGATAATTTCCCTATTCTATATTTCTACTAGATTGCATTTAGCATGCGTTTTGTTACACAACATGTCGTCAGTTTCCAGAAACTGTACAATGTTTGCATCAGGAATATTTCTCATTTGAAGCAACATATAAAGCATCCAGATTTCATAGGTTAGTACACAGTCATACACGATGGCATATTTTGACTAAAAATATAGTTCCGATATTTCAATTCAATGGCTATATACAAATTCAAATATTTCGTGCATTTAAGTCAAAATTATATGGCTATGCAATATCGAAAACGAGCATTACAAATCAGTCGTAACAAGAAAAACTATAACAAAACGTTATAGGTAGACGAATTATAAGAAGCATATTGGTTTATGTTTTTTTATGAAGTTGCTTTTTTCATAAAGGATATTGACTGTATATTTTATTCAATCCTCCATTATGGAGAGTATAACATATTTACATGATATGAGTAAAACACATATATTGACAATCATGAGTATTTGACAAATAAATTAATTCATGTATATTGTTCACAAGCACATGGTAATATCATACCCTACATCAATCAAATAGAATAAACCCTAAATGTTAACACATTCACCATAATCTGCTATGATACAACCACGTTGAGCTTCAAATAGCATTTCAGATATTATGCCACACAACAGCTGATCTAGGTTATACATCATAGAGAAATGCCTTTATGATTTACTTACCTATCAACTATAAATAGATTCAGTCATCACCATTAACCAATCAAATGGCCAGGATTAGCCAAACTAGTAATAGACACTATAAACTAATATCCATAAGTATAATTCGTCTAGAAAATCTAAACAATCCTCTCCCTCGGGTTACTACAATAATTACTGTCAGTACACACATTTCAAGGAAGGATGACGTCATAATTCTCGTGCTGTATATGCTATTTTAGTCTGGTTCCTAGCTTCTATTGTAAACGTATAGAAGTCATCAAAGAATTCATGGACGATGCGGTGATAACTGTGAGTCAGCCAGATATTTAAAAAAGTGATTCATCGGGAAGTTTCAATCGATTAATTTAATGCTTATAACGTTTGACCTTGTTCTTCCCGCATGTGTTCATGTATGATATATTACATTCTGCATAAATTGAGTATTCAAAGAGGCAGGTAATGTAAACTATATATAATATAAATGCTAATTGCTAAACTACTTTTGGTGATCAGATGGGAAACATAAAGTACGGAATCACATGGAACGGGAACAACTGTAACAACTACATAGCGGGTGTAGTAAAGCGTTCGTAGTACTTATGTCTGCATTAAATTCATGCGCGAACAATCGTTCGTTTTGCAAAACTCACCCTACATAGAAATCAACTTTTGACTGATTTGTAGTTCCGAACAACATCAGAACCTTTGATTATATACAGGTGACCGAAGCAAAAGCATACTATTTTCTTGTCAGTAAGCATGATATTGAATTTATGGTTAGTCAGATTTTGTTGCTGAAACACTTAGATCTACATTACATCTGTGACAATATCGACTCACATGGATAAGAATTAAGCATTCTTGAACACAAACCTGATTTCATGTGTATGCCTACAATGTTAGAAAACATCATGATTACTTTGCTGGAGTTAAAAAATCACCTGAAGTAATATCGGTTACTATAGAAACGAAATAAAATTAATGCCAATCTCCCCGTTTGTGTTCACTTATACTAAAATTGGTTTTGAAATTACTTCAAAAGAACTGGCAAAGAATGATAATACTATAAACTATTTGCAGATATTTTCCATAGATTTATCAAGTTCCAAATACTCACTCCCAATGACGAATTGTAGTCAAATAAACGCTGATGAAATATAATATTAATAATGGAGTTTCTACTGGTAAACTACATCTTCCACTACGACGTATTGACACATTATAAGACTTAAGTAGACTTATTGATAAGCATGGTGGAATGTATTGATGGGTAATTTTCCTTGGAGAACAGAAAATTGATATTAGATTTCCTTCGGTCTTGTATGATTGACAATAATTGTGGAAAGTATGTCATCTTATGAAATTATGTACGATTTTCCCCTAGAAGACTCAGTGATTGGATTTTTCGTCAAACAAGGGAACTTGTATCGATACTCGTGTACTTACTGGGTTGCTATTAGATAAATGGTGTATTTGAGTTTATGGTAAAACGTATATATGCATTATTCATGAATAAACATATACTGTGTATTTACTGGGTTGCTATTAGATAAATTTAAGGTAAAACGTACATATGCATTATTCATGCATAAACATATACTGGGTACAATGTTGCAGCGACTGTTTGATTCCGGGTCCTGACGTCATTTCCTGTACACATTGCAAACATTCCGGGTCTGTCTGTCGTCACTTCCTGTACACATTGCAAACATTTCGGGTCTGTCTGTCGTCACTTCCTGTACACATTGCAAACATTTCGGGTCTGTCTGTCGTCACTTCCTGTACACATTGCAAACATTTCGGGTCTGTCTGTCGTCACCTCCTGTACACATTGCAAACATTCCGGGTCCTGACGTCACTTCATGTACACATTGCAAACATTCTGGGTCATATTGTCACCTCCTGTACACATTGCAAACATTCCGGGTCCTGACGTCACTTCATGTACACATTGCAAACATTCCAGGTCCTGTCGTCACCTTCTGTACACATTGCAAACATTCCGGGTCCTGACGTCACTTCATGTACACATTGCAAACATTCCAGGTCCTGTCGTCACCTTCTGTACACATTGCAAACATTCCGGGTCCTGACGTCACTTCATGTACACATTGCAAACATTCCGGGTCCTGACGTCACTTCATGTACACATTGCAAACATTCCGGGTCCTGACGTCACTTCATGTACACATTGCAAACATTCTGGGTCCTGTTGTCACTTCATGTACACATTGCAAACATTCCGGGTCCTGACGTCACTTCATGTACACATTGCAAACATTCTGGGTCCTGTTGTCACTTCATGTACACATTGCAAACATTCTGGGTCCTGACGTCACTTCATGTACACATTGCAAACATTCAGGGTCCTGTTGTCACTTCATGTACACATTGCAAACATTCAGGGTCCTGTTGTCACTTCATGTACACATTGCAAACGTTCTAGGTCCTGTTGTCACTTCATGTACAAATTGCAAACATTCTGGGTCCTGTTGTCACTTCATGTACACATTGCAAACATTCCGGGTCCTGACGTCACTTCATGTACACATTGCAAACATTCTGGGTCCTGTTGTCACTTCATGTACACATTGCAAACATTCCGGGTCCTGACGTCACTTCATGTACACATTGCAAACATTCTGGGTCCTGTTGTCACTTCATGTACACATTGCAAACATTCTTGGTCCTGACGTCACTTCATGTACACATTGTATACCATTCCGGGTCCTGTCGTCGCCTCCTGTACACATCGTATACCATTCCTGGTCCTGGCGTCACTTCCTGTACACATTGTATAACACTCCGGGATATGAGGTCATGACAGTTCCAGTACACATTGTATAACATTTCGGATCCTGAATATGTTTGATATATATATGCATACTATATTACTAAACAATTTTGTTTTAACATACGAAGTGATTCATATCCTGGAATTGTATAGAAATGGAAATGAAACGTATTGAGTTCTATTATATAATTATCTTCCAGATAGCATATTGTTTACAACATCAGAACTTCATAGTTCTGTAGCGAATTTCATTATAAAATGACAATCATAATCCTGATGAAGCAATTTTTTTTTCATCTACAATCAGCAATGAAGTGTTGAAAGTAATTGACGTGTAATCGTTACTTACCAAGAAGTCGAATAGTAACTTACGGAGAATAAAGTCGGTATTTTTCATATAGTGTTTGTGTCTGCGAGTTGTTAGTGCACCATTTGTAATCGTTTTGCGTTATTTATTTCTAATATAAATGAAAGAACGGAAATTAAGTGCCATGAATTTCCATTATCAAAATTGGAAACAGCATGCAAACTAATGGAACTTAACGCGATTATATGCACGCATTGGTGATTGAAATATCTAAAGTATTCCATAAAGAACAATACAATCTTATTACATCCCCACATCACGGTACAGTTCATTTTTATATCATACTTTATGCTAGCAGGGAGCTGTTTAATACCAGAAGAATATTCATCATTTAGAAAAGTCAATTTATTTGAAGTTACACAATCATTTATTTGTACTTGGAGGAACGAGGGACCTCAGTGGTTAAATGGTTATGACATTTGACTAGTAATGACTAGTCCACCAACGTTGTAATTTCCAATATGACTCGATTGGGAACAAACTTCACATGGTGTGTGCCTTCTGGGGCCTTCCTGGTAGATCAGCGTGTCTTTAAATTCGTGTCTTTGAATCTAACAAATGACTGTATTGTTTGGTTAGGTAATATAGTTTACATTGACTACGACAGGTATCTGTATTGTTTGGTTAGATAATATAGTGTACAATGAGTATGACAGGTGTCTGTATTGTTTGGTTAGTTAATATAGTTTACATTGAGTATGACAGGTGTCTGTATTGTTTGGTTAGTTAATATAGTTTACATTGAGTATGACAGGTGTCTGTATTGATTAGGTAGATAATAAAGTTTACATTGAGTATACCTGGTGTCTGTATCGATTGGTTAGATAATATAGTTTACATTGAGTATGACAGGTGTCTGTATTATTTGGTTAGATAATATAGTTTACATTGAGTATGACAGGTGTATGTTTTCTTTGGTTAGATAATATAGTTTACATTGAGTATGACAGGTGTATGTATTGATTGGTTAGATAATAAAGTTGACATTGAGTATGACAGGTGTATGTATTGTTTGGTTAGTTAATATAGTTTACATTGAGTATGACAGGTGTCTGTATTATTTGGTTAGATAATATAGTTTACATTGAGTATGACAGGTGTATGTATTGATTGGTTAGATAACAGAGTGTACATTAAGTATGACAGGTGTATGTTTTCTTTGGTTAGATAATATAGTTAACATTGAGTATGACAGGTGCCAGTATTGATTGGTTAGATAATATAGTTTACATTGAGTATGACAGGTGTATGTATTGTTTGGTTAGTTAATATAGTTTACATTGAGTATGACAGGTGTCTGTATTATTTGGTTAGATAATATAGTTTAAATTGAGTATGACAGGTGTATGTATTGAATGGTTAGATAACAGAGTGTACATTGAGTATGACAGGTAAATGTTTTCTTTGGTTAGATAATATAGTTAACATTGAGTATGACAGGTGCCAGTATTGATTGGTTAGATGATATAGATTACATTGAGTATGACAGGTGTATGTTTTCTTTGGTTAGTTAATATAGTTTACATTGAGTATGACAGGTGTCTGTATTATTTGGTTAGATAACATAGTTTACATTGAGTATGACAGGTGTATGTATTGACTGGTTAGATAACAGAGTGTACATTGAGTATGACAGGTGTATGTATTGTTTGGTTAGTTAATATAGTTTACATTGAGTATGACAGGTGTCTGTATTATTTGGTTAGATAATATAGTTTACATTGAGTATGACAGGTGTATGTTTTCTTTGGTTAGATAATATAGTTTACATTGAGTATGACAGGTGTATGTATTGATTGGTTAGATAATAAAGTTGACATTGAGTATGACAGGTGTATGTATTGTTTGGTTAGTTAATATAGTTTACATTGTGTATGACAGGTGTATGTATTGATTGGTTAGATAACAGAGTTTACATTGAGTATGACAGGTGTATGTATTGATTGGTTAGATAACAGAGTGTACATTGAGTATGACAGGTGAATGTTTTCTTTGGTTAGATAATATAGTTAACATTGAGTATGACAGGTGCCAGTATTGATTGGTTAGATGATATAGTTTACATTGAGTATGACAGGTGTATGTATTGTTTGGTTAGTTAATATAGTTTACATTGAGTATGACAGGTGTCTGTATTATTTGGTTAGATAATATAGTTTACATTGAGTATGACAGGTTTATGTATTGATTGGTTAGTTAATATAGTTTACATTGAGTATGACAGGTGTCTGTATTATTTGGTTAGATAATATAGTTTACATTGAGTATGACAGGTGTATGTATTGATTGGTTAGATAACAGAGTGTACATTGAGTATGACAGGTGAATGTTTTCTTTGGTTAGATAATATAGTTAACATTGAGTATGACGGGTGCCAGTATTGATTGGTTAGATGATATAGTTTACATTGAGTATGACAGGTGTATGTATTGATTGGTTAGATAACAGATTGTACATTGAGTATGACAGGTGAATGTTTTCTTTGGTTAGATAATATAGTTAACATTGAGTATGACGGGTGCCAGTATTGATTGGTTAGATGATATAGTTTACATTGAGTATGACAGGTGTATGTTTTCTTTGGTTAGATAATATAGTTTACATTGAGTATGACAGGTGTCCCGTATTGATTAGGTAGATAATAAAGTTTACATTGAGTATGACAGGTGTATGTTTTCTTTGGTTAGATAATATAGTTTACATTGAGTATGACAGGTGTATGTATTGATTTGTTAGATAATATAGTTGGCATTGAGTATGACAGGTGTATGTATTGATTGGTTAGATAATATAGTTTACATTGAGTATGACAGGTGTCTTTATTATTTGGTTAGATAATATAGTTTACATTGAGTATGACAGGTGTCTGTATTGATTGGTTAGATAATATAGTAAACATAGAGTATGACTGGTGTCTTTATTGATTGGTTAGATAATATAGTTTACATTGAGTATGACAGGTGTATGTATTGATTGGTTAGATAATATAGTGTACATTGAGTATGACACGTGTCTGTATTGATTGGTTAGATAATATAGTGTACATTGAGTATGACACGTGTCTGTATTGATTTGTTAGATAATATATTTTACCTTGATTATCATAGGTGTCTGTATTGATTGGTTAAATAATATAGTTTACATTGATTATCACAGGTGTCTGTATTGATTGGTTAGATAAATATATTTTACATTGAGTATGACAGGTGTCTGTATTGATTGGTTAGATGATATTTTACATTGAGTATGACAGGTGTATTACATGTATTGTTTGATTATAATGTAAACTTAATGTTGAGCCTATCTTTTTGGGGACATTTATAATGTTTTTACATGTTACCTATATCAAAATTAGACATGGACTGGAATTAAAAATTTAAAAACCAAATTAATTAATCATTTTTCAATTTCGTGAATCTTATCGCCATACGTAACGTTCATGTAAACAGTCTGCGTGTTCGTCTCGATAGGCGATCAAATTATACATCTGTACAATTATATTATAAGTCTTTCCACAGAGATAGTCGATAGTAACTGTGAATTAGTTTCCTTACTTAATGAAAAATTGATATTGTCGGCAAAATTTCTCCTGTAATTGAATAGAACTACAGCCAGACACTCATTTCACAGCTTGAAGATCTCAACTGTTAAATATACCCTACTGGTCCAGACCTGACGTCACGGAGCTTCATCAAGTTAGATTTGCCTCAAGTCAAAGCATCACTCGACTACATTTGAAAAGCCTGGTTCTGTGTTAACATGATGCACAGTTTGATGATTATGATAACAAGAGTGGGGAAACATATCATACTTGCGGATAAATTCTGAAAACTGATCAGAAAAAAAATAGAAATAATCATCTCTAACACCCATAAATTCTGTTTCGATATTTTTTTATATTGCGTAGCGAGATTGGCGTAGCGAGATTGATTGAGTTTCGGCAGATTATACAAGTTTCCGTCAGGTTGATTTAATATTCCATAACTGATGTCTAATAAAATAGAAATGAAATGTGTACGGTTAGCTATCAGTTATGTGGAACATGTTAACGTTCTATAACGACGATAGATGAAGAAATGAGATATGTGCGTGGCATTATCTTCCTTGATATATAACTATTTTGCCTCCAATCAATATTCTCTATCATTAAGAAAATGTTCAATGCATTTATAAATGTTATTTCAGTGTCCATTTTTATGTCTAAATGCGATCTGAACACGGCACATTAATTGCTTTGTTAGATGTTTGCTCGTAGAGAAATCACGTGCTTACAATCCAGACAAGTTTGTCTCAATGCGTCTATCCGCCCGTAAAACGGTCATTATACTGGTGATAAGAATTGTATTACAATTGATAAGAATGTTATTTGAACTTATTTCTGTAAGTAGAGATATCATAAGGAAAAACAGAGATTTAAATTGGTTAGTGTATCAATGTAATACAATCATTAATACCTCACTTAGCGACCATTTTTTAGTTCAACACATGTTGATGGCATTTGATCATTGAGCAACATTACAGCAAGACCGTCATAATAAAAATACATTATTATACGACCACCATAATAATACCACATTATTATACGACCATCATAATAATACCACATTATTATATGACCATCATAATAATACCACATTATTATACGACCATCATAATAATACCACATTATTATACGACCATCATAATAATACCACATTATTATACGACCATCATAATAATACCACATTATTATATGACCATCATAATAATACCACATTATTATACGACCATCATAATAATACCACATTATGATACGACCATCATATAATAATACCATATTATTATACGACCATCATAATAATACCACATTAGTATACGACCATCATAATAATACCACATTATTATACGACCATCATATAATAATACCATATTATTATACGACCATCATAATAATACCACATTATTATACGACCATCATAATAATACCACATTATGATACGACCATCATAATAGTACCACATTATTATACGACCATCATAATAATACCACATCATTATACGACCATCATAATAATACCACATCATTATACGACCATCATAATAATACCACATCATTATACGACCATCATAATAATACCACATTATTATACGATCATCATAATAATACCACATTATTATACGACCATCATAATAATACCACATTATTATACGACCATCATAATAATACCACATTATTATACGACCATCATAATAATACCACATCATTATACGACCATCATAATAATACCACATTATTATACGATCATCATAATAATACCACATTATTATACGACCATCATAATAATACCACATTATTATACGACCATCATAATAATACCATATTAGTATACGACCATCATAATAATACCACATTATTATACGACCATCATATAATAATACCATATTATTATACGACCATCATAATAATACCACATTATTATACGACCATCATAATAATACCACATTATTATACGACCATCATAATAATACCACATCATTATACGACCATCATAATAATACCACATCATTATACGACCATCATAATAATACCACATTATTATACGATCATCATAATAATACCACATTATTATACGACCATCATAATAATACCACATTATTATACGACCATCATAATAATACCACATTATTATACGACCATCATAATAATACCACATCATTATACGACCATCATAATAATACCATATTATTATACGACCATCATAATAATACCACATTATTATACGACCATCATAATAATACCACATCATTATACGACCATCATAATAATACCACATTATGATACGACCATCATAATAATACCACATTATGATACGACCATCATAATAATATCACATTATTATACGACCATCATAATAATACCACATTATTATACGACCATCATAATAATACCACATCATTATACGACCATCATAATAATACCACATTATTATACGACCATCATAATAATACCACATCATTATACGACCATCATATAATAATACCACATTATTATACGACCATCATAATAATACCACATCATTATACGACCATCATAATAATACCACATCATTATACGACCATCATAATAATACCACATTATTATACGACCATCATAATAATACCACATTATTATACGACCATCATAATAATACCACATTATTATACGACCATCATAATAATACCACATTATTATACGACCATCATAATAATACCACATTAGTATACGACCATCATAATAATACCACATTATTATACGACCATCATAATAATACCACATTATTATACGACCATCATAATAATACCACATTAGTATACGACCATCATATAATAATACCACATCATTATACGACCATCATATAATAATACCACATCATTATACGACCATCATAATAATACCACATTATTATACGACCATCATAATAATACCACATTATTATACGACCATCATAATAATACAACATTATTATACGACCATCATAATAATACAACATTATTATACGACCATCATAATAATACCACATTATGATACGACCATCATAATAATACCACATTAGTATACGACCATCATAATAATACCACATCATTATACGACCATCATAATAATACAACATTAGTATACGACCATCATAATAATACAACATTATTATACGACCATCATAATAATACCACATTAGTATACGACCATCATAATAATACAACATTAGTATACGACCATCATAATAATACAACATTAGTATACGACCATCATAATAATACAACATTAGTATACGACCATCATAATAATACCACATCATTATACGACCATCATAATAATACAACATTAGTATACGACCATCATAATAATACCACAGTATTATACGACCATCATAATAATACAACATTATTATACGACCATCATAATAATACAACATTAGTATACGACCATCATAATAATACAACATTATTATACGACCATCATAATAATACCACATCATTATACGACCATCATAATAATACCACATCATTATACGACCATCATATAATAATACCACATTAGTATACGACCATCATATAATAATACCACATCATTATACGACCATCATATAATAATACAACATTATTATACGACCATCATAATAATACAACATTAGTATACGACCATCATAATAGTACCATATTATTATACGACCATCATAATAATACAACATTAGTATACGACCATCATAATAATACCACATTATTATACGACCATCATAATAATACCACATTATTATACGACCATCATAATAATACCATATTATTATACGACCATCATAATAATACAACATTAGTATACGACCATCATAATAATACAACATTAGTATACGACCATCATAATAATACAACATTATTATACGACCATCATAATAATACCATATTATTATACGACCATCTTAATAATACCACATTATTATACGACCATCATATAATAATACCACATCATTATACGACCATCATAATAATACCACATCATTATACGACCATCATAATAATACCACATCATTATACGACCATCATAATAATACAACATTATTATACGACCATCATAATAATACCACATCATTATACGACCATCATAATAATACCACATCATTATACGACCATCATAATAATACAACATTATTATACGACCATCATAATAATACCACATTATTATACGACCATCATAATAATACCACATCATTATACGACCATCATAATAATACCACATCATTATACGACCATCATATAATAATACCACATCATTATACGACCATCATAATAATACCACATCATTATACGACCATCATAATAATACAACATTATTATACGACCATCATAATAATACCACATTAGTATACGACCATCATAATAATACCACATTATTATACGACCATCATAATAATACCACATTAGTATACGACCATCATATAATAATACCACATCATTATACGACCATCATATAATAATACCACATCATTATACGACCATCATAATAATACCACATCATTATACGACCATCATATAATAATACCACATCATTATACGACCATCATAATAATACCACATCATTATACGACCATCATAATAATACAACATTATTATACGACCATCATAATAATACAACATTAGTATACGACCATCATAATAGTACCATATTATTATACGACCATCATAATAATACAACATTAGTATACGACCATCATAATAATACAACATTAGTATACGACCATCATAATAATACCACATTATTATACGACCATCATAATAATACCACATTAGTATACGACCATCATATAATAATACCACATCATTATACGACCATCATATAATAATACCACATCATTATACGACCATCATAATAATACCACATCATTATACGACCATCATATAATAATACCACATCATTATACGACCATCATAATAATACCACATCATTATACGACCATCATAATAATACAACATTATTATACGACCATCATAATAATACAACATTAGTATACGACCATCATAATAGTACCATATTATTATACGACCATCATAATAATACAACATTAGTATACGACCATCATAATAATACCACATTAGTATACGACCATCATAATAATACCACATCATTATACGACCATCATAATAATACAACATTAGTATACGACCATCATAATAATACAACATTATTATACGACCATCATAATAATACCACATTAGTATACGACCATCATAATAATACCACATCATTATACGACCATCATAATAATACCACATCATTATACGACCATCATATAATAATACCACATTAGTATACGACCATCATATAATAATACCACATCATTATACGACCATCATATAATAATACAACATTATTATACGACCATCATAATAATACAACATTAGTATACGACCATCATAATAATACAACATTATTATACGACCATCATAATAATACCATATTATTATACGACCATCATAATAATACCACATTATTATACGACCATCATAATAATACCACATTATTATACGACCATCATATAATAATACCACATTAGTATACGACCATCATAATAATACCACATTATTATACGACCATCATAATAATACCACATTATTATACGACCATCATAATAATACCACATTAGTATACGACCATCATAATAATACCACATTATTATACGACCATCATAATAATACCACATTATTATACGACCATCATATAATAATACCACATCATTATACGACCATCATATAATAATACCACATCATTATACGACCATCATAATAATACCACATCATTATACGACCATCATAATAATACAACATTATTATACGACCATCATAATAATACCACATTAGTATACGACCATCATAATAATACCACATTATTATACGACCATCATAATAATACCACATTAGTATACGACCATCATATAATAATACCACATCATTATACGACCATCATATAATAATACCACATCATTATACGACCATCATAATAATACCACATCATTATACGACCATCATATAATAATACCACATCATTATACGACCATCATAATAATACAACATTATTATACGACCATCATAATAATACAACATTAGTATACGACCATCATAATAGTACCATATTATTATACGACCATCATAATAATACAACATTAGTATACGACCATCATAATAATACAACATTAGTATACGACCATCATAATAATACCACATTATTATACGACCATCATATAATAATACCACATCATTATACGACCATCATATAATAATACCACATCATTATACGACCATCATAATAATACCACATCATTATACGACCATCATATAATAATACCACATCATTATACGACCATCATAATAATACCACATCATTATACGACCATCATAATAATACAACATTATTATACGACCATCATAATAATACCACATTATTATACGACCATCATATAATAATACCACATCATTATACGACCATCATAATAATACCACATCATTATACGACCATCATAATAATACCACATCATTATACGACCATCATAATAATACCACATCATTATACGACCATCATAATAATACCACATCATTATACGACCATCATATAATAATACCACATCATTATACGACCATCATAATAATACCACATCATTATACGACCATCATAATAATACCACATCATTATACGACCATCATAATAATACCACATTATTATACGACCATCATAATAATACAACATTAGTATACGACCATCATAATAATACCACATCATTATACGACCATCATAATAATACAACATTAGTATACGACCATCATAATAATACAACATTAGTATACGACCATCATAATAATACAACATTATTATACGACCATCATAATAATACAACATTATTATACGACCATCATAATAATACAACATTATTATACGACCATCATAATAATACCACATTATTATACGACCATCATAATAATACCACATCATTATACGACCATCATAATAATACAACATTAGTATACGACCATCATAATAATACCACATCATTATACGACCATCATTATAATACAACATTAGTATACGACCATCATAATAATACAACATTATTATACGACCATCATAATAATACAACATTAGTATACGACCATCATATAATACCACATTATTATACGACCATCATAATAATACAACATTATTATACGACCATCATAATAATACCACATTAGTATACGACCATCATAATAATACAACATTATTATACGACCATCATAATAATACAACATTATTATACGACCATCATAATAATACCACATTAGTATACGACCATCATAATAATACAACATTAGTATACGACCATCATATAATACCACATTATTATACGACCATCATAATAATACAACATTATTATACGACCATCATAATAATACCACATTAGTATACGACCATCATAATAATACAACATTATTATACGACCATCATAATAATACAACATTAGTATACGACCATCATAATAATACCACATCATTATACGACCATCATAATAATACCACATCATTATACGACCATCATAATAATACAACATTAGTATACGACCATCATAATAATACAACATTATTATACGACCATCATAATAATACAACATTATTATACGACCATCATAATAATACCACATTATTATACGACCATCATAATAATACCATATTATTATACGACCATCATAATAATACAACATTAGTATACGACCATCATAATAATACCACATTATTATACGACCATCATAATAATACCACATTATTATACGACCATCATAATAATACAACATTAGTATACGACCATCATAATAATACCACATCATTATACGACCATCATAATAATACCACATTATTATACGACCATCATAATAATACAACATTAGTATACGACCATCATAATAATACAACATTAGTATACGACCATCATAATAATACCACATTATTATACGACCATCATAATAATACAACATTAGTATACGACCATCATAATAATACAACATCATTATACGACCATCATAATAATACAACATTATTATACGACCATCATAATAATACAACATTAGTATACGACCATCATAATAATACAACATTAGTATACGACCATCATAATAATACAACATTATTATACGACCATCATAATAATACAACATTAGTATACGACCATCATAATAATACCACATCATTATACGACCATCATAATAATACCACATCATTATACGACCATCATAATAATACAACATTAGTATACGACCATCATAATAATACAACATTATTATACGACCATCATAATAATACAACATCATTATACGACCATCATAATAATACAACATTATTATACGACCATCATAATAATACAACATTATTATACGACCATCATAATAATACAACATTATTATACGACCATCATAATAATACCACATTATTATACGACCATCATAATAATACCACATTATTATACGACCATCATAATAATACCACATTATTATACGACCATCATAATAATACAACATTAGTATACGACCATCATAATAATACCACATTATTATACGACCATCATAATAATACAACATTATTATACGACCATCATAATAATACCACATTATTATACGACCATCATAATAATACCATATTATTATACGACCATCATAATAATACCACATTATTATACGACCATCATAATAATACAACATTATTATACGACCATCATAATAATACAACATTATTATATTGCCATCATAATAATACAACATTATTATACGACCATCATAATAATACCATATTATTATACGACCATCATAATAATACCATATTATTATACGACCATCATAATAATACCACATTATTATACGACCATCATAATAATACAACATTATTATATTGCCATCATAATAATACAACATTGTAATGTTATAAATCATATTTATTCAACTTGTTGTCTTCATTTTTAAGTTTTACGGTATAATATTTTATTAAAATCAGGAAAATATTCCCGAGGATCCAATAATTAGTGTTTGTTGGAAACATACAATAACTATGGTATATTATGTTCTTTTATTAATTCCAATTAGTTTCCTGTCCAGATAAATGTTTATTAAAAACGACAAATACAAAGAAATGATATACATATAATATATAATCACCTGAAACAAAGGTACGGTATCTTGTCTTACTGAGTGTACTAAAGATTTGGAATTTACAGTCACAGACAGTAAGTACGGTCAAACCTGTAACCAAAGGTCGCTCTTAGATAAGACATAATATGGCCTTTATTAACAGGTGGCCTTTATGTGGAGGTCATTTAATTCATAATTATCAATGAGGGTTTTAAATGAATGCCCGTTATTTTGAGGTGGTTGCAAACAGTTTGTACTGTTCATGTCAGAGTACGCTGGATTTATTACGGGCACTATAGATCTGCTGAACGTCTATTGTTAGAACGTTATATAAATAAGTACAGAGCGTGTTTTCAAATGGTTCTGTTTGTTATGTTACAAACAAACACTTACTGAGAGATATGTTTTACAATGACAGCATGATATCAAGGCAACAGACGAACACGCTCAATCCAAGATGAAAATCAACAAAATGATAAGAAAGGTCATAAATATAGGGATACAATATGCATGATCTCCTCAGACTTCGAGGTGCCCAACTTACAATACAGATATAATTGTAGTAACAAGAAATCACCATTAATGGGTGCCATGAGAATTGCTCATCGTGAGAACTGCTTACGTTTGAAATGGATATTATAAAACAAACTCATATCAATGATTTAAGTACAAAAAACTGGTCTTTCTTCTAATGGGTCATTCAATACACTTCTGGAACTGATTCTTAATAAAATAACTGAAAAATGTGTTCATACATTAAACGCATATAATTCTTTGAGCCTTTAACATAATCAAAGTATGAAAAGTACTCATGGAAACTGACAATCGTAACAACTTGGGCATTTCCGTGACTGGTACATAAGTGTAGGGTTACACATTTTAGTCAAGCAGTTTCCGGTCATTACTTTTTTAACACAAGGGACTCGTTTTGAAGAATCACTCTCAGAATTACAGACTTTCAAACGTGTTTATCAATCGCGATTGATAATACAGGCATTGTGTTCCCATTGAAAAAGTAACAGGTTGTTTCCATCGATGGATTCCCAGGGTCGGCCATGATGGTATGTAGCCTGTAAACAACAACAACAAAATTGCGGCCTTCCAATTCTTTAGACAAACACCGAGGAGTTCCGATTGGGACACTGAACTTACATGAACTTGCACTGAAACATGGAATGGGAACCAGCTTAACACTGGCATGGCGGATGTAGAAAAACGCATAGTACTTTGGTCGGCTTCAGAATTCATGCGCGCCGAGCGAATGACAATATGGAAAGATGAACCTTCAGTTTAAAAACTACAACATGCAAAAGCGGCAAGATGTCAGAATGTATGGATGAAAGGAATTAACGATCTCATTTCTAGATTGATGAAATTTATGATATACATGTATGTAAATGTATCCCATTACCTGTTTGTATACTCTAAATACGGGTGTACGTATATACATTTATAAATGATGGATATTTCCAGATATTACAATAAGTCTCACTTAAACAAAGAATACATTTTTCGGAAATTGTATACTCCGATAAAATAATGATTTATCTAGTTTATGATTTTGATTTTTTTTTCTTCTCATCGAGAAATCGTCCAAAACAGTGATGGCTGTGACTACATGAGGTCGAAAACGTCAATTGCATGTCGACCATCGTCGTGAGATATTACATCAGTCCACAGAAAAATTAAACACAGCAATATATCTTAATAATTCCCAAATCGCTTTCCTCCTCTAATTGTCTTAGGCGGATGATATAATCAAGTTAGTTCAGAACAGCAATTTATTGTTAACTACTATTATTGAGTTTGTTTTCCACCGTTACAAAACTATTGAATACGTCTGCTTTACTTCTATAAATTAAATAAAAGTCGCGGGAGATTTCATTTCAGTGGGTTTTACGCCGATTTCCAATGATGGTTCAGTTATATACGACAGTCGGTTCACTTAACCAGTTTTCCTGTACTGTACGAGTAATCTTACCAGTAGTATTACCTTACCCTTCCACAAGTGGCCATAGGCACTCGATTCCGTAATTTTTATACGTTTACAGACGTTCTTTTGCAATTTCACCCATCAAACAATGCAAATCTGTCGAAAGAAAAAATCTTCATTTTTTCCCTTATTGAGTGTATAAAATACACCAAGGTAGTAAACTCGCCATCTTTTCGTTTGACGGAAGTGACGAAAATAAGCGTGGGTCCCTGCTTTCCTTCTAAAAGCTGTCAAAACGTTTAAAGTTGGGGCACACTACAACGAAAGCAAGGTTCCCGAAAAGCACGTGCAGATTAGAAGGAAAGCCGGGACCCACGCTTATTTTCGTCACTACTGTCAATAGAAAAGATGGCGAGTTCACTACCTTGGAGTATTTTTATATTATACACTCAATAAGGGAAAAAATGAAGATTTTTCTTTCGACAGATTTGCATTGTTTGATGGGTGAAATTGCAAAAGAACGTCTGTAAACGTATAAAAATCACGGAATCGAGTGTCTATGCAAGTGACCGGCATCTTTTCCACTTATGAGAAGGAAAATCGACATTGTCGTCAAATTTTCATAGAAGGGTATTATGACCTGTCGCGACCGAGATACGAACCTGGATCGCCGGTTTACAAGTCCAGTGCACTAGTAATACAGAATGTTCACCTGTGTTCATTTTTAGATCACACCAATCATTATATAAACAATGTATACGCAAGAAGGCACACAAAGTAAATCACAGAACAGTGGTAGGAGGAAATAGACGAGGAGTTATTACACAGATCACCGTCTGTACAACAGTCTTTGCGCACGCATCCACGTGACGTCTTTAAACGCTCGGTGCAGTTACAGAAGTCATTCCTATCCTGACAGTTCTCCGAACATCCTCTCACTGTTGATTTATGGACGTAACTTCGCCCATCGTCTGTATGTTCAATCATCTCAAAATATACTTTCTGAAATAACAGAAAACGTACAAACTTAAAAGACAATACAGTAGATACTGGGACTGGTTTTGGAATGTGTGAGCAGTAGGTATATAGATCTAAGACATTCTGTTTTACAATATTTTACCATTAACTGTTCATTCATAATTAAATTACTGTACATATCTGAGGAAAGTAATATTTTCTTAAATGAATTAAAGAATGGTATTCGTTCATAATGGTTACAAAAGGTAAACTAAATGTACTATGAAGTGCTATCATGGTGACTGTTTGGCTAAAAGTTCAAATTCAGTTCAGTGATACATGTACAGTGAACCCTGTGTTAGCGGCTACCTCTGAATTAGGGCCACCCTGTGCATAAAGGTCATTTTTTAAAAAGAAACATTATTCATAATTTCGAAGTAAAATGACTTCCGAATAATGGCCACCTGTCAATGAAGGCCACATTTCGTCTATCCAAATGTTGGCCTTTGTTTACAGGTTTGACTGTATTTATATTTAGAGGTCTTAGGAGACCGGTGTACATCTGGACATAGATATGATGGGGCTTTGATTTTCACACTTCTGCTTGGATATATCTGTATGCAATCGGAACTCCTCGGAGTTTGTCTAACGAAAGTATTTCTCAGTTACGGAAATGCCCGAGTTGTTACGATTGATCTGTATGATGTTACTCGATCATTTACCTGACACGCTTGTCCTTGTCGACACAACTTCTTGGTCGCTTTATAATTATCTGTCAGCTGTTCATCGCAATCGTCCGCAATACAATGCCAACATCTTAAACCATGAACGTAACCTGTAAATACATGATAGTTCTTCTATTCAAAAGATTTAAATTCAGAGAGCAAGTTGTAGAATATTTTTTTATTTCAAACTAAAAAAACTAATATAAATACGTATGTCCATTGTAGCAAATAATTTTGTAAGACTATTCCTAACTATAAAATACTCTCTAAATCAGAAATTTTCATCCTCACTATGAATTATTTTTATAAGAATTTTGTTTCTTTACTCAAAAAAAAAACATTTAAACAAGAATCGTGCAACCTCTCTCAAGCAACATCCTTTGGGAGTATCAAAATTATGTAGTGTTGAGAAGTTGAAGCTATAGAGTCGTTAAATTAATAGTTAAATCGTGCAGTGGAAAAATCATGCTGTTGTTGAAGGGAGGTTGTTGCTCAAGAGAGGGCCGCTCTAGAGAGGCTGTATTGTATATTAACAAATCATCATAATTCATTCAGATATAATAAAATCTATAACACAAAAACCACATCAGCAACTTGCTTGTATATATCAACTATATAAAATAACAAGAAATAAATGTCAGGGTTCCGCAAATACTCGATTTATAAAAAAATAACATTTGAATTTACGATACTTCCCCAAAGTGGGAGTAACATCAGGTGAACATTGTTTATCATGGATGACAAATATGTACTTTATAGACAATTTCTTTTTAAAGAACGTAAGTCATGTTTATTTCTTTATTTGGAATTAACGCTATTTAAAAAACAACAGTTATATACGGCGGTCGATTCACCTAACAAGTCTTCCTGGATGGTATTTGAACCAGTACTTAACTTACACTTCCACATGGAACCGGCAACTTCTCCACAAATAACGGCTGGAAAATCGACATTGTTGTCAAGTGAAATGTATGACCTGTCGCAACCGGTAATAGAACCCGGTTACAAATGCAACACACTAACCAGGGCACGGTTACAAATCTAGCACACTGACCACTGAACCACGACAACGGCTCTATAAGTCATTACTACACATGACGTGCCAGCAGTTGAAATATCGAGGGCTCAGCGCAACACTGTCGTTACTTGTTCTTATTTCAATATGAGTTACGACACTGTTGCGTTGAACCCTCGATATGTCTGGTGATTCATATCTCGTGATATTGGATGCAGACGGACACAGAGGGTATTTACGTACGGTAGTTTCTCTTGTAATGATTGTAAGAAGCCAGAGAATTCTCAGTTAATTATCTAAACCGTCAAAAACGGTGTGCTAAATCGTATTAGATTCCGGTTAATAAAATATCAATGTTCTTTAAGAACGAAGATTACGGCTTCGGTGACAAATGGCAAATAACATATTCAGTCTTCTTCAGGCAACATTTTCCTTCCATTGTCGAGACAAAAAGAAACTAATTAGGTTTACAAGTTAAGAAGATTTGCTTGTAGTTTGTTATGATTTCAGGGGATTACGTCCATGACTGAAGTGAGATCAACGACGTAAAAACACTAAGCAAACCTTATAATGCTCGCACCACTTTCTTATCCAATCAGTGACAAGGATTTTGTTCAAAATTTTGGCTTTCTTATTTTTCTAATAGAATATAAAACTGACGATTAAATTCTTAGTTTCGAAGCCTGGCTGTACTCCTAACACTAATACTGTTATACACTTTTTGCAACATGTAAATACTGATATGTACAGTGTCTAAATATGGAAGAAATAGTGACGTGACGTCACATGATTATGTCACCTGACAGTATTAATGATATCATTGATACCATAAATCAACAAGAAATGTCTTTAAAAGAACTTTATTTCGACAGCATATGAATACATTATCGTACATTCGGTACTTTGCAAATTTTACAACCACAAGAAGTACGCATTAACCTATAAGTTGGTGTGGTCTTAATTTTTCTACGCTCGTAGATATCACCCAATGGAAGGAAGAGATTCCTCTGAATCATCCAATAGAAGGAGGAATTTCTTCTGAATAATTATTACGTCATGCAAAGAAATATAGGTCAAAAGTGAGCTTAGACACCTTCGCGAAAAATGGACGGAACACTAAGACGTCGACCGCTCCTAGGCCCGTTAGCTTTCTTATTTACAAAGACCCAAATATGCACTCTAACCTATACATATCACACATCACTAACCGTGCATCAAACATCAACAAAAATAATGGCGACTTTTATCAAAAGTGGGTCGATTATAACCCCTGCTTATTTTAATTCTAAATTTTAAATTGATATAACACAGCGAATTAAATAAGAATCTCTGGAGAATTTATTCTAGTCAGCAAGTCTGTATTGCAGCAAGTATCCCTGAGAGATGTGGAGATCATGAACAGATGTTTACACACATGTATTCTGTTTTGTTGTTTATTATTTGTATGTCAGTACATGTATAGTTCGACCATGTTTTTTGAGCCGCGACGAAATTATTCAGAATAATCCATTAAGTCAAATAGGTGATATGTTTGTTTGGAACAAATCTGACTGAAACATATTGATAAGATAAATTTATCATGCTCAAGTACAATAATACCCAATTGATTTAGTGCATTCTTCCGTCACGGCTAAAAAAACATGGTCGAGCTATACATTATAATTTGTATGTAACAGGCAGAATTACAAAAATGAACAATTGATCGAAACACAATGCATCACCAAAAACAATGACTACAACATTTATTATTGATTTAGTTATTCCTCTGACGTTTCAGTTTATATTAATTGAAAATTAATGTTCTATCAATTATTCAGCACTTCATTGTTTTCGCGTTATTTGTATCTAGTTATTACTTATCTCATAGACAAACAGGAGAATATAAACGTGTAGATAATAAGAAATAAAGATACAAAAAGTGAAGAGAATGTGGAGTGTAGAGAACAAGGAATGTAGAGAATTAGATGTGAAGGGAACTGGAAGTGTAGTGACAAAAGGATTGTGGAGAAGAACTAGAAGTGTAGATTAGTAGGAGTGTATATAACGTAAAGATCTAAAAGTGTAGAGAACTAGAAGCCTAGTGATGTAGAGAATAGAAGTGTAGAGAACTAGGAGTGTAGAGAAGTAAAATGTAGAGAACTGAAAGTGTAGCTAAGTAACAGTGTAGAGAACTAGAAGTGTAGAGATTTTTGTTTTTTTATATCGAGTTTTACTTTACGCCCCTTCACAACAGTCAGAGTCATATGAGACAGTTCACCTTATCGTACCTGGGAAGAACCAGTACTAGACTCCCATCCTCCGTAAGCAAATGCCTACTTCTCACATAAAGAGACATTATCGGTAGCGGGACTAGAACCCAAGACCCTCTCCCAGTGAGAAGTTACATTGATTTGAAATCGGCGGCCTTAACCACTCGACCACGGAGACGGGTCAGACGTGTAGAGAAGTAAAAGTGTTGAGAACAAGGAGTTTAGAGAAGAAGAAGTGAAGATAACTGGAAGTGTATAGACAAAAACTAAAGGAGTAGATTAGTAGGAGTCTATATAACAAGGAGTATAAATAACTAGAAGTGTAGAGAACTAGGATTGTAGATAACAAGGATTGTATAGAACTAGGAGCGTAGAGATGTAAAAGTGTAGAGAACTAGAAGTGTATATAACAATGACTGTAGAGAAATGAAAGTGTAGAGAATTAGGTACGTAGAGAATTAGGAGTGTAGAGAACAAAAAGTATTGAGAACTGAAAGTATAGAGAACTGAAAGTCTAGAGAACTAGAAGTGTAGACAACTGAAAGTGTAGAGAATCAGGAGTGTAGTGAACTGAAAGTGTAGAGAACTGAAAGTGTAGAGAACAAGGAGTGTAGAGAACTAGGAATGTAGAGAATCAGGAGTGTAGTGAACTGAAAGTGTAGAGAACTGAAAGTGTAGAGAACAAGGAGGGTTGGTAACACGAACTGTAGAGAACTAGGAATGTAGAGAAACGGAAAGGGAAAAAATCAAATTGTAGAGAACTTGGAGTGTAGGTAACAAGACGTGTAGAGAATTAGCTAGGAGTGTAGAAAACTAGGAGTGTAGAGATGTAGGAGTGTAGATAACAGGAAGTGTAGAGTACTGAAAGTGTAGAGAGTTAGGAGTGTATACAAATGAAAGTGTAGAGAACTGAAAGTGTAGAGAACTAGAAGTGTGAGAATTAGGAGTGTAGAGAATTAGAAGTGTTAGAGAATTAGGAGTGTAGAGAACTAAAAGTGTAGAGAACTAGAAGTGTAGAGAACTAGGAGTGTAGGTAACAGGAAGTGTAGAGAACTAAAAGTGTAGAGAACTAGGAGTGTAGAGAACTAGGAGTGTAGAGAGCTAGGAGTGTAGGTAACAAGAAGTGTAGAGAACTAAATGTGTAGAGAACTAAAAGTGTAGAGAACTAGGAGTGTAGAGAGCTAGGAGTGTAGGTAACAAGAAGTGTAGAGAATTAGGAGTGTAGAGAACTTGAAAGGTATAAGATTCTAATTGTGAGGAACTGGAAGTGTAGAGAACTAGCTAGGAGTGTAGATAACAAGAAGTGTAGAGAACATATTGCGCTAAACCTTTGATTATAAATATTAGATTATGGGAACATGCCATGAAACATTTACGTAATAGATAACCGTAGAATTGTAAAAACTGATATACAAGAACAAAGTTGGTCCTCTACAATTTATGAAAAAGGAATTGTCGATTTCATTTCAAGGGACGACAACAAAGGGTTGCACAGAACGTGAAAAGGAAGAGTTTTCAATACCCGACACATTTCGATTTTAGAACTGTTTCAGTAGATAGAAGGTTTGTAAAGAATGTGTGTACAACTCTGAAAACAAGGAAGCTTCCATGGAGACTGTTGTATTCTAAGGTTACACACTTTTGACACTCTTGCACGAAGAGCTTTTGTGGGAATGAAGCTTCTTAGAATATTTTCCTACAAATCCTCGAAGACGATTAGCGAAGCATGCTGGGATATAGTGACAGCTGATTAATGTTTTATATGACTGTTGTTTAGCTACAAAGTATGAATATAAGAGAGTGTCCATGCATTAAACATGGAGTGTTGTGAACAATTATTAAGCATTGTTTACATAGACACATTGTCGACTTCTTGTAAACAACATTATATATTAATTTGTTAAACAAACTCCTATTGGGATGGGTTTTTTTGGAAACAAGAACACTTGTACTGCCCTCGTAGAAGTATTTCCTTGTCTGGTTGTCTTTCAACTTTCTGAGTGATGGTTTGTAATCATACAAACTACGATGTGTCACCGTCAGACATGGTGATTGTATTGTCATCAACATTTGTCTATGAGATACAACTGGACGTGACAATGTCACGCTTGCAAGAATAAAAGAAAACCTTGACGTAAATGTTGAAGTGTTGAAAGTTTTTTTTTGTTTGGGTTTCGAAACAAATAATTTCAACGGAATAACCCGGTCAATAAAGTTAAACGGATAAATGTGTCTAACAGACCGTCCTATTGATTTGCTGCCGCTATGCACTAGTACTAGTATTTAATTCCAGCCATAGGCCACCGCCGTATGAAGGTCCCCCACAGACCCTCTACTGCCCAGTTTTAAAACAACAAAATACAATTACAAAATATATATATTATACATGTAATTATATGGTGAAACATGTTTTTTAAAACTTTATTTTGTTGTTATCAAACATATTATAAACATATATTTGACAGTGTTTCAGAGGGTAAAAATAATTCCTGGGTACTAGTGACTGTGGGGGGAGAGGCTTTCATACGCCGGTGACCTAGGTGTGGTTCCAGCAATATGTTATAACACTTACCAATGAACAGAAGTATAAGTACAGCCAATTCTCGTGTTATCTTGTATTGTCCTGATCTGTTATTCATCTCATACGTCAGATTATTTCCTGAATTTGATCAAGATATTCATGAACCTGTATAATATACAAGAAATAGGTTCTAACATTCACGTTATATAATGAATAGTCTGACAGTTTAATCTAAAGCAGACGACATGCTGGCTAGAACAGCCGACATCCAGTCATTACACACTGGCTGCCTGGTTTGTGTTCACTAGTATGGAAAATTGTAAAAAAATAAGTTTACCTAATCTGAAGTATTGCAGGGCCGTAAGAATCGTGGAGATAGGGGGTAAATTCGGCTAAAATTGTAATTGAAAGGGCGACAACTGACTCTCTCCCTCCCGATTAACAGACAAACCCCAACGAAATTGCGTCCTATGGGCATATATGAGTATATAGGATGAAGTTAGTTTATGGCGGATGAATATTTTGATATCGGAATGAAAACTATAATGATCAATACGCCGTACACCAGTGAGTGGTTTATACAACGATACTACTTTCCTTACATTATCGATTAATTAAGCAATCAATCAATCGTTTTATCATCAAATAATTAATTAATCAATAAAGGTATCATTATTTCGATGTAGCAGATTAGTTGTATGAATTAGACCGCGTGATTAAGTGACGTAATTAAATAAAAGAATCCCAAAATACAGAGGTTCCGACAATTATACATTACATTTTTGTATAAATAGCGAATCTCGTGGTTCTATCAGAGATAATAATATACGCTCGTGATTTATAACTTTTTAAAGTGCGCCTACTTTAGTATTTATCAACCAAATTTTATACGCATGAAAATAGTTCTTCTGAAGAAATTTCTTGACAATAGGTCGATCTTAGAATTCCCAGTAACCTTGCGTTCTTATCTCTATAAAACTGTTTACTGCTTGCTTAATAATTGATACATTCACGTAACTGGCTTTTATTTCATTTCTCGAAGTGTGTGAAATAGAAGTCACTAGTAAGACTACCCCACACTCAAGTTCTAGCCGAATTTCTTACTGATGTAACATTTCAGTTCTATCATCGTAAGATCTAATGAGATATATTTCATTAAATGGATGGTGTGATTGTTGTAGCGATGTGAAACAGAAAATTGACGATGATTACACAAATGTTGGGGAAATTCAAATTTACTTAACATCAAATGTTGCCAACTCGATGTTACCAAAGAATATCGAGTAATTGCTGTAACGCTTTGTACTCGTAGAACCAGTGATTTGAAGTGTTCTAGATTTCACGATTCCAGTTTGAACTTTCAACGAGATGCGTAAAGCTACGTTGTTATGGCATGCACACATTTAAGTTGTATAATTATGTACAGAATATTTCATCAAATAACATTTATCAATTGTATTAAATATTCGTGTTCATCAACGGACCAGTAGACATTCAGAAATTGATAAGTAATATAACTGCCCAGTGAACACTTTAAAACTTTGTCTAGTTATAAAACTTTACAGCGGATCTATTAAAAGGGTCCAGTTTAACAATAGTTCACTGACCATTGAGCATTTTCAAATTGTCCAGTTATGCAATGTACAAATTTTGAATAGTATAACGCATTCAGTTTATATATATTAATGTACAATTCAGGTTCATTGGAGAAATAAGAACATATTCGGAGTATATTGATGACATATTAAATTAGCCTGTTTACTGTCCTGTATCTTACTGATATGCCAACTTTTGACAGCCACTTACAGCTAAATCAAGCAGCATTTCAACGGTATTGTATATCTAGTACAGCAATTAATCTATCTAATACAACAATTCTGTATATCTGATACAACAAATTTGTATCAAATAGTGATATTGGCTGGAACTTGCTAATATTTTGATTATATAGTGTTTACTGTGGTGGTACTGTATAATATATACATGTACTTGGAAAAACACTTTACTGTTAATAGGTAGTAAATGTATTGTTACTATGTTGTAATATTATATGTTTGTATGTTGACACTATATTGTGACAAAGTTGGAAATGAATAAAAACAATGTATATCTAATACAACAAGCAGGCATATCTGAAACAACTTTATATATTCAAGTGTATCTAAAACAGCAACTTTGCACATCTAAAATAACAAGCTTGTACATTTGTATATCTAAAACAACAACTATGTATACCTTAAACAATAACTATGTATATCTACAACGACAACTTTCTATATCTAAAACAACAACTATATATATATATATCTAAAACAATAACTTAGTATATCTAAAAGAATAACTTTGTATACCTAAAACAATAACTATGTATACCTACAACGACAACTTTCTATATCTAAAACAACAACTATATATATATATATCTAAAACAATAACTTAGTATATCTAAAAGAATAACTTTGTATACCTACAACGACAACTTTCTATATCTAAAACAACAACTATATATATATATATCTAAAACAATAACTTAGTATATCTAAAAGAATAACTTTGTATACCTACAACGACAACTTTCTATATCTAAAACAACAACTATATATATATATATCTAAAACAATAACTTAGTATATCCAAAAGAATAACTTTGTATACCTACAACGACAACTTTCTATATCTAAAACAACAACTATATATATATATATCTAAAACAATAACTTAGTATATCTAAAAGAATAACTTTGTATACCTAAAACAATAACTATGTATATCTACAACGACAACTTTCTATATCTAAAACAACAACTATATATATCTAAAACAACAACTTTCTATATCTAAAACAACAACTATGTATATCTAAAACAACAACTTTCTATATCTAAAACAAAAATTATGTATATCTTGAGCAACAAGTTTGTATAACAACAACTTTGTATACCTAAATCAATAACTTTGTATATCTAAAACAACAACTTTCTGTTTTGTATTTAAGTATAACAACTACATCTTGGACAACATTTTTCCATACTTACTATTGACACGACAGCGTTTTCTGTATTATTATTGTAGATGTCTTCATTCCTGGATAATTAGCGAGGTTTATTAACACCTTGTATACTTATGAAATTATCATAAAATTATATTGTTGATATACCTTGTCACTGAAATGTACACCAAGGCAGGAATGTTTGAATATACACCACTTCGCGCTTTATCCCAGAAAACTGACAACTATTTCATAAATCTTTACCAATCGTGTTCAGACATTCCACACCAGACTGTTCCTGCTGGTAGAACCTTGTGATAAAGATTTATTACATGAATTGTAGCCTAGTTCAACATCACATCGATGCCGTGCACGCGGGTTATTTATGTTATTTCTAAATTAATATTCCAGATGAGAATTAATCCAGACGTTTAAACTACTAACTGAACAAATCATTCAATATTTTGAAAACAACAATAAAACAAATGTGAATGCGTGTGTTGTTGTTATACAGCTTCTGAGATGAAACGTAAACACCACTGATATAACAACACGATAAACAGGCAGGTAAGTCAGTGTACGTGTGCTACGAGAAATCATTTTAGATACAGAAATATCGATATCTGATTTTCCTTGCAGTCTCAGCATAATATGATTGTACGATAAGGTAATAAGATCACCACAATGTATGTAGCTACCCGTATCTCATTCTTTAGTATACAATGTAAATGACTGTAACACATGAACAAGTATTGTAACACATGAATCTGTCTGTTGTAACACACTAACCTATATATTGTAACACATGAATCTATATATAGTAACACACTAATCTATATATTGTAACACATGAATCTGTATATAGTAACACACTAATCTATATATTGTAACACATGAATCTGTATATTGTAACACATGAACCTGTATAATAGTAACACACTAACCTAGATATTGTAACACATTATTCTGTATATTGTAACACATGAATCTGTATATTGTAACACACTACCTATACATTGTAACACATGCATCTGTCTATTGTAACACACTAACCTAGATATTGTAACACATGAATCTGTATATTGTAACACATGAATCTGTTTATTGTAACACATGAATCAGTATATTGTAACACACTAACCTAGATATTGTAACACATGAATCTGTATATTGTAACACATGAATCTGTATATTGTAACACACTAGCCTATATATTGAAACACATGAATCTGTATATTGTAACACATGAATATGTATATTGTAACACACTAACCTAGATATTGTAACACATGAATCTGTATATTGCAACACATGAATCTGTATATTGTAACACATGAATCTGCATATTGTAACACATGAATCTGTTTCTTATAACATAATGACCCGCATACTATAACACACTAACCTGTATACTGTAACACATGAACCTGTTTATTGTAAAACATGAATATGTATACTGCAACACATGAATCTGTATACTGTAACATTGTGACACATATGCCGGTATTTTGTAACATATTAGCCTGTATAGTGTAGCATAATAACTTGTGTATTGGAACACATTAGCCTTTGTATTGTAACATATTAACATGTGTATTGTAACACATGAACCCGCATATTGTAACACATTAATCTATACAGTGTAACATATAAGCATGTGTATTGGAACACATTAGCCTTTGTGTTGTAACACATTAACATCTGTATTGTAGTATGTTAACCTGTGTATTGTAACATATGAACATGTGTATTGTAGCATATTTAGCTGCGTATTGTAACATATTTACCAGTGTATTGTAATGCATGAACATGTGTATTGTAACTTACATATATTTACATGTGTGTTGTAACACATTAACATGTGTATTGCAACATGCACATGCTTACATCTTATTATACATTCATCTTATTTTTGACAGGACGTGATAAAGAATTATAGCCACACAACTGTAGACCACTCAGGATATAACAGGAAATAAGAAGTCAAAGGCTGGTTACGATGTTGTGAATAAAATATTGAATATTGGCAAAAAATTAGTTTGTTCTATGTTTGAAAAACACCGAGGCCATGTCAGATTGAGACAGTTGTATGCTTACTGGTTACAGTGACTGTTTTGCACTGATATACATGTATATAGTTTGACACATGTTAGTACTGACCATAATTATTTTCCTCAATCAGTGAATGAACGTACGTTACTAAAGTGTCTAAAAGTTCGGACAGCTACGTCAAAGATATGTGTTTTTACAGTTTGAGGAATCAGTGAAGCCTTAATGGTTTTCGCCAGAATGTTTAATTAGTATTTCAAACAAAGTATTAAAGAGTGACTTGCTGTCATATTCGTGCATTTTTCTGCCAGTTACATAAACAGTCAAATTTACAACAATCGCGTATATTCAAAGCTCTGACCATTTCAGAATACCTGTATCACAGACTTTAGAAATAATTAATTGGCAAAATGAAAAAAAACTTAACAATATCTATTGAATTGTAAACGAAACAACTTACCATGTGCTGATGCATTCCATAACACTTGCTTTAAATGGTACGAGCGAGAAAACTATATTTTACAACCACGGCACTATTCCAAGCTAATGATTTATCCAATTTTCCTCGAGTAGAATACTACGTATGTTGATTTGTGGATATTAATGTTGAAAACAGACACCAGTCATAATATTCAATGAAATAAAATCGACATCCCGTCTATTCAATTTTTTATGTCTTTATGTGTGATTTATATACAGAAATGTTTAATACATGAAAACAGCAGAAAATACCAATATATTAGTTGTTTAAATCATATTCCTCGATCACGTCTCTGTGATACGCAAGTATGTTAGAGTACGTTCCGTGGCCTTTAAACTGTCAGTACTACTTGTAAGAATATATTTAGAACGTAATAAAATATCTATAATGGTACTTTCGCTAATAATTTCTGATAATTGTACAGAAGACGATGGCTAGACTCTGTATGCAATCTAACAACGATCGGAAGTAATACGTATAGTCTTTGATAGCGAACCACATAGCGTAATGACTGTTCTTGAAAGTTTACGAGTCTATCTAATTTTGTTGGTCGAAAATCTTAGGCAATATGATATTATAGTAAAGATTCAATAGATACTATCAAAACTTGCACTTATTCAGTAGAGTGTACAATGATTAACTGAAAATAAGGCACGAACCGTACAATTATATAAGGACAGACTTTATTCAATTCCACCAACGATTCAGAAATAACTGATAAAGAATACTTGGAGATTGTCACCCAAACAATTGGTTTAAATTGCCATCTGCATAATGAAATACGACTTTGGCATTAAAATTAGTGCTAATAGGAGCAAACGACATTTAGGTAAAAATTAAAGCACTGAAGGCACTGCTGTTGTTCGGAACTACAAAACAGTCAAAAGTGTCTTTGTAGATTTAGGTATTGGGCTGAGTTTTGGAAACTGAGCGATAGTTCAGCGTTCCATAACCTTCACTCGCTCGACGCGTATGAATTTTGATGCAGACCAAAGTAATGAATTTTCTAGACGATTTTTTGTCATGGGTATAAGTTTATTCTAGTTGTTTGTGGGTATATAGTATAGAGTATATTACTAGTTTGGGTAATCCTGGCCATTTGATTGGCTAATGGTGATGACTGAATCTATTAGTAGTTGATAGGTAAGTAAATCATGCAGGCATTGCTCTAGATAAGTTATTGAGTGGCATAATATCTGAAATGCTATTTGAACTTCAATGTTGTTGTATCATAGCAGATTATGGTGAATTTGTTAACATTTAGGGTTTATATTATTTGATTGATGTAGGGTATGACGTTTCCATGTGCTTGTTAACTATATACATGAATTTATTCTTTTGTCAAATACTCATGATGGTCAATATATGTGTATTACTCATATCATGTAAATATGTTATACTCTCCATAATGGAGGATTGAATAAAATATACAGTCAATATCCTTTATGAAAAAAAGCAACTTCATACAAAAAATATAAACCAATATGCTTCTTGTAATTCGTCTACCTATAACGTTTTGTTATAGTTTTTCTTGTTACGACTGTTTTGTATTATTCCATTGCAATTTTGCATAGCCATCTGATTTTGACTTGAATGCATATAATATTTTAATTTGCATGTATGTCATAGCATTGTAAAAGTTGAATTATTTTCGTAGGCGGAATTTTAATGGAAGCTCTTCAGTATGTAAGACAATATCCCGATCGATTGTTCAGAATTGGTCATAAGTTCTTAACTTGTGTTCGTACCGAACAACAATTACACAATGCATGTTAATTATAGAAATTCATTTTTTGCTTACTGGCATAGTCAGCATGCATTGTGGCACTTTCACCACACTTGTTGACAATGATAGCATGGTTGCTGGAAGATACAACGTAAATTGTAAGCATCTTAGACCATTTGCCGGAACGGCATTGCAATGTAGCGTAATGAAATATTTCAACATGCCGAGACTGTGTATAAGCACCGATATTTTAACATTGCACCCAGAACCACTGGGGGCCAACGACGTATCACGAGAGGCGGTTCGCATCGAAAACATGTGTATGGTATGCAACGAAATTTTATGTAAATAGTCTCTGGTTTTCTGACCTCCACATGCCATTTTGAAATGTTTGACCTACAGGGGGACGAAATGTTAGTTTTTTTATTGTCTTGTTAGTTGTTTTTATTAAGTTTGTATTTGCCGTTGTAAAATGCGTTTTCTGTACAATGATTGCGTTGTCATTCATCAAATTATGCCAGATTAGTCCGTTATTCTGTGTAAAAAACAGATTTCCTCAAAATTATTGTGACATGAAACCCATTTGTAAAATATTAAGCACTCATGATACAGGCATCATGTCTGTGAACATAACTTAGCATCTCCCCACCGCTTATCAGATTCAATAGAATGTATACACGGTAATATAACAAGGCCTTTCGCACTAGACAAGTGTGTATGGTGTCAACTGAAGTCTCTTTTTGATGTATATGTTACTAACAGAGTGTTTGATGTTTCAGTCTGAAGTCAAATGTGTATATCAATTTATATTTTGCAGTTGACAGTTATCTATTTAATTATGTGTGATGGTCTAAAGAGAATAGTTAAAATTCTCAGATGGTCTTATCATTTAATAACTGCATTATAATAGATTTAGGCACACATTTATATAATTTACGAGTTTGAACAATTTAGAAATCTGCTGTTATCTAAAAAGTTTTATTGCATTTCTTCGATTCGTTAACACCATTGCCCCATTCATTAGTATCCATAGCAATGTTGCACCGTGCTCGTCAATCCAAGCGTGATTTGCACCGAATTCACCAATATCCACCATTTGAAAAAAGGTGACCCAGTCTTGAAGACGTCTACGGTCATTATGCCCCAATCACACCAGAGCACGTCCGCACCACGCTCGCCAAGTTCCTATCACGTCCTGAAAATTTTGATGGCCGTGGCAGGGACGGGGTCAAACTCGAAAAGAAATGATGCACTCAGGCTCGCACTACGCCCTTACAACGTCTTTGTCAGGTTCTCACTGCGTCTATCACGTTGCCAGTAAGTTCTTTACACGTGCAGCTTCCCGTTGTCACCATGTCTATTGCGTTAATACTACGCCCAAATTATGTGCTCACTACGTCCATGCAGACTGAACTGCGCTCTCCCTAGGTCCTAATAACGTCCTCATTGCATTCACTAGCTCCGTATGTATACTGTACCATATGTGTCCATTTATATTAACTGGTCATGATGGCCAAACAGAAGTCTTCTTTCTGCTTATAGTCATGCACTAACGCAACATAATCTAAGTTGCTTCATGTTTCTTTTTCTTCTATTTCTTATTTAGAAAACGGCAATTTCAGCATCCAAATGGCTTGCCAGGTGGTACAACAACAAAATGCATTCATATGCTAACGTCCTGTCAGGACGCGGTGGTGGTAGTGCAATCGTTGCCCTTGTGTGATGGGGGTATAATTAGAGTAGAAGTGATGGATTGAAGAAGCTTTTGTAATTGTACTACGGTCTCTTTTATTGTTTCGTCGGTAACGTTAGATCTACTTTTTCAAAGTCCTCTTCGTCTGAGCATAGTATAGTTGTGTCCAATTGTTCCGTCAGTTCAGCACCATCTCGTTGAGAAACTTCTGTACATCCCGGATTCCGCTTGTTTCAGGAACAATTGGCAATGGACAGACTTAGTTGGTGTGTTCACTTTAAGAAATTACCATATTGGTCTGTCACTTGTTACATTATTTGTAGGTATTAATTTTTCCAGTTTCCGTGATCGTGTCGTGTCGTCGATGTTGTAGATAACGTAATGGTCCTTCATTTTAAGTTGCATTGTGATATATAGTTGTACCTCTATCATCTGCTTCCCTCATGAACGTAACGCTCTATATGCTGGAGTTTGCACAGTGTCATTGCGCTTCTAAAATGCTAGAAAATGGTGACCGGCAGTACATACACACCGCGTGGTCTGTATCCTGAAATTGATTTTGACTTCAATGAGCAACGTACACATGAAGAGTGACCTTCGTTTAGCACCATACACACACTCTGTGAGAAACAAACACAGTTGTAGTATGCAAAAAAACCCGTTCATATGTGCTTATTACACCTACAGAACATTTCTAATGAAGACAAAATGATTGAATAAGTATACCTTACCCAGTAAGTATAAGAGATGATACTCACAAACAATATTTTAATGAAAAATCAACCAAAACAAGACTGTCTACGAGCATCCCTAACTTTTGAGCTTAATTCATATGTAATTGGTATTCAATTAACTGCATACAACTGTTTCATAGTATTAAACGTTTCTACTCACCATGTTTCGTGCTTGGAATATGATATTCCAGCAAAATACAATGTCACTAACTACGAAAAATGTCGTCATTAGCTTTTCAACCACGTTATGTGTACATAACATGTGTCGTTTGTCGTTGCATAACATACACATGTTTTCGATGCGAACCGCCTCTCGTGATACGTCGTTGGCCCCCAGTGAGAACAAAAACACGATGTGACTACACAATGTGAAAGATGCAATTAGTCACTAAGCAAGTTGAAAGTAAATATGATATCAAATGCAAAATGTTACATTTTGAAACTAGGGGGCGCACTTTCGTAGTTCTCACGAAAGATTACGGATATCTCAGACATATGACGCGTGCAATGCATAAAATTTACATGACTGATTAAAAATGTAGACTTATATTTTGGTCAATGTGCTTTTTTGTTGATTAGTCTGGAATCATGATATTGACGATAAATAAAGGCATGTGGTGTAAAGATATATAATTACTTTACCACCAGTTTAGGAAGACTTCCGCTTATATTTCGAGAGACAACTTAGTGTAAATGTCGTCACGATACGTCACCCGTCTAAGCCTGACTGACAATCGGAACTCCACGGCGTTTGTTTAAAGAAAGTACGTATTTCTCAGTTACGGAAATGCCCGATAAGATACGATTGCCTGACTGAGACTATCAACAAAATCAAAGGGAAGTAATCCGATAGTCGAAATCACTCTGAAATATTAAAGTCAATATATATCTACCTTTCCTAACCTGACATGAGTAAAATATGAAATAAATACTGAACACAGAGTACCTTAATGAATGTATACGTATAATAGTCACTGAGGACACGTGGTCGCGAGCTCAAGATAGACAGTATAATAGTCAACAGCCTTTACGGTTAACAAGTCCTACTTGTTCGTAGATTTGGTTGTTCTTCTCCATATTATTTTAGTAAGCAATGTATGCAAAAATAACCTGCATAAATTGCTCAAGTCGTGTCGTACTACGATTACTGCCAAATGACTTCTGTGACAAGTTTTGGCTGCACACTGTTAAATAATTATTTACACAATATTTGAAAGTTCGGCATTCAAGAGGACGCCTTATGACTTTTCTGTAAAACAAAAATTCGTAAACATTTCCAAGCCGTTTCGAATTACGCATGAACTTCAAAATTTATACAGTGTACTAATATTTAATATTCGTCTCAGTATATTTTCTCCTTTTATTAATGTTTCGGCTACCACCATTATCAAAAGATGCATGATATTATCTCTAAACTACATGTTTTCATTTTGACATATTCTCATGGCATTTTTCTATTGAAATATATGCTAAATCAAGCCACCCCTAGGGTAGGGTCAAATTTGACCTGGATGTCATGATTTGAACAAATTTGGTAAAGCACAAGATGATCCATCATACAAATATCTAAGCTCAAAGCCCTCTGTTAATTCAAAAAAAGATGTTTTGAGTTTTTTCTGTCGGTTCCTATAGCAACCAGAGTTCTGTCTTAAACAGATTTCTTTGAACAGTTTTTAATACTTTTTATTTATAACTTTACTCATGTTCGTTGTGTCATGGACAATCAGTAAAAGATTTGAATATATGTAAGTCTACAATACCGTTTATCATGGATAATGTGCAGCCAACTTTTAGGTATCAAGTTCCCAGTAGGCATCAGTAAAGTCTGGGTCTGTTATTTTGTTCCTTACAATTTTCACGGCTATTATACCTTTATTGTTAAAACAAATTGTGGCTTGCCACTCGCATTAATCAAATAGCGGATACTTATCTATCTAGCTACTGAAAAATGCCAACGTCTCTATCAATTATCATGTATTTGGTAAAAAATCTTTGTTCTCAATGCAGTGTTTAGTAAATGAAGTCCCTTGTTAACTGTGAAGTGATTCTCTTAGATAGTCAATATACCACAATATCACCATTTACACAGAGTAATCTCAAAATGTTGCTATATACCGCAACATTATATAATGTAGTTTACTCAGATTCCCTAAGATATATACCAACAATATAACATAATATTATTGTTTTCACACATTCCTTTCTCAAATGATTATCAAAACACCACAATATCAGTTTACACAGTTTCTCTCAACTAGTCTATATTCAACAATAAGATAGTTTCACATATACTCTCAAATATTTGAATACAAATGAATATTACACCCCTAATGTTAGTACATATATAATGTTGTATACAAAACATGCAAAAATACATTGATGGTATCATGTGCTTTTAAGCCTTAGGACTTTAATGACTTACTGATTTATTTCTAAAATATTATTATATCAATTTGAAAACATAAAGATTTTTTTGTGTTTTTCATACGCGTTTAAAATCTCTCTTGACTAATTTAAAAGTTTTTTTTTCTTTTTAGTTACTAGTACATGATACACAATAGAATATAAAGTGAATTTCTCTCCCATTCTAACAACAATCACACCAGCATGTGTTAATAACAACAATAGAACTGTGGGCGTAACAAACTGGATCTATGTTTAGTGTGAGGTTAGTTTTGGAAACCAATTTTTAAGGTAGAAAAAAGCAAACAAAGCTTCTGCAAAAAAGTTTTATTTTTGTTATCTAACACAATTCAACATGTACTACAACAGGCGGAAGCTGTGGTCCAGTGATAAGAGAGCAAGACTTGTTACTCGGCGATCCTGATTCGAATATCGACAGATCATACCCTTCTATAATAATTGACAAAAAAATGTCTGGAAGTGTCCGGTTCGTTGTGGAAGAGTAAGGGGCCGCGGTCTTGGCCCAGTGGTTAGTTTGCTGGATTTGCAACCCGGTGATCATTTGACAAAAATATCGATTTTCCTTCACATGTGGAGAAGTTGCCGTTTCCTTATAGAAGAATAAGTCAGTACTGTTTAGAATAAAGTCCAGGAAAACTTGTTAGGTGAATCTGCCCGCTGTACATAACTGAAAATTGTTGAACACGGCGTGAAACCAAAATAAATAAATTAATGTGGAAGAAGTTAGCACTGTTTAGAATATAGTCCAGGAGAGCTGGTTAGGTGAGCTGGACACTGAACTATTAATGACAAACGGCGTTAACCCCACTGAAACGAAACATGCACAACGAAAATGTTCACATTAATGAGGTACTTCTTGTTTGGAAGCTTTTAAAAGAATATACAATGGCACCTTGCTAGCCATAAATAATGCACATTTGCAATTCCATCATGGTTGAAACCGTGTATCATATCACGAAGCCGTGATTCGAGTATGGAATTGTAAAAAGATACCCACACAATTCAGACGTGCATGTACTTAAGCCCTATGCAAGTTCAAATATCAACAAATGAAAACTCGACAAAGTTCAACTCAGTTCACTCTCAGATTTTGTTTACAGAATTTTCCTTGCAATTAACGTACACATATTGTACTGGTTTAAAGTTCAAAAGAAAGGTCTCCCACATCATCGGACCCACAATTAATACAAACTGGCGGGAACCCAGTTCTATGGCAGCAACATCAGGCAGTCATAACTCACAAGTGTAGCACATATACAGCTCAGCGTGATCTATGACCGTTTCAGACAAAAGGATGATCCAGAAATCAGAACAGAGCCACATGTTCACGTCACTTCTTTATTCGATAGATCAACATAAGCTTTTGGCTCCTTTGTTAATTTCTTACTGGATTAAATGCATCTGAAATAAGGATAAAAAAGATGAAATATACTTATGGATTAATAATATCAAAAAGCAATTACCTCTGTTAGGCTGGTTTTTTTTCGAAGTGGAATTCTCTTGAAATTGGAACTATGATAACGTTCACTAAACAAAAGTTTCAACTTTCTTGTTTTAAATTAGGGAGGAATGCAAGACATATTTTGTTTTATCACACACATTTGAACAAGTTACAGAATAGAGGTAGGGCATCTGGGACAGTATTACTATGGTCTCTGACTAGTAATCTCTAGTCCATCACTGCTGTGAGTTCAAATCCCATCTTGTACCAAATTTCACACGTCAGGAAGCCGTTGTCAAGTAACCTTACGGGAGGTCGGTTGTTCTACCAGGGTGTAAAATACCGTGTAAATCTGAGGGTATCCTCAACCATTTAAGTCGGACAGTTGTCAAATGAACCCTGCTATTTGTGAGACGTTAAACCCCAGTGAAAAAAACAAAAACCTAATAGATGTGAGAGATGATTCCGGAAGAATGGTGTGTTGCCAAGGAGCATTTACATACTCGTTCAACAAAAGAACTTCGAGATTTATTTAACATACACTTACTAGTAGCTGTTCACAAATCCACCTTTTTCTGCAAGCAGAACTCAAAATACTCGAAAACTAAAAGCGCTTGTGATAAAATAATAAAATAACGCTTACGACGAATTTGGTCGATGACAAATAGCCAAATATGGGAACAGGCTGAAATCAAGGCCGGACCTCTCCGGAAAGCCGAACAATCTACTCAATACCAGCGATAACCGAACCATCCTGTGAAAGTCGCGTGGATCGTTCACAAGATAAAATCATTACATAATAGTATGAAGATATAAAAAATGTGTGGTGTGCTTTTATAATTGTATTTTACTTTAATTGTGGAATCTGTTGAGTATGATTTTTTTAATCAAACTACAAGGGTTCGGTTCATTATTCTATTATTTTTTTATAATAGAGGAGTTATCAGGAATTGCCGACATCTAAGAAATGTTGGCCAATACAATTTGTAGTGTAAGGGAAAACTCGAGAAACATAACCAGATTTCTGCACACATTGATCCCTGTTGGCACATTTTTACACATATGCCCTGGTTGCTTATCAACAGGTCAGTTTGCGAGATGGTCGGAGGAACTTCCTCGAGATAATATAGAACTACGATATCAGGCGAGTCGTAACAGTGAAATGCTGACTGATGCTTTGTTAAAGGAACCGAAATGCAAAGTGTTCAACATTTCACCTAGGAGATCGGTTATTACAATTACCTCCCTTGATAAATTACCGCTCTTAGGTTATAAAGAGACGGTGGTTGTGCTATTTTAATGTCGTTACGAACGAATATTTTAATACATTTTGTTTTAAAGAAGAGGAAGCCCACCCACCAGAGGGCGCTAAACATATATCCACCCACCAGAGGGCGCTAAACATATATCAACCCACCAGAGGACGCTAAACATATATCCACCCACCAGAGGGTGCTAAACATAGATCCAATTTGGTACAGCCCTGAATAAATAGCACAAATTGCAGTTAGTTACTTCATCAAACAAAATGACAATTGCCTTTAAAGTTTGAAACTGCAATTTATGGTTATTTATCTGCAGTTTATGGACTCACAAATCTGTCGGGTAACTTGATTTTCCTGGTTAATTCCGTCCATAGAATGATAAGTTAATCCACTATTGTCATGTTTGTTTATTTGATTAGTCAATCACTTTTAAACACTATGATTATGTCACTCAGGACATATTTCTTTAATTATATATAAATGTCCTAATCTTCACATTCGAATTACATCTTCTTCTCCTCTTCCTTGGTGTTCAAGCGAAGTAAAAGCAAATAGATAAAGCAACATTACAAATTTATATGAGCCACAAGGTGAGATTTATTTTCAGGACAGTTCAAGGTTTCACAATTTCTGTAAAACAGATTTCTTACTTAGCCAATTAGCCTTTTGCAAAATAATTTTCAATTCAATACAAAGATTATACAATTACTGTATTTTGCTTACGTGCGTGTTCAAAAAACGCAAGTCAAACATCAAAATGTCGTAACAACATGTGTAGCTTTGATTTATACTGTAATTTAGTATTTCATTTCAGTAATGCATTGACCAAGATCTGTGTTTTTTTTTTTTTGGGGGGGGATTGATTGCTTATATTCATTGATATTTAGACTCAATATCTCATTATGTAGCTCATATTATCATGCACAGTAACATTTCTTTCATTCTAGCACCAATCACACATTTAAGCAATGTACAGTTCATACCCGTTATAACAACATCGTCAAGATATGATATTATGTCCGAATATCGCTTTAAACGGAAAGACAACATATGGGAACTCACCAATATCGATTTTCTTTTAGAAAATGACAATGTGTGTTTCTCGAATCTTTTATTCCGTAGTGTGTTTTTATGTTAATGTAAGGATTAGAAGAAAAAAATATTATAAATAAAAATGATCTTTTAATTATTAATAATATATTATTACAATCTTATAAACTTAAATAAATAAATTTACAAACTGTCTACGTATTGATTGTATAGCTTTTTTCATGGAACAGCGGTCAAAGGCATTTAAGAGTTTATGGTCATTTCTTCATAAATCCTATAGCCTGATGGAGACGTAGTTGATATTTTGACACTAGATTTTTTAATATATGTAGGATGGCAAGTGACTTAGGGAATGAAATAGTATGTCGTTATAAATAATATCGTTATAATTATAAAAACGTAAATAAAAAAAATATAAGAAATCTAGAAACATTTAAATTATATCATATTAAGCGAAAGTCGATTTAAGCAATGTCGTTATAACGAGTTTCGACTGTACAATATACATGTATGATATAATAATATATAAATAACACAAACTGTAGTTACACTTTGTTAATGTATCTACAATGTATGTATATTTATCAATGGTTTTGTACTCACAAGTCACTTGACACGGGGTCTGTGGTTGAAGTCGGATTTGTATTAAATAAATTATAGCAGCTTTCTTATAATTCCAGTTCACAAATGAATTATTTTTATTTCAAGTTCACCGTGCATAAAAATTGAGAAAACTAGATATCACACTTATCATAGAGATAAATTTCACTACACAGTCAGACCTGTGAACAAAGGCCACTCTTTGGAAATAAAAACGATTGCTTTATCGACAGATTTGTTAGCACTATTTACAACTATATGGTACTTCAAAACTTCAACCAGGCCAAACTATGAATAAGATACCATACAAACTGTTGCTATGGAAACTGTAAAACAATGTCATCATAGCAATGTTCCAAAAATTATATTTTAAGTAGATCTGATATCTTTAGGATAAGTGAAAATTCAGCATCTCCCTGGACAACAGAGTTGGTTATACATACGATTGATCGAGTTCGTATCAAATATGGTGCTGACTTTAAAATCAAAGTTACTCACTTACATATTCATATTATTCTCAAGTCGTGGTTTTATAAAATAATGTATATTCAAATCATTAATCCTCCAAGCTCATCGTTGTCTATGTTCTGCCACTTTCTGAAAGAAAAGATTTAAGAAAAAGTGTTAAAACATTGATACTAAATAAGACATAATGAAATCATATAACTAAACATTGAATAATACAATTTTAAAACAACGCTGGACTGAAATACGACATTTAATGTAAGCTAAAAAGAGAATGATCCACTTTTTTATTTCATACATACATTTGTATCTATAATTTAACAAAATAACTCAAAAATAATATACATGCCTGTGTTGGAGTGCTTGTTAATCTTGGTTTTATCAAAAATCAGTCAAGCGCTAAGCCGAAAAAATCGATTTTCTTGTTTTGCACGTGCGGTCCGTGAAGCAATGGTCGACATCCGGTGTTGATATCTGACAGCACTATGCACAATACTAAACGATAAAAACAAAATTCAACCAAATCACAATGTCGCAACTAAATTATGACCATAAAATTATATAATAGCAAATACAATAGGGATATAATTATATAATAAAAAATGCTATGAGGAATAGAATTATATAATATCAAATAAATTCATGGATAGAACTAAAAAGATAGATTACTAAAATTGATACCAAATGCAAAGAGAAAAACATAAGAAATAGCAAAACAATAACAATTGTATTATTTATTTATTTTGGATCACCCCACATATACAGTCCAGGCATGTTGAAATAATTGCACTGTCATTCAGTCGAATGAAATTATAGGCAGATTACAAGCTAGCTATCATTGTCAACAAGCGTGGTGAAGGTGCCACCATGCATACTGACTATATTAGTGTCTAGATAGTAAGCATAAAAGCTGCGTGAATTAGTAAACTGTATTTGTCTGTTTGTTTGTTTGTTTGTTTGTTTGTTTGTTTGTTTGTTTGTTTCATCGGGTTTAACGCCAATTTCAACATTATTTCAGTTATATCGTGGCTAGCAGTTATCCTAACCCGGATTTCATTTAGGCCTTAACCAGTACTAACCACATTCTATCCGTAAGCTTCTGCCAAGCTACCCCAAATAATTCAGGGGTGGTGGACAATTTAACTTAGGATGTAATATCTTCAGTCAAATTTGTCACGGACAGTGTGAGCCTCGCCCGTGGTTCGAACTCACAACCTCTCGATCAATAGACAAACGCTATAACCACAGCTAAACGGTCGGGCTTAGTAAATTGTAACAGTAATTTAAGCAGGCAACGTAATTTACATATTACATTTATATGATTCCATAGATATCGATTGAAAATCTTTTTCCATTTCTGTAATTCGTTTGCACGATGCACGTTAAATTTCAATTCGTTTTCCGCCAAAACCTTGCTGATCTGGAGCACTGGTGGGTATCATCGGTCATTTTTTTCCCAGTACTTACTTGTATGCGTTCAAAATGTGGTCATAGACTTTTCCTGTCTTCTTTGCTTTTCACACAGCGCGTGTTTTATCTCATCTACCGATAACCTGGTGTCTCTGTTTGGTCCTAATACTTGTCAAAAATTGTCAACTTCTAATTAATCCATATTTTTTTTATTTATACAGCACAACCTCTCAAGAGCGGCCCTTTATTAAGCGAAAAAAATGGGGATCGCGTTGCTCGTTTTGGAGTTATCTGCCATTTAATGTGATTGTTTGGCTTATTTTTTTCGCTTAAAATGTTTCTATGTGCTATGATCATGCAAAGTTAAAAAAATTCTGTCTTTACGTTTTCATTCTGGCTATATGTCTACGTGCTAAAAACTGGAAACTGTCAGATATGTCCTTAATTAAGTGGAAATCATACATTGGAAAGTAAGTCACGGGCCCAAAATTAATTCATTAGTCATAACGTTCTACATGTACCAGTTTATGGAGCTAAAATGGACATTTGTTAAAAAAATGTGATGCTTTTATGTCTATCTTCGGATAGCATCACGACTTAATGTTCACAGATGGTTTCGAATTGATGATAAAATCCGTATGTGATAAAATCAACCGACTTGATAGAATTTTATACATCTACCATGATCAGTTCATCCTCTTATTATACACTGTACGTTAACGGTGTGTCACTTTTTCAAAAGCTACATTGATGTAAACTTTATTGAAGATTTATGAAAGTTAACTTAGAAAAAATATATAGGCCTTCAACGTTTTGTTTATTGTGTCACCTTTGTTAAAAGGGCCAGACAAATTTGCTTATGAGACACCTACCTTTTGTGCGCACAGTAATTCCCAAATCCCCTCTCTTAAAGATGGGCCTAAGGTAACCTTTATTTAATTAGCTGGCGGATTACCAACCGATCACATGAGTTCCACTGGGGTTCGAACCTTTGATCTCCCGCTTCGCAAGCTACACCCTAACCACTTGGTCACGGTTACATGTAAGTTACTCGTTCATTTTGTTACGGTATGTATAAGTAAAGTAGATCTATATAGACTACAGTAACTGGATGTTTGAAGTTTTGTAAAACTAATATGATGTGAGCGCAATAACCAAGGCTACATTAAAGCTGATACCGTGCTACAACCTCATTACACACTGGTTTGAATGTCAGGCTCGTGGCTTAATATATCATGTAATAATTCTTATCTCTTGAACATAGATGTAATTCGTCTTGTTCCAAAGAAACAAATGGATTAATGCCATTTTCTGCAGATTTGAATTTAATATGAGAAGTTTTTGTTAGTAATTCTAGAAAATTTATATTTTCTAAAGAAATTATTTCTGCTGCTGCCAGTACCACGCTCAAATCTTACACCTGCGACCTTTTAATACTAGTAATTACCCTTACAATCTACCCTGAGCTCATTCTTAATACTCGAGCTTATAAATAGGAGATATAAAAAGCTTACAATTTATTCGATATTGCTTTAACTCTTTAATTCGTTTTTCCATAAATGTGATTTTAACGGTTTAAACCAACCCAAAACAAATTTAATTTCTGAACATGTTTAAAATGTGATTTCGAACCGAAAGATTTATATGTATTAGTAGGCTTGGAATGTAAATTTTGGAATTTTTTCCAAGATAATTCCGCCTATGATTCTACATTTCTCTAAATAGCTCGAATATTGCAAAATACGAACTGTATAATGTAATAGTGGTTTCTTGCATGTAGAAGAGAAAATCTATATTAACGTTAAGGCGTATTAATAAATTTGATCTTCAGTTGGAAGATTATAAATTTCAGCTTCGTCTTTCGTAATATTTGTGTCTGGTGCTTCAGTACAGATGTGGTTATCAACAATAAGTTATGTGATTCTAGCTGTTATTTATTGACAAGGAGAAAATTACTGTAGCTTACAGCAAGGTCTGCCTTTGAAAAGTGCACTGTCTGTCCTTCTCCATCTGAGACAAATATTATACCTACAGTACAACCCCGTCAGAGCGACCCTCTCTTGTGCAACAACTTCCCTTCAACAACAGCATGATTGTTTCCCACTGCATGATTTAACTATTAATTTAACCTCTCTAGAGCAACAACCTCTCAACAACAACGTGGTTTTGTTACTCCATAAGGGTGTTGCTTTGGACAGATTGCACTGTATACAAAATATCAAAAACTGAATATTTGACTCCCTGAAATTCGGACGATTTTTCAAGTCCTTCCTTTTTCTGAATTTATCAAAAGTTCTCAGACAACGGGTATTTTACCCAGGTTGGACGGGGTTCAGTTTACAGGGGGTTTACTGTAAATACACATGTTTGCATGTTTATACTACGATATTAATCAAATCTAACTAACGATATCATTTATAAGTTATCAATACACATACCTCCGTCACATATTGCCGTAGTTCAGTACGAACACAAGGATAAGACCATTTATCAACAGTCGGTCGGGAAATCTTTCCTACATACCGAAACGCTTCCATTAACATTCCGCCTACGAAAATAGTTCCACTTTTATAATACTGTGGCATAAATACAAATTCAAATATTACGGGCATTCAAGTCAAAATCAGATGACTGGTGTAGAAAAGCGTAGTACTGTGGTCTGCATCAAAATTCATACGCGCCGAACGTGTGAATGCTATGTAAAGCTGAACTATCGCTCAGTTTCCAAAGCTCAGCCTAATACCTCACCCTACAAAGAAATTCAACTTGTGACTGCTTTGTTGTTCCAAACAACAGCAGAACCTTCAGAGCTTTGCTTATTGACTCGTGTTTCCTATGTGTGGATCTCTTATTATGTATCTGTTTGTTTAGTCATAGTCGTGCATCAATACTTACACTCATTGGCTTTTTCAGTTCATGATAAAACACATATTATGAAGTACTTGTTCTCAATTTTCAAGCGATATTAAGTTCCCTTTACTAGGATTGTCAACAATGTATTTTAAATAGCACCGCAATCCGAACTTCATGGAGTTGTATTCATGTGAGCTTTCTGCACACGGCTTGTTTACAAATCCTTACACTTGAACTGTTCATACTTAGATAATGCTTATGATAATTGTATGTATGTAATGCATATTGAAACAAATATTGTTTAAACTAACAGTTACACTACAGTTCAGCCGAACCTGTTCACAAAGGCCGGTCATAAAAACTTTAAAAGGTTGCATTCGCTTACAGGTGACTTGTGTTAATTGTAATTAATGACTATTCAAATGTCAATTCTATATAAATCAAACACAACAAGTGTGTTAAAAACAAAATGTAGATTTAATCAGTGTACAATTCATGGAAACTTTGTACATGCACATAACATATTTACTATCTGGTTTATCAAAACGTTTATAACAAGATAAAGTCCATCAAATACAAAATGAACATATCAATACAGTAAAATTCCTGAAAACCGGATCGCTTCCGGACTGGACTAAAGTCCGTTTTTTCAGAATTCCGGTTTTAGACAACTTTTGATGAATTAATACCTAAAAATGGAACTTGAAAAAATCATCCGATTTTTAGAGAATTCCGGTTTTCAGGGAGTCTGAATTTCAAAGGGTTTACGATACGAACAGAACGTACATCGAAGCAGTGACTCTCTTATTCTAGTTTGTACTAGATAGTTTAAAGAGATGTGCTGTCTTCACGGGGACTGTTATAATACCTCAATGTAGTGTTTGATATTTCTGTCGAAATAGTATGGGGTGAGGACAATATTGGACCAACTTTACCAAGACACATGACACAAAAAGGCGCCTTAAGTGGATATAGACGTACCCACGACTGTTGACTTAGAGCATGCATGATATTCAGACTTTTAAGCAGTGTTACAAACAACATTTATACAGGTTCTAGGAACTAGTATCAGCATTGTCTTGTATATTTGTTACGTTTGCAACTGAATTGTCATCATCTTCAGTTGTTCCTTGTACATCTAACGACTGTTTCACTGATTCTTCACAGGAACCCACGTCATTTGTATGTTTAACGATTCCGTCAATGTTAGCACTATAAATATCATTACTTGTCTCCTCTGAGCTGGTAATTTGACTTGTAGTATCATCATTACCACCATCAGGCTGTCTAGTTCTAGCGAAGGGTTCTTTATCTACTTCTTCAGATGTGTTTCTACTCAGTATATTAACATCACCATCACTATCATCAGAATGTGATGGTAATTGATCACATATTTCATTCTTGCAATCTAGTCTATCATGTTTCAAGTAACAAATTTCTCGCGTCATTGACGCTTCACTCAAGTCATGACCTAGTTCGTGGAATGTTTCTGAATCTTGATCTTCTTCATCCTCTTCTGTATTTGTTCCGGTATTCAGTGCTGAAACTTTAGAATAGAACCATATTACACAACAAATTATGCGAAGCTATACTCTCTTAATTAATGCAAGCTTTGATCCATAAGAGGTCCAGCACGATACATTTTCTGGAGAAACTGAACCATTTCATTAACTGTAGATCAAGATACATAACAGTGATAAGAAATTTGTAGAGAAGAGCGTATCCATTTGCTTGGCGAATGTCAAACGTAATGACGTGTTCAATATTGGTATGAATATTCTTTGCAATGATAAATTGTAAGATAAAATTTCTAGTAGACTTTTAAGACCTAGTATATTAATGTAAATTAGTAACATAATTAAAGTATATCAGACTTACTCATATCAAGGCCTGACATGTCAGAAGTGATGCTTTCTGTGTCAGCACCGACACATGGCATTCTGGGTATACGTGCCCATAATTTTTCTTTTCTGTTTTGATGAATTTCTTCGGATATTGATTCAAGTTTACGGAGGGATTCGTTGTATATCACTTTGTTACATTTAATAGCAGCTTGTAGATCGATAACGTTTTGTTTTTGTTGCTATAAAACAATGAAAAAGACAAAATAAGAACATTTTTAATACAAATGCTAGTTGTGCATCTTACAGTCAGAAATTTGGGCAAAGTAATGCGAGTTTGCCAAAGGTCTTTCAAATTTGCGTGACCCTAAATATACCAAAAGTAAGTACATGTATGTTGCTGACTAAACATCGAATGTTGTAAGTCAAGACGTCAGTTATAAGTGACACGAAGTGAGCAGTTCTAATTAATCTGGCAGTTGTGTTACACGGTTGTCGTCTAACTCATTACCCAGCAAACAATATCACAAGGTGGAATATGTGATCACTGAGAAAAAAATAGTACCAGAGTATATCTTGGTAGTATTGGTAGGTCACCTTTTGAAAATGTTGCTTAGCAGTCACGCAGGCATAAGTATTTTTAACATTACATTCCTGTACTTAACTAAAAAACGGAATATAAAACCAATCTTTTTAAATCGGTAAAACATTGGGGTGGGGGGTTTCGAATGTGTTGGTTACGTAACGTCAAAAGAACATTTTTTATGGATATTCCTATTATTATTGTATAACAAATCAGCTCTTTCTTACACAGTAATGTTTGAAAATGTATGCTATTTTTAACAGTATATGAATCAATTTGAAATAACAAAGAGCTATATATTCATCTTCTTCTTCGGTATTGTACAAACTCCCTTCTGGAGCATCGTTGTACAGTGGATTTGGAACACGTGATAAAAATCACTGTCTTTTAGTTGCAAAACCATTTACAAACTTAAAGCAAACATAAAGCAATAATTACCATAAGTTTTGTGTCCATTTCAGATTTAAGCTCAAAGTACGGTCTGGCTTTTTTTATTGACTTTGAAAACTTCTTCTCCACAACTTGTTTACGTGTTTCTAGTTCAGCAAATTTAGCTGATCTGCGTTTATGATCCTGTTCACTTTTAGCTTTGTCTTTTTCAGCAATAGTTACCTTAGAAAAGTAATAAAACTTGGAATACTTGAACTACAATGTACATGTAATTAGATCTGTATGTACTTCATCATTATGAGAGACACTTTCATCAGAAGATTTTATTTTGTCAAATACCGAATACTCTATCTTGATACATACATGTATATCTGTAACGAACATGTCTTTATGTTATTTATTTATATGCATTTTTATTGTTAATTGACCTAAAGATGTATATTGTGCTATTACTAAAATTATATACATTTTTGACCATCATATGATGATAACACAGGCCTTTAATTTTTAAGGATGGCTTTATCTATTTAAACTCCGCTTCTAACAGTACTCTCAGTGCTTTGATTTAATTCACGGAACTTAAGTTGAGGATAAAATTGGCTATCCAATAAGCGAATAAATAATTTGTAATTGATTATTCCTACAACCAGTGGTATGGAAAAATCCTCTCCCCTCAGTACTTTGATTAAAATCTTTGGCATTCTTCAAACATATTTTCAAAGAATATAAAACCGTCGTTCAAACGTTTTAGTTTCGAAAAACGACTTAGTACACACTGCGCATGTGGAGCACTAAGACGTTTAGAATGCATGGCTACGTGTTCTTCCCAATAAAGCTGTAGAATCGCTATTTCTCCTTTTAGCCTTCTTATTTACGACGAACACCCAAATATACACTCTAACCTATGCTAATGTTTATTTTGTCCGTAAACGTTAGTTAGAAACATAATTGATACAGTGTTTGATGTTTTATAAGGCGCCATTATATAACTACGTTGGTATGGTATTTACAAGTTCATCTCATATAGACAGAAGAAATCAGACAATCTCATGTGATCAATGTCTATGAAAAACATCTGTTTGGTGGAATTTATAAATGCATAGATGTGAGATTACAGACAATGATAACGAAATTGCTTTTATTGTAAGGAAATTACCTTTTGTATAGCATGATTCAACATTTCCTGCCAAGCAGACGAGAGTTGTGTAGCAGATGTTGTCGCTTTTTCAACCAGACGATTTTCAGCTAAAGCTACTGTCTCCTTAGCAGCATTGTATATACCAGAAGCCGTCTGATACTGTCTGGCTGCTTTTAATGCTTCACTTTGTGCCTGCAGTACACCAATAACTACATTGTAGTTGCAGTACATCAATGACTAGTTGCAGTACATCAATGACTAGTTGCAGTACATCAATGACTAGTTGCAGTACATCAATGACTTTTGTAACTTCAAAGTTTTCATTTAAATATTAAACTTTTTTTAGAAATTGAATAAAAGAAAGTCTGGCAAATTATCTTTTATATGCAGTATAATTTTATCAACCATGCTCAACATGAAATTATACACGCGTATCGTTACACATGGATAACAGTGTAACAGAGCAATTATAGAATGTCAACCAAAAGAAGAATTACATTTTGTAACTTATTAAAACTCCAAAGGTTATTTTTTATGAATTTGTTACATGAATATCTCATGAACTTTGATGATTTAGAAGAAACAATAACTGCATGTACTAGTATGTACATGTACATTCAATGTTGTATATTCTTTCCAATTCGATTGAGGCCTCATCCTGAAGATTAGGTAGTTCACGCATGCGTAATTAACTGAGTTAACATGCCTTAAGATAGCCAGCAGCAAAGTGCCATCAGCAATACAATAACTTAGTTCAAACAGCTTGAATATCAAAATATATGTATACCAGTTTGGCGTCTGTTGTTAATCTGTAATATTCTCTAGCTTTCTGTATATTCTTCTTTCTACCTTTTGCCACGGCTTCCATGTCACCAGTCGTACCTGACACAATACTACGATACTTGGTTCTGGCTTCCTGATTATATATAAATACAGTACAACATCTCTAGAGCGACCCTTTCTTGAGCAACAACCTTCAACAACAGCATGATTTCCCCACTGTATAATTTACCTATCTAGAGCAATAACCTCTCAACAACAACATAAGTGTGCAACTCCTAAAGGGTGTTGCTTTCCGGAAAGCGAAAACAACTGTTTAAACTAAAGTCATGTTGTGCTTACAGATATTTTACATAGAACCTTTGAAAATTTATGGTATTTGTGTAAGAGAGTAATGTATTCAACGAATAAGGAGATGGTGTACACGGTAGCTTGAAAACTGCACGATGACATTTTTTCATTCATTTCAATTTCAAAACGCCGTTTTTCAACAATCAATTACATACGACGGCCGGTTCATCTAATCAGTTTTCCTGGACAATATTCTAACCAGCATTAACATATCCTTCCACAAGTAAAATCGATATTTGTCAATTTGCCGCGACCGTGATTCGAACCTGGATTGCATATGTATGACTGTGCTGAACCTCACCATGCAATACATCATAGCAATCATGATATTTCTCAATCGTAACTACTCGGGCATTTCCGTACTTGAGAAATACGTCTCGTACATGTATAAGTGTCGGGTTACAAATCTATGTTATGCGGTTCCGGTCACTAATTTTTACAAGGTACTCGTTTTTAAGAATCATCTTCAAAAGTACAGCCTTTCAAACGCGTTTATCGTTCGCGATTGATAAAATTGGCATCAAGTTCCCACTGAACGAGAAACAGATTGTTTCCATCGTTTGGTTTCCGTGATGAAAAGTAGCCCGTGAACAGCAACAACAAAATGGCGGCCTGCCTATTATGTCTGAGGCACTTTTCTCAAAGTTTAGACAAAAGCCAAGGAGTTCCGACTGGATATTTCCTACGTGAAATAAAATCAATTACAAGAATTCTCACATAAATGGAAGTTAATTGTTATACTTACATCCAGTTCATTTTCAAGTCGATTTATTTCTGAACTTGATAAATTCAACCTGTCTAGTTCTGTCTACAAGAAGAAACATTTAGTCACGTAAAGTATTTCTTACAATAAGTTATTTAATAGAACTAGCTAGAAGACAAATAAGATACGATGGTAATGCAATTTCACTAATTAAAGGCCCATTAGCTTTTTGAATTCAGTAATACAGAACAATAGATAAAATGATAGTAAAATATAAGAAATATATATTTCATCTGCTCTAAAACAATATTTACATAATGCTTTTCTTTAGCCACATGTTAGACGCTTCATCTTATTTTTTGGAAAACAAATGTGTGCTACATTTCTGTGTGTACTTACTGATTAAAAACGAAAATATAAGAATGCTTTTATTGCAAGTTAGAGGCAGTTTCACTGAGTAAAGACATCTTTCTAGGCGAAGTAAGACCAAATTTTAACATCCAAAATGCTAGTGAGACTATAACAATCACAAGATATACTAGTATAACTGAAGGAGAGATTAAGATGCGGCTAGGGTGGATAAATTTTGTTTTATTTTACTGGACTTCACCAATAATTTACTGATCGATAGTTCAGCTTTCCATAGCTGTCAATCGGTCAGCGCGCATGAATTTTTATGCGGGCCTTAGTACTACGTTTATTTACAACCGCCATGCAAATGTATAACTATATCCCGTTTCATATTTCAGTGCAAGTCTATGTAAGTTCAGTTTCCATATGTACTATCAGTACTTTCATTAATTTCGAAACAAGTTTAATTCTTATGTATAAATATTTGGTTAAATTGCTCAATGATCTTTCAAGCAAGTGCCGATTATATGCATTTTATGTAGAGGGGAATTATAAGTTTTGTTCAGTATTCAACGTTTAATCATGAAATCGTGAATTTGTGAAATAGTAAATTTCTGAAGAAAAATCGTGAAATTGTGAAATCGTGAATTTCCAAGAAAAAAATCGTGAAATCGCGAAATTGTGCAATCGTGAAATCCGGTTGTAAAGTGCGCTATTACTTACTCAGCATTCCAAAACACTGATTTAAGATTATGTACGACAAATGTACAAGTATATACATGGATATATATACACAGTCATACAGAAGGCAACTGGCGTATATGCATATTAAATGAGTCATGTAGTTTTATACATACACTATCGAATTACAAATCTGACGACAGCTTTTCTGTTTATACATTCAAGGAAATTATTGTTGTGAGTAATATAGCATTGGTTACTGCGTAATCAGCATCACTAACACGTGACATGCAAGAAATACACGATAATTAAAACATCAAACCACAAATCTCCCTTTTAAAGCAGCGTAAGACATTTGTTAAGTACTGCGAGTGTTTAATAAACGCAATGTGATGATGTTCTATCGACTATGCTAAATGATGTACATGTAGATTTAATTCAAATCAAACATAAATAAATACTTTTTAAATACATCAATTTAAAAATTCTGATTTAAGTCTAAAAAATACAGAATTAATTTATTGTTTTGGAATGTGGAGCAAGTTTCAAAATAACAAATAGCGAACTTTTCAACCGGAAGTGGGCGTTTTATCAACATTTACGAATCAAAATAAGAAAACATGTTTAAAACCTGAATCCGAGGGTCTGGTTCACAATTTTCATCATCAGAGCTCCCATCCGGTAAACTGTCCGTCTCCCTGTCCGTGCATGTCAATGTTTCCGCCATTTTACGATGATTTAAATGCAGACGTATTTAGATATCGGTGGTAGAAATAAACCTGGTGATCTCACATACATATATACTTCAGTACATGATGTCATGTTCTTACATATAGTTAATGTGTGACAGATGGTTTAATATAATCAATGCAGCTAAAACGTACGTTGACAAATCTATAATGAATGATTAAGCCGGACCAGGGCCGTATGAACTTGGCGGTCGCTAGGGGGTAGCCTCACCCAATAATTTCGTCTTTAATGATACATGTAATTACAAAAAAGGCAGTGTTTTTCTTCCCCTCGTTTTCAGACAAATAATCTGAAATTGCTCCCTATGAGCCTGTAATCGTCTAGTTTATATTACGGATAAATATAATATCCTTCCTCTATAAGTACTATACACTTGTACATGAGTCCGGGGGAGAAAAACATAATATTTCTGTGATGTGAATATAGCATTCTCTGAGCACTATCGATATTTCATCGAGTGTATGAATTTCAAGTACAAAATATCGCGATTAATCGAAATATAAACCATCATCTAATCATGCATTGATTATTGTGAAAAATATAAAATCGCCATACACAATGGTGTTTTGTCTCGTAATTAAACATTAAAATATCATGTTGAATAGGTTTGACTCACGAGACTTAGGAAGCATGCACTATACTTCCCATCTTTAACATGTAATGCGTATAGTATGTGAGACCAACACCATATGTCACCATTATACATGTATCTACACTATACAAAATATTGAACATTTGTCATTAAGTGTATAACCACAACATGTTGATATGAAGTCCTGAAGCTTATTGTGGTTGATAAAGTAAGATAAATACAGCTGATAGTGGGATCAAAAGGTGGTAAATTAAACAATACTCTATCTGATTGTGTAATTACTTTGATGCAATTATCTATGAAGTGTTTAACCGTACTCCCATATATCACAAACATACAATAATTCAAAACTTTTTGAAGTTTGAATAAAACATGATTGTTTCTCCCAATTAAGGGGGCAATGTGTTACATCCAGGGACAATGTGTTACATATAGGGGAAATCTGTTACATCCAGGGGCAATGTGTTACAACCAGGGGCAATGTGTAACATCCAGGGGCAATGTGTAACATCCAGGGGCAATGAGTTACAACCAGGGGCAATGCGTAACATCCAGGGGCAATGTGTAACATCCAGGGGCAATGAGTTACAACCAGGGGCAATGTGTAACATCCAGGGGCAATGTGTAACATCCAGGGCAATGTGTTACAACCAGGGGCAATGTGTTACAACCAGGGGCAATGTGTAACATCTAGGGACAATGTGTTACAACCAGGGGCAATGTGTTACAACCAGGGGCAATGTGTAACATCCAGGGGCAATGTGTAACATCCAGGGACAATGTGTTACAACCAGGGACAATGTGTAACATCCATGGGCAATGTGTAACATCCAGGGGCAATGTGTTACAACCAGGGGCAATGTGTAACATCCAGGGGCAATGTGTTACAACCAGGGGCAATGTGTTACATCCAGGGTTAATTTGTTACAACCAGGGACAATGTGTTACAACCAGGGGCAATGAGTTACAACCAGGAGCAATGTGTAACATCCAGGGGCAATGAGTTACAACCAGGGGCAATGTGTTACAACCAGGGGCAATGATTTACAACCAGGGGCAATGTGTAACATCCAGGGGCAATGTGTAACATCCAGGGGCAATGTGTAACATCCAGGGGCAATGTGTTACAACCAGGGGCAATGTGTTACAACCAGGGGCAATGTGTGACAACCAGGGGCAATGAGTTACAACCAGGGGCAATGTGTAACATCCAGGGGCAATGAGTTACAACCAGGGGCAATGTGTAACATCCAGGGGCAATGTGTTACAACCAGGGGCAATGTGTTACAACCAGGGACAATGTGTTACAACCAGGGGCAATGAGTTACAACCAGGGGCAATGTGTAACATCCAGGGGCAATGAGTTACAACCAGGGGCAATGTGTAACATCCAGGGGCAATGAGTTACAACCAGGGGCAATGTGTAACATCCAGGGGCAATGTGTTACAACCAGGGGCAATGTGTTACAACCAGGGACAATGTGTTACAACCAGGGGCAATGAGTTACAACCAGGGGCAATGTGTAACATCCAGGGGCAATGAGTTACAACCAGGGGCAATGTGTTACAACCAGGGGCAATGATTTACAACCAGGGGCAATGCGTAACATCCAGGGGCAATGTGTAACATCCAGGGGCAATGTGTTACAACCAGGGGCAATGTGTAAAATCCAGGGGCAATGTGTAACATGCAGGGGCAATGTGTAACATTCAGGTGCAATATGTAACATCCAGGGGCAATGTGTAACGTCCAGGGGCAACGTGTTACAACCAGGGGCAATGTGTAACATCCATGGGCAATATGTAACATCCAGGGGCAATGTGTAACGTCCAGGGGCAATGTGTTACAACCAGGGGCAATGTGTAACATCCAGGGGCAATATGTAACATCCCGGGGCAATGTGTAACATCCAGGGGCAATGTGTAACATCCAGGGGCAATGTGTTACAACCAGGGGTAATGAGTTACAACCAGGGGCAATGCGTAACATCCAGGGGCAATGTGTTATAACCAGGGGCAATGTGTAACATCCAGGGGCAATGTGTTACGACCAGGGGCAATGTGTTACATCCAGGGACAACTATGTAACTATATACTGTTTACCATACACAGAAGTTTTACCAGACCGTTGTCGACGCGAAAGATGCTCAGACCTAAGTTCACTGGTAAAACATTTGATGACGTCTGATACATTTTATATGATTACTGGCCCGCAGGTCCAATCAATTACAGATTTCCAGTGAAGATTTATGTCAACTTATACCGTGGGCTAGTAATATTTTCCCAGTAAATCGATCCTCTGATCCGGTAATAGTTCAGGTTATTCGCATACACTGATATACTTGTAAGTGTTTTACGAGAACCTTCGATGTATGCATCTGTCGGTATTTATTGAGTCTGCTCGTTTGATGCACCTATTGGTAAGCAACAGTCGTTGAAATGCATGGTATCGCATGTTTCTACTAGACAAGGGAGGTATCCGGACCGTGACAAAAGCTCCCCCGTACATTGGCTCCCTCGTCATAGTTGATAGGGGGGAGACAAAGGCTCACCCGCGATTTTACTATCTTGGACATTCGCTGCCCTGTATAATGTAAGCTAGAGTTCCTTAGCGGGTTTGTAATTAGTATTGCATCTCTTATGTAGACTGAATGCTGTACAACGTATCCAAGTCGGATAGTTGTATTTAATGTAAAATTTATTCAACAAGCGAAATTTTACAATTATGTTGATGCAGATAAGATTTGAAGTCGTCTGATTGAAACAAGCATAAAAATCAGAAATAATATAATCACTGTTTTTCAATTGTACGTGTTTAAATGCGAACCCAGACTTTTATCTAAAATAAATGTAACTAGAGCTGTCACACAGGTGACTAATACCCCCGCCGCCGCTTTGACACTAATATTGCAATAGTACACTATACGGCTAAGTTCAGGGGGACATAACTCTGCAATGAGTGCATCGCTGGGCATGAACATTGTGTCTTGCACATCTACACTTGATGGTGATAAGATTTACCAAGTTTCATCGCAATAGCTTATAAAAATTAATGTGAAAGTAGTTCGCTCCACAAACTTTATGCGGACAGACCGACAGACCGACCGACCAACCGACCGACAGAGTGACTCCAATATACCCCCTCTCAGACTTCGTTTGCGGGGGTATAAAATTTTATGAGATACATACGTCATCACAACGAGGCTGACAGGTAATTTTGTATGTTCAACACTGAATTCCTTCATAAAAATGACTACACCCATACATATATAATATGTATATAACCACTAATCATCAATGTGCGGTGCAGATAAAATCAAATTTTACTGAGAATTGTTTGTTGTCTTACTGGCTCTCAATTTGTCATATAGTTCAATTTTCTTATAGTCAAGGTCGAAATTTGGACGATACCATTGTGAAGGTAATCACTGTAAATTGTTGACCAAAATCATTTAAAATCCGTAGAAAAGTATCATTCAAGTGAACCAGAGTCGTTGTGTACTGGGAAAGGTGACGTGTACATACACGTCATTTTACATGAAGCAGATGTGAGTGGTTCGAACTCAGTCAATGGCACTTTCTTTTTTAATTATATGTACATTTATCTTTTTTAATTTATTCATTGAACTATGTTTGTTCTTGTTACCTGCGTGTATACACGCTGAATAGTACCTTTTTGTATTTCAAAATAGAAAAAGGAAAGAAGAAATGTATATTTGCTCTCTGATGTATTTCTCAAAGTTTTTATTTCTTTTATACATAGTTCACGTATCTACAATATTTACCTCCCTTGGCAGCCATCTTTGATTGCAAATTTCTTATGTGCTTAATACAAAAAATCTGAAAATTGGTTATTAAACAATTCGGTTTATAAAAGATAACTTAATCATGAAGTTGTTAAGTCCATACGTACATCAGGTTTAAGAAAATGTAGTTGTCACATAAGAATATCCTATATTGAGAATTATTAAAACAAAAATATAAATATCTTCTATTAATGCTTGTTGAATTTGCCATCAAAGATGGCCTCCAAGGGAGGTAAATATTGTAGATGTGGGAACTATGTATACATCCTATTGCACGAAATCCAGAATGCAAAAAACGATTTTTCACATACTATAATATACTAAACATCTAAACCGGTTTCTACTTATTATATAATTACACCACAATTAAAATAATGTATAAATGCTAATCATCCATGTGCGGTTATTTTTATAATTTCACGAAACAATACAAATATAAAACTCGGATGTGTTTTATAAACACCATGTCCCCTCTGGTTGCCCTTTTTGAAAATGCACAGGTCCTGTAGAGATTGTCATGATGAACCAAGATATGAAGTATGATGATTGCAGGTGGTAGCCTTTTGATTTAATAGACAAGGTTAAAGTTTGGTACAGGCAAACAAAGGACCGTAAACCTGCTAAAAAGTATCGAATCACAAAACCCTGACAATATGTGCTGGTGAACTTGGTGACAATAGTTCTATCAAAGTTTGGTAAGAATCCCTTGAGAAATACAGAAGTAGTTTTTCTCTATATATTACATATGCACAAAATAAACAAAGGGCTATAATTCCGTCAAAAATGATCGAATCACAAAACCCGGAATATATGTGTTGGGGTTCTTGGTAACAACAAGTCTGTGAAAGTTTCGTCAAAATCCCATGAAAAATGTAGGAGAAGTATCCTAAAAGAAATGTCGGAATTCTTTTAAACACAATGACCCTGTGACCTTGACCTACTGACCTGAAAATGCACAGGTCCTGTAGAGGTTGTCATGAGGAACCTACATATGAAGTTTGATTTTATAGGCAAGGTTAAAGTTTGGTACAAACAGACAAACAGAGAGGCCAAAAACAATATGCCCCCGATCTATCGATACGGGGGCATAAAAACATTTTAAACATCATTTTCTTATCGATATATGTAAAAGTTAACATTTATTAAAATGAAAAAAAAAGTTTAAAATAACAATGATGTCTAATATCAGACGCAGTCCTCAAGATTCACTTACCTTATGCTTTATCAACCGCGCCAGTGCACATAGGACAGTGATATATAATGTTACATAGATTGCTCTATAACATATTACAATAGTATTAGAGTTACAAATGGGATCTTCCATGTATACAAAAACATTGCTGACCTAAAAATTGAACTATACACTGTCGACCAGTCAAGGTTTTACGTTGGAATATTTGAGTAGAAAGAACTTTTAAAAAAGTGATTGTATACGTTATTTTGAATTCGAAGTATATGGATTTCACTTGGAGAACCGAAAAATACCCATTTTAAAACACCTTTTTCATTATTGAATAGGTATTTCCTAACTAGGGTGCGCACCCTAGATAGAGCTATTTTAAGACCCCTGCCAAAAATTAAACCTCGCTTTCAAAACTAGGTAAATGCACGAAAACTACATGTTATGGTGGTGTTGAATAAACATAAATAAGGCAAATATATTTTAATACTTAAGGTGGGTCGCGGGTTTCCTCCCGAAAAGTATTCAGTTTCTAGAAGTCAACTCACAAGAAAATCTTTTTGCAGGAACATCCTTCCAAGTATTGGCTAAAGCAAAAATGATGTATTCAAATGATATTTCCATTGAAACCGCTAAAAAACGGCCACCTAGTGGAGCGATATGTTGTATACGTTTTGTTTTTATTTTCGCGTTATTTCTTGTACTGCTCCGATAATTTTGTATATTAAGCTATGAAATTTACTGTGCACAATGCTGAATCATTTACAAATCCGAAAAAGTTAATATAGCTTCATTTTGCCGTCATTAAATCTTAAAAGGTTTTGATCGAACTCTGTAGTGGTGGCAATTTTTCGGGAGAAAACCCGTGACCCACCTTAACTAAAACCTCGTATTGATAAAGAAGATTAATTAAAACACGTTTTTCTTACTGTGCACGACCTGTCTGACATGTTTCGTTGTTTACATAATTAGAAATACAAGACAAAATAAGAAGTACACATTTCTAAAAATAGACCGAGGATACCCTTTCGGTTTCAATATAACAACGAGTAATAAAGGTTTCCTTTCTTAATTAATAGCAATCTTTGCCGAAATACTTCAGCATGTGCTAGATATTGTCCAAATCAACTTTTCCGTCAGTTCTTTTCTTCACATGCATAATTTGAGAAAGGAAAGCAACTGACCCCCTTTATATGTTTCTGTTTTGTTATGTGTATTTTACACACAAGTAGGTTTATCTGTACATAGTTTGGTACAATAAAATATTGGTTACTTCCCTTTCTTCTGGTTGAAATGTTTACACAAGATCACAGTTGAAAACACGAACTCAACCTCATAAAACACACCATATTTGTGACCAAAACGTATTATGTAAGGCTTTAGGCTTCAATTAATTGTTTACTAGGTACAGAAGTGTTGTAACAAGTAATTGTTTGTCCAAGTGCCAACCTTATTAATTTTATAACTGACAAACTTTGGTCTAGACCTCTATGTTTGATTTACACCATACAACCAGAGACGTATTAATACAAGTCTCTGATAAAGGTCTTGTGCATTACATCTTAGCAAACAATTGTATGTAGTTAGTTTGAGATCCCCCTATAATTAACAAAGTTAATTAACAGTGAAACAAATCTGAACATACGCATGTACACGCACTCCATCACTATTGTGACAACTAAGTCGCACTCCATCACTATTGTGACAACTAAGTCGAGCCCACTACTGGGACTAAACGAAGATTATTTGACCATCTCACATATTCATATTTCCACAAATAACAACAGCATACTGATATATGGTTGTATTTATAAGACATGTTAGTCAAAAGAGTTATCAAGCTAAACATTTTGTACATTATACCATTACATTAACTAAAGCACACAGATACACAGACAACAAGTCGAAATCTTGTTAAACAAAACACAATTAACAAATAACAATGTTAGAACTAACATAAACATTTTAATAATCATTCATGTATCAACACATTGGTCAATACTTGAATCTAAGTGACTTAATTAATTAATCTTATTAACAAAAAACATCAAGTTTTAACTATAAGCTAAGCATACTACTGAGTACATGTATTTATACATGAAATACAGACATACCTTAGCTAAGAGAGATTTTAAACATTTAAATCTGGCTACCTGTATTAATTTTGTAAATATTAAAAGTTTTTTTTATCTATTGATCGTTTTGGAGATCTACTGTCATCTCTTCAAGGTAACTATCTTACTACCATTATTAAGTTTTTTAGTGCTAAAGAACTGCTTTCTAGCTAAAATATGTCTATAAGACATGTCCTTGGTCTCATTTAACAAACAGTTAGTTAAAAGTTAAAATAAGCTGCAATAGAAACTTCATCAGTACAATTAATATAATAGAAGAATAAAACAACATAACTACAAATTTGATACTAGAGCTTGATACAGAAGTGACTAATAGCCCTGCCAACGCTTTGACACGAATGATGCGAAAGTACACTGTAAGGTTAAATTCAAGGGAACATAACTCCGGAATGTGCGGATCACTCGGCATGGAAATTGTGTCTTGCACATTTACACTTCATGGTGATGACATATTTCATGTTTCACTGCAATTGCTTAAGGAGTGTGGAAGTAGTTGACTCCACAAACTTTTGAAACAGTATGCGGACGGACAGACCAACCAGCGGACTCACAGAGTGACTCCAATATACTGCTCCCAAACTTTGTTCGTGGGGGTATAAATTTAGCATTAAGTCTTAGCAATCTTACAAAAGCAAAGAATATTGTTAAACCCTCTGTCATTAATAGCAATGTTGTTTCAACTTATTTGTGTTAAAATATTCAAGGTACCGGTATCTAAACAAATAAAATCATAAGACAAAAAAAATCAAATCTATTAATGTGTTATATAAAGAAAAATATGACATGGTATACAAAATAAAAATATGACAACCAATTTACATACATGGGTCATGTAGCTAGGGAAATCTAGTAGTAGTTTAACCAACTCCCAGACCACATATTTAGTATATTCCTATTCAACTCTGAGAAAAATTCTGGTTGTGATCTAGATACCTCCAAGAGCGGACAGTATCAGGATTACATTTTTAAATATGGTACAACCAATAACAATGTCTACAAAATATAAATGTTACCATACACTGGTACATGTATAATATCACAGTTAAAGTGGAATTAGATGATGTTTAATGAAAAGCATTGAAACACATGCATCACAAATTATTCATGCATTTAATACTTAGGACACACCTGACTGCTTACACATAGACATATAGGCAGAATGAAAATGTATAGACAGACTTTTTAAAAACTTTTCATGATAATAGCATATGACCTATCACAAGCCAAAGAATTACATTCAAGGGCAGGCAATTAAAAAACGAGCACCTCAACCCACATTTTTTCGCTTAAAATGTTTGTATTATCATATATTATCACGAGTTCATTTCTGAATCTGGAACAAAATACACTACAACAAATCATCAATACTGTCAGTCATGCCATGTCGTTTTTTTTCTCTTAAAATGTTTCTATTATCATATAACATATATGAACATGCAAAGTTTAAAAAAAAAATCTGTCTATACATTCTCAGGCTGCCTATTTTTTAAAAATATGTGTCTATGTGAAAGCTGTCAGATATGTCCCTAATGAAAGCATTTCAACTTATGCAAATAATTACTATGTATATTCATTTACTCAAATTTCAAGAAAAATAATAAGATGTTTACAACCAATACAGAAGGCCAATGGCCATAAATTATATATCAATTGATTTCAATAATTATGTAGTTAAAAACAAAAATCAAAATATTGGAAATTCATTTTTGTATGTCAGAAAACATACAATGGAAAAAACTGGTGATACATATAATGACAATAAATGAAACATTGTGATAATGTGCTTATAAGTAAAATGCCCAGATTTTTCATTACAAATTTCATCGTTTAATTCAATATAGTTACTTAATAGCAAGATACAAATAATCTCTTTAGTGTAACTTACTGCAACATTTAACATTTCAAATTCCATAAAAATTCCAAAATGATCGGAGACCTAGGAATATATTGTGCAATGTAACACACACAATCAGTGAAGTAGTTTGCAAACAAAATGTTTCAGAAGTTATTTTATTCAACCAAAATAAGATGAAAATACAAGCATACAAAGCAAAAAAAATACGAACAGCAATCATGGCAATGCATTATCAAAAAGTAAAACATTTTTAATAATTCATGAAGTAATTACATTTCAAAGTGTGACAAATACAATGAAAACTATCTATTATTCTGTGTAAGAAATTACAACACAAAGATCATCAAATGTATGTCATATTGGTATCAGGAGTTCATTTCTGAATCCGGAACAATATACACTATAACAAATCTATATATAGTCACTCATGTCCTGTCAGTCACAACACTTCACCATGCTTCTAGTACAAAATATATTGGTTAATGCTGTTGTTTCTATCTTATACTTAATATCTTTTATCTCCATGGTTCTTGTTTTTTAATAACCTATTAGCACACTGGAATGAACAAGACATGTATGTATATAGTACAATCAACAAAAATAATGTACAGCAATGATGTCATGCAATAAAATTGGTAACATCAATAGGGGAGTTTGTGGTCGGAGCTGTTGTGATTGACTGGTTCCGTTTCAATACGTTTCAGTAACTGTAAAATCAGCTTAACTGAAGTATATAATGTTTTTGTATACTGCGATAATTTTCATTCGTAAGTTATATTTAAATTAACTTTTTGTGTTCAAGGATATCTCCTTAATTAGCATAAACATAGGTGTTTCATGTCAAGCTCCATAGTAACAAGAAATTTAACATGATGTTGACAAGTCCTTGATGTTGATACGACCTACAGTGCAACCTCTTCACAGCAACACCATTTGGGAGTAGCAAAATTATGTTGCTGTTGAGAGGTTGTTGCTCTAGAGAGGTTAAATTAGTAGTTAAATCGCGCTGAGTGAAAAATTCATAATGTTGTTGAAGGTAGGTTTTTGCTCAAGAGAGGATCGCTCTAGTTGTTGTGATGAAGTTATAACCAGTCAAAAACGATACACAGTATATATCTAATATTGTGGGTCATTTCAACATATGAGTGAATTTGTTGTCAACCAATTTTCAAAAATATCCGTCATTCATAGGATATGACATAAAATAACAAACAATATGAATTATGTATTTGCAGAATCAAAATCATGGGTATTCAACCAAATACTAACTAGTATGAAGATAGTTTATAAACCTATGAATGAGGCACAGCTTTCTTTGATCCTAAGCTTTTAATGAAGTTTGATGCAGTACTGCTAAATTCTGGTATACGACATATACCCGGTTCTTCGTCACATATATATCCTTTAGGACAACAGTGCTGATTATCTTTACAACAGACACCCTGAAAAGAAACAATTCCACATACAACAAGAAATTTACACTTCACAGACATTATTATTTAACACCAATGTTCAATTCTTATCGACCTTTGAAAACAACAATCAATATGCAGACATTGTACTAAAATTTTATGTGATTAAACAAAGAGTTATCTAATAAGAACATTTAAATCCAATCAGTGGCATTTAGTAAATATGTCTAATCAAGATAAAGACAGACTTACAGCTGGCAGGGGACAGCAGTTGTACCCGCCCTGTCCGTTTGTGCAACATGTGTTTTGGTCTGGACACGTCGTTTGATCTGAACATGTAACAGTTTCTATACCTTCATTCACCACTAAGCCTTTACCAATACTATTCAAGATAATACTAGCATCATGAGAAAGACTTTGTGTACTGATGACATTACTTATCCATGGCAACTTCATCAAACCTCGTTCACACATACCAGATGCGAGATTACAATAATACGAATGAGGACAACAATGTTGTCCATCATCACAACATACAGCCTAAAATAAGAACATAAATTCAATGAACAATCAATGACGCAATATAATGGAGCTGTATACTACTGGAATAAGAGCTTAAACAGTAACAAGAGGGCCTTGATGACCCTGTAATCGCTCACAAGAAAAATGAGTGAGGCTACTTTCATCTTAATCTTTTATTTGGCAAGTATAACATACCATAGAATAAAAATTAGTGTAGATTATTCATCAACAAATTACCTGTTTTGGAAAAGAAGATTTTTTTCCTTACATAGACCGAATTGTAAAATCAAATGACACCAGTGATGTGTCAAGCATTGTCTACACAATGCTATATACCAAATATTAAAGCTCTTGTTTGTTTGTATTTGAGTTTTACACCCCTATTCAACAGTCAGAGTCATATGAGGTGGACAATTCATCTAATCATCGTTTCTGGGCAGAATCAGTACTAGACTCCCATAAAGTTAATTTTTTGAACAACCTTGAATGCGGACCACCCAAGGATTATTCTAGCGTTGCACTTTGTCCAGTGATTTAGGATGAGATTTCTTTCTTAATAAAAAACGGACACACGACGCACAACACACAATGATAAGGCGATCACTAAATCTCACTATGAGCACATTGTGCTCTGGTAAACTTGAAAGAATGACTGCATTGACAGGAAACTTACATTAGGCAAAGGGCAACATCCATAGGAGTTATCACCATTCATCTTGCAACATGTCTGTCCATCTTGACACTCAGAGCCATCTAGACAAATAACATCTTTAACAGAATTTTTTGACAACTCCATCGTAAACCAGTTTAACTGAATGTTCTCAGAGTTACATTTTCCTTCAGTGGTGTCACATGTCTTTCCAGCAGGACAACAATGAATATGATCATTACAACAGACAGCCTAGAAAACAAATTCTCACTTTACTAAACATAACAAGAGGACCAAGATGGCCCTTGATCGCTCACCTGAGAACAAAGTCACTATAATTAATGACCAGATAATGTAGTTTCCACCTCGTATAACCCAATTTTATGTAGATTTTAATATCAAAACCAACAATGAAGGTATAATACTGTTAAACAAGCTAAAACGTAGCAAATTTTCTAATCCAAGGGCCCATAACTCTTGAAGTTCTGGTCCCATTCCGCCCATAATCGAACCTGTCAAAGATCTTTTGGTTATACACATTTACTGAAAATATTATCAGGATTGGTGAATAAATGAAGGCGCTAGAGTGTAAACAAGCTAAATATAGCAAGTTTTTTAAGTCAAGGGCTCATATCTCTAGAAGTTATTGTCCGATTTTGCCCATAATCGAACTTAGCCGAGACATTGTGGCCATATACATTGTGAGCAAGTTTGTTAAGAGCTGTGGATGCTAGAGTGTAAACAAACTAATTGTGGACGGACGACGGTTGACGGACATTAATCGATCCTAAAAGCTCACGTGATGAATCAGATGAGCTAAAAAGTATTCAGACTATAAATAAGTTTTCAATTAGTTTTGCACCTAAAATGTACAAACAGGGCTGTAACTGAAATATATCTTATCATCATTAACTTTCTGAGTTCAATACAAGTATTTTAATAAACATTTTTGGACAGGTTAGAGTAACCAGTAAGGATCTTTGTATGGTTTTCTGATTGTACTAATTGAGTTCTATACATTACTGTACTTATATAACAGCAAACAGTAGACCTGCATTCTATATATTGTACTCAGAAAATATGCCACATATTTTACAGGAATGATCAGAGATGGAGAGAAAATTCTACCAATCTGGTCATCAAATGAATCACTGGGAAAAAGTGCGGCACAAGTCAGAATCCACAATCTGTAAACTAAATGCTTAACCAACAAAGCTACGGGGGTGAGATTCACTATCAACAGTACTAAACCTCATCGAATAAGAGAATTCAACATGAAAACACAATGGCAATCGTTGTACAAATATAACATTATGTGGGATAACATTTTTTACCATTATTCAAAAACCAAACATTTCTAAATACAAAAACATACAATGCTGCTGTGCTGACGCAGATGGAAATTCAATGCTTCCCTTCTGATATAACAATATTTTTTGTATAGTTTGATGTAGCTGCAACTCACAAATGCATCAAATAATCTCTAAGCATATGTAGTCTAAGTTTTACCTTAGGCAATGCAAATGTCTGGTAACCATGAAGGAAGTTACATATTATTAACAAGCGCCTTTTTTCAATTCATTTAACATTGCTCAAGGTGCCTGAGCTGATATGTATTCAAGAACTTCTGGAAATTTAGTCACTTTACCCATGTATAACAGGCTTGGCGTTTTAATTAATTACTGAAGACTAATGTCCTGCACGTGACACATACATCTCCTCACAAATTTATGTATTAAATCATTTTATGTTGGAGCGCCATAAAAACTCACTAGAAGCATAAGTTCATAAGTAACATCCCATTTCCATAGATATGTTGTAAGGATATAATTTTTGAAACCTCAAATACCATATTTAGGTGAAGTGGTATTAAGGGAAAGGAGGGCTTTTTTCTACGAATCTTTTCTCAATATAACCTATTCTAATTCAAAAACCAACAATTCTCATGAGCTCAAATTCAAATTTGTCAAGCAAAAGCTCATCAGAAACTTTTCTTCATATTCTACAATACCATTGCTAAGGATCTTTCTTTTGCATAACTTGACCCAGTTCCACATAAAATGACTTACGTAACTTCTTGGAATAGTACAGGAAGGTAGGCCTATCCAACTTCAGTTTAGGCACAATCATTTTTTTTCCAATTCATTCAACATTGTTCAACACGCTTATATCTTTAACAGTTTTCAAGTACTTCTCGATATGCCCAAGAAATTAATATAAATCAGTATATTGAAGATTTGGGTTATAATTAATCAGTCAAGACTAACACTTTAAGAGTAACACTTTTGACTAGGTACAAAGCTGTTGTTCCATGTAAGTCAAAGTAACAGGCAGGATTGGTGAACAATTTTCTAATCACAGAGTGAACCTGATTTTTTAGCTAAATGCTCACATTTATTCAAATAAGTCAAGCAAAAGTTCATAATATACTTTAATTCATATACAACAATACTACAGCCAATACCGGTATTTTTTCTTTGGTGTTTCAATATAATTACACCTTAAAAAACACCTCAGATTATTTCTTATAGTTGTACATAAAGGTGACTTTTACTCACCTCAGGCAATGGGCAACATCCCCATTGTCCAGATGACAACTTGCAACAAGTATTTCCACTTGGACATTCGTGTGTGCTGTCACATTTGACTGCACTGACTTCTATTGCAGGTGTTTTCATGAACCAGTCTATTTGTGTATTACCATGGTTACATTTTCCTGATGATACATCACAGGTTGTTCCACCGGGACAACAATGGACACCATCACTACAGCACACCGCCTAAAATACAAACCTTGGGGTAATCATAAGGAAAGTGACATACATACTAATGGATACACAAACTATTTCTTTTTTGAATTCATTTAATATTGCTCAATGCACTTGTGCTGGTATGTTTTCAAACAATTTTAAAACAAGATGCCAAGCAAGATTTGGCAAAATGTCAAGTCCATGAATTCACAACTATGATACATCAGTCTGATACCTTAACCTTTCGCATAATGGTTAGGGTTTAAATAAAAACTAAAAGCCAACCCATTAGAAGTAACATTTTTACCAGGTACAGAATTGTTTTTCAATGTTTGTTAAAGAATTGTTTTTCTTTCAATATGAACCTGATTTTTAGCCAAAGACGCAGGTCCTGTACATGACATAAACATCATAGCAAACATTAAGGTATATCTTTCATTAAATCCCGGCTGTAAGTGTCAGCAGGTTATGGTCTGCACTAAACATCCACACGCATGACTGTACATGCACCGAACATTTTAATGCCCTGACTCGCACACGCACATCACCATACCTAATATCTGTGCAAAGTGGTCCCGAAATAACTCAAGAACTGCCATACGAATCTTTCAGACCAAATTTTAGAAAATCTTGGAAGAGCATGAATTTAACATTTAAACTAAGGATACTGGTCTTGTGCGACACAACATTGAATTTTAAAATGCCCTAATCAACATAGAAATGTTTTAGAATAGATCTTTCGAATCTGTTTTTCGCCTTTGACCTCCAAGTGTGAACTTGACGCTTGAGCCAGAGGCACAGACGGAGGGCGCATATATCCAACCACATATATCCAACCACCCTTGAGACCTCACAGCCAGCTCACCATTGGCACAGGACAAAAGCTGACCAGAAACTAAATGTCATACATAAAAAAATATTTCATAAAATGCATTGCAGGATATGCTTATTCAACCCTACTCAAACGCCATATTTCAGTCAAGGTAGTACTAGACATTTGCGGTTTAAGACGGTGACGGTGGTGGACATCGGATTTCGGATTAAATTCGGGGGTCATCTCAAAAATTATTGATTCATATAGGGCAAGTGTTACTAATTATTTTGTTTGCATGTCAACTCAAAAACATGTTTATTTTACAATTTTATTCATTTTCAACAGAACTAGAACTAAACCAAGCATACGCATCAATTTCGGTTCTTTTTGTAATGAATCTGTTATACGACTCGATCTTGGTTGTCGCGAATTAATTCTGCCAGAGGGCGTTTCTGCTGTCGCCTAGCTGCGTCTACCAGGTACCTGTCGTCTATGCGGCCCTTTCCCGTCACTGGCATCGGGCGACTTTGCATTTCAAGTGACTCCTATATTGGCACATACTCAAAAGCTCTAAGCTGATTCTATGTGAATGTCATCGTAAACAGAAATTTGCACATTCATGAACAAAACTACTTATGTCTGTATTTGGCATATTGTTAAAATCAAAATTTGTTAATAAACAAAATACAAGTAAATTAATAATTCAAATGATCACGAATCTAGACTATTTAGAGTTGTAGTGTAATTTACCCTGATAATATACCCTAAATATACGCATCATATATATTATAGGACATCTGAATGATGTTCAGCGGTTTGGTTTAATGCGCCACAATGGAACTGAAATAACTTTTCCTACTTGGACACCAACATTTAATAGAGCAACTTCATATCCATACTAACTTCGTCTTGAAAATTGAGGGCTACAAACCGAGATTTGTGTATTCGCTAGTACCTACAGCTGAGCGATGGTTTATTGATATGCTACACCAGAAACACTGTGGCAACAAGTAGATTGTCAAGCTAAGGACTTTTAAATCTTTACAATGAAAAACAGCTGTTCTAGATGTAATCAGCCAAAAACGGAATCGTAAAATTACACTGACATTTGATTAGAACTAAATAAGTTCGTCATGCGTCTTTGCTCCTACTGAAACAATCACATAATATATTGATTACCTTTGGAAAATACGAGTCGTATTTATCGAAATAAATCGTAATTATTGATAGACATGTGACTTCGTATGCAGTTAGATTTGCAGTTAGATCTATTGGTCTAATGAATTGTATATACATGTGAATTATTTGCCAGTGTTAAAACACTAACCTCAGTCGGAAGGTATTGCAGTTTGTGGATGCAAAGCAGTCGTGGATATTTGTTTACGAACTTGAAAGAGGCATAGATTTTCAAGCGAAATATCTAAAACGCACTTGGGTCGAGGTACATAATTATTAACCCCCACGAGCATTCAGAAAGTTTGCGTACACACCATTATTGGTCAAGCTACGCCCCTGGAAGGTATCGAAAATTAAACAGATATGTTCGACAGTATCGTGTTTGTGTTGAGCTCAAGTGTTATTAGTCAGTAGGAACAATATGGAGACATCGACGGGAAGTTAAATAATTATTTGCCGGGTCTTTTGTGCCGAAAAAAAACAACAAATCGGTTTAATTCTGTAAATATGACATGATATCAAAATAACATGCATATACACCAATGTAATTCATTTCATTATAAATGTGAGACGACCCCTTTAATTTAATCCGAAGTTCGTCTCCGTCACCGTCACCGTTTTAAATCGCAAATGTCTAGTTACAGGAAGGTGAGATTTTTTTTGTTTTTCTAGTAATCCATTTCTAAATCATAAAGCAGTGAAATACAAAAAACAGCAATGTTCCTATGCCTTCAAATTCGTTTAGCAAAGCTAGTAAGTTATTTTTCTCCATATATAATACATTTTTGTATATCTCAATACAGTCACACCTAACAAACTCTTCTTAGTTTTTCTTATATTTACAGATAAAGGTGACCTTTACTTACCTCAGGCAATGGGCAACATCCCCATTGTCCAGATGCCAGCTTGCAACAAGTATTTCCACTTGGACATTCGTGTGTGCTGTCACATTGGACTGCACTGATTTCTATTGCAGGTGTTTTTATGAACCAGTCTACTTGTGTATTACCACGGTTACATTTTCCTGATGATACATCACAAGTTGTACCACCGGGACAACAATGGACACCATCACTACAGCACACGGCCTAAAATACAAACATCAGATAATCATAACAGAAGTTAAAAGTTTTTTTTTCAATTCATTCAACATTGCTTACGCGCCTGTGGTTTTGTTTTCAAGAACTTCTCGAAACTAGATACAAGTTAGCAATATATCATGCCCAAGAAATACTTATTGATCTATACATTTAAGCTTATACCTTAAGAGTTGGGGCTATACTAATTAATCACTGAAGACTAGCAGAGTAAAATTAGCACTTTTGACTGGGTACAAAACTGTTGTCTATGAATGTCAAAGCAACACGCAGAACAATTTCAAGATTGGTGGACAATTTTCTTATCACAGTTTGAACCTGATCTTCTAGCTAAATCCAAACATTTATTCAAAATAGTCAAGCAAAAGCTCATCATATACTTTTTATTCCTATACAACACTACTATAGCTAATATCCAAAACAAAATATTTTGTTTATTTCAACACTGTTACATGTAATAGATGCCTCGGCTACCTTCTTATATTTGTACATAGAGGTGACCTTTCCTTACCTGAGGAATTGGGCAACATCCCCATTGTCCAGATGCCAACTTGCAACAAGTATTTTCACTTGGACATTCGTGTGTGCTGTCACATTGGACTGCACTGACTTCTATTGCAGGTGTTTTCATGAACCAGTCTATTTGTGTATTACCATGGTTACATTTTCCTGATGATACATCACAAGTTGTTCCACCGGGACAACAATGGACACCATCACTACAGCACACCGCCTAAAATACAAACCTTGGGGTAATCATAAGGAAAGTGACATACATACTAATGGATACACAAACTTTTTCTTTTTTGAATTCATTTAATATTGCTCAATGCACTTGTGCTGGTATGTTTTCAAACAATTTTAAAACAAGATGCCAAGCAAGATTTGGCAAAATGTCAAGTCCATGAATTCACAACTATGATACATCAGTCTGATACCTTAACCTTTCGCATAATGGTTAGGGTTTAAATAAAAACTAAAAACCAACCCATTAGAAGTAACATTTTTACCAGGTACAGAATTGTTTTTCAATGTTTGTTAAAGAATTGTTTTTCTTTCAATATGAACCTGATTTTTAGCCAAAGACGCAGGTCCTGTACATGACATAAACATCATAGCAAACATTAAGGTATATCTTTCATTAAATCCCGGCTGTAAGTGTCAGAAGGTTATGGTCTGCACTAAACATCCACAGCATGACTGTACATGCACCGAACATTTTAATGCCCTGACTCGCACACGCACATCACCATACCTAATATCTGTGCAAAGTGGTCCCGAAATAACTCAAGAACTGCCATACGAATCTTTCAGACCAGATTTTAGAAAATCTTGGAAGAGCATGAATTTAACATTTTAACTAAGGATACTGGTCTTGTGCGACACAACATTGAATTTTAAAATGCCCTAATCAACATAGAAATGTTTTAGAATAGATCTTTCGAATCTGTTTTTCGCCTTTGACCTCTAAGTGTGAACTTGACGCTTAAGCCAGAGGCACAGACGGAGGGCGCACGCATGAATGCACAAACATATATCCAACCACCCTTGAGACCTCACAGCCAGCTCACCATTGGCACAGGACAAAAGCTGACCAGAAACTAAATGTCATACATAAAAAAATATTTCATAAAATGCATTGCAGGATATGCTTATTCAACCCTACTCAAACGCCATATTTCAGTCAAGGTAGTATTTAGAGGAAGGTGAGATTTTTTTGTTTTTCTAGTAATCCATTTCTAAATCATAAAGCAGTGAAATACAAAAAACAGCAATGTTCCTATGCATTCAAATTCGTTTAGCAAAGCTAGTAAGTTATTTTTCTCCATATATAATACATTTTTGTATATCTCAATACAGTCACACCTAACAAACTCTTCTTGTTGTTTCTTATATTTGCAGATAAAGGTGACCTTTACTTACCTCAGGCAATGGGCAACATCCCCATTGTCCAGATGCCAACTTGCAACAAGTATTTCCACTTGGACATTCGTGTGTGCTGTCACATTGGACACCACTGACTTCTATTGCAGGTGTTTTTATGAACCAGTCTACTTGTGTATTACCACGGTTACATTTTCCTGATGATACATCACAAGTTGTACCACCGGGACAACAATGGACACCATCACTGCAGCACACGGCCTAAAATACAAACATCAGATAATCATAACAGAAGTTAAGTGTTTTTTTTCAATTTATTCAACATTGCTGACGCGCCTGTGCTTTTGTTTTCAAGAACTTCTCGAAACTAGATACTAGTCAGCAAGATATCATGCCCAAGAAATACTTATTGATCTATACATTTAAGCTTATACCTTAAGAGTTGGGGCTAACTTCTTATATTTGTACATAGAGGTGACCTTTCCTTACCTGAGGAATTGGGCAACATCCCCATTGTCCAGATGCCAACTTGCAACAAGTATTTTCACTTGGACATTCGTGTGTGCTGTCACATTGGACTGCACTGACTTCTATTGCAGGTGTTTTCATGAACCAGTCTACTTGTGTATTACCACGGCTACATTTACCTGATGATACATCACAAGTTGTTCCATGGGGACAACAATGAACACCATCACTGCAGCACACGGCCTAAAATACAAACATTACAGAAGATGTTTCATATTAATGAGAACTCTCATTTTAAAAATCATTTTACATTTCATTTAACATTGCTTAACGCTCCTGTGTTTACAGGTTTTCAAATACTTCTCGATACCTAGATGCTAGTTGGAAGATGTCAGCCCAAGAACTAAATATAAATCTGTATGTTGTAGGTTTGGACTATAATTAGACACTCAAGACTAGCACATGAAGAGTAACATTTCTGACTGAGTACAAAACTGTTGTCCCATGTATGTCAAAGAAACAGAAAGACCAATATCAAGATTGATGAACAATTTTATTATCACAGTGAGAACCAGATCTTCTAGCTACATACTCATATATATTCAAGTTAAGTCATGCAAAAGCTCATCACATACTTTTCTTCATATAAAACAATAATAAAATATGGGTAATACTAGTATATTTTCTTTTCTTTCTCAATATAGTAATATGTAAAAAACGCCTCAAGATTATTTCCTACATTTGTACATGAAGGTAACCTTTACTTACCTCAGGCATTGGGCAACATCCCCATTGTCCAGATGCCAACTTGCAACAAGTATTTTCACTTGGACATTCGTGTGTGCTGTCACATTTGACTGCACTGACTTCTATTGCAGGTGTTTTCATGAACCAGTCTACTTGTGTATCACCACGGTTACATTTTCCTGATGATACATCACAAGTTGTACCATCGGGACAACAATGGACACCGTCACTACAGCACACGGCCTAAAATACAAACCTCGGGTAATCATACAGGAAGTAAGATATTAATGAGAACACTACCATTTCTTCAATTCATACAACATTGCTCAACACGCCTCTGCTTATATGTTTCCTAGTACTTCTCAAAACTAGTTGCTAGTTGGCAAGATGTCGTGTCCATAAAATAATTATTAATCTGTACCTTTAAGCTTATAGTTAAGGGTTGGGATTAACAATTAGTCACTCAAGACTACACATGAAGAGTAACACTTTTGACTGGGTACGAAACTGTTGTTCTATGAATGTCAAAGCAACATGCAGAACAATTTTAAGATTGATGAACAATTTTCTTATTACAGTGTGAACCTGATCCTCACACTTATTCAAATAAGTCAAGCAAACGCTCATCATATACTTTTATTCAACAAAACTATGGCTATTATCGAAATATTTTTTTCTTTTGTTTATTTCAACACTGTTACATATTATAGTAAATGCCTCAGCCAACTTCTTATATTTGTACATAAAGGTGACCTTTCCTTACCTGAGGAATTGGGCAACATCCCCATTGTCCAGATGCCAACTTGCAACAAGTATTTTCACTTGGACATTCGTGTGTGCTGTCACATTTGACTGCACTGACTTCTATTGCAGGTGTTTTCATGAACCAGTCTACTTGTGTATTACCACGGTTACATTTTCCTGATGATACATCACAAGTTGTTCCATCGGGACAACAATGTACACCATCACTACAGCACACGGCCTAAAATACAAACCTCAGGTAATCATAAGGGAAGTTAGATATAAAAGAAAACACTACCATTTTTTCAATTCATACAACATTGCTCAACATGCCTCTGCTTATATGTTTCCTAGTACTTCTCAAAACCAGTTGCTAGTTGGCAACATGTCGTGTCCATGAAATAATTATTAATCTGTACATTTAAGCTTATACGTTAAGGGTTGGGATTAATAATTAGTCACTCAAGACTTACACATTAAGAGTAACACTTCTGACTGAGTACAAAGCTGTTGTTTCATGTATGTCAAAGCAACAGGCAGACCAATATCAAGATTGACGCACAATTTTCTTATTACAGTGTGAACCTGATCTTCTAGAATCTAGATAAATACTCACATTTATTCAAATAATTCAAGCAAAGGCTGGTCTCATACGTTTCTTCTTATACAACAATACTATAGCTAATATCGAAAGATCTCTTTTTTGTTCATTTCAACACTGTTACATGTAATAAATGCCTCAGCTAACTTCTTATATTTGTACATGAAGGTGACCTTTCCTTACCTGAGGAATTGGGCAACATCCCCATTGTCCAGATGCCAACTTGCAACAAGTATTTTCACTTGGACATTCGTGTGTGCTGTCACATTGGACTGCACTGACTTCTATTGCAGGTGTTTTCATGAACCAGTCTACTTGTGTATTACCACGGTTACATTTTCCTGATGATACATCACAAGTTGTTCCATCGGGACAACAATGGACACCGTCACTACAGCACACGGCCTAAAATACAAACATCGGGTAATCATAAGGGAGTTAGATATTAATGAGAACACTACCATTTCTTCAATTCATACAACATTGCTCAACATGCCTCTGCTTATATGTTTCCTAGTTTCCAAAACTAGTTGCTAGTTGGCAACATGACGTGTCCACGAAATAATTATTAATCTGTACATTTAAGCTTATACGTTAAGGGTTGGGATTAATAATAAGTCACTCAAGACTTACACATTAAGAGTAACACTTCTGACTGAGTACAAAGCTGTTGTTTCATGTATGTCAAAGCAACAGGCAGACCAATATCAAGATTGACGCACAATTTTCTTATTACAGTGTGAACCTGATCTTCTAGAATCTAGATAAATACTCACATTTATTCAAATAATTCAAGCAAAGGCTGGTCTCATACGTTTCTTCTTATACAACAATACTATAGCTAATATCGAAAGATCTCTTTTTTGTTCATTTCAACACTGTTACATGTAATAAATGCCTCAGCTAACTTCTTATATTTCTACATAAAGGTGACCTTTCCTTACCTGAGGAATTGGGCAACATCCCCATTGTCCAGATGCCAACTTGCAACAAGTATTTTCACTTGGACATTCGTGTGTGCTGTCACATTGGACTGCACTGACTTCTATTGCAGGTGTTTTCATGAACCAGTCTACTTGTGTATTACCACGGTTACATTTTCCTGATGATACATCACAAGTTGTTCCATCGGGACAACAATGGACACCATCACTACAGCACACGGCCTAAAATACAAACATCAGGTAATCATAAGGGAGTTAGATATTAATGAGAACACTACCATTTCTTCAATTCATACAACATTGCTCAACACGCCTCTGCTTATATGTTTCCTAGTACTTCTCAAAACTAGTTGCTAGTTGGCAAGATGTCGTGTCCATGAAATAATTATTAATCTGTACCTTTAAGCTTATAGTTAAGGGTTGGGATTAACAATTAGTCACTCAAGACTACACATGAAGAGTAACACTTTTGACTGGGTACGAAACTGTTGTTCTATGAATGTCAAAGCAACATGCAGAACAATTTCAAGATTGATGAACAATTTTCTTATTACAGTGTGAACCTGATCTTCTAGCTAAATGCTCACATTTATTCAAAATAGTCAAGCAAATGCTCATCATATACGTTTGTTCTTATACAACACTACTATAGCTAATATCGAAAAAAAAAATTTCTTTTGTTTATTTCAACACTGTCACATATTATAGTAAATGCCTCAGCTAACTTCTTATATTTGTACATAAAGGTGACCTTTCCTTACCTGAGGAATTGGGCAACATCCCCATTGTCCAGATGCCAACTTGCAACAAGTATTTTCACTTGGACATTCATGTGTGCTGTCACATTTGACTGCACTGACTTCTATTGCAGGTGTTTTCATGAACCAGTCTACTTGTGTATTACCACGGTTACATTTTCCTGATGATACATCACAAGTTGTTCCATCGGGACAACAATGTACACCATCACTACAGCACACGGCCTAAAATACAAACCTCAGGTAATCATAAGGGAAGTTAGATATAAAAGAAAACACTACCATTTTTTCAATTCATACAACATTGCTCAACATGCCTCTGCTTATATGTTTCCTAGTACTTCTCAAAACCAGTTGCTAGTTGGCAACATGTCGTGTCCATGAAATAATTATTAATCTGTACATTTAAGCTTATACGTTAAGGGTTGGGATTAATAATTAGTCACTCAAGACTTACACATTAAGAGTAACACTTCTGACTGAGTACAAAGCTGTTGTTTCATGTATGTCAAAGCAACAGGCAGACCAATATCAAGATTGACGCACAATTTTCTTATTACAGTGTGAACCTGATCTTCTAGAATCTAGATAAATACTCACATTTATTCAAATAATTCAAGCAAAGGCTGGTCTCATACGTTTCTTCTTATACAACAATACTATAGCTAATATCGAAAGATCTCTTTTTTGTTCATTTCAACACTGTTACATGTAATAAATGCCTCAGCTAACTTCTTATATTTGTACATGAAGGTGACCTTTCCTTACCTGAGGAATTGGGCAACATCCCCATTGTCCAGATGCCAACTTGCAACAAGTATTTTCACTTGGACATTCGTGTGTGCTGTCACATTGGACTGCACTGACTTCTATTGCAGGTGTTTTCATGAACCAGTCTACTTGTGTATTACCACGGTTGCATTTTCCTGATGATACATCACAAGTTGTTCCACCGGGACAACAATGGACACCATCACTACAGCACACGGCCTAAAATACAAACATCGGGTAATCATAAGGCAAGTTAGATATTAATGAGAACACTACCAGTTCTTCAATTCATTCAAGATTGCTCAACTTGCCTCTGCTTATATGTCTCCAAGCACTTCGCAAAACTAGTTGCTATTTGGTAAGATGTCTTGTCCATGAAGTAATTATCAAGCTGTACCTTTAAGCTTATAGTTAAGGGTTGGGATTAACAATTAGTCACCCAAGACTACACATGAAGAGTAACACTTGACTGGGTACGAAACTGTTGTTCTATGAATGTCAAAGCAACATGCAGAACAATTTCAAGATTGATGAACAATTTTCTTATTACAGTGTGAACCTGATCTTCTAGCTAAATGCTCACATTTATTCAAATAAGTCAAGCAAATGCTTATCATATACTTTTATTCTTATACAACACTACTATAGCTAATATCGAAAAAAAAAATTTCTTTTGTTTATTTCAACACTGTCACATTTTATAGTAAATGCCTCAGCTAACTTCTTATATTTGTACATAAAGGTGACCTTTCCTTACCTGAGGAATTGGGCAACATCCCCATTGTCCAGATGCCAACTTGCAACAAGTATTTCCACTTGGACATTCATGTGTGCTGTCACATTTGACTGCACTGACTTCTATTGCAGGTGTTTTCATGAACCAGTCTACTTGTGTATTACCACGGTTACATTTTCCTGATGATACATCACAAGTTGTACCATCGGGACAACAATGCACACCATCACTACAGCACACGGCCTAAAATACAAACCTCAGGTAATCATAAGGGAAGTTAGATATAAAAGAAAACACTACCATTTTTTCAATTCATACAACATTGCTCAACATGCCTCTGCTTATATGTTTCCTAGTACTTATCAAAACTAGTTGCTAGTTGGCAACATGTCGTGTCCACGAAATAATTATTAATCTGTACATTTAAGCTTATACGTTATAGGTTGGGATTAATAATAAGTCACTCAAGACTTACACATTAAGAGTAACACTTCTGACTGAGTACAAAGCTGTTGTTTCATGTATGTCAAAGCAACAGGCAGACCAATATCAAGATTGACGCACAATTTTCTTATTACAGTGTGAACCTGATCTTCTAGAATCTAGATAAATACTCACATTTATTCAAATAATTCAAGCAAAGGCTGGTCTGATACGTTTCTTCTTATACAACAATACTATAGCTAATATCGAGAGATCTCTTTTTTGTTCATTTCAACACTGTTACATGTAATAAATGCCTCAGCTAACTTCTTATATTTGTACATAAAGGTGACCTTTCCTTACCTGAGGAATTGGGCAACATCCCCATTGTCCAGATGCCAACTTGCAACAAGTATTTCCACTTGGACATTCATGTGTGCTGTCACATTTGACTGCACTGACTTCTATTGCAGGTGTTTTCATGAACCAGTCTACTTGTGTATTACCACGGTTACATTTTCCTGATGATACATCACAAGTTGTTCCATCGGGACAACAATGCACACCATCACTACAGCACACGGCCTAAAATACAAACCTCAGGTAATCATAAGGGAAGTTAGATATAAAAGAAAACACTACCATTTTTTCAATTCATACAACATTGCTCAACATGCCTCTGCTTATATGTTTCCTAGTACTTATCAAAACTAGTTGCTAGTTGGCAACATGTCGTGTCCACGAAATAATTATTAATCTGTACATTTAAGCTTATACGTTAAGGGTTGGGATTAATAATAAGTCACTCAAGACTTACACATTAAGAGTAACACTTCTGACTGAGTACAAAGCTGTTGTTTCATGTATGTCAAAGCAACAGGCAGACCAATATCAAGATTGACGCACAATTTTCTTATTAAAGTGTGAACCTGATCTTCTAGAATCTAGATAAAAACTCACATTTATTCAAATAATTCAAGCAAAGGCTGGTCTGATACGTTTCTTCTTATACAACAATACAATAGCTAATATCGAAAGATCTCTTTTTTGTTCATTTCAACACTGTTACATGTAATAAATGCCTCAGCTAACTTCTTATATTTGTACATAAAGGTGACCTTTCCTTACCTGAGGAATTGGGCAACATCCCCATTGTCCAGATGCCAACTTGCAACAAGTATTTCCACTTGGACATTCATGTGTGCTGTCACATTTGACTGCACTGACTTCTATTGCAGGTGTTTTCATGAACCAGTCTACTTGTGTATTACCACGGTTACATTTTCCTGATGATACATCACAAGTTGTTCCATCGGGACAACAATGCACACCATCACTACAGCACACGGCCTAAAATACAAACCTCAGGTAATCATAAGGGAAGTTAGATATAAAAGAAAACACTACCATTTTTTCAATTCATACAACATTGCTCAACATGCCTCTGCTTATATGTTTCCTAGTACTTATCAAAACTAGTTGCTAGTTGGCAACATGTCGTGTCCACGAAATAATTATTAATCTGTACATTTAAGCTTATACGTTAAGGGTTGGGATTAATAATAAGTCACTCAAGACTTACACATTAAGAGTAACACTTCTGACTGAGTACAAAGCTGTTGTTTCATGTATGTCAAAGCAACAGGCAGACCAATATCAAGATTGACGCACAATTTTCTTATTACAGTGTGAACCTGATCTTCTAGAATCTAGATAAATACTCACATTTATTCAAATAATTCAAGCAAAGGCTGGTCTGATACGTTTCTTCTTATACAACAATACTATAGCTAATATCGAAAGATCTCTTTTATGTTCATTTCAACACTGTTACATGTAATAAATGCCTCAGCTAACTTCTTACATTTGTACATAAAGGTGACCTTTCCTTACCTGAGGAATTGGGCAACATCCCCATTGTCCAGATGCCAACTTGCAACAAGTATTTTCACTTGGACATTCGTGTGTGCTGTCACATTTGACTGCACTGACTTCTATTGCAGGTGTTTTCATGAACCAGTCTACTTGTGTATTACCACGGTTACATTTTCCTGATGATACATCACAAGTTGTTCCATCTGGACAACAATGTACACCATCACTACAGCACACGGCCTAAAATACAAACCTCAGGTAATCATAAGGGAAGTTAGATATAAAAGAAAACACTACCATTTTTTCAATTCATACAACATTGCTCAACATGCCTCTGCTTATATGTTTCCTAGTACTTATCAAAACTAGTTGCTAGTTGGCAACATGTCGTGTCCATGAAATAATTATTAATCTGTACATTTAAGCCTATACGTTAAGGATTGGGATTAATAATTAGTCACTCAAGACTTACACATTAAGAGTAACACTTCTGACTGGGTACGAAACTGTTGTTCTATGAATGTCAAAGCAACATGCAGAACAATTTTAAGATTGATGAACAATTTTCTTATTACAGTGTGAACCTGATCTTCTAGCTAAATGCTCACATTTATTCAAATAAGTCAAGCAAATGCTCATCATATACTTTTATTCTTATACAACACTACTATAGCTATTATCGAAATATTTCTTTTCTTTTGTTTATTTCAACAGTTACATGTAATAAATGCCTCAGCTAACTTCTTATATTTGTACATAAAGGTGACCTTTCCTTACCTGAGGAATTGGGCAACATCCCCATTGTCCAGATGCCAACTTGCAACAAGTATTTTCACTTGGACATTCGTGTGTGCTGTCACATTGGACTGCACTGACTTCTATTGTAGGTGTTTTCATGAACCAGTCTACTTGTGTATTACCACGGTTACATTTTCCTGATGATACATCACAAGTTGTTCCATCTGGACAACAATGGACACCATCACTACAGCACACGGCCTAAAATACAAACCTCGGGTAATCATAAGGGAAGTTAGATATTAATGAGAACACTACCATTTCTTTAATTCATTCATGATTGCTCAACACGCCTCTGATTATATGTTTCTAAGTACTTCTCAAAACTAGTTACTAGTTGACATAATGTCGTGCCCATGAAATAATTATTAATCTGTACCTTTAGGCTCATACATTAAGGGTTGGGATTATGATTAGTCATTCAAGACTTACACATTAAGAGTAACACTTCTGACTGAGTACAAAGCTGTAGTTTCATGTATGTCAAAGCAACAAGCATAACAATATCAAGATTGACTAGATAAATACTCACATTTATTCAAATAATTCAAGCAAAGGCTGGTCTCATACTTTTTTTCTTATACAACAATACTATAGCTAATATCGAAATATTTCTTTTCTTTTGTTTATTTCAACACTGTTACATATTATAGTAAATGCCTCAGCTAACTCCTTATATTTGTACATAAAGGTGACCTTTCCTTACCTGAGGAATTGGGCAACATCCCCATTGTCCAGATGCCAACTTGCAACAAGTATTTTCACTTGGACATTCGTGTGTGCTGTCACATTGGACTGCACTGACTTCTATTGCAGGTGTTTTCATGAACCAGTCTACTTGTGTATTACCACGGTTACATTTTCCTGATGATACATCACAAGTTGTTCCACCGGGACAACAATGGACACCATCACTGCAGCACACGGCCTAAAATACAAACATCGAGTAATCATAAAGGTAGTCATAATTTCACTGTCAATCATGACAATACATTGGTAATGATCTTCGTGTAAATAGTTCTCGACAAAACTCACCAGTTCCTTTTGTGGACATAATTATATGGGCATAGGTTGTTAAAAAGGTTTTGTGATGTTAGACCTACCGTACCATATTCTAGCACAACAAGCTGCAGCAAACACTGTGATCTGTCTAATTAAAAATTTATCTGATTTTATATTCATGATTATTACCCCTCACTTTTTTCGTAATGTTAATTTCCCATAGGCAAACAGGTAACATTTTAACTGTTACATTCATGGTACCACGTGACTAAACATTTTTTTACTGTCACTGGGTGATAGTAAATTTTTAACAGTATTTTTTTTACTGTCACAGGGTAATAGTAAATTTCTAACAGTATTTGTTTACTGTCACATAGGTAACAGTAATTTTGTTACAGTATTTTTTACTGTCACATAGGTGATAGTAAATTTTTAAAGTATTTTTTTAAAAAAAGTTTGGGGTAATAAAATAAATAACACATAGCTTACATTGTGCGTAACAGTAACAAGAGGGCCATGATGGCCCTATAAATGCTCACCAGGAGAAAAGGTCATTTGGAGATGAACATTGTTGAAGTTTTCTTTACGAGTCCAAGTAAGATCAAGTGACCCATCTGGGCCGTTTTTTATCCCATGGCCATTATATGAACAGATTTAAAAGAGGTCCATTAGACAAAGCTAGATACCAAATATCTTAGCTCTAGGCCTTGTGGTTTCGGAGAAGATTTTTTAAATTTTCCTATATAAAATAGAATAAACCCCAGGGGCAGGGCTAATTTTGACCCCGGGGCCATAATTTGAACAAACTTGGTAGAGGTCCACTAGACAATGCCACATACAAAATATCTAAGCTCTAGGCCTTGCAGTTTCGGAGAAGATTTTTTTAATTTTCCTATATAAGTCTATATAAATCAAGTGACCCCCGGGGCGGGGCCAATTTTGACCCTAGGGCAATAATTTGAACAAACTTGGTAGAGGTACACTAGACAATGCTACATACCAAATATCTTAGCTCTAGGCCTTGTGGTTTCGGAGAAGAAGATTTTTCAAATTTTCCTATATAAAATAGAATAAACCCCAGGACAGGGCCAATTTTGACCCCGGGGCCATAATTTGAAAAAAACTTAGTAGAGGTCCACTAGACAATGCCACATACAAAATATCTAAGGTCTAGGCCTTGCGGTTTTGGAGAAGAAGATTTTTTAAATTTTCCTATATAAGTCTTTATAAATCAAGTGATCCCCGGGGCGGGGCCAATTTTGACCCTAGGGCAATAATTTGAACAAACTTGGTAGAGGTCCACTAGACAATGCTACATACCAAATATCTTAGCTCTAGACCTTGTGGTTTCGGAGAAGAAGATTTTTCAAATTTTCCTATATAAAATAGAATAAACCCCAGGGCAGGACCAATTTTGACCCCTGGGCCATAATTTGAACAAACTTGGCAGAGGTCCACTAGACAATGCCACATACAAAATATCTAAGCTCTAGGCCTTGCGGTCTCGGAGAAGAAGATTTTTTAAATTTTCCTATATAAGTCTATATAAATCAAGTGACCCCCGGGGCGGGGCCAATTTTGACCCTAGGGCAATAATTTGAACAAACTTGGTAGAGGTCCACTAGACAATGCTATATGCCAAATATCTTAGCTCTAGGCCTTGTGGTTTCGGAGAAGAAGATTTTTCAAAATTTCCTATATAAAATAGAATAAACCCCAGGGCAGGGCCAATTTTGACCCCGGGGCCATAATTTGAACAAACTTGGTAGAGGTCCACTAGACAATGCCACATACAAAATATCTAAGCTCTAGGCCTTGCGGTTTTGGAGAAGAAGATTTTTTAAATTTTCCTATATAAGTCTATATAAATCAAGTGACCCCCGGGGCGGGGCCAATTTTGACCCTAGGGCAATAATTTGAACAAACTTGGTAGAGTTCCATTAGACTATGCTACATACCAAATATCTCAGCTCTAGGCATTGTAGTTTTTGACAAGAAGATTTTTTAAGTTTTTTCTATTTGTTGCCATAGCAACCAGTTTTTAATGAAATTTAATTTTTTTGAACAACTTTGAAAGGGGACCACCCAAGGATCATTCCAGCAAAGTTTGGTTGCAATCGGCATAGCGGTGTAGGAGGAGATGTTGTTTTAAGTAAACATGGACGCCACTTCACGACGAACGATGGACGCAGGGCGATCACAAAAGCTCACCTTGAGCACATTCGTGCTCTGGTGAGCTAAAAATGTCAGCCTGAGGAAAGTACTGTTACCCAAGGCCTTCCTCAGGCTGACATTTTTACTGTTACCCACAAAGCTATGTGTTATTTATATAATAACATATTGCTCAATTATTTTCGTATATCTCCATATACTGTATTTTCATTTATTTTCGTTGGGCTCAATTTTCGTGTTTTTTACTAAAATGGCTATTTCGTGAGGACATAAATTCGTGGATTTTGATTTTTGAAAAAAAGCTTTATCTCAGAATTTCAATTAGTGTGGATTTGATTTCGTGGATGAGCCGACCCACGAAATCCAATCCCCAACGAAAATTAATGATTCCACAGTATTAACTCATATATATGGCACGGTATTGACAGTGAGTGTACATGAATGTAGATGATACATACAGAAGGCAATGGACAACATCCCCATTGTCCAGAAGCCAACTTGCAACATGTATTCCCACTTGGACATTCATGTGTACTGTCGCATTGGACTGACTTTGTGGATATTGCCGGTGTTTTCGTCAACCATGGAGTTGTTTCTGTTCCATCAACACAGCTACTAGACGTATTATCACATTTGGTTCCTTGAGGACAACAATGCAGATGATCAGAACAGCATACAGCCTAACAAAAATAAAATACTTATTTTAAGCAGTCTTACAGTGATCTTACACATGTTATTTATATTCTTTAGTTAACTCTATGTACATCAACAGCATATAAATTATATGTATTTGATCAAACTAGTGTTTCCAAGATCCACTCTTTATGAACAGAGGACTAGAAAATTGTGTCAGAGGTACAGTAAAAATTCAGACCAATATCTAGAGAACAATTTGGCCTACGACACACAGATTAGATTGCGAAGTTGTAGAATGTTGATGATTCAAACTGATTTTGAGATTAGAATGTCAAAGGTCACAGTGACCTGACAAAATGACCTTTAATACATAAGTATTCTACGACCTACGACTCATAACTAGAGAATAATTTGGTTTTCTTCCCTCATACTTGGTACTTGTTTACTTAATTAACTTTGAGGTCAAATGTCACGGTCGCAGTGTCCTTCAATACAAGAACTTTGCCAGCTAATCACTAGAAAATGATTGGCCTATGGTCATCATATTAGGTAACAAAGGAAACAAGAGGGCCATGATGGCCCTTTATCGCTCACCAGATAAAAAGACTTTTAGAGAAAATTATCATGAGCCTAAGTAAAATTAAGTGACCGGGGGGTGGGGCCAATTTTGCCCCTAGGGCAATAATTTGAACAAAATTGGTAGATGTCCACAAGACAATGCTACATACTAGTACAAAATATGTAAGCACTAGGCCTTGAGGTTTGGACAAGAAGATTGTTTTCCCCCTATATGTATATGAATCATGTGAACCCCGGGACTGGGCTAATTTTCACCCTGTGGCCATAGTTTTAACAAACTTGATAGAGGTCCGCTAGACAATGCTACATTCCAAATATCTTAGCTCTATGTCTTGTGGTTTCGGACAAGAAGATTTTTTTAATTTTCCTAAATAGATTAGAGTAAACCCCAGGGCAGGGACAATGTTGACCCCAGGGCAATAATTTAAACAAACTTGTTAGAGGTCCACTAGATAATGCTACATACAAAATATCTAAGGCTCTAGGCATTGTGGTTTCGGCCAAGAAGATTTATTAAATTTTCCTATACATGTATAAGCCTATAAGAATCGAGTGACCCCTGGGGTGGGCCAATTTTGACCCTAGGGCAATAATTTGAACACACTTGGTAGAGGTCCACTAGACAATGCTACACACCAAATATCTAAGCTCTAGGTATTGTAGTTTCTGACAAGAAGATTTTTTTAATTTCCCTATATAAGTCTATGTAAAATCAAGTGAACCCTGGGGCGGGGCCAATTCTGACCCTAGGGCAGTAATTTGGACAAACTTGGTAGAGGTCCAGTAGACAATGATACACACCAAATGTATAAGCTCTAGGCCCTGTGGTTTTGGACATGAAGATTTTTAAAGTTTTTCCTATTGGTTGCCATGGCAACCAGAGGTTTTAATGAAATTAATTCTTTTAACTACTTTGGTAGAGCTTCATGCAAGGAACATCCATGTAAAGTTTCCTTGAAATTGGCCAACTGGTTAAGAAGGAGATGTTGTTTAAAGCAATTGTTGACGTACGCACGCACACAGGCACGGACGACGGACAACACCCGAACACAATAGTTCACCATGAGCACTTTCTGCTCTGGTGAGCTAAAGATGTCAGACAATATTTGTCATCATCGTGATCAAGATCTGTGTAAAATCCTTGTCCGATTAATAACAGGAAATTACTTTTCAGTAGGCATTTAGGAGACATCTGTGTATGACAAACACTTCTTGTTTTACTGGTGTTTCAACAAACTTGACAGAAAGATTTAATGTATTTAGTCTAATACATATGTCTTACCATAAATGCAATGGAAAAAGACTATTAAATTAGACATACTGATGGCTTAGGACAGCATCCCCATGAACCGCTATCCAAGAGGCAGCAAGTGTTGGCAGTTGGACATGCATGTTTATCATCACATGGCACAGACTGGACATCCTCAACTTCTTTATTCTTCTTCACTGGTGAATGTTTCTTGAATATTGGTACATAAAGTCCATTGGATTTTAAACATCGACCATGAGGTGTGTCACACTTTGTGTTCATTGGACAACAATGAATTTGGTCAGCACAGCAAACTGCCTGCAATATTCATATGTGACAATGTTACTTATACATACAAAATCAGTTATCAACCCTGGAGAGATGACATTCATATTCATTAAAATTTATGCTAATTGAAAACTATTCAAACAAAACTACAGGCTTATGTCTCTGATGTTGTAACTATTAGTTTTTAGTTCAAAGTAATATTAATATAAATTCTACCATAAAGCAACAAATCAATCTTTAACTGACAATCATTTCTGTCAGTATGTAATGAAAATGTATTCAATACTTTCATTCACCATGATAGTTGAAAGAAAACCATAAATCTGTAACATCAGAAAACTAGTCAGAAAAAGAGTTATAATGTTTTCGTAGATTTACCATATTGCTTACCTTGGGTAAAGGACAACATGAGTAACCGTCTGCAGACTTACAGCAGGTTTGACCATCAGCACATTCATGTTCACCATCAGGACATATTACTGTTTCAACAGTAACTGGTTTATCAACTACAGATGAACAAATGAACATAAATACAAACATTGTTTTGACTGGGTAAAAATGCTTCAACAGAAATAAGTAAAAGATAATGATGCAATGAATATAGAAGAAAAATTTTACTAGAAAAATACCACATTCTAAACAGATGCCTACAGACGCAAAAACCTATCAGTCAAAACACACCCAACACACAGAAATATCATAAAGTGGGAGACAAAACACAATCTCCCAGAGGGTATGTCTTATAATGATCTGCAGTAATGTCAAAGGGGATTTAAACTTGTTTCATATGCCCAAACCCACACGTTCCACTAGGAAACAGAATATAATATTAGAAATAAAAGACAGACAAGTACAATAAACAAACAAGTTCTAGACTCCTCTTACTTATATTAAACCCAACAAAAACTGAACAAATTAAAATGAGTGACATAATTATATCATATATAAAGTTATGAATTTTTCAAAGAATGCAAATGTGAATGGTGCATAAAGGTGTCCTGAGGCTGTCCTGAAGTAGTCACAAAGGGAAAATATTCAAAAGAAATTAACATTATGCTAATTACCATTATCAATTAACTGCACACCAGGTGTTTTTTCAAACCATGGAACAACCATATCTCCTGAAATACATGCTTTTCTACCAAAATCACATTTTGTTCCGAATGGACAACAGTGCTTTTTATCCACACAACAGGTTGCCTGAAAAAAAAACAAGAGCATTAATATAGCATGCCTTCTTCAGTGTAAAATAAAAAAAGTGAACAAGTTTGTTTGTTTCATTGGGTTTTAGGCCCCTTTTAAACAGAGTCATATAAGGCAGACAGTTCACCTAATCATCATTCCTGTGAAGAACCAGTACAAGACTCCATTCCTCAGTAAACAACTGCCTACTTTCTCACATAAAGAGACATGGTCGGTAGCTGGGCTCATTCCCACAACTTTCTATCAGTGAGAGGTTACAGTGATTTTAAGTACAAATAACAATACGCATGTATTGAATAGTATATACATGTAACAGGGAAATACTTGATTTACATCAATGTTTGTCCGACTTGAACTTTGTCTAATTGCTAAACTATACAAAGTTGAATGCAATAAACATGAAGTTAAACAATTGAAACTATTACCTCAATATTCAACTTATTAAACAATGAAGTTTGCTCAGGACAGTGAGAATAAAATTACAGTATAACCACTGAAAACCAGACTCCCAGAAAACCGGAATTCTCTGAAAATCAGACGATTTTTCAAGTCCCATTTTTTTCTCATCTATAATTAATGCTTAAAAATTCTCTGAAAACGGGAACCTCTGAATTCCGAAAAAAACGGACGATTTTTTTATTCCTCTGGTGTGTATTAGGCTATATTTTACACCAGGATACTGGATGCGAATATTTTGGAAGTAAGTGTCAAGTATATTCGGACTGACAAGTGTCATTTTTCTTTGTTTACTGATTAGCGATTGCATGTGTAATTAGTACAAGCATGAAAAACACTTTGAGTGTTCGTCTTGAATAATTAGGAAGAATCAATAAAGATCGTAAATACGCAGTTTTAACATGATGGCCACATATTTTGATCTAATGTTGTAAAGACAGGTATTAAAACATAGTTATTCAGTGATAGCAAACATAAATTAGAACAAATTTTATTTTAATTTGCATTGACACTGAACACGTAACACTGAACATTTAATTACGATTTTTATGATTTCAATTCAAATTCAAAATTTATAACTGGATCACTGGAAATGAAAATAAAAATTGTCTTATTGACTTATGTTGACATATATATTTTTTGTATTGTTTATCATGGTTTGTCTACTTTCCCTGTGTACACATCTTGCAATCATTACACTTTTTTAAAATTATGTTTGAATCACCTTCTAAGCATGGTAAGATGGATTTGTTACTCGTGGTTAAGTATTTTTTTAGCTAGGTTGAATACTGTTACAAAATACAGTAATTCATAAGTCTGAAAACCGGAATTCTCAGAAAAATGGACTTTTGACCCAGTCCAGAAGGGGTCTGGTTTTCAGGGGTTATACTGTATATATAAGTGCAGTTAACAAATAAGGTATCAATGAGAGTCAGTTCTTCTTTAATATTCAAGAGGGCCAGTAATGGAACATTTTTTTATAACATACTAGTAGTGATTAGCTCAAATCCAGCTTATCTTTCATTTTTTATATTGCAAGTTTACCATGGATCCTCCTACTTAAGGTAGTTCGCGGTGTTGCCCGGCAAAAAAGAAAGTGTGTTAGAATGGCATGAAATTTGGAGGAATTGTACCTGAAGTAGCAGCGATTACGAAAATATAGTTCTTTTTACAGTTTGACGTAGGTAACCTAGCAACTAAACGACGTTAAAACGCCACCTAGCAGCACCAGCTATGTGAACGACTCGTACTTTTTCCCTTGTAGCTTTGCTATAAATTGTCATAGATTGAAAATTCGCACTTTGCAAATGAGCGAATGCAGTTGTCTACCGAATGGTTTTCATCAATGCTTTGAATATCTATGACCGCCCGGCGTGTCGGAAATTAATCGACGTCAAAACGTCAATATGGGAACGTTATTTCGACGTAAAATATTCAGATAAATGCAAATGTAGCTAAAACGCCGTGGTAGAAGTTTTTAAAAAATTAACATTATGTAAAACATTCATTTATCTACACATTTAGCGAAAACAAGAGGGCCAAGATGGCCCTATATCGCTCACATGACAATCACTGTTCACTCATTAAAACATTGTTTTGAACCGGTGACCTAGTTTTTGACCCCAGACGACCTATGTTTGAATTTGTCTTACATATCATTAAGACAAACAGTCTGACTAGGTTTGGTGAAGTTACGATCAAAATTTGACATCTACAGTGTTAATAAGGTTTTCCTAAGATTTGACCTTGTGACCTGGTTTTTGACCCTAGGTGACCCATATTTCAACTTGTCCTTAATACCATTAAGACAAACAATCTGACAAGGTTTGGCCAAGATCCAATCAAAACCATGACATTTAGAGCTTTTACAAGATTTTTACCTAAGATTTGACCTTGTGACCCAGTTTTTGAACCCGGCTGACCCATGTTCATCCTTGACCCACATATCATTGAGGCAAACATTTTGACAAGGTTTGGTGAAGATCCAATAAAAACTGTGACATCTACAGTGTTAACAAAGTTTTCCTAAGATTTGACCTGGTGACCTAGTTATTGACCCCAGATGACCCATATTTATCCTTGACTGTTATATCATTAAAACAAAGGATTTGACAAAGTTTGGTGAAGATCCAATAATAACTGTGAAATCTACAGTGTTAACATGGTTTTTCATAAGATTTGACCTAGCGACCTAGTTTTTGACCCAAGATGACCCATGTTCGAACTCGTCCAAGATATTATGAAGACAAACATTCTGACAAGGTTTCATGATCATCCAATCAAAACAGTGACTTCTAGAGTGTTCACAAGGTTTTCCAGCAATTTGCCCTAGTGACCTAATTTTACTACAGAAATTACCCATTTTCAAACTTGACCTACATATTATTAAAATAAACATTCTGACAAAGTTTCATGAAGATAAATTCAAAACAGTGACTTCTAAAGTGTTCACAAGGTTTTCCCTTATTTGGCCCTGGTGACCTAGTTTTTGACCCCAAATGGCCCAATATCGAACTCGTCCGAGATTTTGTTGATATTAACGTTCTGACCCAGTTTTGCTAAAATTGAGCCAAAAATGTGGCCCCTAGTGTGGTCACAACAAAAAGTTTGACGACGCACGACGCCGGACGCCGGACGGAGAGTGATCCTAATAGCTCACTTTGTCACTTTGTGACATGTGAGCTAAAAATCCATACCTCTTCAGGCTATTTTTTCAGTATCGTAACGTTTCCTGCACCACTTGAAATGAAAACAACGTATTTACGTCATTATTTAGGCCATTTTCGCGCTTTATACTTGGTTTATTGTAAGCGCATGTTAATTTTATGTTTCCATAATAGATATTTGTAGACTTTTAACAATTCCAACAATTATAGTTAGGAACGTAATATACTTTTTAGTCGACAATAAATGCTTTTGCCGACAAGTCTATCATCTTCTTTTAGTAAGTTGTAATGTATGCAGTCATAAAAATATTAATGTCGATATGCTACCGTATTATTAAAACAACAACGTTTCTATGTTAACTCTGTTGTTTATACATTGTATTTTGAAGATAACAACATATCATGATATTTTTTTTACTATCAATAATATAAAGTACCGGTATTGATTCCTTACATACATTTTTTCACTCCTCAATAAAAGCTGTACTGTAAGTAATGTGTATTTTACAATACATGATAATCGGTTGATATACAAAATATAACACGTTCAGTCACGTACAGTTAGCAGGGTACAAGTATCACGTGATATCTTGGCTTGGCCCATCAATGCCATGACGACTTAATGTCAGATTTATATGGTTGATTGTAAGCCTCCGCTCGCTGTAATTTTAGCGCAACATGTAGTTATTTAATAAGCTTTGCGTCCGATGACAAGTTTAGTTTTTCGTAAAAGATTTTTCCAACTTCACAGCGACTTCCTTCACACTGAAAACCTATAATTTTTCTCAACATCCAGGACAAACATAATTTGAATGATGACTTTTGAGTTAAATGCAAAATTCGACTTTTCAGCGAAATTTACACAATTCTTTGTCGAGTGACCAACCGTCGTCACGTGTCCTGAAATTAATCTGATTTAGTTCAGTATTCGATAAATGTGACAATCAAGCAAATAAAATTCACTATGTCCAACTTTGGCGGACATGGCCTTATCGAGAATCTTTATTTAACTTTATTAGGGGTCATAAAGTAATAAAGTCAGTCACGCGTAACAGATAAAATATGTTATCTTAATTGATCCAAAAATCGATATTTCACTGTATAACTTTTGGATCTCTGATAAGACTTTCAAGAGCATGTCCCAACTATTATGTACGTCGTTAAAATGGACAGAAACATATGACATTGACATTAATTTGTTTCATCAGTAAAATTAATTTTGCAAATGCGAATATTATGAGAAGACAAAATTCAAAGATCCTAGTAATAATTTTGTCAATGTATGCACAGTCAAATAGTAATTTGATTCTATTCTGCATATAAACACATTCACTTACAATACATTTATTCTCACTACTGAAACATGGCTGTATAATGTTTCATCCATAACTGAACATTAATGGTTAATAACAAAAACATCTTTCAGGTGTGCAGCATTTATTTCAAATTCATACAAATGCATTTTATTTAAAAGATTACTGATATCATTTACTTCACTGAATTCATATTGCCAAGGCCTGATACAATTGCATATGTTTACTGGTAATTTTAAAATAGCTTATACCTGTATTATACTCTATTCAACACACTGCACAAAAGAATAATTAAGTTATAATTGATGCTATACTAAATTCACAAGGAAGTACTTGCATGCATGTGCTTTCAGCTGGAACAAACATTACAATATGGGCATTCACAACAAAATTTATACAAGGTAATAAAGATTTAAGATTATACAGTTATCCTTGGATTTCATGTTCACATCAAACATTAATACAGCAAAACAGTAGCTGAATATATTTACACCCAAAAGTGTTCATGTAAAGCAATGTTTATCTGTCTAAATGTTTATCACATCAAAATCACATTAATCACTGATATCTGTCTTTACTAATGTCACCATAAATTGTTTAACGACAGAAAAGTGTTTAAAAGTTCATAATCCTAGAAATTAATCGATTAGAATCCGGAATCTTCATAGATATAGAAAAATAATGAGTTCGACGAAGCATCCATTTTCGTTTTGTTTTTATCTAAGTTAAGACACCTCGTACCTTGACTAAACTTTTAAGATAAAAATCGTCGATCTAAGAATTTTTCTAAGAATTTTTTTCACTCTAAGAAGAAAGTTAAGAAAAATCTTACAAAGTTAGCAAAACTTGGCGAAAACTAAGATAATTTCGGGATTCTTAGATAATTGTTCATCTTAGTTGGTTTGTGAATACGGGCCCTGGTGTATATAAACAGTACAATCAATTTCTGCAATTTGATTGAAATTATATCTAACAAATATAACTCGATGTGCCCAATTGTTTGTGAGTCAATGTGAGATGCGTATAAAAAATCAATAATCAGGTAAAGTTAGCAACCATATAAAGGGATCTCAAAAATATGATTTTATTATCCTTCCTTTGTTGACACATCATTGAAAAAATAGATATACAAAGTAGGTAATCTATATTATTTTATGACATGTTTTTATAAGTGACATGTGGACGTATGCCAAAATGATATATTTAGCATATAATTATATCATCAAAAATGAATTAATAATAAATTTCATTTAATGAAATGTCATCGTCTGTTTAAGGTCAATTAGAACAATAGATGAAAACATTAGAACAATCGTAAAATATAAGAAATATATATTACTTAATCTGTAAAATATTTACATAATGCCTTCCATTAGGCATATCTCATAAAATAGTTGTCAGATGCCTTTTCTTATTTTTTGCAACATGATTAAAAAATACTGTGCTGTATTTCTATATATACTTTGTGATAAAAAAATTGGAATGTTTTTATTGCAAGTAAAAGTCAGTTTCACATCTGTCTAGGTAAAATAAGACCTACTTCAATTTTAACATCCAAAAAGCTAATGGGGCTTTAACAATAGTGAAAACCATTTATTTTATTTATGTTATTTTTTATAATATCAACAAATTTGGTTATAAATATCGATTTTGCTTTTATACGGAAGTAAAGTAAAATATTTCACATATTCTAATATTTTCATCCATGTTGTAATATGTTTTAGTCTTCAACCTCAATTATCCTAAAACTTGATTCAACGCGTCCAATGTTTATTACCCTGTATAATTCATCATGCTGTGGCTGTATATACATAGATACCTAATCAGCAGATATGATCTTCGCCAAATGATCGTTGTTTCCGAAAGCGTACGTAAATGTCCGAGATTTGCCGAACGATTGACGAATTGAACTTAAAAAAATCTAAGGGGTAGTTTTAAAAATCATCTAAAGGGTCGAAGAAGATATTATTTGATTGTTTTCATATTTTACATGGTGAAAGAAATTAAATTTTCAAAACGAATGCAATGAGTACAAATTTGATCACATTTCCCCCAAAAAAGTTATGATGCTGAAAATATCAAATTTTGAAAAAATCATTGAAAAATCTACCAATTTTACGCTTTTTAAATTGAATATAGAGGGAATCGATAGGTGTCTTTTTCAAACGCAAAAGGGTCGAAGAAAGAATTAATTCAAAATAATAAAAAATACATCATTAGAAAGATAAAAGATTAATTAAACTTTTGTGATGAGTACAAATTTCGTATTTTAAATAGAATAAAAGTTATGACGATTATAGTGAAAACCCCCTTATTTGTTTAATGTAAATTTTTTTATCGATTTTCCAAATCAGCATGTCCGCGAAAGTTGGGTATAGTTAGCGGTGTCAACTGAAAATGAAGGTGTGTAGCGCGCTGTACATAATTGATCTACCAAAGTTATAAAAAAATCCATGCAGAACTCGTGGCAACCAATAAGAAAATCTTTAAAATAATTCTTGTCATAAACAACAATATCTACAGCATAGATACTTGGTTTGTACATGTAGCATTATCTAGTAGACCTCTACCTGGTTCATTCAAATTATGGTCATGGGGTAAAAATTGGCCCCGTCACGGGAGTTACTTAATTTTACATACAATCATAAATATATGAAATCGTTTAAAATCTTCTTGTCCGAAGCAAGTCCTTGAGCTATGATATTTGGTGTGAAACATTGTCTGGCAGACATCTACCAAGTTTGTTCAAATGATGGCTCCGGGGTCATTTTTTTCTTAATAATAGTCTTTTCTTCTTGTGAGCGATTAAAGGTAAAAAGTAAAAGGATATGTTTATAGTCAGAAATTTATATTCATAATCAACCGGCTTTCATAAGTTACCCCCGATCACTGGCAAGTTCGAGATTCGCGAGATATTTTTTTCTGCCCGTAATTTTCCATTTGCGTGCACCCGCATTTTGTTTACATACACTCAGTTTGAATAAAAAATACGTTAGTAACATTTTTTCCGTCATTATGTGAGTTTTATTCGTGTCCAAAACGCAGCAACTAGTCATAAATTGCATATTTGTATGTGCATTTAACATGACCTTGTGGCGTGTACAAATTTAAACAAAAACGAACATGTACATCTTTGACCATACAGTGTTTCGGATTTTTTCTCTTCACAATAATATTTTTCATACATCGATGTCTTCATGATCAAGTTAAAGTATAAATCAGATTATCAACTCTTAGATAAAACAACCAAATTTGATGAATATTGCTCCCACCAAACGTTGTCTTTATGTGCTGAATGATTTACGTCATTTTGGCATGGTATGACTTTAGAAAACGTTACGATACTGAAAAAAGTAGCCTGAAGAGGTATGGATTTTTTTCGCTTAATGTGTAGATAAATGAATGTTTTACATAATGTTAATTTTTGAAAAACTTCTACCACGGCGTTTTAGCTACATTTGCATATATCTGAATATTTTACGTCGAAATAACGTTCCCATATTGACGTTTTGACATCGATTAATTTCCGACACGCCGGGCGGTCATAGATATTCAAAGCATTGATGAAAACCATTCAGTAGACAACTGCATTCGCTCATTCGCAAAGTGCGAATTTTCAATCTATGACAATTTATAGCAAAGCTACAAGGGAAAAAGTACAACGAGTCGTTCACATAGCTGGTGCCGCTAGGTGGCGTTTTAATGTCGTTTAGTTGCTTAGTTACCGACGTCAAACTTTAAAAAGAACTATATTTTCGTAAACGCTGCTACTTCAGGTATAACTCCTCCAAATTTCATGCCATTCTAACGCACTTTCTTTTTTGCCGAGCAACACCGCGAACTACCTTAATAATAATGATATAATAGCTGCAAACCTACACAATATGAATTATTCAAATCAATTCAACTATAATAAAGGTAATTACATGTACAAGCTCCACATCAAATAAATCTTACATGAAATTGTCATCTAAGAATTGTTTCTTTTGTAACATTTACTATCAAGTAAATAGACAACATGATTGGCTTTCATCTATTGTAAATGCTGTGATTAATGGTGCATGAATTAAAGTTATCAAAAGGCAAATGAGTACAGTACTACTGTGTAACAGAACATAACATGTTACATTGTTTCTGCTTTAGGTATAAGCAAATAATGCTAATTATGTACTTATTTGAAATGCAAACAGTGTTAGATCATTAAAAGATCATTTTGAAGCAGCATTCTCACACCATATGAAGTAAAAATAAAATTGTCTGGTTGGAAAAACCCAACTCTGTTCAAGATGTTTCCATTCAACTAGTAGAAAAGATTTGCAATCAAATCTCAAAGTGTGGGTCATTTTGTCACATTTTTAGATATGAGCGTGGATGTTGCAATCAGAGTATTGGCTTTATTTCTAGCTACAATTGTCCAAAATAAACAGCAGAACTTTTAATGTACATCAAAATTAATAAGCATAAACATTAATCATTGCTATTTGTGCATTACAAACCTTTTGTAAAGGGCAACATCCATAAGCAGTCAATGAAACTTGACAACAAGTATTGCCATCAGGACAGGTGGTTCGATTATCTGGACATTTTATACCAAAGTCCTAGATAAAACATAAAACTTATATAATGTGTACATACTATTAGACAACATACAAAATGTATATCATCATACCTAATTTTTTTGTAACATTCAATATCACAAACAGTTATTTTTTTTAAATTTCGTCAGATTTTATGCCATTTTCAACATAATTTCAGTTGTATCGTGGTGGGCAGTTATTCTTATCAGCTTCACTGGACTTGTCACTTCGTTTAGGCCTTTACCAGTACTAAACACATTCTATAAAATAATTAATACCCACAAGCTACTGCCAAGCTACCTCCCATTAACTCAGATGTGGGGGACAAATTAACATAGGATGTAATATCTTCAGTCAAATTTGTCACGGACAGTTTAAGCCTCGCTCTTGGAACGCTCCAACCACAAAGGTAACCTGGTGGCCCACAAAACGTTATGAAAGGATTAATGTCAGAGGGTCAAATCAACATTGTAAAACAAATTGTGTGTGACAATTACTTGAATAATCAAGACATGACAAACACAGTATAATACACAGGATAACACAAGACAGGAAAAGAAAGGTGTGAGTATTATCTTAAACTGTGTCTTCAAGTGTAGAAGATAAACAATTAAATATACCAAGTTGAGCTACATATAATTAATTGACTGGCTTGTTCCGGATATCAAGATAAAATTTATTTTTAAACTTATATTTTATATACAGCTGTCCAGCTAGCTTGCAGAAAGTTAATGGATCTATGCCTTTGGTCTCCCTCAACCATTTAAGCTGGAGAGATGCCAAATAACCCTAGCTGTTATCGAAAGAAGGCATAAAAGGAAGTCCATTTATTATTTGTTGTAGCTACAAAACCCTTATTTGATATATTTCACATTTGTTCCAAAAATTGTCACTGAAAAGATGTCATGTAAAATGGTGGTACACTACAAATTTTGAAGTGACTAAAAACACACTGAAATTCACCTTGACTTGTTGTTTTAAAGCAGTAAAATATTTTCTCCTCGTACCAAATCCAAACCCTAGAACAGAGTTACTCTTATCCTGAAAAAAAAGAAATTCCTGTACAGTGAGTTATATTCCTTAGCTTATTGTTCAGCAGGACGAGTAGCCTGTAAATCTTTTTGTCAAGCCCTGATTTATTATGAGTACACTATTATCAAAACATATAATAAGGATTAATGCATTAACACATTAAATATACTGGCGCAAATCAAATAATTATTATCATTAGTATGAATTTTTTAACATATTCAAAGTAAGGTCATTGTTCTTTAATTTGTCGTTTCTCAAACTCTCTGACCCTATTTTCTGCTAAAATGAAACAAGAGGGCCATCTTGGCCCTACATGCATATCGCTCACATGACATTCATTGTTTACTGATTAAAACATTGTTTTGAACGTTTTTCCTGAGATTTGACCTGGTGACCTAGTGTTCGAACCAAGACAACCCATATTCGGTCTCATTCAACATATCAATAAGAAAAACATCCTAAACAGGTTTGGTGAAGATCCAATCAAAACCCTGACATCAAGAGCGTTAACAATGTTTTCCAAAGATTTGACCTGGTGACAGCTACAGTGTTAACAAGGTTTTACTAATATTTGACCTGGTGACCGAGTTATTTACTAGGGCTGCAACGATTCGGGTACCCTACGGTTCGGTTCGAGTTCGGATATAACCTTCTCGGTTATCGAATATTCGATTCGGATATCTACATCAATATAGACTACCTAAATTAACTTAGGATTTTTTAACCTGACCCCATATGTTTCATAAAAAATAAGTTTTTTCTCAAACTCTTTTTACTCAACTTTTTCATTAATCATACATGAATTTCTATTGTTCTGTTGTCAGTTCAGACTGTCGTATTAGAAAAAGTTACAGCGTTGATCTAACAACAGTTTCCCACAATTGAAACAATTTACCAATTGTACACTTTTTGGTCGAAGACTTAAGATTTCCAGGTAAAAAAAATACCCAAGTTCATTCCTGATTTTCTATTCTATTGTACCGTGAAACTGAGGGCAGACTTGAAATTGTAATATGCCAAAATATACGTACAAGTCATTCTACTGTTTTAAAAAATATTTGTATGCACTTTTTTGAAGTGCATTTATAACATACGACTAGTCTACAAACCAAGATCTTTTCTCAAACGCAAACTCTCGCCACACATTCGATTTTAGTGACGCTGGTGGATCAACAAGCAGTTTTTTCGTGGGCCATACTTGTTTTTGTTTACATGCGACGCAGTAAATGAAATGACGCGCGCTGATTGGATAATATTATTGCCGGCGTACGCTAAATGACAGTGCCAAACCGTACCGAACCGAAAATACGGATTCCAAATCGGATAATCGATCCGATGCCATGCATTCGGATATATTCGAACTTCGGTGAATCGTTGCAGTCCTATTATTTACCCAAGATGACTCATGCTCGAACTTGTCCTACATATCATTAAAACATACATTTTGAGTATATTTGGTGAAGATCCAATTAAAACTGTGAAACCTAGAGTGTTTACAAGGTTTTCCTAAGAGCCAAATATTGGACCCAAAAATGATACAAAAAAAACATGCCCCTGTATTTTTTGTACACAGTTTCTTAGGAAAATTGTAATTTTCTAGGTAGCTTGGTAGTCTGTGAAGTAAGACAGTTATTTGCATGTGTCGATCTACCTGTTGTTTCTCTTACTGTCATTCATAGGAGATTTATTTCATGATAATAATCTCCTCTGGACATCTGCATGTATGAATTTAATTAATATCATGTTATGAGAACTTCATATAAATGAATCCATCTTACTTTGTGTAATTCTTCCACTTCATTCTGTATCAATTTGTTCGACTTAAAGAACAACTTTTGTGTTGATGCGATACAAACTGTACATACTACAACTAGAAGTAAACTCTTCCACCACATCTGCAAAGACAAAATTACATAAGTGAGAATATTTACATTTTAACATAAAAACAATCTAATAATTAACATGCCTTCAATGGTGTGCTATTATAAAGCATCTGTTAGCCATTAATGAGACCTTGTCAATGATGTGTAAATACATAAGGTTAGTCAAACCCATTATAATGAGACACTTTAGTCATCGGACACATGACCCAATTTGATCATGGTTATATTCTTAGAAAATAAGGAAAATATTAAATTGATATTCTGCAAAGTAAACATACATCTATAATCTACCACAAAAGCATATTTACAGATTAGATACACCTAGCAATTAGTTAAATTGGATAAAAATATAAATGTAAGAATTACTGCTCGAGATATGAAATTAATAAAAATCTAATTTTTAATCTGGCTGTTAATAGCCTGTTATACACCCTTTCAATTAAGCGGTAATTTGAATTGTCGCCCCTGAATGACGTCATACGAGGATACCGGCGGATAAGACAATTTTATCAACAGGAAATCAATATCGTCAAAAACTATGACAACGAAAGGTATTTTACTACGAAAACGGTGATAATTAATATTTAGATATATGACAAGGTTGTTGTAATGAAAAATTATTCCGTTTATATGTTTTATATGAAATATTCGAGCCTCGGATTAATTTTGTCATATATTTTCGCGATCTCAATTGTATGTTAGTTTTTAACGTATTTGTTTCGCACGGACTGCAAACTCGAGTCTGTTTATATGATACAGTAAAATTATGGATCGGGAAACAAATAATGCTTAAAATATGAATTTCTTTCCACTAGCATGCATGTAAATTTTGTTTGTTTGTTAGTTTCAATTCGTTAAAATGTTCATGTAATGTTGCCAATGTTTAGATTTATCAAGTGAATGCTTTGCGTACATGTATATTCTTTACATATTCATTTTACAGATCACATGGGTATTAGTGAGATTGATCACGACTATTCTTAACCAGATAACATACAACCAGGATTTTTCATAGCAAGTTCTCTTGAAAAGTCAGATGGTTCTGCCTTAGATTTGCCCAATAAAATAAAGAGACAAAAGGAGTCAGACTGAACATTCCTACATTCATAGGACAGTATCATTTTGATGAAATGACTGAAAATGAGGCGAGACAAGCTCAAAGCATTGCTGCAGAAAGAATTTATGATGTGGAAAAGGCAATGAATATATAAAATGAAAAACTTTCACATGGATTTACTTTTGTGACTGATGTAATGATATACAAATATTTTAATGACACATTGTCAAGTTGTTAATTTTCATATTATTATAAATATATAGCTGTTTGTGTGTAAGCCTACTGAATTGATGTAATTAAATGTCTAATACAAATGTAATAGTTATAATAACTCTGTCTTGTGTTACATTTTGCTTGAGACTTTTCGGACAGTCGGTCCGACAAGCTTGATATTCTTTTGGACTGAGAGGAAATTTGCCAGGCGGATGAACTGATGAGATAAGATTCTTCATCAGACCAACACAGTCTATCAGACAATCCACCATTTTTCGCAAAGTCTGATTCTTGTCGGCTTGATTTGTTTTAACTCAATGCCATGACAAAATAAAACCAGTATTAAAACCATCAGATGATTAGGCATCCCACATTCTATTATATGTAAAAAGCATAATACAGAAAACAAAAGGCCACAAGTAACTTACAACTAAAATATATATATGTATGTATAGAAGAGACAACTTAAACAGGCATAAAATACAGGACTAGTACTGTTCACAGCAACATGCAGTACATTACATGTATACAGTACAACCTCTGTAGAGCAACACACTGTGGGAGCTGCAAATATTGGCCGTTGTTAAGAGGTTTACCGTTGTTGCTCTAAATGTTGTTGTAAATATCAACTTAGGTAACTTTTGAATGTGTTGTTATAGAGAGGTTGTTGATATACAATGGGCTACTGGAGAGGGTTTACTGTACATTAATTCAGCTTGACTTATATGACCAAATACCAAACAGTTCATGAGTTTAGAAACTTGGGATATAGAAATGTGGCTGTTATTGGCAGGTGGTCTTCATTCAGAGGTCATTTTGTTTTAATTAATCAACTACTTCTTTAAACGAATGGACTTCGGCATTCACATAATGGCCTTTATTCAGAAGTGACCACTCACACAGGCTTGACTGTACACCTAAATTAAAACATTCAAATAATATCAAGATATCTAATAAAGAAGATTATCTACAATGAGTCATAAAATTTAAACAACATACATTTTTATACCACAAAAAAGTCATTATAGTTTCAACTTTTCCAACTTCCTGATAAAAACATGTATATCAAAAGAAATGCATTATTATCCGTTATCAATGTTTTTTCTACATAGGTTGTGGCTATTTTTCAGACTTAACTACAACTTTGAAACTTTGAACCCTTGCTCAAGACATTTCTTTACACCGAAACAATATAAGAATAAGACAATGAAATATCATACATTGTCGTACAAAGCACTGCAAACTATCGTCTATTTATATTCTGTCTTATGATTTCATAGAGGCACAAGTTTTTTCAACAGATATTAATAATATGTTTTTATCGAATTAATCAACTAAGAGAGAATGATTGGTAATCGTTTTCATGTCACTAATTATTGCATTGATTGTTGGACCCCAATTATTTTTAATTAGTTTATCACACCCGCTGATTACATCTTAAAAACACATGTTTGACCCTCAGGCGACTGTGAAAACTATTTTCATACTTAAACAACGGGTGCTATATTAGACCCCTGACCGTTTTCCCCCTAATTTCATTGCTTATCTAATTGTAATCAGTAAGGATCGTGTCAACAATTTTACGTTATTCTGACAAGTAGACATGCAATATATAACACTGGAAATTGGACTGAGATCAAACAAAATTGATACTAGAGACAATGCTTGGATTATACAAATTAGTGACAAAAATATCTCAGAAAAAAGCCCCCAAGTGCTGATAAATCACAAAGATGAACATGTGGATTTTTCAAAATATGTAAGTTGACTAGCTGACAATTATGAATGGAATTATTTTTTCTTTTAACAAACCAAATTTATTATTGCAAACCACAAAATTTCCGAAATATATTTACATTTGCCATTGTAAACCCCTTCGGAAGATAATACATATATTCAGAGACATAGATCTATATTCTACTGATATATTCTGCTGTAACATGTAATGATGAACAAAATATCCGAGAAGGCGTGAACAAATGCCATTTAGATATTAATATAAAATATCGTACGTACGTTATCTTCTTAATTAGATAACAATATAACTTATTAATATAGTAAAACACAAATTTTTGTTGTAACTTGTACAACTGAGAAACAAACTGAACTTGCCCTTTACAGCAAAATGTCGATTGTATCAGCTTCTATCCTCGTTTGACGTCACATCCGGTAAGGGAGTTAACTCTTGTGCGCTTGAAATCGGTTAAATGAAAGGGTTTATAGCAGGACACAATATTGTGTTGACTGATCAGGATAGGAGTGGAATTTTATAACAAAAATGTTCAAGGCATAAACGCTCAGGGTAAAACTGGAGCATTATGCATCACATAGAACAAATCAAGAGACACAATACTTCAAATTCCACATTTTACACTAAAGACTGTCCAATACTGAAATAATTTTATTATATGATTTTGGCACCAAACTGAAGTGTGTGTATATTGGAAAGGAATGACAACTCTGTAGAGCTGGGATGGGTAGAAAATTTGTACCCAGGTACCCGAGACCATATTACCAGTGAGTACCCGCTATTTTTATTGAGCGAGTCATCATTCCTGCATCATGGTACTTACATGTACTATTGCTTAAAAAAAATGGCAAACATCCAAACATAACAAAAAGTTTGGCAACCAGATTCTTAGCGATGAACAGAAGACAAAATGCAATGTCTGCAACCTTGAGTTGATTAAATATAGCTGAACAAAGCTACATTTGTCCGACTCAAAGCCTTCCATTGTCTGTGTGCCAACACCTGTGTCCGATAAGTCAGAGCCTGACATTACTGGAAATATTCAGGAACCTAGTTCCGAACCTTCCCTACCTCCCATCCCCATGCTCCCAAATTTGCCAACCTTTACTATTAATACTAATGAGAAATCGGGTTAAATACAAAAACAATACTTCATACTCGCCCGATCACAGGATTTGTATTCGTTGGTAAGTTAAATTTTATATAGAAATCGGCCATATTATCGTAAAATAGTGCTCAATAGGGTAGACAAAAATTCAAAATTAGTCTGATCAGTGTATGTTTTGTTTGCTAAAATATCAAAACAGGTTTAATGTTGAGTGTTCTATTTCAAGGGTACCCGGGTAGTAATTTTGTACCTACTCAACTCGATACCCGGGTATTCGTCCCAGCTCTACAACTCTGCATAGAGAATGACCATTTACCTGCAGCTAGACCACAGCTGAAGCACATTAAAATGTCTAAAAATACCATTTCTCAAATGCAGGAGCCCCCAAGACTAATCAATTGGAAATTGTCAAAATTCACACTTGTATGTGCAAGATAGAAAAGAAAAATATATGATTGTGCATAGAAGCCAGAAATTAAGACATGAATCCAATATTTATGTGAAAAACTTGAAAATATTTTCTACTTTCGTTTTCGAGCTGGTTAAAAGTTTACTCTTCTGTATGATAATGGTAAGAGCGAACGTTGAGAGTGGGTTAAATTTCGACTAAACAATTGTCTGTGTATTAGAGATGGACAAATTTGATAGTTAATTGACTTATACGGTGTGACCACTTAAAAGGTATACATTTACACATTACCAATAATCCAACTTTTGTCCGTAAACCTCCCCACCCACCAATTGATACCTTTACGCCGTAAATTCAAAGCAACGAGCGAAAGTCAGGAGAAATTTATTATTGCAAAATGTAGACATAATATGGCACTTTACTTTCTTACCCAATGAAAATAAAAACGATGATTTACACAAACAAAATATAACAATACCTTTCTTCTATTGTTAAGACGTCCACCAAATCCAAATCATGTGATTACGCCGCAACGGTCACGTGAGTCACGTGTCTAGTTCGTGGTATATGCTAAAACCCGACCGTATAAATATCCGGAACACGGAACGCTCATTCACGGACTATATGCGCACCATAATTATAATGATTCAAACATGCGTAGTTCATTTCAATTCAAATAGCATATTTCTTTTTAATCTTACATTTATTCAGAGTAATGGTATAGACACAGCACCCCATTAATACGTACTGTATAAAAATAATGGAGTTATAACTATGTACATCAAAAATGGTGTCAATCACTCAGATTTACCACAGGAGCCTGTTATTCAATCCGGAAAAAAAATTATACTCAATAAAAAATTACCTACGTATAGAAAAAAAACAACAGGAGTGCAATGCCTCCCACTCCCCACCCACATCGCCGATACAAGAATCTCTATTAAACAGCGGTCAACGCGTGAAATTCTGGTCTACATAGTTAAAGGCTATAAAAAGGTAACAAATGCAGGTCCTACCCTTGACATTTTCTCAGTTTTGCTTATCCTATTTCAATAAATCTAAGAGTTTCTCCAGCGGAGGGTGGCCATTGCGTGACGTCATCAGCCAGCCAAAGATACTGCTGCGGAGCGAAAGGTTTAAATATTAATTTTACTCTGCTTAAATGTATTTCAACATGCATTGCTTTCAAAATATTTTCTGATATTGGAAAATGAAAGATTCATTTTATTTGTTAATTAATTTCCATAAAAGAATTGTTATTAGAGATTTGGAAAAACCCAAGGGGAATTAACTCTAAAATTGATTACATCATCCTGTCGATAAAATACAAGCGTTCTGTACGGAACGGTACGGTTGCCCGGAGTTTATACATATAACACTTTACTCCAGAGCAGCATCTTTGACCCGCCTTATGACGTCACGCAATGGCCACCCTCCGCTGGAGAAACTCTTAGATTTATTGAAATAGGATAAGCAAAACTGAGAAAATGTCAAGGGTAGGACCTGCATTTGTTACCTTTTTATAGCCTTTAACTATGTAGACCAGAATTTCACGCGTTGACCGCTGTTTAATAGAGATTCTTGTATCGGCGATGTGGGTGGGGAGTGGGAGGCATTGCACTCCTGTTTTTTTTTTATATATACGTAGGTAATTTTTTATTGAGTATCATATATATATTTTTTTTTTGATTGAATAACAGGCTCCTGTGGATTTACAGAACTGATAGGAGAATTTGCGAACATACGTCTGCCTCTATAATGACCACTTAATCAACGGAGCTACTGATTGATTGTTTAATTATCTAATAGCACATTTCATTATTACAGGTAATTTGGACAAGGTAAATTAGCCAGTACTATATGATGATAAAAATCAAGTTGTCACGGATGTAATTCAGTCATTCAATTAGTCGAGAAATGTTGATTTTATGGATGTAAACAGAATATTCAATTATAATGAATAAAAAATGCTTGTAAAAGTTTCTGTTCTTGGTAATAATGACGTCAGGATCATGGACACTTGAAATTTAGTTTTTGTCGTAATTGCTTGGCTGGAATAATATTCATAATCAAATGCCCAGTAGGGCCTACGTATGATCAGGGACTCTACATTACATTAATAATTTACATCGCAGAGTCCCTGAAATGATCGATAAATACAAATGTATATGTTTGAGATTGCAGAACTCTTTTGCCAACTTAATGCGGTGCGTATTTTAAGTTATCTCCACTTTATACTTGTAAACGACTCGAGATAGCTAGTTATTAGCACAGGACAGTGTCCTAGCTTGTTTTTTTCTACGACACACAGAGTTACTCTTCAGAAAGAAACAGCGACAAACAACACGGTCGTAACATCTTTCCTGATGAGAGCGCCTAAAAATATATAAGTGCATAAAACGTATACGAGATATTTCCACCTTGCTCATTTCCCCTTTTTTGTAACATTACTGTTGAAGATACAGACATACAAATAGTTCAAGACATAAATCTCTTTTTCATTGAAACAATGGCTGATGTATTATATTCGGTAAAAAATACACGGCCATACCGAACACGGCTATGCACGGTGGAGAACTGGATACAGCTAGGGCGGTGTTCGTTTATCCCAAACAAGCCCTTAATTTCTATTTCATTGCTGATGATCTATCAAGATAAGAATACAATGAAGTAGTTTATCATTCTTTTAATGTATTAATTACTCGTACACATTAAGATAAATACCATAAGTAGAAAATATAAAAAGCCGACACACGCACGATGGTATGACAATTTTCCAAGGCCATTCTATTTGTATCACCGGGGCTAACGTCGCACCATCGGCCAGGGTAAGTTGGCCACTCCTCAAGCTTTTACAGTGAAGGAATACCCGAGCCATGAAGAACTATAATAACCTTCCGGAAGCAAACAGGACAGCTATACGATCCTCACATGCGAACATTAATAGTCTGATCTTTGGTGGTATTCGAACTCAAAGCGGTTAGGAGTTCGTGAATACTAGTCAATTTAAAAAGCAAAACCATTCGACCAAGGAGTCCGTTTTTTTCTAATGATTCTATATATACATTCATATATAAAATGTCCAAAAATATCCGAGTCAAGCAAATTAATAATGAAAAATAACTAACATTCCATAGGTATTATTATATAATTCTATAATTCAATTCTATAATAATACCTATGGAATGTTAGTTATTTTTCATCATACGTTCATATATAGACGTATATAGGCAAACAAAACAATGACTGCTTGATAAAATCTAAGTACTGAAAGTACTCATGGAAACTGAACTTACATAGTCTTACACTGCATCATGGAACGGGAACTATAGTTTAACAATTACGTGGCGGATGTAGAAAAAACGTAGTACTTTGGTCCGCATCGAAATACATGCGCGCCGAGCGAGTGACGGAGCCCTATGGAAAGGTGAACTTTCGTTTTGATAGTTTACAAAAGAAAAATGGTGACACTACTACAAGCACATGTTTGTTTCTTGAGCATAAACCAGGTGAAAGTCTAAACTATATCAATGAACTATAATCAAACGATGTGACCCGTTTAGATTAGTCTCGTCCTCTATCAAAGTCGGACACAAAGATAGTCTCTGGTCTAAATCTTGATTTATCTTGTTGTAGTTTATAGGCCATGATGTCTTACGACCGCAATGTACCTGTACAACATCCAGTGTACAATCTTACAGAAATCTAGTTATTGATAACAATTGAAAGAAGTGATCAAGATAAAGTAGATATATAGACATTATGTCAACTAAACGCTACGTACAAGCACAGTGCGTACAAGGTACATATTTCGAGCAGCACATCAGACGGATATGATATGAAGGATGTACAAGTTTTATATCTGCATACTTAATCATCTTGGATATATCATTCAGTTTCCAAAAAAATCAAATTGTTCTTTCCCAGGGCCCGTATTCACAAACTAACTAAGATGAAAAATTATCTAAGAATATCTGAATTATCTTAGTTTTCGCCAAGTTTTGCTAACTTTGCAAGATTTTTCTTAACTTTCGTCTTAGAGTGAAAAAAAATCTTAGAAAAATTCTTAGATCGACGATTTTTTATCTTAAAAGTTAAGTCAAGGTACGAGGTGTCTTAACTTTAAGAAATTTACTTAGGTAAAAACAAAACGAATATGGATGCTACGTCGAACTCATTATTTTTCTATATCTATGAAAAATACGGATACTTATTGGCTAATTTCATGGACTGTGAGCTTTTTAACACCGTAGTTTTCTGTTGTTAAAAATGCATAACTTGCTGGTATACCAGAGAGTATTTGTGGGTTGGGCTATATGTAAACAGGTTCTAACATGACTTACAGAAAAATGCAGTATCAATACATTTTTTGTAGACATCAAACATGATATTGCTGATCGACTCAACATGCAGCAATTTATAAGATATAATCATTTTCATTCATTGTTTTTCTAACAATTTGTTTAAAAATAATAAAAAATGCATAAACTCAGTATTTTATTACAATTCATTGAAAGTATGTTTTACCATTGCTTATTAATCATTAATCTTTACAAAATTATAGTTACCTAAAATTACATCATTTAAGATATTTCACTTGTATTTGTACATGTATAAAATATGAAGACATTATATGAATTGAAATGATGTACTTTGTATTCACAGATTCTTTTGAGGACTTCGTGTACCATTTATGATGACATTAATTAATTAAGACATAGACAGTTCATGATATGGATTCAACTACTGTTTTGCAGTATCAATTTTTATATGAACAAGAAATTAAGATCTTAAATCTTTATTACCTTGTATACATTTTGTTCTGAATGCACACATTGTGATAAAGTTTGTACCAGCTGTCCTGCAAGTACTACATTGTGACTTTTAGTATGTCATGAATTAAAACTTATATATTCTTTTGTGTAGATTGTTGAATAGAAAATAATGCAGGTACATGTATAAGCTATGTTGAAACTACCAGTAAACATGCAATTGTATCCTTGACAATATGAATTCAATGGGGTAAATGATATCAGTAATGTTTATAATCTGCTTTTGTATGAACTTACATAAATATTGCACAACTGAAACGGATGTTTTTGTTATTAATCATTAATGTTCAGTTTTAGATGACCTGAGCCTCTGTTGTTGTAAGTAATCACACGCTGTCAAAATTCTCATGTGAGTAATGCTATGATAAGCAGAAATATACACACCAGACAGACAGTAAATAAAATATATACATAGTTCATAATAAGAGTCAATCGAAAACATGAGAGATCAATGCTACTTGAATTGCATTTGAATGTATTATCATCTTAATTTAACACCACAGAATAGAAATTAAATAGGTAGTTGTTAAAATGGAAGATATGTGCAGATTTGAAACACTATTACTGGTAAATTGTGATTGGAAATATTGTTTTAAGCAATATATTGCAAATCTGAGTGGTACTGATATAATTATGAAGGTTGTGACTCATTAAAAAATCAAATGATCACCTAAAAATAGAATTCTTTGATGAAATTGATGGTAATCATAGCTGTAATAGTGTAACTGACTTACTGCTTGAATGTAACATTATCAGTAGTCACAAAAACATTTCTGATGGTTTAGAACCACAGCAAACTTTCTATTCTGACGATTTTGAAGATAGGCACAAGTCAAGTTAGATAATTAGTATGTGTCCCCTCGTACATATTGAATACACAACTAAGAACTTAATGTGTACAATATTGAAATTGAATTTGTAGTCATCGTAAAACCGTATTCTTGCTGTACAACATAAAGACTTGTAACTTAAATTTACACAATTTGCGTTTACAACGTATACATGTACCATATAACAAAATTCGTTTTTCTTTTACGATTTGTTGCCTCAGTTCTGACGCCTATTGTTGCGTATTTGTATTTTTGATACTTCTGTTGCTTAAACTTAACCGAATTACTGCATACTTCATAAAATGTCAAAAACATTAATTTGACTGTTCACAATACCGCCAACGGATTTTTAATTGATATATCAGTGACCCTGTTTATAAGGAACCTGTTTGTATTCTGCAAACATGACCAACAATTATATTTGTGTCATCCGTGCAATTTTGTGGCTGAAAAAGTACCAAACGTATCCGTAAAATTGCAGACAGTGTATGATAGGTTTAACTCATCGCCAATTTAAACGCAGGCGTAAGTTATGACGTATGGGAATTCCGTGGAAACCCCCCTGACAACGGTAAATTTTCAAAACTAAGATTTTTTCAAACTAAGAATAACTTCGTCTTAGTTTACGCTTAGAATAAATCATGAAAACTAAGAAATGTCTTATGTCTTAGTCTAAATCTTAGACAAAGGAAATTCTTAACTCGGATAACTAAGAACGTTTGTGAATACGGGCCCAGTCTATAATTCAATCGTATTTTTTCTATTTTGTGATGGAAATAGATATCTGCAACAGTTATTGAAGGATGTAATGGATTTGGAAGTAATTTCATTTATAATCATTGACCTACAAGACGTGTGACATAGTGCAAAATTTCTGGTTACTCGATCGACCCTAATTAATTTTATCCCGCGACCCTAGACATTTTCATGATTTTATCCGTTGAATGGAAAATCCTCTTTCTCCTGTTTACTTTCCCATATGCTTCCAAAGCCAAATAAATCCATACCTACTAACCGACTTTTAATAAGAAAAGAAAAACATTTTTTTCACGCCTAAGTGTAATCATGATGATTTAATGTTAAATGTTTCAGTAGTGAAAATAAATGTGTAACGTATTTTACGTCCGAGCGGTATTTGAAAGTATAAACTGGCTTCAAACTTACAAGTTATAATGCATAAACAAAAATGACAAACTGTACGTATAATATAATTTTCCTCAAGCTGCCTTGCTTCTGATTGAAATAAATGAATGATATATTTATACAAAAACTACAATGATACAGACCCTAAATCATATCTTAATTAGTAAATGATTAAACTAGAAAATAAAATAATACTGTCTGACACCACAATCACAGGTATAAAGATTTGATACCGAATGACGATACTTGTGTTTCATACAATACATAAACTAATTTCTTCAGCCTTATATAAACCTTGTATAGAAATATGCACGTTAATGTCCGAGGCTGACAATTCTGAGTATACACTGCAACTTAGTCCGTTCCGGAACAATAACTGCCGAAAGGGTTCCAAACTCTGGAACGGTCGAAACACTCTCAGGTCTGAGTATACACTGCAACTTAGAAAGTGTTCAACCACTTAAATAAAATGACAACTCGACTAATATCCAATTCTGAGCAACGCTGCAACTTAGGATAAGGTCGTTATTGTCATACAAGGCTTTAAGAGTTGTTCAGCTAGCTAATTCAATACTGTACGTAATGGCTCAACCTCCATATGTATAATAATGTATATTAATCAATGCTCGAGACTGACAATTCTGAGTATACACTGCAACTTAGTCAGTCCCGGAACAACAACCACCAAAAAGGTTCCGAACTTGGAATGGTCGAAACACTCTCAGATCTGAGTATACCCTGCAACTTAGAAAGTGCTCAACCATCCAAACTAAAAGACAACTTGAACAATATCCAATTCTGAGCTACGCTGCAACTTAGGATAGTTTTCTTATTGTCATATATAGATAAGTAAAAGCTAGCTACATTAGTCTTCTTTAGATCAAATCCCGCCGACGGATTCTTACAGAATGATTAAAATACAAAGCTACACGCTGTTTTATACCCTGCGCTACATGTAAAATCAATTTGATTGGCCAATGATTAACGGTGTCTTTGATCGGATAATGCGAGGCATGTCTAACGATACAAAAATAGGAATAATCGTTGTCGTCTCATTAATAAATTACCACAATATAGATCTACGAAATATATATACGAAATTAAGGTGAAAATATATGCTAGCGTAGGCTATTTTCTTTACAAATGTATTGTAAGCTAATGTGTTAAGTTTATATGCAGAATAGAATCAAATTACTATTTGACTGTGCAAACAATAAAAAAAATTATTACTAGGATTCTTGAATTTTGTCTTTTCATGATATTCGCATTTGCAAAATTGATTTTACTGGTGAAACAAATTTAATTAATGTCAATATCATACGTTTCTGTCCATTTTAACGACGTACATATCAGAGATCCAAAAGTAATGTATACAGTGAAATATCGATTTTTGGATCAATTAAGATAACATATTTTATCGGTTACGCGTGACTGACTTTATTACTTTATGACCCCTAATAAAGTCAGCATAACGCAAGCAAGGAGTGTAACAATACATAGTTCCCACAACTACAATATTTACCTCCCTTGTTTTGAATCGGCGGCCATCTTGAAAGTCAAATTTCTTATGTGTTTAATAGAAAAAAAAAAAAAAAAATGGTTATAAACAACTCAATTTACAAAATATAACTTAATCATGAAGTTGGAAAAACCATAAGCATATCAGGTTTAAGAAAATGTAGTTGTCACATATGAAAATTCTATATTTAGAATTATCAGAACAAAAATATAAATATCCTCTTTTAATGCTAGTCAAATTAGACTTTCAAGATGGCCGCCAAGGGAGGTAAATATTGTAGATGTGGGAACTATGTATAGGTAGACTGTATATAAACCCCTGAATTGTAGTTGTTTCCCTTGAAAATTGATCAGATACTCGATAAGGCCATGTCCGCCAAAGTTGGACATGTTTCGTTTTGTATAAATAAACTTGATTGGAATGCAAGGAGCATTCTCAGATCACTATAAATCAATAAAATGTATTACCCTATTTTTTACTAGGTGTCAAGTCTACAAACCGTGACCAGATAGGGATGGGGGGGGGGGAGGCAAAAACAATTAAGAGATTAGACTTCATGTGAATTTGGGGAGGGGGTCATTTAAATAGTAGCTCTACAATGTCTATAATCACTGATTGTATTCTTTCTGTTTTCAACATAGAGTTAACTTTCCTTTCAAAAAAAAAAAAACAACAAAAAAAACAAAAAAAAAAACGATCCAACCATAAAACCTCGATCACATATTTACTAAAGTACATGTAATACGTTTTTATATTATTGTTAGGCAGTAGCTAGAAACGTTATTGGAAAAATTATCTAAAAGATGCACCATTAATATTGCCTAATATGTAATAATTCTAAAGTCGATATGCTTTGGAAGCATTAATCCAGTTATCATAAATCCGAGTCAGTTCAGCATTTAAAGTGTATTTAAGACTTGTTTATACATTTAATTCAGAAACTTCAAAGGATGGTGTGTCAACATGTATTACAACGGCCATTTCAATCAACAAGCGATTACTCCGTCGTTTGGTTGCAATTTGATTTATTTCTTCCTCCTTTGGTTCATAGCTTTCTTCAAGCCTTCTGAGTACTAACATAACTGATAACATCAAAATACATAGTTGCCACATCTACAATATTTACCTCACTTGGCGGCCATCTTGCTTGGCAAATTTCTTATGCACTTAATAGAAGAAATCAGAAAATTGGTTATTAAACAACTTAATGTATAAAAGATAACTTAATCATGAAGTTGTGAAGGCCATAATCACATCAGGTTTAAGAAAATGTAGTTGTCACATATAAATATCATATATTTAAAATTATCAAAACAAAAATATAAATATCTTCTATTAGTGCTTGTTGAATTTGCCAAGCAAGATGGCCGCCAAGGGAGGTAAATATTGTAGATGTGGGAACTATGTATTGAAGTCAATGACAGAATGTCTTCATAGTTCAAGTATTAAACGTATGTGGTCTTCAAGCGGACAGCTTAGTCGACAAAGCCGCGTCCATAGTGTAAATGAAAGAAATGATAAGGTAGTTTCAGACTTTCACATAGCCCTGACAGATATCCTTACTTAAGTCTTATTCGAGTCATAGAAAATAAGATATAAAAAATGCGGTGAATTGTTCTTATGTGCAAATAGAAATCGTGTTTACGTTTGTATTTAGGCCTATAAGCAACTTAATCGTGACCTAAGATAATGTAACAGACTTGAAGGATTCAATATTTCCCACCAAAAGAACCTTATTTCGAAACATTTGACTACTTTTATAGACCAAGTCACCTTGAAGAACAGTATATATACATCTGGTTTGAATTGAACGTAAATATCTTAACACCATAATCATGAAAATTGTTGCCTGTCTCGTTCTACTGTCGGTTGTCTGTAAGTTTTATTTTTCTTTGTATTCTCTGGAACATATTTGTTTGTAATTCTATTGGTTTTAATTTTATTTCGCATTATGAGCACTGAGCAGGACACTGGAAACAAGAAACGTCATTTATGCATCTAGCTCAACTCAACTATACCATAACTTGCTTGAAAGTTAATTAATTAATTCTGCGTAAGGGACGCGCATATAACCGTGTAATGATCTTGTCCCACTAGGATGTCGTTAAAAAAATTTACCAAAATAGTAAACAAACGTAATGTGCGTAAAATCGTATCGAAATGATGCAAATCGTATTTGAAGAGAGATACTTTTAAACGGTTCAAAGGTTTCTCTCGTCCTATATACGTTTCGCATACTGTAAGTGTAGTTGGAAATTATGAATACGTGTTTGTAACGTAAACAAACATTGAGCTAGTTGAATCAACGTACACTAAACGAGTCAACCGTAGACTTATCATGTATACACGTGTTCCAGGCAATGGATGTTCATCATGAATTAACAATGCAATGTATTTAACAAAAGCTTACATTTGACCGAGCACTGCACATTTTCCACCATAACCAAAATTGATCGCATCCGCATCGTTATAACGAGACAAACTATAATTTTGACCATTTAAGATAATTTAATAGTAAGTTTGTTAACAATGGACACACTAATCCAATTGTTTATGAAGTTTCAAAACTATCATTCTTATTGCACTTTTAGTTGATTAATTAATTTGTGGACTCTGCCATTTGAAATACCATGCATAGTAACTGAAGAATGACACAAGATTTACCACTTCGGCAGATATTTTATATATATCGTATAGAGCTAACATGATAAGATCGCAAATTCACAAAACTTTCCGATATAATCGCCCGCCACTACCTCAAGATACATTCTCAATCGTCTTATGCATAGCCAAATTAAAATGCCGATCTTTTTAGAAACTGCATGAACGACAGCTAAGCTTTCTCTCTCTATATATATAGCCGGCGCATATTTATGCGGACCAAAGCACAATCTGATTAAAATCATATCCTCAAACCCGCTACGCTATGAGGATCTGAAGACGACCTATAGAAGGTCACCTCAAGTGACCTTTTCCACTAGCCAATCAGCGCCTTACTTTCATAATTCTGAAAGTGATCTGATTCTATTTTTAACCGCAGTCAAAAACAATATTTGACTTGTAGTTATCACGAACACCTATTCTTACGCAACTAAATGTAATGATAGCGCGTATGTGACATGCGTGTTTATTAAATTTTCTATACTACTATGGCCGAATCGATCAGGATTACTAAAAAAATCAAAAAATGGTTGCAGACAAATATGTTATACGTAATTTAATGTTTACTAACGTTTAAATAACATCGTCAGGTAGAAAGTTCATTCGGCCAAAGTACCGATGAAACGAGTTATACGATTGGCTGAGTTATAAATAGATATAAATAGTGATAATGGAAATTCCGACTTTTGAAAATAGAAACTGGTATAGGCCGTCATCAGATCTTGCCGTAAGGAAGATCGAATACTTTAGTCAGATTGACCAAAGCACTACGTATACATGTATCTTTACACACAATGCAATTGATAAACTAGTTCTCGTTCCATGTTGCAGTGCAAGTCCGTGTATACTAAGTTTAAGTTTCAATGAGTAAGTTGTCTGTACTTTGATTACGAATGGTCAATATCTTAAGTTTTTGCGTGCAGGTTTTCTCAAATCGTCAGGTTAACGTAGAGTATCATACTGACACACATGTGTTAATCAGGAAAATAACATTCTACTTCAGCTTGCATAAAAGCTGAAGACTGTCAGCATGGAGACTCCAGTTCCTGTAGTCACGTGACATGCCCCGAAAAGGATTATACTCCCGATTGCCATTTTGGACAGTGTACCTGCACACACGGTAAGTGACGGTTAAGAAATAATAATATTCTCTTTACGTAAAAATAATTTGGTCAGCATGTTTCATTCGACTAAGATTATTGATGTATGAACGAAATATCATGTTTTTCGACTGTTTCAAAAATAGCACATAGTGCCACATAATATAAATGAAAAACATAGTAGAAAGTGGAGCTGTACACTTGTAGAAAATATAGACTCACAATATAAATATTAAGACTCGTTGTGTCTAGCAATACTAAAATAAGGACAGATGGTGCCTCACAATATAAATATTAGGACTGTCTGTGCCTCACAATATAAATATTAGGTCTGTCTGTGCCTCACAATATAAATATTAGGACGGTCTGTGCCTCACAATATAAATATTAGGTATGTCTGTGCCTCACAATATAAATATTAGGACGGTCTGTGCCTCACAATATAAATATTAGGTATGTCTGTGCCTCACAATATAAATATTAGGTCTGTCTGTGCCTCACAATATAAATATTAGGTATGTCTGTGCCTCACAATATAAATATTAGGTCTGTCTGTGCCTCACAATATAAATATTAGGACTGTCTGTGCCTCACAATATAAATATTAGGACGGTCTGTGCCTCACAATATAAATATTAGGTATGTCTGTGCCTCACAATATAAATATTAGGACTGTCTGTGCCTCACAATATAAATATTAGGTATGTCTGTGCCTCACAATATAAATATTAGGTATGTCTGTGCCTCACAATATAAATATTAGGTATGTCTGTGCCTCACAATATAAATATTAGGTCTGTCTGTGCCTCACAATATAAATATTAGGACTGTCTGTGCCTCACAATATAAATATTAGGTCTGTCTGTGCCTCACAATATAAATATTAGGACTGTCTGTGCCTCACAATATAAATATTAGGACGGTCTGTGCCTCACAATATAAATATTAGGACTGTCTGTGCCTCACAATATAAATATTAGGACGGTCTGTGCCTCACAATATAAATATTAGGACGGTCTGTGCCTCACAATATAAATATTAGGACGGTCTGTGCCTCACAATATAAATATTAGGACGGTCTGTGCCTCACAATATAAATATTAGGTCTGTCTGTGCCTCACAATATAAATATTAGGACGGTCTGTGCCTCACAATATAAATATTAGGACTGTCTGTGCCTCACAATATAAATATTAGGACGGTCTGTGCCTCACAATATAAATATTAGGACGGTCTGTGCCTCACAATATAAATATTAGGACTGTCTGTGCCTCACAATATAAATATTAGGACGGTCTGTGCCTCACAATATAAATATTAGGACGGTCTGTGCCTCACAATATAAATATTAGGACTGTCTGTATAAATAAGAGAAGGTCTCAAGAGATATTCTATATTTCAGCCACTGCTACATGTAGCAACGCAGGTGATTGTAGCGGAATAGAACATTGTCCTCAAATCTTTGGCAAGCACTGTATTGATGGACGTTGTAGATGTGGTTATGGAATCGGTGGTGGCTCTGGTGTTGGAAAATAAATACTTAAGAAAATAAAAATGCATGAATTACCTTACATGTAATAAATACATATTTGGGCAAATAGTATTGTCTTTTTTAAAGAAATAACAGAACAGAACAGAACTTTTATCATAGACTTGCACGAAGTACATCGTGAAAACAATACAAATATACAACACAAATAAGCACATATCATGTGATAGGTTGAAAACGTGCTTGTTGTACCAATTAAGTTAAACGTAGTGCATTTTCAATCAAACCTGATTCTTGTAAATTTGAATACAATGTACTTCAAACCATGCACATTCGAATATTATAATTTTTTAAGAACATTTTGATACTTATACCAAAGCGAAAACATGGTCTGTCAAACAACTCACGTCTTCCGTTTGACCCTTTTTGTTGTTGGTTGTACAGAAATATTGTAGCTTTACAGAACATTGTAAATGTCGGATCAGCCCCCGAGGCTATAAAACTTGAAAACAGTCTCCAAGCTCACATCTCCATTCCATCCTCGAAGTATTGCGGTTGAAAGGATACACAATGTAGCTGATTAATGTTTAAATGCATGCTCAGATCAATTATGCGGCCAGGCTAATGTATCAATGCGGCCAGGCTAATGTATCAATCGTATAATTTTTGTCGGCATGATCATAATTAACTAAGACACATTAAAAGACAATATATGAGATTTGAGCTCGGAGGCTGATCTAAAGATTCATGACCACGTGACCTGCTGCAGAATTAGTAATGATGGCTTTAGATAGCATATCTTACGTTTTGTATATAAACTCAAAAACAATGTTTTGGAGGGAAGAATTCATAAACAAAAATTAAGGATATGACACTAATTTACAAGAAAGATACATCACGCTATTCTTGTCTAGTTCAGTTATAAATGCATTATTTGTAGGTTTATTATCGAACCCATATAAGGCTCGCTCCCACCATTGTGTAAATCATGTGAAGTAGCGCTGTTTATATTGACTACAAGTATATAATTTATACTACTAGTATGTTAATACAATGATTGGGCTGACAATTCGTACTTTATGAGATACTCTCACTTATTAGCATGTTACTAATGTAAACTGTCACTAGTTTATCATAACTACATCACAGCGGATGTACAAACACTTGCAATAACGCTGACATAAATGTCACATGCACTGACAGCTCAGTTTCGGATTTCATCTAACCAGACGAAACGAATAATTATCAACAGCAGGTTTCAAGTCATTTCAGGGTACAACGTGCAAAATTGTTTAAGCATGCATGTAGTAAATTAAATCATGAATTATGAATACATGCATTTCAAGCCATGCACTTTGGAACATTGTTCATAAGTATAACAGACATTTAACATCAGAAACTTACAGCTTGTTCTGCTCGCTATTGGTCCTCAAAATAAAACTGGAGAAAAATGTCACTTGAGTAGATATTGCAAGGTTCAGTTAAAGAGTCGAAGTGTCCCTGTGCCGTTCATTCCGAATGGTTTACAAGTTTATTTAAAATTATCTCACTTCATGTAAAAACATGACAATATGAATTAATATAATGTATGTATATGTATAAATACAACTGTTCAACGATGCAATTACAAATATAACATGTTAGGAATATATTGTGTTCAGATGCTAAGGAAATACGCGGGAGAAGTATTTCTAATTAGATTTCTAATACAAAAAACAACAACATATAATCTAGACACGTAAACATAAAGAATGGTTCTAGGCGAAGCAATTAATAAACATATGGTGACAGCTATGGCATTTGTGCAATATTTACCAAAAGTATATCAACACTTGTTCTGTGAAGGAACTCAGTGACAATTGAAGTAAATCTGCGGTATAATTGTTATTACATATTAAGAAATTTCGCTCCCCTTCTTTAATCGAAAGTGAAGCAATAAATATGTCCAGTACTGTGACAACTGTTGACATGCAAGTATATATACTGACGCTCGGGTGCTTCCGTGCTTCATCGGGTGTTCCCGTTCTGCTTCGTATTATACTTGACATTTCCGAAGCTTGACAATTTCTTAAATAAAACACTAGTCGCGAAGTGTGCCTCATTTGTTTCGGATAAAAATCAAGCGCTCTTAATTCTAAACTAAAACACCTAATTTTAAATTATTTCTCCTTTCTGAAATTATATGAAAGTATAAAATATTTTGTTAAACAAATTAATAACTTGTGTCAAATATAGTCGCCGATTTTACCGGGGATATCGTGAAGTTTTTTTAAACAAGTCATGGAAATACTGCTAAAAGTCACGTACTTTGTGTTGTTGATTCTACAAGGGACTCAGGCTCAGCCGAACCTGGCCGCACTATGGGGATTGGGAGCACTAGGAGATATGGGTGGTAGGTAGAACTAATATTTTATAAACCTCATTAATTTGTGCACATAACACAGAATTGAATGTATCTAAAAGGATATTTAAAGTAACGTACGTAGTTCCGCGACCACGTATGGAACAGGACAATTTATTTATATGTTGTTTAACGGCCCATTCGATATCTGTGGCCATTTCAGGGTTGTCCCGGATAGAGGAAAGATACGATGCGGGAGAACCGGGTATTTATACCCCTACTCCTTTTATAATAGTTTTCCTGGTTCTTCATCGTGCCCGGTGTAAAACATCGATACACGCCTCGTCCTTTCCTGTGATTTTCTAGACACAGTACTTGGCTCGTTAGTTGGGATATGGGGACACCGGGTAAGATATATATATATACAGGACGAAAATGTGCTTTATTGCAGAAAAAGAGTAAACTCATACTTGTTTGAAAATAGTACTCTGATACTTAAACGGCTTTTTATTTTGTTGTTAACTTAATTAAGTAATAAATAACAATACTACATGCTTCAAACACCACTAAATATCATTCATCTTTATAGATGCGTCTTAAATTGATAATGTATGATCTCGAAGTAACAAGTGGATTGTTCCGCAATAAAATTTGGTCAATCCCATTGTATACGTACCCTTTGGCCAGCCCTGTTAGATGAAAATATTTTACTAGTAGCACGTGTTGAGATAATCTAGAAATAATAACATAGTTCTGTGATTATGCTTCCAATACTATGCATCCATAAGTACATCAGGGTCCGAGGTTGTAAATACGACATCGAATCTCATGTCTGGCCCCGAGGCTATAAAATTTGAAAATAGTCTCCGAACTCAAATCTCAATTCCAATCTCAAAGTATTAAGATTGAAAATACAAAAAAATCTATACGGCTGATTTATGTTTAAATACATATTCAGATTAATTATTCTGTCACACAAATGTAACAATAATATCATTATTGTCTGATCATAAATAACTTGGAAACATTAAAACACAAGATTTGCAAGGTTTGAGCTGGGAGACCGATCTCAAGTTTTATAACCTCGGGGCCTGGTCTTTTAAAATGTCCAAGTTAATTACGATCAGTCAATAATGAAATTGATCGATACATTAGTCTGATGGGGGGGGGGGGCATGCTCCTCCAAAAAATGTTTTTAGAAAGCCGGATATGCATTCAGGAGTGTTTTTGGTGTCAAAAATGACTCATTTTACCAAATAAAATTTATGTTAATTCACAGCAATAATTATTGTCTTTCCTAATTTAGCCTAGCAGTTCACATTTCCGCCTAAAATCTCTAAATTTTCTCGACCCTAACCCAGGTAAGGCATCGACTTTTATTGCTCTTTTTAAATTTTGATTGGTCTATCTCGTTACAACGCACGTGCGTATGTCTAGGCACGCCCCTGACCTTGGGGGCCAAACGTTTTTATGTAGGAGGACATCATTTTATAAGATCATTATTTAACCATTATTTATTATTATTTAACTAACGTTAATAAATCATTAATACTATTTATTTATGTGCATCATACATCACCATATCAAACAATTAATCAACATTACAGCCACCAAAATGATGAACGGGAAAAACTTTCATCTATATAAAACCACTGTTTTATACCAAGTCTTGTTTAAAGTGACTTCTTTTAAAATTTAAATATTTTACTGTCTACGTATGGCTTTACTGGACTAATGTTAAAATCGGTCTGGTTTTTTTGTGCTAACAAATAATAATTAATAATGTTCACATTTCACCATTGAGAGACAGTGTTTTTGGGAATCTGAACGATATCTTAATAGCCGTCACACGCTCGGCATTCATGAGTACTTTCTGTACTTTGATTTATAACCGTTATATACTCTCTCCGCATGAGGGATTTTCTTAGAAACAAATTTATGTTAGTCATTTTACTGTATAAATGTACACAAATTTATGTATGAGTGTATGTAATCTTGTTTTAGAATAAGTTATACGTCCAACGACTGTCAAATAAGACACAGCTATACAGGAGCCATACACGCCTGTATTGAATTAACAGACGACTACATATTAATACGTGTTTGTATGTTTGTATCATCAAATGATATTAACCAATGAGCGTATGTCTAGGAACTATTCCCAAATATTATGAAATACAGGAATATTTAGAAACCAAAAATAAAGCACCCAGTAGAAATTAAAGTCCTTAATTTGTTATATTCTTGCACTAAAGTTGTAAATGAAAAAGATCAAATATGTATCCAAATTTTAGATCAAATGAAAAATGTACAAGTTTGATATTAAGTGGTCAAAAATACAAGTAATTTTAACAACACCCTTATTCAGCGTCACCTAATTCATGTTGAGTGTTGAAATTCGGGCTAGCAAGACAAAATCAATTTTCTTACACATCTAAAATATTGATAAACATAAATCGCCTTATATAACCGGACCGTAGGAATCGAGGGGGCTAGGGGCTTATCCCCCCTCCCTCTAATATTGTTTATCTCTTATTACATGTGCTTCCCTCACCCGTTGTCAAACATAATTTTAAAAATAACCCCCCGGTCTGAAATTGCTATCTACGGATCTGTAGCATTCATAGTATAAAGATATAAGCGATCTACATTTTGTATTGTTAATATTGTGGGAGGAAGAACTAAAAATTAATATTATTATTTATATAAAGGGGATATGGGACGATCGATGTTCGAGTGGTAACGCACTGGCCCCAGTTTCACGAACAAAATTGAGTAGAAACTCAAAAATGGACTCAAGTGTTTTTTCTGTCTAGAAATCATATGTCTTTTACTAGAAATGTTAACATTTGTTTTCTTGTTTACTAACAACATGTAAAATATGCCAGCATAAATTATTTTGGGTCTGGTGGACATATTCAGTCTCAAAACTCCCTTTTCGTTTGAGTCATAAGTCAACTTCCCAATAACAGACTCAAATCATTTTTATTCAATTATTTCATATCAAGAGATTATTGTTAGATTGAATTAGTGGGAAACTGTTATTATACCATGTTTGTACCTTATTATAATACCACATTCAGAATTACATACAATAAAACAGAGAAATGATTGATATAATAAATAAGTTGAGTTTGAGCAAAAACTTAAGTTTTTTCGTGAAACTAGGGCCTGGACTACTAAATGAGATGTTATGGTATCGATTTTCGGCTCCGCCTTTTGAATTTCTCAGGGACGCCTTTTCAGTGTGCCCATCCCAACTATAAACTGAGCCAAGTATTGTGTCTAGAAAATCACAGGAATAAGGGCGGGACGTGTATCGAATCGATGCTTCACACCGGGCATGTTAAAGAACCATGAAAATCTATTCGAAAATAGTTGGGGTATAAATGCCCGGTTCTCCTGTATCTTATCTCTCCCCTCTCTGTGTCGGCCATGAAGTACCCATAGCTGTCGAATAGGCCTTTAAACAATAGATAGATAAATATAACATTTTGGGCGTCGTTGTTTTCAGATCATGAATTCTACAGAAAAGATGAAAACTATACACCAATACGAAATCAATACTTCCTGTGCTTAAACAAATGTACAAACATTCAATTCATTGAATTAATGGAGCTTAAATCTGTTAATCAACATAATTATGTAGGAACGTATGTCATGACGTAATACAACATTAAATAGGCAGAAATAACAAACGCCTCGCTCATTTGTAACCACACACTTACTTGATATTGTTTATTACATTTTGTGTCATATCGTAGATCATTCACTGCGTAATAAGGTGTATACATATATATTTTCAACTCACGTCATACATTTGGCGTATTTATTACATCAACGTAACACGAGTTTAATGAAGACAGTAACGTGTTTATAATCAAGCCTACATATATAACGATATAATTATCGTAGTAAATTGTGAAGCCGAAAAATTGTACATAGCGTATATGAGTAATATTGTAAAATCACCAAATGTTGTACAGTTTATGTGTGGGTAGTGTCATAATGCATTGTACATTACATGTATAAGAAGTATCACTATATATTAAACAGTATTTGTATTAGAAGTATCACCTTATATTGAACAGTATTTGTATGAGAAGTATCACCTTATATTGAACAGTATTTGTATGAAAAGGATCACCTTATATTGAACAGTATTTGTATTAGAAGTATCACCTTATATTGAACAGTATTTGTATGAGAAGTATCACCTTATATTGAACAGTATTTGTATTAGAAGTATCACCTTATATTGAACAGTATTTGTATGAAAAGTATCACCTTATATTGAACAGTATTTGTATTAGAAGTATCACCTTATATTGAACAGTATTTGCATTAGAAGTATCACCTTATATTGAACAGTATTTGTATTAGAAGTATCACCTTATATTGAACAGTATTTGTATGAAAAGTATCACCTTATATTGAACAGTATTTGTATTAGAAGTATCACCTTATATTGATCAGTATTTGTATGAAAAGTATCACCTTATATTGAACAGTATTTGTATTAGAAGTATCACCTTATATTGAACAGTATTTGTATTAGAAGTATCACCTTATATTGAACAGTATTTGTATGAAAAGTATCACCTTATATTGAACAGTATTTGTATTAGAAGTATCACCTTATATTGAACAGTATTTGTATTAGAAGTATCACCTTATATTGAACAGTATTTGTATTAGAAGTATCACCTTATATTGAACAGTATTTGTATTAGAAGTATCACCTTATATTGAACAGTATTTGTATTAGAAGTATCACCTTATATTGAACAGTATTTGTATTAGAAGTATCACCTTATATTGAACAGTATTTGTATTAGAAGTATCACCTTATATTGAACAGTATTTGTATGAGAAGTATCACCTTATATTGAACAGTATTTGTATGAGAAGTATCACCTTATATTGAACAGTATTTGTATGAGAAGTATCACCTTATATTGAACAGTATTTGTATGAGAAGTATCACCTTATATTGAACAGTACTTGTATGGAAAGTAGCCCGTGAACAATAACAAGATGGCGGTCTCCGAGGCACTTTTGACAAAACGCCGAGGAGTGCCGATTGATGAACTCAGTGTATATGTCGCAATTTTGTGTAAAGTGTAAATCAATACGATTACACTGTAGATAAGAATTCGCCCCTGTAATATCAAGATAATGTCAAAAAGGCACAAAACACATACATCAATGATAGATTATTGCAAATGCATGCATACGTCTGAAAAGAAATTACTGAAACATCATTATTATAATGAACAATGTACATGTACTACCTAAGTAATTATTTGATATAAAAAATAATATACATTTCTGTTAAGTTTTTACGTGTTATCAAATAGTTACTTAGTATATATAGTACATCTTAATAATACATTAATAGTTAAAAGACGTATAAAGTATTTTACCCTGACAGATATATGAATTATGTAACTTTAATTTGACATATGACGTTTATGTATTATAATTCTAATAAAATTACACTTTATCTCACGATGAAGAAAAGTGTCCATCACCGTAAACGGATTCTATTGTTCGTGTCAAGCATGTTCGTGATTATACAAAGTTAATCGTGCAACAAAAAGAATATATTGAGTGTATTTAGATAATTACAACGCTGTAAACCTGCCGACAGACGGTCATGATAATTAGTTTTTTGTTGGAAAACTGTTCATTGTTTCAATTACAACATACGTCATGATTTTGCAACCAAATTATGCATTCTACCAAAAATTATGCATGTATAAGATACTGAAAATGTCCTGAAATCATAATACGACTTTGTGTATTTTGATCTTGAATGAATGTACTGTAAGCTGATTGTAATCCGTCCTCATAGCTGCGTGGTTTTGTTTTACGGTCAACCTTTGTATTGAGTCTAGTTTAAACAGACGATTTTAATGACACGCTTTAATTTCCACCATTGTTTAGCATTAAAGTTCTAGTATTCAACATGATTTAGTAACACATGCCAACTTCGTCAATTAAAATTACAAACCTATAAAAAATGTATACGTATTTGTGTTCATTTTCAGATGGTCCAATGGGCGGTTTTGGCGGATTGTCTAATTTTAACGGAATGTCTGGACAGAGCACTGGACAGAGCAGTGGTTCGTGTCCATATCAGGCCCATCCAGATAAATTGAAATTTACACAAATGGTAAACAATCGTCTCATGACACAAAGTTGTGCGCCGGGAACCATGTTTGTGTTAAGTAAATGTAGTTGTGATAATATTCCGAGTGGCGGAGCCGGGGCACCAATGCCGGGATACAATCCAAGACTGGGGGCAGGTTCAGGGGGTAAGTATTTATTTCAATAATCACAATAACCCCATTCAATATTTACCCAAAATATGAAGTAGGGGACTTAAATAAAACAAGAGTGTCAGGTCACAAAATACGCCCGTCAGGGGGCATAACTCAGAAGTGCCGAAGCCGATTGGGCTGGTTATCGAACTTGACCCATAAACATTTCCATTAAGTTTGCTGAGGATCCGAATAAAACTGAATGAATCAAAGAGCGGACACTTTTGTGGATACATGTACCGTTGCCCGCCCGCCCGTCGTGGGTGTTCCCATACTACGACCCGTTTTCGTATCGTTTAAATTTCAGTTAAGCTTATATCCGTCACACTAGGTCGCGTTTCCACTGCGTTAGGACGGCGAGAGCGCCATGATCGCAAGAATAATCTGATATTTTTCGTGAAAATGAATATGTTGCACGGCGTCCATAGAGCGACTCTAGATATCGCGATCCTACGGAGTTCTTGTTGGCGATCGTTCTCACGGTGCTTCCACAGCTTGCTTTGCGCTTTCACGCCGCTCACACTGTGTTGATGGCGTGTTGAAGACATTCGTATTTATAAGAGCGATAAAGCCGCAGTGACATCTCAGAGAACGCAGTATAATCACCGTGCAAACACCACCGACAACCGCAGCGTTCGCACAGCAACATCAGCGATATTGTAAGGGACCTTACTGCGATGCTATGGCGACCTTACAGCGACCCCACTGCGTTCAAGACTACCAGAACGCCGAGTGACAGCGTTTATTTTGTGCATGCTCAAAAAGACCTTGCCGTCGCTAGAATGCGAACTCAACGCGTCTACTGGAGACCAGTTTTTCCATATTTAGTTTCATTTTAACTTTATAATAAGACCACTTCGATATTTATAAAGAACATGGTTATACGCACACGAAAAGAAAGTGTGCACTCATTTAGCGAGATTTTTAAAGATATTTATGGACGCAAACTTTAGGCATTCGAATTCATTGAACCTAAATACGGGAACATTGTTTAATGTCTATTGTATCATTTGTCCATCCATATATGATATGTTCTACATGTTAACATTCTTCCATCGTGACGTTGTCATCATCACAATTACACTCATGCATATTCAGTTGACGTGACGTGAAGATAAATCATAGTAAACCATTATATAATTATAGACCAAAATACATTTGTACGTCGATCTAAATACGATATTAATATTATTACTCTATATACCACTTCCCGTACAATAACAGTAAGTTGTATCATTCGAGATGATCGAAGTCTTTTAAACCGATTTGGGTTTTTCTAGCAAATCAAACAAGAAGCCGCGTTGTTTAGAAAAAAATATCGGGGCACAGCCCCCGCGGGACCATGTCATACGTGTAGGTTTCATGGGACAATTAAGTGTTCTTAAATAGATAATTTTTATTATTTGAAACGACCCCTATTAATTATTAGAGACATTTAAGTACATGTATGTTGTAGATTCTGCCGTTATTTTAGATGTATTAATTTAAACCGTAACAATATGTTGTAGGAGGAGGAAATTCTTTACTGAACGCCCTAGTATCACAGCTACAATCTGCGGGAACTAATCCTGCCTTACCTTCACCTCCAGCCCGGAACCAGCCACCGTAAGTACATACAGTAACTTTAAACTGGGAATTGTTGATTTCCTACGTGAACTGTTATTAAAGCAGACGAAAGTGTATAATAATAGATTAATTATGCTACATAAGCTTTAGTTAAACGCGCGTGTTTGTTCTAATTTCCACTAGAAAGGTGTTTACTGCACCAAGGACAATTAACATATTTAGATTATCCTTAACCAAGTTATCTTCTTTTTTTTATTTATCTTTAAACATTATTTTTTCTTTCCCATCATGTGACAATAATAGAACGTTTTTCAATCTTGACGTCAAAGGTAATCATTGGTGTATACATATTTGTATTACTTGTATGTAACACTGGTATAACTGAAAACGACGACATTTTTTTCGTTTGTCCATTAAACAACATAATAAACAACAATTTAAGCGAAATATCACGTTTTAATCAGTACATACAATTAACAACATGGTATAAGACAAAGAAAATAAATTAGGGATACCGTATTTAACAATAAGCTGACAAAGAATGAAAGCCTGTTTGATATACATCGTGTTTTAAACGCATTTGTATGTTTACATTGGACAATTGTAGTGGTGTCTCATTAGAAGCATTTAATTTTGTTGTAAAAAGTCACACAAAAGCGACGCATACAACTACAACTTGCGTTGTTGACAAATTCCTTCATGAACCGTTTTGAATACATTGAGTGATTCGATAATTATACGACGATTTTAAATTGACTGTATCTAAGTAAATTAAGTTTGAATCAAACTTTTTGTGGAATTGAAATTGGATTTAAGCAATTTCAGCCAATTGCAAATAGTGAACCACTTTCAGTGTTTCAATTCAGAATCATGCAACTACGAATAAAAGTAAGTGAATCAAATAAAGCAAATACTTTCAATACAAACGAAGTCTTTTATTTCCCAAAATAGTCAGCTGCAAATCTCACAATTGAACAAATACGGTAGATATGTGGTTACAAAACATTACATTCGACGTCATTATTTATTCCACGGTGACAACGTAATGTGAAATATACTGCACATATTCATATGATTTAAGTCAAAATTTTACATTTCATAACAACTCTTGCGAAATTATTAGTTTAATACGCATTCTTCATGAATCCGTTCATCTTCACCCATTACTCCCATCTTCGACATAGAATACGAAGACCGCGGATGAAATTCCATATTCCCAATCACGTGTGATTTAATGTCACATTTGTGAGGTACACAAATACCAATAGTTATCAAACCATGCTTGTTTTTCAGACCAATTTCAAACCATATTAATGGCGTAAGACCAAGAATATCATCTGGTATAAGACCAGGTAAGTGTACCAACAATATATATATATATAAATAATAATAGTTCTATCATATATCTACCTCGTATAGTCAAATAGTTATATACATGGCATGTTTTAGCTCGTTTTAGCTCTATGTTCCTATATAGTCATCTTGTAGCACAACTACAGAAGCAGTCGGTAAACATGGCGTGAAATATTGGTCAAGTTTCAATTTGTATAGTTTCATTGTATGTAAGATTTGTGTGTTAATAGAATAGAATAGAATTAGTATATATTGTATGTGCACGTTTAGTTGTGTCGATCCTTATACGCACGTTCAACTCTGTATTCTAGATCAGAGTTCCAGGAACACTGGAGTGAACCAACAACCCTCACCAAGTATTCAGTATAGTCCAAAGCCAAGTCCCGGCGTAGATCGTTCAGTTTCACCAAATGTGCTGCCCCCGGAATTAATGCATCTTTTAAAAGGATCCCAGACTCCACAAAGACAGAATAATGGACCTGCAGCATCCAAACCAACACAAGGCTTACCCAGACGACCATCGATGGGAAGTAAACCAACACCTTCTGCAAAAGCTGATTTGTCTTCTTTCTCCAAATCAGGAATGCCACCGGAAGTGTTGAAAATGTTGCAACGATCGATGGGCCCACCTACTGCAGCGAAACCTCAACCAAGAAATCAAAAATCCCAAATGTACAGTCTTAACAAAGTTCCCTCCAGTTCATCAAATACTCGCCGTGTACCAGCACCAACACAGGCAGCCAGGCCAAGAACACCAACCATGTCTCTCCCAAAACCTACAAGACGGTCACAAATAAAACCACAACCTGGACCGAGACAAGATCCATTTGCTGCATTGTTAGGTAAATGTATTGGATAAACACGCAAAGGTGTATTGCAGGCATTTTTCGGTGGCTGTTATGTCCATATTTGTAGCACACCGCCGCTGTTCACAATTTTCTAAAATTGGTTGAAAAAAAAACGAAGCAGCTAGTGCTCTTAATTATGTCTCAAAATAGTCCGGCAGATTAAAGAAGCCAATAAAATCGGAATATTGAAATTGTACTTTTTAGAAAAACAAAGCTAACCAGTATTCTATCTGGTCCCAGAACCACCAAGTATTCTTGAATCATGCATACAATGTAACGTACGTAGCAACTTCGCGTAAACCTCAGGGATTTTCTTGAAAATTCCCTGATATAAATTGAATGCATCAAGATTCGATTCGGGTGTTCTATATACTTCTGTGTACTCGTAGATGGTCGATATCATGTTTAAGTTTTTGCGTCCCGTACATATATTAGAACCAAAGTCAACTACAATATTTCATCTGCTATGAGACGGTAAAAATAAGAAACACTTGCGAAGTAGACCCCTTGGTAAATATTGTGTCAAATAGCGTACGACACATTCAAATTCTTGAAACAATGAAAAAAATGTTTCTCTACAATGTTTTAGGTAGATATAATTATATCAAAAAGTAGCAACAGTCCTGAGAATTTGTAATTGTCATATTTTATCTAGACCAACTTTTGCACTTAGAATATTCCGATCAGTCATCGAAAAAGACGGAACTTATTGATAATAAATATTTGTGAAAATAATTTAGAAAATATTAGTTTGATCTTTGTTTTCGACTACAATATATAACTATTGTTACAAACTGCATATTCTTGTAAGCAAATAAAGATTACATGTTAACTACTTAAATGTCAATTGACAAACACTAAGTACAAACGCATTAATGAAAACAAATTTTGCAGCAAAACAAAACTGTGATTAATGTTTTAAACATTTGATCTCCTCCCATCTGAACAGCTGATGAGCATCGTGCGGTAGAGATTATTTACCTTTCAATTTATAATCAAGGCGTGTTTTTATTATATCAGTCAACTACATTTATATGTATATGACAAGAAATTTTGTGACTGAATGTCCACTTTTTCTAAACTTTAAATTTATTTTGCTAGCGGGTCTCCAACCATCTAGAAGTTCCACACCAACAAGGACAAGTAATTCAGCACAAAGAGATCCATTGGCAGCTCTGATGGCAGGATTAGGAGGAGGAAACAGCATGCTACAAACCGGAAGTAGAGGAGGTAATCCTATGGCGGCATTAATGGCTGGTCTAGAGGGCGGATCATCTGGTAGTGGCAGCAACCCATTTGCAGCATTGTTAGGTTCTAGTTCTGGATCAGGTGAGTGTTGCTGATGTTCGTATTTGTAAGCAATAATATTTTAATGGCAAAACCAACTCGTGCATTACACATACCATACTTTACTGCATCATGTGGTAATAGAACTATGCCTTTGACACTTCTAATCTTATGTGATTAGTGTTCAGTCATTTTATGATTTACCTCCCAATATACCTGACACAATTCATTTCATGGGATAGAATAACACATGTATTTATCAAATCAATGTCAAGCTTATATTTTTACAACAAGTAGTATCTTATGCATTGATTGTACGTGTCCTGTTGTACCAATGTTCTCAGTGACGAAAAAGGACACGAATGACCCTGCTGAGAACTAAGTAAAAAAGGGGCCATAACTGCTGTGAAAATGTTTGAATTTTCACAGAAATTGAACTCGACCTGAAATTTATTATCATATACCTTCGTGTAAAATATGAAACCAATTCATGAAATATTTCATAAGTAATCGCTCGGAAACCAAAATTTGAACGGACGGAAGTACAGGGGTAACATTTTATGCTCTTCTGCCATTTCGAATGACATGGATATGAAAAAGTATAACATGTTATAACATCACATCTCATTAAAATTAAGACTACAAAGCTGTTTTACATAATCAAATCATTGTATTCCAGGCAGTCTGAGTTCACCAGGAGGACCTCTTGATGTAACTTCATTGACAGGGAATGTTAATGTTGCTGCATTACTTGGAGAAACACCAGGCCCAGGATTGGCCCAAAATGTTGACATGACAGCTTTGTTTAATGCTCAGGGGCAAATGGGAGCAGGAGGAGGGATTGCGGGGCTAGCTGGACTCAATAATATCAATGTTTTAAAATTGCAACAACTTGACAGGCAAGGTATTATAGATATAAGTGACTTAACACCAGCTGGTTTAGCTGCAGCCAATGCACATTTTGGTTAATTAGTCAGGTGACAGCAATATATGGTCTCAAATTATTTTAAACATCGTGTATTTATATGACAGATATGTGGATGAATTTTCAGTGTCTTATTATTTTAAAAGAAATTTAGGTATTTATAATTACAACTGCAATACAGCAAGGGAAATATTGTAACTGTTCAATGAATTATAACAATAAATGTTGTATGAATATGTCATTTATCATTTATATGCATCTAGGTCTTACCAACAATGGCTGTTACTCAGTCTGTGAAATGTATACACTATCCTGTTTAAAAAATGTTTGCATCATGTGTGAGTGTCACACATTTGTGAAATTGAAGTAAATTCTTATGAAACTTTCTTATGGAAACCTTTATTTTACCACAATTTCCTGAGAAATAAAGTATTGGGGTTACTGCATTTGGGGTCAGTGGATCTTATCAACGCAGAAAAAACAACAGTATTTTTACAATAAATTGATTTCAAAGAAGTTTTAGGTTTTATTTAATTAAATATCTTCCCAGCACATAAATTTTATTCTATATGATGTGCGACTTTGTTTTCCTTTAATACTTTGTGATTGAAGCATCACAGGTGTGATCTTGCACAGCAAACACTTACTTGACTGTTTAATTATTTCCTTATGGAGCCCACACATAACTCCACATATATGTGATGAGTAATATATTAATAAAATGAAAGTCATTTATTTAATGTATGCATTCTGCAGAATGATCGTTTGTCATAGGTTGATTGCTGTCATGATGCAGCACAAAAACTTTCTAACATAAGATTGCTACTGTGACATAATACAAAGATATCTTTCAGCATTTGTCATCAAGGGATATTTCAAGTTGTTTTTTTATATTACCATTGTTATTGAAGTATAAAGCAAGCACTATTTATTATAGTTTTGGTTATTGCAACTGAACACGAAGATGTAATAAATAATCTAATTATATGCAAGTTGGTTTCCATAAATCTTGGAGAGATAACAAGAGATTGCACATGCTTTAGAAACAATTAAAAAGAATTTCCTTATTATTGACATCACATTTCCTTATAATTGTCCATTAAAAAGAAAAGACAAAACAATCAAAAACCCGAGAGTGTGGTTAACAAGTGAAGTCTAATATATTAAACAAGTTTAATAATGCTGATATAACAGTATGGGTTTAGATCAGATTATTTTGATATATCAAATAGATAACAAATATAAGATATATAGAATAGGTAGTCTTGTGTGCAGGAATACATTTATTTATTTATGTTTATTGATGTTAAACAAAACAAAGATACCACTATAACTCAATTATATTTAACCATGAAGATTTAATGTATGACGTGAAACAACAACAGACTACAAATAAAAAATCAGTCTTACATCTGCAATGTTTGTTCTAACCCTGAGAGTCTCTGTTTGAATAGTTCCTTTTTCTCTTTCAATGTTTCATCAATCTGTCTACTTTTATCTATCATTTCATCAAGTTTCTGTGGACATTTTGTCTCAAAGTCCTCACTTTCACTTTAAAGGAATATAAACAATACTTAAAGTCACACATGACTAATAGTTTCAAATGAAAAAGTTGTAAAATAAATACAGAAAAGTAATGTCCTGTGGAGATTCATACGTAACTATGTAATTATTTATTTAGTTGTCAATAAATTCTGTTTTTGAAATACACGCTTTACCAAGAGACATTTTCTTCTTTCCAGGCATGACAAATATTTCATTATATCACTTAATTTAGTCTTGATAGAATGAGAAATATAATATTGTTGTTCAAATCTATTTGATATTACAGGTACTTACCTGAGAATTCTGCTCCAATTTTCAAAAACTGAGGCAGTTTCTAGTTTGAAATCTGAAAGGTGAAAATGATTTTTAGTTTAAACTTATTTATTTTACATTGATTGTAAAGCAATTTCTTACAACTTATATTAACTACTCTCGATGACTGCTGACCAGTACTCATGCCAAAAGAAGGGATTGTGAAGGTTCCGGTCAAATCCTGCCACTGATGGGATTCGAACCCGCAACCTCTTGGTTAGAAGTCTGCCGGTCTACAGGCCCCTACACCACTGCTCCTCTGATGAAAATGTTTAGTCTATAAGAACTGAAAGCTATATGAGGCAATAACCCTTTTGCAAAACCATTTTAACATTTGATATTACATGTACTTCAAGGTGCATGGTTTCTGGTTATCAGATCTATCCTAATTTTCCCCTGCAACCCTAGATTTTTTATTAGCCTGAGGAATGATACATTCACTTTCATTACCATGGCACACGCTTCCAAGAGACAAAAAGAAACGTTCGAGCTACCTACCCTATTTTTAATGAGCATGTTAGCAGAAACAAACAATTTTTAGGCCTTATAATAATAAAACGTTAAGACCAAGCCAAAACAAGGCCAGGGCTTGACACTAACAATGGTCTGTAAGCCTGAGACTTCATATTTTTTCCAAAGACTATCTAGGTTTCCAAGCTGGGTATTCCAATTCCATCGAGCTATCTGAACTTAGGGTGACCTGAATTCTATGAATTCATGTGAATTGAATAATAAAGCTTACAAACTTTTGTTAGATCTGATGTGATGTAACCTGTATAACTTTGTTCACTACAATTGTGACAATTTGAAGTTTATACTTGTTTTGTATTCTAATAAAGTACACTCTATAGGAAGGTATTGAAATAAAATGACAAACATGTTTTTTATGTATTAAAATAGGACTACCTATAGTTTGCAAGAACTACCTCACTTTCTATGCTGGTAGTCCTGCTGCCTACCTCTTGAAAAAGTTAGTGTCATTAGCACTGGAAGGTCACTTTTAATACGCTTGTTTACAAAAACACTCACTTATATCTACACTTGAATTTAAAATTCATGTGAAGTTCTAACTAATAACACATTAAAAATATGCTATAATTAAATTTGAATTTAGCTGTTCATCATTTTTATATTCATAAGATGTCAAGAAATTTACATTTGTGAATGATGACCCAACCATAAAGAGACTGCGGATCCTTTGTTATTATTTTCTGATATCAATCAGTTTAGTCACTTTAAATATTAAAAATTTGCATGGTAGGGTTTTAAATGTGATTAAAAATACAGACATTACCTACTGAGAATGTGTATGACGACATTTTCCACCATTTTTAGAAATTGTTTATTTTCATCTCAGATGTTAACAGATTATATCAGTCTAGAATTATTATCCATGCAGAAATCATGCATAATTATGTAACATGCGGGAGCCAGGGTATAACTTTACTTTTTCAGGATAATTTTCCAATGGGCTTCTCTGCCGACTGATATAAATTACAGTAAAACCTTGATTATCCGAAATCGATGGTACCGAAATATTGTTTCAGATAATTCATGGTTTCGGATAACATGATTCGGATAATCAAATTTATTTAACAATTAAATACATTGGGGGAATTCGGGACCAAAAATTCATTTCGGATAACACCAGGTTTTCGGATAATCCGAGTTCGAACAATCACGGTTTTACTGTATACAAATGATCAGAAATTAACCTGTAAGTTAGACAAAATAATATTATTGTTTCTCCAACCTACAATTTTAAGTGAAACTTGCTTTATTTAAGCTTATTTAAAACCTCGACTTGATGTAATGACTGTCTGTTTTTTATCCAAGCTGATGACACCAAATTGGTTCCCGATATCAAAATTACCTTTGTTACCAATTTATAGCCAAGTGTTTGTTGCTGCATAAGAAAATAGTGATTAAGAACAACTTGTAAAAGTATGGCTGACCTTCAAACAACAAATGTAACATCTTTTCTCCAGTCTCCTGACCAGCTGCCCCATCTCCCATTGGCAATCTTTCCTCAATGGTTTGGAGAGGCATACCATTTGGTGGAGAGAATCTAAAAGCAGACAACTGATCTGAGGCTTCAATTTGGTCTGTCTCCTCATTGATGCCCTTGAACCTTTCAGTCATGTCAAAACCTAAATAAGAATTCAAAGTGAAGTATATATATAATATGTTAAAGTTGCACATTGTTAAGCCATTATTCGTTAAACTAAACCTATATACAAGTCCAGCCAAAAGATCAGTGAAACATCAACATTTTTATGTGATATGAAATATGTTTTCAGGAAACTAACTGATTAAAATTAAATTTACAAAAACAACTGACCAGTTAATCTGAAGTAATAAGAATTAACAGTGTCTGTGTTACACATCCTTATTCATGTGACCAAATATTGTTCTAATAAAGCAAACTATTCGTTATTACAGAAAATTTATAAGGTAACAAATATCTGAACATTATTGTATGTTTACTGTTTATAATGATATATGTACAAGATTAAAAACAGGGCTTTTTTCACAGGTAGGCGAAGGGGCCTTTTCCTTAAATTTGGGAAAAAAAACACATAATTTTTGCAAAAGGGGAAGAAAAAACATGATGTAAATTGAATTTTAGGAAAACTGCATGACTTTTAAGAATTTTCGTGAGGGGAAGACCCCAGTGTTAACGGCCCCTGCTATAGAAGGAAAACAAGCCCTGTGGTATGTATAGTACGTACAAGATTAATGAAATTGTGATGTAGTCAAATATTGGTACAGTAAAACACCATGAAAATCAAATGCTTTTGCACTGGGCGAAGGTCTGCTTTTCTGACATATCTGGCTTTCAGAAACTTTTGAAAAATTCTGGAAAAAGTGGGACTTGTAAAATCGTTTCAGTTTCAGAAAATTCCCATTTTCAGGTGTATGTAAAGAACCAGGATTATAATGCAAAATGGTAACAAGTACTTAGTGGCATGTTGTCTTCATAACGACTTGATAATCTTTCAGGGGAATTAGGTACCACGAAGCCATCTTTCTGAAATAAGTTTTTGAAATAAATGTTCAATATTATTACAGTTCAATATTATTACAGTTTAAAATGGCAACCAAAAATTTAAATTGCTTTAATTATAAACATTAAACTTTATTCAGTTATCTCAACACTAAACTGTAGCCAAAAGCATATAGCTAGAATATTAAATTATCTTTCCTTACTTGAAAGTGTGACTGTCACATTCATTTTGCCATTTTAATAAAAAGAAACATGCAGAATTCTCAAATTTTACTTATTTACTTAAAAGCAACATGCAAATTTTGTAAAACCATTTATCTACATGTCTATAAAACAGCACTAGAAAAGAAGAAGGAAATTGACTGACAAATCTGAATTACATCAAGCTTCCTTTTCCTTGACTTGTTACATTCTTTTGTGGACTCATTATTCCATGAACTACATTCTTGAAACATCTCCATAATGAAGGCTACATAAAAATAAAAATGTATCTTACAATACATGATGATCATTTTATTATGCAGTATATATCTTATATATTCCAGTTTTATCCAAAATTTACAACAGTATTATCAAAACTAAGACTACCTTCAAACAAGTGCCACAGGACATGATAAGTTGTCAGACAGTCTGACTTTATTACACACAAATAATGTAGCAAAAGCATGTTCTATACAGGTCATTTTTGGGGCGGAATTTCAGTCCATATCACGTAATGAAAAAGTATATATGTCAGGGCCCTCATATGACATTTTGGGGGCCGAATATGGGCCCAATTCCCCTCCTCAAATAATATACTTTTCCCCCTACTTTAGATAAAAGTTCCCCTCCAGAGCAATCTTTTTATTTTGCCGATTTGAAAAAAATTGTATCAAATGGTTGATATAAAGTTATCAACCTTTGTAAGGCTTTGATTATTTGTATATTAATGTACATTTTATAGAGCTCTATGTTCAATTATTGTTGAGCTTAAAATGTTAATGCATGGTTTTAAAAGATCCCTTAAAATTTCACATTTTCCTCAAAGTGATTCAAAATTCCCCTACCTGAGGGCCCCGGACCCCTTTCCCCTAAAGTACAGCTAGGGCCCTGCTATGTTCATCCCAAAATTCCCCAAGTATTGATTTTTCACAAAATAACAGTAGCAACCTATTGAAAAGAATTGGACGGAATCAATTGTTTTCACATGTTAAACTCTTGACTTGTTAAAGAGCAGCATTTATGAGACATTGTCTTGTAATGAATAATCAGGCGGCCACTTTCTCCTGAACCCCCCCCCCCCCCAAATGCTGAACTTATCAAATTGTCAAGAAGTTCGTGATATTGTTTGTGTTTATCCTTTATTACTGTCTAGCTAAGAACAAAGCACATAAAAACGTCACACCGACAGAATCTATCCGAAAATAGTTGTTCGAAAACTAACACTTTCGCTACTTGTTCGTTGAGCGCAACTCACCAGACCCTAGTCAAATTTCAGGATAACGTTTTATCAACTAAAGAAACAAGTTGGTTTTTAATGTAATACTATGACGAACATGGAAGTGAATTGTTCCGCAAAGAAATTCATACAAACCTGCAGACGACTTTAAAACTTCAAAATGAAGAGTTACATTGGCAAAGGGAATGAACTCAATCATAATAAACCAATGTCCTAACAGAGTTGTCGTTCGTTGCTATCACCATACGTGAATGTAATGAAATGTACATAGTTTAAGAGTGTAATGAAACTGGTTTTAAATTGACAAGTGTCGTCATTTCGATGACGAGGACTAAATATGTACTGATATATTTTCACCGTGTTCACAAGGGAAAAATATATTCAAATTTATATCAAACTATATCTTTATGATTTACGAGTTCCATTACTGATCAATCATGGCCGTCCGTGAAAGTATACTGTTACAAGTCACATTTCTTACTTCAACAACAAAGAACAGAATTAGGCAATCTTTTATCCAACAAAACCAACTTATTAAACCACACTACAAAATATATGTTTATCTGTTAGGATCTTAAATGATCTTTAACGGACCTTCTTACATAGATACCGTTCAATGCAATCACTGTGCAGCTTAAGAAATGAAAACTATATTACCATAAGATATTTTATACTTTGACATCTAATGCTATGTTTGATGGAAGTCTATGGTCAATAATAATAATTAATATGTAAAGTAGAGCCCCAGTTCTCCTATACTGTATCTTTTATATATCAAAGATCTGGGTACCTGTATTTATGACAGAGCCATATCTAGTCCTATATAGTTGCCTATGAGATGCAACAAATAAATTGAATTTCATAAAATAACAGCAGAAAATGGTTAAAATTCGCAATGAACACAAGTCTAAAAACCTGCAGAATCTATTTACTGTCACTAAGCCAGTTAGGACTTCCACCCATTGAAATAGAGGTGGATTTAAAAAAAAACTTCAATTTTGGGATTCCTATATTAAAGGACAAATATCAGACAGTTTTCACAATTTTACTATTAAAGATATCAAGACAAAATGAAAACATATAATAGAGATTTTTTTTTAAACTTTGCATGATCATAGCATAATTATGATAATAGAAACATTTTAAGCGAAAAAATAATTATTACCTTTTTTCAGTTGATGTTGAGACTGAAAATTCTTCAAAATTAGGCAAAGTTTTCAGAAAATTTGATTGGTTAAGATAAAGAAAAAAAACACAAAACCACTCATTACCAATCCTTGAAATTTTGGGCAATTACATGAAAAGAATTAAGGCTACATAAAAAAGGAAAATCGACAAGGCCTTTTTTTCCTACATCGCGAATTATCTGCCCTTGAAAAGCAAAGGCAGGAGATAAGACTGACACAGAAGAACCAGGTATTTATATCCTTATTCTTTTTTAGATAGTTTTTCCTGGCTGTTTATCATGCCCAGTGTAAAGCACGGGTATAAGCCTCACCCTTTTCAAGACACAGTACTTGACTGGGTAGTTGGGATGGGGACACTGAAAAAGTATTCCTGAGAAATTTGAAAGGTGGAGCCAAGAATTGAATCCACAACCTTTCGTTTAGTAGTCCAGCACATTACCACTTGACTACCAATCACCCCAGTAGATGATTTCTAAATATTGAGTATCAAGCATACTTCAAAAGCATGCAAGAATTTTAAATTAATGCTTTCTAGTTCATGCTATTTCAACTATCCCAAAGTTACACGAGCGTATGCTATAACAAACATGAAGTCAACTTTAAATCATATAGTGAGTATGCACTATCCTGTTCTTCTGGCCTCAGCAGCCTGTACAACTTAGGAATAATAAAACTCTGAAAAAAAACTCTTTACAATAAACTGGTATTAAATACAGTGTTAATATTAAAACATCCTGCGATCTCAATGGAAGTGGGTGTGGCAATAACCAACTCTAGAAACCACGATCTATTGTCGCCAAATTCAGACCAATTTGATCAATTATCGATTATAATCGATCATCAGAGAATACAAGAATATTTTTGTACACAGACCCTAGTGCATTACAAACAAGAATAGAGAAGAACACATGGCTTTACTTCATGTTTTACTTTGACTAGTAGTCATCATATATGATACAGTACAAGCAGTAGGTTACACATATATAACACATTCCTGGTAATTAGTTCATTCATAAATACATCACAATGCTGAGAAATATCATAACTTCATCTGAATATCTTTGATAATAATAATTTTATTTTTCTAAGTTCTATTCTGAAAGCGGACAAGTCTTGACAATATACTTTGGTAAATTGTGAACAAAAATATGAAAGGTAACAGCAAGGAAGTATGTGGACAAATATAGAATCAAGTTTCAAGATTTTATCAATTCAACAAACTTTTTCTCAAACAATGTTACATTTTAAAATTGTACACATACATAAATAGGTCAGCTAATTAATAGAACATTATATACTTTTTTTGGGAGCGGAATGCAAGCAATTAAATCTTGAATAAGGTCAAAGCAAGAGATCACTGTTGTATTGAAATAAATGAAAAAAAATCCCAGCATTGTAATATATTTTGAATATATGAAGATAAATACTTGTTACAAAATGGATCAAATACAATATCAGAACTGTAATATATCTAGTAGAATTCAGTGTTTATTTTTCATCAAATAGTAGTATTCAGTGTTTATTTTCCATCAAATAGTAGAATTCAGTGTTTATTTTTCATCAAATAGTAGAATTCAGTGTTTATTTTTCATCAAATAGTAGAATTCAGTGTTTATTTTTCATCAAATAGTAGAATTCAGTGTTTATTTTTCATCAAATAGTAGAATTCAGTGTTTATTTTCAATAGTTTCTATTTTGTTAATCTCTGTGATACAACTGACTTAATATTAATGGTCACTGACTGAAGTAATTAATAAACCAACATGAAAAGTCTTGAGTCTTTAAATTTTGGATAATGGTAAGAAACACAACAGTGTCTGATAACATTTGGAACTAAAATAAACGTCACAAGTCTAAGTCACAATTAAGACAGGTCATAAGACTCGGGGCTTAGCATGGTAAGATAAAAACTGAATTAACTGAAAACAAAACAGAAATAAAAATCACCAGATTCAAAGATTTATAAATTATTATGTACCATTCCACCTTTTTTTCTAGCTATGTCCGGCATGCTGTTTCAATACAAATAGACACAATAAAATCATTAACGAGGCACTTACAACATCCACTGTAGGCCACATATACTTTTATATGTATTAAAGATAATTGCAATAACAGGATGATATTGATATTTAGACATAGAACAGGTGCAAATACAATAAAGACACACAAGCAAGCTAAAAAAAACACAAAAAAAAAAAAAAAAAACTACATACAAATGAGAAAAATATGATTCAACTATTTAAACGTAAAAATAAAATAAATTTTCTATGAGTAAATTGTTTATAACAGTTCACTAAAACACTGTATTCATAATTATGCTGAAATTAGCAATTTAAAAAAATATTCAATGTTATTAAGTTAACAGAATGCAATGGAATGTTGGAAGCATTCCAAGGATCTTATAAAACTAACTCAATGATTACTATTAAAAGTTAATAAAAACAAAGGAATCTAACATGTGAGCATATAAACATATCAAGGGGTATACACTAGATGTAAGACCAGGAACAAAAAAATGTTAAGTTAAAATTTTGTAAACTGATCTATAACCAGAAGTCTTCAGAAAAAAATAAGAATTTTATCTTTTCACACCATCACTAAGTTGTATATATCAACAAAATAACAACACAGCATCAGAATAGGGCACAACAAATCATTGTAAAACAAACTTTATATTATCTGTACAAACTGCTCAGTCACAAAATTTTAAGCCAGGTAAAATACTGTTAACAATTTTAATTTGTGAATTTGTAATGGCTTCTGAATATATTTGGTACTTTACCAGAGAGTATACTTTGGGTATAATTGTAAAATGGAAAATTAATGAAATACAAATGATAACAGCGCTGCACACAAAAAATCCACTAAATAATGTGCGTTATGAAAAAGGCAAGATTTATTTAATGGGAAATATGTACTACTAGGCTTATAAGAGCAGTATTATAAGAATAAAACTTGAGGACAAGATGTATTCAATGCAACACTGCAAATTTTCGACAACATATAACACAAACTGAAATTAACAACAATTGTATTGCATTGCTTAATTGCAAAATATTGAGAAAAAAAGAGAGAAAAATATGCACATAGACCAAGATGAGGGAGATAATACATGTGAGTCTAACAGAATCTTTAGTTACTTAATCTAGTCAAGATTAATATACTAATTTTTTAACGCCGTTTTTCAACGATTTTTCAGTTATATACGGTGGCTGAATCACTTAATTAGCTTTCTTGCACTGTATTCTAACCAGTACTAACTTACCCTTCAACAAGGAACCAGCAACTTCTCCACATGTGGAGGAAAATCAACATTATTGTCACATTTTCATCGAAGGGTTTGACCTGCCACAACCTAGAATCGAACCCAGATTGCCGGGTTACAAATCCAGCACACTATCCACTGGATCCCAGCCACGGCTCCTGGGAATGAGACTGAAAATATTACAGGATAAATACCGATATCAAATTCTGATCCAAATACTGAGATGAATACATCAAAACCACAGAGAAATTCACGTTTTTTAAATTGAACACATATTTGGTCTAACAGTAAATAATAAGCAGTCACTTAGTTAAAAACAACTTTGAAACTAGCCAGCAACTTGATACGAATAATCTGGTTCCTAACTTAAATGGAAACATCATCTGATACAAATTCATAGATGTAAGTATATTTAAAAATCGATACAATCCTAAACACATGAGTCGTAAGCATAGCTAAATATAGGCCTAATTTGTAACAATATGTCAGAACAGTAGAATAAAATCGACAAGGCATGTAAAATATATGATATGTAATAATAATAGATGATAAGTCCACAACATATAGAATGTAGTTCTGTATTTACAATACTGAATGGCACTATGACATAATTATACATGAGAAGTCTGACCTGTGAATCCTGATGATTAACTGAATATTCTGCACAACAACAACAGCAACAAGAAGCTGTATTTAATACAAGGACAGTCTTCGAATTAAGCCCCGGACCTTGGACCGAGTCCACCGAAATGGACATCGGTCCAGTAAATTTGACCAAAAAAAAATGGTCTGAGGATCCAGAAAATGTTTCAGTGATAATTTTACCATTTTTCAGAACAAAAAAAAGAGAAATATTTTAGTCACTCTCTAAAAATATGTTTTTTTTAAGCCAAATTAATACATGAAATATTGTGTGTATACTTTTTGGTCAACTAAACGTTCATTTGGTCCAGTAGTTTGCATTTTCACTGGACCAAAAGTTTTTCATAAAGACTGCAAGGAAATGCTTTCAGAACACCAATACCAAACACTCACCAGTAATTGGTTACTCAACTTTATAAGAATATAAATTTAATAAACTTTGTCGAATCAACACATTATACTATAAAAATTATGCATTTCCTTGGGATTTTAGTTTAAATAGTCCAAAATTGTCCACAGGAACGAAGTACTAAACTAGAAATTTGTATGAGTACAATAGCAGAGTGTTTTGTAGTGCTGGCTTTTTTATAAACATTTTTGATGTTTTATACAATGATAGCCAGAGTTCACAGGACAGTAGTTCAACCACACGACAAAAATCAACCACAAGAAAAAATCAACAACAATAATCTGGATCGTGGAACAAACATAAAAACATTGTAATATCATGATTTGATGGAATGTTTAACTAAAATCTAATATTAAAGAGGAATGATCTAAAACGTTAAAAACACCTTGATAAATGAATCAACATAGTGAAAAAAATTCAACCAACCACAAAATAGAAATATGAATTGATATGTATTCTATTGTAAAACTTTGTACAAGACATGTAAAACTATAGTATTGCATTAAAATTCACAACCTGATAAAAACTGATGATAATAGCAGAATGTGGCATTAAAACATCAAAGCTTTTTAGAATGAAATAAAAAAGTCTAAAATTAAATCCTACACCATAACACAGTACATCACAGAATAAAGAGAAGATCATTTCGAGGGCTCAGCGCAACACTGTAGTAGCTTGTTCTCATTTCAATATGAGTTACGACACTGTTGCGTTGAACCCTCGATTTATAGTTTATTTGGGTTTAATGCCTTTTTTCATCCATTTTTCGATTATATGGAAGCCGTTTCACTAAACAATTTTTCCTGGACTGTATTCTAACTAGTACTAATTTACCCCACTACAAGGAACCAGCAACTTCTCCATATAAAGTATGGAGGAAAATTGATATTGATGTCAAATTTTCCAGGAAGGGTATGACCTGCCGCGACCAGGAATCTACCCAGTTTGCCGGGTTACAAATAAAGCGCACAAACCATTGGACCATGGCCTCGAAAAGAAGATCAGTATTCGTATATATAATGACAACATTAAGTTACTAAGTCCATTCTGAACTTCCTTCTAGATCTCTGATCTTATCTTACAACCATGACCAAGGGTATGCTGATTTAAATATTGCTTTCTACCAAATGCCCAAGTTAAGATGTCTACATACAAATGTGGGGAAGGCAAAATTGTCAACAAAACCAGTATCTGAATGAATTAGTGTGTATTATATATTATAAGCCTAAATTGTTTTATTTCAGTGTAGGTGAAAACTTTCAATAGTTTTATTCAAGACATGCCTTGAACTGAACGGTAGTGTGTAACAATCTATCATTTGCTGTAGACAAGATTAACAGTGTTTGCCTCATAATCTGAGTACAAAATTGACTAATAATTATAAAATATGTAGATGTGTGTGTGTACAGTTGTGTGTATGTATATATGAATATGTAAATATATATGCAGCCGTAATGTACAACAATACTTATGTTTACAATACCAATAATTCTCTCAATAAGCAATAATTTTTTAAATATTCACAGGTAATAAAATAAGCAAATTATGATTTTTTTTACTGTACTATTACAACATATATGTGAATGAACAGGTAATATTTAAAATTGTAAATAGTAAAACATCATTGAAAATCAATAACTTTAAACTTGGTCATCACTATTTGAATGTTTACAGTAAATAAAATTTTTGAACTAAAAAAAGTTACCTTTTTTTGATAATTCTGGTCATAAAATACAATTATTTTTACAATATCATATAAAAACCCACCGTACAATATCTGAATATAAAACAATATGTGTTCATCAATTAAATACACAACCAAAAATAAAATACAGAAAAAAGGATTTTCTTATAAAAGACCCATAATTCAAAATACACAAAGCAAGTATCTTCAGAAATTGTAATCAGTGACTTAAATTATCATTGTTTTAATATCATACTCTCTAATTTAGAAACCTAAGTAACAAATGTATAAACATCATACACTAAAGTCAACGCTAAGATAGTAAAAGTCCAATAATAAAGACCTCTAAAAGCAATACAACAATTTCGATAGTTCTAAAGATTATGCAAAAAGAGTCAATTCAATATCATTTCCTTGAAGATTTTATTATAAAAACAATTTTCATCAAAGAATGATAATGAGAAAGCAAATGGGTTTAAACTAATCATATCATTGGATTTTATGGAGATACTAACTTCATGTGTTATGAATATGTGCTCTAAAAAAAGATTTAAAATATTGTAAAATAACCACAGCTTCTGACCGTCCTTGTACTTTATCAACCCACAATGCATCACACTTCCTGTTTTCATAATTCTGTAGTAAGAGTTACTTTTCTTTCCACCTTTTTCTCACTAGTTTGGCTCACATGCCATGGTGAAAGTTTATCTCCATTTACAATAGATTCAGAATGTGTCCGACTCACTTTTACTGTAGTCACTGCACTTTTGGTTCCTGGCACACTAGATGTTGATACATTCTTTCTAGTTGCAACAGTGGTACCAGCAAATTTTGTTTCCTGCAAGTAAAGAATTGTCAAAATTTATAGTACAATGTATACATATACTAGTATAAATAAAATAAGTTATTTACCTTAAACAACCATAATGGACTAACATTTCTATGTGATTGGTCCATAGTAAAATATGATATAAATACTGTATAATATAATGATATAGTAAGAACTACTGATATTCATATGCATTGTTAAGCACAATACAATACAAACAGAAATGAATTCTGTAAAATTACTGGACTAGACAACACAGGTGTATATTAAGTTAATTTCTTAAGAGTCCTAATCAAACATACAGGTGCAATATGATGCCAAAAACTTTTGTATACAAAATATCAATCATGTAAAACACGGGGCGTCAAGTGAACTTTGGTCCAAAAAATATAGGACAAACCTCTGAAATATAGGAATTTTTTCACATAAATAAAGGAATTTTTAGAAATGACCCCAAATTATAGGAATATATAGGAATTTAAAGAAAACTTGACGCCCTGAAAACATTAAGAGACATGCATGAAAGCGAAAAGACTGAATAAGTCAGCAGTAAGTTTTTAAACAAAATCATGCATGTCAGCCCAATGTGGCTGATAAAAACTACTGCACATATAAATACCCAGGTTTTAATATTTACATTTTGACTTTTCTATGAATATTTTCTGAAGTTTCACTATTAATATTATTAATCTCATAGCTGTATAAAATTATGAAGCAATTGTTAAACAATTAATATTTTAACAGACATTTAAACTAACTACATGTATATTTAATAGAAAAATATGTAATAATTCAAAAAGATAACAGCGAGCACTTGGTATCCAATAAAAAAGGCATAAATGAATTAGAATAGCTATCAACCACATACAAATAACAGCCATTTCAAGCAATACAATAATAATGTAATATCAAGTCAGCAAAATATCAAGGAGTGCATTCAAACATAAACATACACATGTAGTGTAAGATTAATATTATACTTTATAAACACCAGATAATTTCCGAATAAAAATGTATAAATCATGGTCAAAGTTCAAACTTGTAAACAAGTGGCAAACCGCAAGTGCAAGTATAAATTTTCAAACTCTAAGCTATGAAGAACAAGAGTGCCAACTGTCAAAAAACTTGCAAATCAAAATTATCGGGTAAAACTTAGACTGAAACTGTTCATGGTCTAAAATCATAATCATCATTTTTTACATCATCATACATAAAGGGTGCAGTTATCAAATTTGGCTAATGTGTTGTACTCATGAAAGTTTTTATAAAGTTTGGTGAATACAGAATGGTAACTGTTCAGCTTAGAAAGTGGGCTGTTGGTGACTGTGGCCCGTCAGTCACAGTGTTCTAATGTGTTCCATCAAAATACTGTATAACAACCAGACTTCAATTTGGTAAACTCTGTTAAAGTGCCGCCACAGATGAAATCCAAATACAGTGAGTAACACAGGACTATATAAATAAGGTGCAACTATTAACTTCCACTTTAAATCTCTAGATCAGCTAAGAAGAACACTATTCATAGATTTTTATCTACCGGTAAGTTTTAGAGGGTACTGCAGAGAGATATATTACTCTATCATTGTCAAAAAAAAAATTATGACTCATTTTGAACTAGAAAGAGCTAAGTAAAAAAGGGGCCATAACTCCTGTGAAAATGTTTGAATCTTAACGGAAATCACACTTGACCTGACCTGTATACATTATTATTCACCTTCATGTAAAATATGAAACAATCCATGAAATATTTCTTGAGTTATCGCTCGGAAACCAAAATTTGAATAGACGGACACCAATTAAACTTTGAACAGACAGGGGTAACAATTTATGCCCTTCGGCCATTTTGAATGGTGAGGGCATAAAAACTACAAACACATCACACTGAACACACACAGTGCACATGTGCACACACGTCAGTATCACACACATAGTGTCACACATTAAAGACGTTTTCGGTAGTTCGCTACATTTTTCACATAGACATATAGGAAAAAGTAAAACTGATCGATGAAATTTTTTAAAACTTTGCATAATCGTAACATATGACAACAGAAACATTTTAAGCGAAAAAAAATTGGGGGTCACTGATCTCGTTTTTGAGTTATCTGCCCTTGAATATGATTTTTTGCTTATTTTAGGCCATTTCAAGGGCAGATAACTCATAAATAAATCTCAAATACCATGGTTTTACTTTTGGTTAATGTTTTTCATTTTATTATTGGTCTAAAAACAAAATTTCATGCAATTCCATTAAACATTTATATTGTCTTTTCTCAGATGAAGTTGAGAGACTGAAAATTCTTCAAAATTAGGCCATTTTTAAAGAAAATTGGCATTGGTTTAAGTAAAGGGAGAAAAAATTAAAAAAACACTCCTTAATAATTCATGAAATATTTCACGATGACATGAATGGAAGTCGGCTACATAAAAATGAAAATAGATAAGGCCTTGCTTTCCATTATGGTGAATTATCTGCCCTTGAAATAACCTAAAATAAGCAAAAAATCCAAATTCAAGGGCAGATAACTCAAAAACGAGGTCAGTGACCCCCAATTTTTTTTCGCTTAAAATGTTTCTGTTATCATATGCTACAACATGCAAAGTTTAAAAAAAATTCATTGATCAGTTTTAATTTTTCCTATATGTCTATGTGAAAAATGTAGCAAACTACCGATAACGTCTTTAATGCATAGATCATACGGCTGTCTAGAGCTGGGTAGTAATTGATTTCTGTGTTGCTTCCATCTGTACAGAATAATTTGTGTTTTTCAATGGTTTATAACCAGGAGATTTTCTTCGAAGCTTTCCAACAACTGGACTCCTTTTACTCTACAGCACAAATAATTCAAAATACATGATAAAACAAGGTCACCTGATGATGGTAAAATTTGATCACCTAAACATGAAGTAGCCATTGAGGGTTTGAACATTCTGCTTTCAACAGTATTGCATTTATGAACTTCAAGTGTTCATGGAGTCTATTTCAATGCTAGTTACAGTCAATACTCTACATTGCACTCACAATCCAGTCACTGAAGACAATTTAAGTTACTATACTGTATACTTCTTTAAATTGGCCGGGCTAAATTATGGCAATTACCATCGCCAAATTTCAATGTATACAGTATGCCTTTAACCAAATTGTCACAGAGTACAGATACACACATCAGCAGTTCTTAGGATCTAAACTCACGAACACGAGATCTGTGGGCAAAATTATGTAACACTCTCCGTACTGAACCAAGCAGATAGGATATAGGCTTCATCCAAACTTTAAGTACAAAAAATGATACCTGACATCATTTCAAGAGATGATTGACCTGCTAACGAAAATGTTGTTTTAAGTCATCCAAAATCTACTGCATATAAAATAATGTTTGGCTACTTGTAACTGTTTTTTATGCTAGCAATATTAATCATATGCAATACCTAGAATGAATCACTGTCACTGCTATATTTCAATGTCCTTTCAAAAACTAAATATATTTTTCATATCAATGTTCTAAACAATTCCAAGTACTGTCCTAGCACACTGTAACACTTACCTAACACACTAACATACAAACCTTGAGCACTGACAAACTAACCTAGAATGCTAACATACCCACCTAGTATACACATATACAGTACACTGAAATACCCATCCACCTAGAACACTGACATACTAACCCAGAACATAATCATACTAACCTAGAACATAGACATACTAACCTAGAACACTGACATACTAACCTAGAACCTAGACATACTAACCTAGAACACTGACACACTAACCTAGAACCTAGACATACTAACCTAGAACCTAGACATACTAACCTAGAACCTAGACATACTAACCTAGAACACTGACATACTAACCCAGAACACACACTGACATACTAACCTAGAACACACACTGACATACTAACCTAGAACACACACTGACATACTAACCTAGAACCTAGACATACTAACCTAGAACACGGACACACTAACCTAGAACCTAGACATACTAACCTAGAACCTAGACATACTAACCTAGAACCTAGACATACTAACCTAGAACCTAGACATACTAACCTAGAACACTGACATACTAACCCAGAACACACACTGACATACTAACCTAGAACACACACTGACATACTAACCTAGAACCTAGACATACTAACCTAGAACACTGACACACTAACCTAGAACCTAGACATACTAACCTAGAACATAGACATACTAACCTAGAACACTGACATACTAACCCAGAACACACACTGACATACTAACCTAGAACACTGACATACTAACCTAGAACACGGACATACTAACCTAGAACATAGACATACTAACCTAGAACACTGACATACTAACCTAGAACACTCACAGATACATCCACCTAGTACACTAAAATACTCACCATAGACACAATTTATCTAACTAGGGCCACTGAATGCCTGATAATGAGAAGTGCATATCAACTTGTGGGAGAGTTAAGACATTATAGCATGACTGGTACTAGTGAGTTCATTAATTGACTTTAAGACTGGAACCTTTCATTGCAAAATTTATGAATACCCATACATATTAAGTATGCAAAATGTTCATATATAGAGTTGTCAACAGAGCCATATTGAAAATCCTGAAAATTGTATGCGGTCGACCACTTTTGCTAAAGAAGGGGCCTTCAATCACATTATTTCCATATTTAACTCAGTTTGTATCAAAGAAAATCCTTTACAGTAGATTAAATTGACCATAACATTGCCATTTCTCGAGATATTTTCATAAAATAACTTTTATTTTGCTCAGAAAACATAGCTCTTTTGTAGGACAGATAAATCTGGAATTCTGGATAAATCCCTGATATATATATTTGATGTATAGGACTGGTATGGGAGGCAATGAGACAAAGTCGCTATTTAGTCTCAAGTTTGATTCAGTATTAGTCAAACAGCCAATATAATCCAATACAAGTTAATTTTTTCTTGATCTGAATTCTCATTGAAATAAATTTCAAACATATTAGGTATACATATAAACAAGAGGCAAAAATGAAATGAAATAAATACACATATAAAATTATGTGTATTGTATGAAAGTGAAAAAGTTCTGTTTTCATAACCCTATCAATAACATGCAAGTCTGTATCTTTCTCTCTACTATTTCAAAATCTTATCTCAACACTCATTAGATGTGTCAGAATATTTTAACCCTTCAAATCATCATGCACACATTGAAAATCAACCAAACAAAAAAGACTATCTTGGTATCATTGAAGATTTGTATAAAAGGACCAGGAGACCTGTATATCAGTAAAAAAGTGGACCAATAGACTGGTAGACCAGAAACCACAGATTGTAGACTAGTAAACCATTAGACTGGTAAACCAGTAAACCAGTAGACTGATTGACTGGAAAACTTTCATTACTTCAGCTTTCACACTTTCTGTTCAAGTAAAAATGAATGTAACATGATTAATTAAAGAAGCAAATAAATAAGGAAACAAACACAAAAGGCTACAATAAACAAATCAGTACACACAAACAGATGCATATAAAACATTAAATAAAGATTCAACAAAAATTAACAAAAACAAAATTCTAAGAAAACAATTAACTTTATAAAGAAGCAATATTCATTATTAGTTAATACATTGATTGATCAAAGATCAACCAGAAAAAATAAAAAAAGACAAGCCAATGTTAATACAAAGTAGCAATAATCACATACAAGCATATATTCATAGATAGGACACAGGGTTATATACAAAAGTGAATAAGGTTTGTGAAGTTTAAAGATTATTTCCCAATTGTTGCACAGAAATGAAACAACTAATATTAACTCTTTACTTATTATTTTTTAATTTAATTTTATCTACACATTTTCGTGTTTTATTTTAAGACAGTGATCATCTTCAAGAGAGAAGAGAATGCAAAAAAACTGACAACTACCAGAAATTAGTACCAGAAACTACTACCAGATTTTAAAACTAGAAAGTACTTGAAAACTACCAGAAACTGATTACTTCCAGGAAACAACTGATAACAATCCTACAATAACTTGTATGATATAACTGATAACTTGTGAGAAATAACTGATAACTTATAATTATGCAATAACTGATAACTTTAAAGAAATTAAACTAATAACTTCTAGGGAATTTACTGCTTTCAAAAACACCACTAATAATTTCTATGATATTACTAGTTACTAAAAGAAAATAACCAGTTATTGTCAACCAAACTAATCAGCAATATGTCAGTAGAAAATAATTATAGTATTAAGATTAGCATTGTTTTTTTTTATAATAATTTATAATGTTAACATCGACGGGTCATTCAGGAAATTAGTATTAGTATTAAAAGTATCTCTGTGGTAAACCTTTACCCTATGTTAATGTATATAACCCTGTGAGCAGAGAGAGGGGAAAATAGGTTAGACAAGCCTAGATTAACAGGTGCAATTGTCCACATACATAAATTTATGATAAAATCAGGCAATAACCATGGTTACTATAATCACTTTGCTCTAAATGTCACAATATACATCCATGCTTAATACATACATAAATAAAATAAGTACAGCTAAATCCCTGAAAAGTGGACCCCTTCCGGACTGGGCCAAAGTTCCGGTTTTCTGAGAATTCTGTTTTTTAGAGAACTTTTGATAAATTCCAAAAAAATAGCACATGAAAAATAGTCTGATTTTAGGGAATTCTGGGGTTACACTGTAGATGTTGAATTGTCAGGTTTTAAAAAAAAATCATTTTCCTCTTTGTGAAATTTTTATTGCTCTCTGTAACAAAATCAAGCATATTTGATAAGATACCATTTCAAGAATAAACAAGGTGTTAGTCAAACATGGAGGCCAACTGGAAAGTATTTCCCTGTTATTGATCTTAGGATTTTACATTGAGAGTAACTGGTGACCTACTGACCTCAAAATCAATAGGGGTCATCTACATAATTATGATGATCAACCTCCTTACCAAGTCTGAGGACCATAGTCCAGGTTTTTTTGTGCTGAATGTCACTGTGACCTTGACCTTTGATGTACAGACCTCAAATCAATAGGCGCCATCTACATAAAATTATGACGACCAACCTTCCAACCAAGTTTAAGGACCTTAGGACCAATCCTTCCCTAGTTATTGGGCGGACAAGACTTGTCTAGAATGTCAGTGTGATTTTGACCTTTGATGTATTGTCCTCAAAATCAATAAGGATAAGCTACATGCAATGACCAACCTCCAAACCAAGTCTGAGGACCTTTGGCCAAATCGTTCTCCTGAGTTATTGGATGGACAAGGTTTGGTTTCGGACAGACTGACTGACATGTGCAAAGCAATGTACCCCCACTTCTTCGAAAGATGGATTGATTATCTGAATTGATACAAGGTTGATAAGCCTTATATATTGTACTGTAAAGCTAAGATCAGATATTTATTCACCTGTACTTCATAGTGCAGTAATGATGTATAGTAACAATGATATGCATCTTAGTTTTGATAAAAACAGCAGTTTTTGAAGATGATTTAGTTAAGGCAAGATTTTGATTCACATAACATGTTACTTTATTAATACAGGTTTAAACTAACACTGGTAAAAATAATTATAAATGCATTGTTAAACTTCAGCATAAACTAGTGAAAAATAAAGCGCTGCAATGTTAACATTAAAAAGCGACATTGAGCATTGGGAATGAAATAAATACAAGGTTAAAGTTCCCAAACATGAATCTTCTTCAATGATTTATCAAACATTTGCTGGTATTTGAAGTATTGTAAATGGTTCAGGTTACATGAGTTTATCTCAAGAACTTAAGATCCGCAACATTCTCAGTCAAATAGAAATATATGGTGACTGGGTGTTCAGAAATGTTAATTAGATGTGAACAATAAAAGCAAGGTACAGAGGTGACATTTAAAGCAAAGTGAGATGTCTATTAGGTTTCGGATTAAATCATCAGTATTTGTACATGTATTTTGTAGTTTTTACAAACAAACACTTACAATAACAACAGGTGGGGTGTCTGTATCAGTCGGACTATCATTGGTTGCTCCAGAGGTCACACTGGGGTCATCAAAGATTTCAGACTCAGGATCACTTGTAGGGGACACAGACCTGGCTTTTGGTGAATCAGAAGCGGGGTAGCTAGGTGGGATAGGGGCAGCTTTCTTCTTCACTGAAGCTTTGAAGAATGGATTCAGTGATACTCTCTCAAGTTGTGGAGGAGGAGTTTTAGGGGCCTCATCATCGTCTTCATCTTCATCACCAAATGGGTTCATAGAATTATCATATGTTGTTGGATCCCTAAAACTACCCCTATTAGCATCATCCCTAGAAAACCCTACAGACGGGCTCACTGACCTCACAGGAGGACCGTCTGGGCTCAATCTTCTCTCCGAAGATTGCCTTGATCTAGACACTCCAGATTTATCCCCAGGGAAATCAATTATTATTTCACTATCCATTTTCTTTGAAGGGGGTGGGGGTCTGGGTGGAGGAGATGTGGCTTTTAAAGATGGTGGGCGTGGTGGTGGGCGTGGTGAAGGCTGAGGACTTGGGCCAGACGTGCTTGGCGCACGTGGTGGGAGAATAGGTCGAGTGTTTGAATCTTCCAGTGTGCTCTCTGACTTCCCCAATGAATACCGTACTGCAGGGGCAGGTGAGTTCCGCATTTCCACATTGCCCTAGATAAATAAACGAGTGGTTGAAAAGTTATCAGGTGAGTAATGTCGAAAATGGCAGCAGAACTGAATAAAAATTACATTATAAGGAATCAGGCTACATTCAAATAAATCGATAAACAACAAATACATAATAAAACAACAGCATAGCTTAAGTAAAGACTGTGTTCTTTTACAACACATTTGATCAGTGTATTCTTATACAAAAGTACACCGTTCCAAGTTTGGTCAAACATGAGACCACTGTTCAAATACCCTCTCCACATTGATCTAAGTAAGTACATACTTCATACAGGTACCAGAATTCTAAACATGGAAGAATTACAACACAAATTTCTGTTTACATATCTTCAGTTGGGAAAAGGCAGAATATATATAATTCAGACAACGACTTAGATATCAATTCAGACAATGACTTAGATATCAATTCAGACAATGACTTAGATATCAATTTATGAAATGCTGATAAGGAAATATTCAATCTGATTGCAAAGTTTTTAACCCCAAAACAAGATCCGCAACTTGAGCTACAATCTTGGTTTTCTTTTCTACAGAACAATAGCTAGATAGCTTGTGAACATAGGAACAAATAATATTTTTGTATGCATGGATGAAAGTTGAAAATTTTGATAGACCTGAAAACTGAACCTTAAGGCTACAGTAACAATAAAAACAAGAATGACGCGAGCAGTGCCAACGCTCGTCTCTTCACTGCCTCAGTGAGATCTATCCACAAGTTAACAAGTTTTGTTCAGAGAATTCAAGACAAGATAGGAAACAGTCAGAAATTCTGGCACATGCTAATAAACATTCACCCGTGAGTAAGCAGCTATCTGACCAAGCACAATGCCCAATCACTGCCACTAATACACAGTATGGTGTCAATTAAAATTTTTAGTACACATGATACACAGGCGCCCAGTACAACGTTTGATCTTTAACGGTTAGATTTCAATTTTCAGTGACTGATTTTCAACAATGTACACAGAATTCCATTGAACTAAATGCAAGTACAGCCAAACCTGTGCACAAAGGCCACCCTTGCAAAAGACACTGCATGGCATTTATTGACAGGTGGCCTTAATTTTCAATTAGTTCTAAAAAATGAATGGCAGTTTTTGAAAGAATGACCATTATTGACAAGTGGCCTTTATTTTTTAATTAGTTCTAAAGAATGAATGACAGTTTTTGAAAGAATGGCCTTTATTGACAGGTGGTCTTTATTTTTCAATTAGTTCTAAAAAATCAATGACAGTTTTTGAAAGAATGGCCTTTATTGACAGGTGGTCTTTATTTTTCAATTAGTTCTAAAAAATCAATGACAGTTTTTGAAAGAATGGCCTTTATTGACAGGTGGTCTTTATTTTTCAATTAGTTCTAAAAAATCAATGACAGTTTTTGAAAGAATGGCCTTTATTGACAGGTGGTCTTTATTTTTCAATTAGTTCTAAAAAATCAATGACAGTTTTTGAAAGAATGGCCTTTATTGACAGGTGGTCTTTATTTTTCAATTAGTTCTAAAAATTCAATGACAGTTTTTGAAAGAATGGCCTTTATTGACAGGTGGCCTTTATTTTTCAATTAGTTCTAAAAAATCAATGACAGTTTTTGAAAGAATGGCCTTTATTGACATGGTAGCCTGTATTCAGAGATGACTGCTAATACATGTTTGACTGTACCTAAAACCATCATTTACTGTTCAGAAAACAACTTTAAGTAACTGACATCGATTATTTTTACAAACCTGCCAAGGTTTTTCTTTGAGAAATGATCAACACGAAAATGACATTGTAAGATAAATACAATGAACAAAAGTCACACACTATTCATCATAATATCTACATATGTTTTCATAGGTGCAAGTTTGCAAAACTTAAAAACCACAGCCAAAATGCGGCCAAAAGAAGGGGTGGGGGCCTGAAAATAAGCATTTTAGAAGACCACAAAAGCAATATTCTTAAGTGTTAAAGAGGCTGATAATGACCCTTTGGGGCTTCGAAAAAATGGAAATCAGCTTATAACCAGAAAAATTGCACTCCTAGATTTTGATAACAAAAAATCACAGCATCAGTCACATCATTCGGTTGTGAACAATTGAACAAACTTGACACACTGAAAAGAAATATCTGAAGGATGGTTTTTCATGCAGTTAAAGCCAATTTAAAAGACTGCAAGCAAACAGAAGATTTTCACACAGTTTTGTACAAAGCTAAGAGTTAAATAAGGATAAAAAAAAATGTTGAAAAAAAGCCTAGCAAATGCTGGCCATTCATGTCATATCAATAAATTATTGTTACGACTTAGTCGAATCAAATTAGTTCATTAAATGAAGTGACGGAGCAATTTGAACTAAAGCTTGTCACACGGGTGACTAATACCCCCGCCGCCGCTTTGACACTAAGAATGCAATAGTACACTAAATGGCTAAGTTCAAGGGCACATAACCCTGGAATGAGTAAATCGCTGGACATGTCTTGCACATCTACACTTCATGGGGATAACAAATTTCAAGTTTCATTGCAATTGCCTAAAGAATGTGGAAGTAGTTCGCTCCACAAACTTGTGATATTATATGCGGCCGGACCGACCGACAGAGTGACTCCAATATACCCCCTCTCAAACTTCATTTGCGGGGGTATAATGGAAGTAATTAACAACAATATGAACTTCTTAAATGACATGACCTTTAAATTAGGGACCTGACCCCTAGGTTATAAAATTTATTAACAGTCTCTGAGCTCAAATCTCAATTCTATTCTCTTATTATTATGGTTAAAAATTGAGAAGATAGAGCTGATATACAGTAAAACCTCTCCAGAGCAACTCTCTGTAGAGCAACAACCTCTCTATAACAACACCTTCCCTTAGCTGATAATTACTATAAATTTAACCTCTGTAGAGCAACAAACTCTAAACAACGGCCAATATTTGCAGCTCCCACTGGGTGTTGCTGTACTGTATATATCAGATCAATTATGCTGTCAGACTAATGTATCAATAAGTATTGTCTGATCAGTCAAAAACAAGATATGAGATTTGAGCTGGGAGACCCATAATAAGTTTAAAAAATTGTCATAGTTTTTTTTTATAGAATTATGGACAAAAATCTCCAACTAACCAACAAATTGACAAACAGGCAACAGAAGATGAGTGATGTGTACATAAACTAAGATATACAAACCTGTGTTGTTTTCCCAGAGGTGAAAACTTCATTGTGACTGCTTGAACTAGGCTTTCTTCTTTCTATACTTTCATACCTATGAATAAATAATCACCAATCATAACAGGTACAAGTTATCACATCTAAACTATATTATCAATGTTGCCAGTCGAAGACAGGTAACTGTACTTATTTTAAAAAATATGTTTAACAATTCATTTACAGTCAAACCTGTGAACAAAGGCCACACTTGGATAAGACAAAATGAGGCCTTTATTGACAGGTGACCTTTATTCAAAGGTCAATTTGTACTAAATAATCAATGACATTTTTTTTTAAATGGCCTTTATTCACAGGGTGGCCTTTATTTGGAGGTGACTGCTTACATAAGCTGAACTGTATCTTTCGTGTTATGTAACAGAATTTATAGTAATTCAGTTGTATTTAATGCTACAGTCTGTCAGAGTGAACTATTGTAATTGTACTAATGATAAGAAATTATTTTATCATTACTAAATATAGTATATTGTATTATGGGAATAGATGAATGGTTTATTAACATAATTTGCTTAGTGCAATTTAACATGCAAATCTTAAAATGTGTAGTGATGTTTTAAGTAATATAATTTACCCATTTTGTATAGAATGAGCGCCAGAGCCATGACTACTTGTGGAAGAGCCCCTTTGTCCCCTAAATAAGGGTAATGTATCACTGGTATATGTGCTGAAATAAACAACATCATCATATATTATACCAAATACAACCATACGAACTTAAGTTCATCACTGACCAAGCATCAATAAAATATCACCATTGTTCAAACAGCCCACAATTTATCATGTTTGTCTTAGAATGTCTATTAATTAAGTGGATCATGAAGTCAGTAAGTTCAGTTATAATGAACAATAAAAGACATTATATCAGACTATAAATTTAAAGATTAGATAAATGCAATATACAGTTAAACCTGTGAACAAAGGCCACCCTTGTGAAATACAAAATATGACCTTTATTGACAGGTGGCCTTTTTTCAGAGGTCATTTCCTCTTAATAATCAATGAGTTTCTAAAAGAATGGCCATTATTCAAAGGGTAGTCTTCACTCAGAGGTGGCTGCTAAAACAGGTTTGACTGTGGACACAAGTGCTTGTCTCATTGAACCTATCTAGTAGATGTATTTTACTACAATGTATAAAGGTTTAAAAGTATTCTTACACGTAAATGGGAAGATATTGAGAAATATTGGAGGGACAAAATTATGACATATTTAACTAGATCTGGACCCCATGAAATGTACAGAATATTTCTTAAAAGTATACTAAGTTACATTGACACAGAATGGATGCAGATTGATATAAGCAAAGTTAAAATACTAAATAACATGCATGAATTTAAGATTGCTGTAACACAAAGCTATTTCTAAAATCTATTCCAACATCATCAAAGATAAATTAGCAAATCAAGAAACATGCAGGGTTTTAAGGATTCATGCAACAATGATGTAGGATATAATAACATGCTATAATGAGGTATCTACAAACACAATATGCAAGCTACAGTAGGGTAGGATTTAACCAGCAAAATTGTGATCAATTGAAGTTAAAAAAAAGTTAACTTATTTATAAAAGGTTAAATTCATAAAGCAAAAGACTTCAAAACATAATACAATATAGTAAATCTTGTTCACTGTATTGAGCAACCATCTTCTTAAGTGCCCACTAAAAATCCCCCGAGCATTATGGCACCATGTTTATAATGTATTTAGAGACCTTTGCACAACGTGACCAGTGATGGCTAATTTGTTGGCAAAATGTGACCAATCTTTTCAGTAAGACACTGTTTTACACATTATACCATTATTTCCAAAAGAATATGAAATGTAAACATGATGTCGACATTAAATACACACAATTATGTATTTGTTTTAAATTTACATTGATCTTAGTTATTTTATATACAGTCAAACCTGTGAACAAAGGCCACTGACCTTTATAAGACAGGTGGCCTTTACTCAGAGGTCATTTTGTTCTAAATACTCAATGTTTGTTTTTAAAAGAATGGATTTTATTCACAGGATGGCCTTTATTCACATGATGGCCTTTATTCACAGGATGGCCTTTATTCACAGGATGGCCTTTATTCGGAGATGGCTGCTAACACAGACTTGACTGTATAAATTTATGTTAAAATGCTTGTCAAAGACACTTCAGTGGGCAAGCAAATGTTTCTTATTTCAGTTCAAATACATCTACTGCTTTGTTAATTGAAAAATTAAGCCAGTAATTTACATAGGTACCCCATCCCTTTTATAAATTCATCTTAAACATGCATTAGCAGTTATAGCTCAACAAATATTGTCAATAAGTCAGAAATATTAAAAGTAGAGAGGTAATCTAGCTTTATCAATGTTAAAGTTAAAATGAAGAAATCAAGAAAACAAAAATAAGATTTTCAAGAGGAGAAATACTATTTCAATTATTCCAGATTCAAGATGCGGCATGCATGCTCTTAATGTACTGTCATTAGGATACCATTCTACAGATGATATCAGAGGCATCCAAATGGACCATTTCATGTACTAAACAGTAAATCTAGCAGATAAGTACCTATCAACAATATCATCATTAACGACATCATCATCATCGTTTTTATCAGCAGCAACATATTCATTCACATTTTTCACCTTTGGCTTATCGTCAATGAGCGTTTCACGAGTCTCTGTCTCCTTGGCAACGGGATTTTCGATCTCAGTGCTGTAACAAGCAGTTTGGGTAAAGCAAAGGCATTAATATCAAAACAAAATGTTCAAGACTAGAAAATGTTCCACTTGTCAGTAGGATTTGTACTTAAGTCCTTAAAATAACAGCAGTAGCAGGTTTTCTAAACAAAAAAGTTGCTCATTTTAACAATGAGATGTTCTAATAAACACAACAAATTCCCTAAACAAAATCAACCCTGGCAATGTAATCCTACAGCACTGCAAGTGGACACAGATTTTCATAGCCTGATCAGAGGACAAAAGGAAACTTTGAAGCAAATGTTGCATGACTGCCACTATTAGGGGTGTCAACTGGCCCAAATCTAAAATCCTAAAAGTTTAGAGATTAGTACAACAACTTGCACAAATGTGGTCATTTATGTCGTTTTAAGAGAACAGACTGACAGTGATCTCTCATGCAAATTGACTTTGTAGAAGCGCACCTGCTCAATATATCAAAAGCAACCAATAAAATGGTTCAGGAATATTACAACCATAGTCCTCAAATTATTGGCCATTTCTGGCACTAAAATGTGCAACCGTACGCTGTACCATCGTACCAGAGTCGATTTAACCCCAAACACTTCCTACCCCCTCCAAATCCACAGAATAATATAAATTTCAAAAGTCGTCCTGGAGGGCGTGGAATCAGAATTCTGGCTTATTCTGTAAACTTTGACACCCCTAGGCTTTGTGTTAAATGTTTCACCTTTTCAGAATGTGGTGCTTAAAGCTCATGTCATTATGTGGAAAAATAACTAGTGTAGGTAAGCCCTAGCAGACTCTCTAGGAAAGATGAAAGTGCAGAAACTATGTTATATATAGATAAAGGGAGTATTATATACTCACTATGAGTCAGTTTTCATATATTTATGATTCCATGACCTGCTGTGGGGTAAATATTCAACAACTTTGTCATTAATACTGCATATTCAGGTTCAAATTATTGTTACTGTGGAATCATTAATTTTCGTTGGGGATTAAATTTCGTGAATTTCATGGGTCGTCTCATCCACAAAATCAAATCACCACAAATTTAAATGCAGAGATAAGGCCTTTTTTCAAAAATCAGAATCCACGAATTTATGTCCAAACGAAATAGCTGTTTTACTAAAAACCACGAAAATTGAGCCCAACGAAAATAAATGAAAATACAGTATTTGTTATGAAAGAATAGCAAGTATAATTGAGGTAACTGTTTGTAATAAAATTAGTTTTGTTAGGAATTCATCAATTCTAGAAATATTAACCACACAATGAGCAATGCACTAACTAAATTATAAAAAAAATTAGGATAAATCATTTCTAAGCAGAATTAGCGAAAATCATACGAGTGAAATAAAAAGTGAATAAAATAAAGGAACTCGCATCACCAGATTTTACAACAACAATAAATTAACAACATTTAACTCCAGATTTATATCTGAATGTGACTAATCTGTTCATGATTGAATTAAATATTGTGACATAATTCTGGAGAAATGTCAGGCTTTTGTTTGGATTTATTAAACACATCGATGACAATACTAACAGCTAAATCTGGAAAAGATTTCTCAAATTAAGATATTTCTCAAATCAGACAAGTTTGGTTGGTTTAACTTCATAATAACAGATCCAGTTTTAACAACACTGATATCTTTATCAAAATCTATACATTTAAAAGCAATTTTTTCATTTCTTTATTCCACACTAGTTTATAGGGCACATCCCACCAGCATAAATTGAAATAACGTTATAATGGGAGTTCTTCGATGTGTAGGGGAAAAATTTCCTGATCAAGTGTCATAAATGTAAATGTTTTTAAGTACAAGTTTTGGTTATGACAATATTTATCACACAGACTTATCAACTTGACTAACACATAACTGCTAATAACCTAACACTTGTGTACAACAGATGGGTGGGGTAATATAAATGTACACAACAGGTGGGTGGGGTAAGATAAATTTATTACCTTTTCACATCTGAGATTTCTGTCTCCTTACTCTTTTCTGGAATTTCTACCCTTAATCCTCCATCAAGTTGAGATCCTTAAAATATACCAATCAATAATTTCTCCAATATTTTTACTAGATTTCTATAAACAATTGTAATATTTTAATTTCTGTCAATTAATTGGGTACACATTTAACACTCCAATATCTGTGCTAAATCAAACTATGAAATCACATGTTAATTACTGCTTGTAATTATATTTCTTATAAGATATTTGTATATTTTCTATTTACATAAGGTATACGTCTTTAATTCTGCGGGTGCAAAATTTGGATTTTTTAAGATGTTTATGAATTGGCGGGTTCTATATTTGGTGGTTTCATATCCAACCGCCAAAATAAAACCATGCCTGTCTTCTTAAGCGCCAAAATTAAAACACTTAAGAAAATAAGTTTCCACCATTTTCAGAGGGAATAATTAGACTATTTTACTAAATATCTTCCTAGCTACTATCACAAAAGTTACAATAATTTTCTTCAACAAAATAATTGGCGGTGTTCATTATTGGCGTGATTTTATATTGGCACGGTCTAGATTTGGCGGTTCCGATGCTGACCGCCAATATCGCCAGAATAAAACGGGCGCCAATATTAAGACGTAAACAGTAACACAAAACACATGTTCTACAGATTTCAACCTTACCTTCATTTGCCTTCTTAATTTCTTCATCACGTTTAGCTTTTAATATATTGCACTTAATTTGATCAGGAGGTAAGGACCCTGCGCCTGGAGCAAACTTCACCTGGTTATTTTGGAATGTATTTACATCCTTAGGTGGCGCTTTAACTGTTACCACTGTTACTGTCTGATCTAACCCCTTCAACCTAGCCTGAGCTGCCTCAGAAGCATCTGTAACATACATAAATCATTTTAATAGCAGATTTATTCACATCAATTCATTTAACTGTTTTATTTACTGAAACTGGTGCTTTTATTCATATTTTCAAACTTTACTTAAAATTCCACCTCTTCTCATTTCTAGTATCCAATGCTACCAGACTTGCTTGTCCGCTTTGGATTTAGCATACTTTACAATTTAACTATGGCAAAAGCAAAACCAATATTTCCCACAGATATCAACACTGAAGATACTTAGATTCCTCAGGAAGTGTTGTTTACCAAACAAACAAAGATATAGTAATATATTGTTCTCTACTTTTTATACACCTCTATACAAAGGTAAAAGCTTTGTTTATTATAGTGTCACCCCTATTCAAAGGGCCAGCCAAGATGACTTATGAAACACCCATCTTTTGTTCACACAGTAATATTTATTCATACATTTATTTAATAATGACACATTTCAAGTTTCATTGCGATCGCTTAAAGAATGTGGAAGAACTTCATTCCACAAACTTGTAACATGTAACGGACGGACCTACCGACGACTGACTGACAGAAGGACTCCAATAAACTCCGTCTCAAACTTCGTTTGTAGGGTACAATTATGGGTATTAAGTTTAAGATTACCAGAGAAACAATTTACTTTGATTATCATTTAATTTCAATGGGACCAGTTTTTTGCACTAACATTAAGAAGACAGACAGAACTACATATAAGGACTATTTTACAGCACAAACCTTTCAGGCTGAGTTCCTTAGATGTAGATGCTGTACCAGGTGAGGGAGTGGTGGACCCACTACTGGACTTTTCTCTTCTACGCCTTGTTAATGTACCAGACTCTTCATTGGCCCCTCCATTACTGATAGGAAGAGTGCCCGGTGTTTTCCTTGTAGAAGAACTAGGGGTCTCAGCCCCTGATGATGTAGATGGGGCTGGTTCCACTCCAATTGTAGTCTCAACTTTAGATTCCCTAAATGAATAAATAAATAAGATACAAAAGACCCAACCTAGGTATAAAAGGGAGGTAATGGCTGGTGGGTGGTTTCCCTTGAGAGAGATTTTTAAAACATTTGATATTAAATGATGTTTTTTATTACTGAAAAAAAATCTGATTGAAGCAAGATGATTCTTTTATCAGTCCAGATATCATTCGCTGTATGTCTATCACTGATAAAACAATGTTGTCTGATCAGATGTTGTGTCATGAAATTGTAGATTTTGATCAACCACACCTTTATTTAGGGATATATTGATTTCAGGGACTGGATTTCGTTTTCGAATCATGGAAAATGATACATGGTTTATACAGCTTGCAATAACTATTTGTGTTGTTTAAAGAATACAGAATAACTACCAGTATATCTATCAATGCATGTATAATCAGCAAATATATACATGATCTATAAATAATATTACTATATGTCAAGTGTTGTAATAGGTGGCCATAATGGTCCACCATTAAGAAAATACATATATAAACAACCAGATGTAAACATGTACAATGTATGGTGGACCATTATGGCCACAAACTACAACACTTGACCCTGCAACATATATTATTACTATACACTAATATTGCTTCATTTGTTTATCGATGTTACATAACCATGACATACAAAATGAGGATGTCATTCATGCTTCAATGCTCTGATCATAGCAAGTTGGACATTCGCTGGGACTGATAAACGATTGTAAACTTTCTAATTTTTCCAATTTTCACAAGTGGAACTTTAGCACTTCATCTGTATGCAAACAAAATCAACAAGCACTTACTTTCTCTCTTGATCTCGTTTTCTCCTCTCTTGCTGACGACGCATGGCTTCCTCTCTTTCTTTCTTCTCAAATGTAGGCCGTCGTGAATATCTCTTACTGGCTGTTCGCTCAAATTTAACGCTACGCCTAGCACGATTTGAGGATGCTTGTTGATATTCAGTTCTACCACTGTAAAATAATTCATGTATCAATAAAGTAAAAAAATAAATAAAAATTTCGCCATCTGTATCGTTACAAGTATACATAATTACGTGTTTTTTTTATATGCATGTTTATTTTTCACACAGAATAAAGCAGATAAGACATAGCAAATGGGGAAATTGAAAAGGCATTCTTGAAGATCTTTTTCTTTTTACAAAATTATATCAATTTGACTGGTACAATAAAATTAAAGGAGTGATACCTGCAAATACAAGTACTTTTCAAGGAGTTTTAGAGCAGTCTAAAATTCAAGAAATTTTCAAGGATTTTACAGCAACCTAACATTCAAGGAGTTTTCAAGAGTTTTGGAGCAGCCTAAAATTCAAAGAGTTTTCAAGAGTTTTGGAGCAGCCTAAAATTCAAGGAATTTTCAAGGATTTTAGAGCAACCTAACATTCAAGGAGTTTTCAAGTCTGTTTTATCAGAGGGTGGATTACGTGACTGTTTAGTCACTATACTTTTACTCTATATCTCAATATCATTTTTTCCATACAAAAATTCACTGACATTCTGCTAAATAAATGCATGCAAAAACAAGAAAAAAGATTTCTAATTAAAAGTAAACAATACAGAAAAACAAGAAGATAGTCTCTAATATTTAGTTCATAATGACATAATTTATACTTATTCTTCAACAAGATATTTCCTTTACCTGTATCTAAAGCGAGATCCCATTCTGAGGAAATTTTGTCTCGCATTTTTGTCTGTCACTGGACCTTTGAGTCTAAAGAAAGCATGGTGCTCAACAGCACATTTCCACAGATGTTTACATTGTCTGTCATTAGGCATCCGAAATACAAATGTATGCTCTTGTTCTTTACCCTGTAAAATATGTGTATTATACAATTATCAGGTTCACCACAAAGATAAATTTAAATACATTTCTAGTACAATGTCAAGATTTCAGAACTTACACCTTAAGTTCCAAACAGGAGTGAAAGAAATCACTTCTTATATCAAGACACTTTGTAAGACTCAGCAATGCTACTTTCCAAGCCCCTTCCAACGGAATTAAGTAAAACAAGTGTTTTTCTTGAACTATTCTTGCATTATTCATGAATAGTACATGAAAAATGAACAAGTATTCAACAGGGGTGATAAGAACACACAAACAAGAGCACTGCCAGCTGTACCGCCAATGCTTGTCTGTTCACCAAGCTCAGGGAGATCTATCCGACAATGGAGTTTCATGTTGCTACCTCTTATAGTTTCTAATGAACATCTTCAGGTGTAAATGGTATCTACGGTCTATATATCAAGTCCTATTAGGCAGTTTTTACAACACCAGGGATATCAATAAAGCCAAATTAAAAATCCTGAAAATTATATACAGCCGACCAATTTTGCAAAACAAGAGGCCTTCAACCACACTATTTCCATATTTAACTCAGTCTGTATTAAAGAAAATCCTTCAGAGCAGATCAAATTAACCATTACTTTGTCATTTCTTGAGATATTTTCATCAAATAACTTTAATTTTGCCTAGAAATCATGGCTCTTTCAAAAAGATAAATCTGGAATATTGTCGCCCCTGCAACACATTCAGCTCAGTTTTCCCCTTGAATCTTACCTCATCATCATCTTCAACAACAACAAGGGTCAGTTTCTTTCCCTTGAAATCCAATCTTGTCATTTTAGGCCTGTGTTAAATAATATCTATACATGTATTTGGTCATCAAAGCAGTACACATACAAGATTATTTATACAATGATATTGTACATGAATCAGTATTATTTGTTGATAAATGAAAAGCTAAACTTGCTCACTTGTGTTTAGAGGAGTATACATTACAAGGTGCTGGTTACAACACTAAAACTGTTTGTTGGACAGGTTCCATCAGAAAATGAAGCAATAAAAACTCTTACTAAATCAAAAGCTTTTTTTTATTGAGTTTTACGCCCCTTTTCAATTTTACGCCCCTTTTCAACAGTCAGAGTCATATGAGGCGGACAGTTCACCTAACCATTGTTCCTGGAAAGAACCAGTACAAGACTCCCATCCTCCGTAAGTAACTGCCTACTTTCTGACATAAAGAGACATGGAGCTTACATTGAGTATATACATTTTCTGTTTAAATTTGAGGAAATCTTTGGCACAGCTCTCCCCCCCCCCCTGGGATTTAGTGTCGTATCAACAGCCAGAGTCATTTTGTTTTTCTAGCTTTAAGTGGATGAAGACTAGGCACACACTTGAATAGAACCACTGACCTTCCCTTCAGTAACAAAGCTGAACTGTGTCTCACATGAGAAGTTTGTCTAGCCCAGTATGAGATTCAAACTCACAATTATACTGAGGGGCTGGCTCTTTCTTAGCATATTGAATACAAAACTCTCAAGGACAAATTCAACATGATACAGGATTATGAATGAAGATGCAAGTTATACTATACAATAGGTGTGATTATTGGTATGGTAAAATAGTGGAAAATCAAATTCACTGAGCTGGGGGCCACTAGAGCCCCCAGTGGGTCCATCAGGGATGATCAAAACTGCAGAAATCTGCCGATTCGCAGAAGAATCACACCGTTGTATATATATATATATATATCCAGACAATGCTATAATGTACTGCAAATTTGACAGACACCATCACAAACTGTTATAGTTTTACAACTTACCAGAAGAAGAGTCCAATTTTTGTATTTTCTTCAAACACCAATACACCAGTTGGTGTCAATCCTAAATGGTACGAATTACCATCTTTACCCTGAATAAAAGACATATATATCAATTTACATACAAGTTACAACAACAAATGATGTTATCAGTAATGATAATCAAGACAATGGTAGACAATGGACTATTACAGCACCAGAGAAAATTGAAATCATTATTAGACAGGACAAACTAATACTGGCCTACAATATCAGGGTTTTTTAAAGGAAAAGGGAAACATGCTGGGTGCAGGTAAATGGGGGGGGGGGATTATGGTACACGAAAGATGCAAATTAGGGGAATATTCAAATATAGGAAATAGATATTTTGGGGGAAAATATAGCTTACTTTCCAAGGGAAATACGCTGGCTAAAAGTGTCACTTTCTTCATAAAAAAAAGAAATTTTACTGAACAAAAAGGCCAGTAATTATCTAAACTTTACTAGACCTCATTAACATGTTAGTTGGAGGACTGAGGTATGACAAGCTTAGTACAGAAAACACAACTAAATTGAATTCATCAGTTTTCAATGAAATGTATGCAACATCATCCCCAAGTTATTTTAACAAGGTACAATATAATGTACGTGATCGCTATTAATGAATGTACAATACAAGCTTTGAAGTTTAATGTCTAATGCTGGTAAATACCGTAAATAGAAGATTAATTGATTTTTCACACATAAGCCACAATATGTTAACACAGCAGGATATCAAACCTTATGTCTTAAATCAATATAAACTATAGATGACTCATTATAATATTATGTAACATGTGGATGAACATCATGAAAGTGTTATCCATAATTCATTAACAGCTGTTCATGTCTGCTACTTTTCTCTGATTATACAAAGTATTATTAATTAAATAATGGTAATATCTGAATATCACAAGTGACAACAAATTTGAAACATAAAACATTTATTGTGATTAATACAGCAACCATTCTTGCTTTACGGAAATAAATATGGTGACTTAAAAACTTTTCAATTCCTTAGTTACAGTTTGTAATCTGTTGCGTAACGGCCTATTAGAACTAAGGTCATTTATGGTCCACACCGGAGAGGGGAAAGAAACAGGTGAATCGGGCATTTATTCTCCTAATCATACTTAAGTTTTTTCTGTTGTTTTTTTATCTTGCCCGGTACACGTCACCTCACCTGTTACCTGTGATTTTTTAGAACAGTACTTGGCTAAATAGTTGGAATGGGGACGAAAAAGCATTCAATATATCCCAAGGTAGATCAGAGATTCTTACCCACTACCTTTAGCTCAGTAGTCCAGGGGTATTACCAACACCCCTCAATCCACCCCTGAGGTTACAAGTTACAAGGTGAAAAAACTAGAATTGAACAAACCTTTCACTTTTTTAAACAACACTGACTTTGGAACATTTTGATGAAAGTATAGTCTAAGAAAGGCCATAAATACATGGTCCAAATTTGTAGAAATCCTTAAAAGTATTTTGAATTCGGTAATGCTACCTTCTCACTTTTGTGTGACCTCTCAGAATTTCTTTTTCATTAAAAAATAGCATTCTGTGTATTTTGGGTTCATTCTAAAATATATTTAGTAAAATAGAATATTTTCTATCTAACTATCTACTGAAAATTCTCAGGGTAGGGTTAACACAAACAATTTTTTAAAGATGTCCTTGTCATTAGTCTGTGCATGATTAGCTCAGTTCAAAGATCTGGATAATTGAATGTTTGACAACACAACTTACCAGTACATCATGCATGTCAACACCATACATCTCCAGCCACTTCACCTTGTTCAGATAGTTCAATTCTGCTGTGGCAGGTGTCATACCACTAAATTTACAAAATAGAAGTAACTTGCATGATCATCTGATTATCACAAGACTAAATGTAATTCTAACAGCTAAATACATAAACAATTCTGATCCATAGAGATGATGTTCCAAGAACAAAATAGTAAGTATTCAATTATGTAATTAATGATTTTAAAGACCCAACCTAGGAATAAGAGGGAGGTAATGGCTGATGGGTCCTTTGGATCCCTTGATTTTTAAACTGTATTCAGCTCAGCGAGAGATTTTTAAAAATATCTTATATTAAATGGTGTTTTATATCACTGAGGAAATGAAGCAAAATGATTCTTTTTTCTCTCAGTCCAGATAAATTTCAAAATGTATGAAGATTTAGGTTCTTATTCAGAACAGTTTGTAACAGAAATTCAAATTTGAATTAGATGGAGGGTTTGTTTATTCAGTAAGTCAGCATCTGCTGTAAGTTTATCACTGATAAAACAATGTAGAGAGAAAGTTAATTTGCATCCAATAGTCTGATCAGATGTTGGGTCTTTAAACTAGTAAAGATCATCAAAGAGTAATATACTGATTATATATACAATCCAAATAATAGACTTCTAAAAATCATCTTTTAACCTTTTCTAAAAATAAACCGGTTATACAGAGAATATCTTAAACTAAGGGCGGAAACCATCTAACTTTGTAACAGAAATTCTAAATGGACTTAATGATCTGAATACCTGACTGTTTTAAATTGTTCCAGAAATGACAGCTCCATATCTTCAGTCTGGTCCCTGATAAATCTGAACTGTGAGATATATCCTGCTGTGTGTACTTCCTCATCATAATCTCCAAGTTCCGCTGTAAAAGACAATATTATATGTAATATAAATATACAGAGCAACCTCTCCAAAGCAACACCCTATGGGAGTAGAAAAAATATGTTGTTGTTGAGAGGTCATTGCTATAGCGAGGTTCAATTAATAGTAAAATTGTGCAGTGGGATAATATCATGTTGTTGTTGTAGGGATATGTTGCTCAAGAGAGGGCTGCTCTGGAGAGGTTGTGCTGTAAAGTCAAACCTGTGTTAGGGGCCAACTTCAAATATAGGCCAATCTGTAATATAGGTCATTCCTATAAAAACCATTATTAATTACATCGTTCAAACTGACCTCCAAATAAAGGTCACTTGCCAATCAAGGCCATTTTTTGTCTTTTTTAAAGGTGGCCTTTGTTCACAGGTTTGACTATGTACAAGATACATTCAACATGTATAGTGTTTGAAATCAATGGCTGCATGTGAAAACAATGCATACACATTATATACAGTTATTTGGGCAAAAGGCACAAAAACAGCCTGGGCAAAAAAGGTGTTTCTACCACCTGCCGAAAGAAATACGGTTGAAAGGTCAGCTATTGGAGATATAAAAAGGGAAAGGTTTTGTTTATTATAGTTTCACCCCTATTGAAAGGGCCAGCTAAGTTGGCTTATGAGACACCTATCTTATGTTCATGCAGTACCTCCCGAATCCCTTCTCCTGTTTGCAGGATGCCTGGCTGAGATGGGCCTACGGTAACCATTTTTTAACTAGCTGGTGGCTCACCAACCGACTGCATCAGTTCTAATCCAGTCACCACTGGGGTTTGAACCTTCGATCTCCCACTCCGAAGGCGGACACCCTAACCACTCGGCCATGGTTGCGGTATTGGAAATATAATTCATATGAAAATATTGACAAAGAAAAAGAAAATAGTCCTTGGCCAAAAAAATTTTGGGTTGGCAGAAAAAATGGTTTTAGCCGGGTTATTAGAAACCAAGAACTTTTTTAAAGCTTAATTTAATAAATTTACTTATTCACTTTGATTTTATAAAGAATGAGGAGAATTAAATGAAAGTAACAAATTGACCACAACTAAAAGCAACTACCCAGGTATTACCGTACTCAATAGGTAAAGGTATCAATGTAAGTTTAAATCCATAACATGTGTCCGTCAAGAATAAGATATTATATACTAACACTGTAAGGCATAAGCTGCAAGGTCTACAAGGACATCAAATGGACACTCAAGTCTTCCATATAAAATATCTTGTTTTAACTGCAGGAAGAATTGATACCTGAAAAAAGAATGAAATAAAAAAAAATATAAAAATTGTACTCAGTAAAAACGTCTCAGCAATTACAGTAAAACCTCGATTATTCGAATGTCATTGGGCCCTGAAAAATCATTCGGATAATCCATGGTTTCGAATAATCCATTTCAGTATGATGTACTGTTTGGAAACGATAAATTCCGTACTGTCCGCATTTTACAAGGGAGTTAAATCTCGTATGCAAACACGACGTTATAATAAGAATAAAATCAAATATATAACAAACACTAATTATTTATCTTTGTTTTATGAATGTATATGGGTTAACAAATTAAACAATTATTCTTGTTAAATGAATACCCGCGTATTTATGGATTTTGCAGAACACAATCCGACCCAAAATTATGTCATTCACACGTTATTTACTAACGATCGACTAGGCATCGCTATGACGTCACATTTTAAAATCGAAGATGAAATGTTTTTCTGTTTGGAACATTTTTTCACTAAATCATCATATTCTAGTTAGTTTTGTATTAATTGTGTTCGAATTAGTTTTTAAATTTTGAATGACGCTGGAATACAGATCACCAGGTACGTACGCGTATTAACTTATTATACCCGAGATCATTGTGAATTTAAATATTCGTCGCGATTAGTATAAAATCGTAACAAACAATATGGTCAACTTAATGATAATTAAACTGTTGACACGCTTCATGTATGAATTGATGTTACACATTGTTTGTCACATGACATTTGATTCTCAATTGGCCATTGTTATCAATTGACGAATTCGAATAATAGGTGTGAAAATACGCGCATTCGTAACTTTAGGGACCAAATAATGTATTTGGATTACACCAGGTATTCGTAAAATCCGATTCGTATAACCGGGGTTCGTTGTAGTTGAAATATATAGCAACGTAATCGGGACCGTAGATTTTATTCGGATAATACCGGGTATTCGGATAATCGGTGTTCGGATAATTGAGGTTTTACTGTAGTACATTTTAAGTTCAGTTTTTCAAACCAAAATATAAAAATCACTTTACCCTTAATTTTAGATACATCTACTGGGTTATTTATCCACTGACTATAATACAATCACAGGGGCCACCTACTGACTATCATATACGCAACCTTCCTAAAGATTCTTTCAAACATAATTTACACAAAATAGTTTACACACAATCAAGAATAAAACAGATTTCATTTCATCTTGTATGTAATTAATACTATAATATTTTGTCAACGTTTTGGCAGAAAATGAAACAATCAATATGTTCACTTATAGACGGTTCTATTTCCATCAATTAGACCGCCGCCATTGTTTTATCACGTGACCGTCCGCCATTACAGAAGTGAAAGTTCCTAAGAAGTATGCGAGTTGATTACTGATAAAAATCTATAACCGCAAGTTTTTGTCTGTAAAAATGACACAGAAGGAGCAATTTCATTAGTATTTGCTAGCGGAGTAGTGTATAATAATGAATATAGCTGTAAATAAATGATTTGCCTATAATGTGTCTTTTATTATTTGTTTATTTGCTAATATGAGACCTCAGACAGCTTCTACCTGCCTTCATAAGCAGAATACGAATGCTTGATCAGATTTTAATTATTCGATTGAATATCTGGTGCTATATAATTATAGATCCTTGGCTTTTGAACAGACATGCATTAGCGTGTGATGATGATGGTGCTCGTCGTAATTTCTTTGTTTTCTTCGTAATGATGATGATAATGATGGTGGTGGTGATCGTGTGCTGGTTGTGATAAAAACTTTGTTCCATGAATGTGATTGTTTAAAACCACGTTTTCCTTTCAGAACTGCATGATGACAAATTTAATGTGATGTATTTGTTGTCAATTTCATATTCCTGTGTCCACTTTTTGGAATATGTCACATCTGACACGTGTGATATATTCGGTCAAATTTTTCACTCGTGTTACATATTCGATCTGTGACATGTGTGATTCGATCAACAATAGTTAATCAATAATAAACAGCAACAGTTCATGAAAAAATTAAAACAAAGTAATTTTATATCACAGTTCTTACAGCTTTTTACTGATATAACATCTAACTGATAATGATCTTACATTTTATTTTCAAATTATAGACAAGTGACACACTTAGTTTATTTAGTCTATACCGTACGTGTACCTAAAACAATCACCAAGGTCCCAATATGCTACTATTAATCCAATTCCACATCATTAAAACATCAGATAAGATGTCACACATATATACCGTCTCAGCAAGTTTTATGATACCGAGACAGGAAAACAGGAAATTGACAGCTGACTTCAAAAAGAAGCACCGACACTTAAGATGACTGTGTAATATGGCAAACCTAAGTGTGATCGTGTGATCAATTAATTAGCGACTTTCGGTAGTTCAATTAAAATTATGGATCACTGCATGATACAAATGATATACTGGGTGCTTATGCCTTATCGTTAATAAAAACTGTTTTGTAAAATACCTGCGATATGCGTAAAGACAAACTGAATATCATATTTATTTAAAATCATTGCAATGAACTCTGTACAGTGATTTATTTTATGTATACAACTATGGTTTAGTTTTTAAATCTATAAATTGGCTAAATATATATGACTGGATAATAAACAACGAAGAAGTTACTGCTCCTTCCTATTCATTTGCTATAGTTTTCACTATTTTACTAAAGATGTACATTATGTTTGTTTGAATTAATGCTCACAATGAAATGGAATTGTTTTATTGATAATGGCAATGGAATATCGGAACATTGTGATATTAGTTTACTAAATTTTACAATGATATATTGACAATTTAATAATGCTGTACTTCTATAATTTGTGTTAAAATGTATGTCGCTATGTGTGTCTGGCACGGTGAATTTCCCATTCATTTAGTCTTTTTTTTTATTGTAAGTTCAATCAAACACAATACATTGTCTACCACCACCGCGTTTATAAGGCATTTTTACTGATTTATTTACTATCAGTTTCTTTGTGTTTTCACTCCTGTAATGGCGGATAGGAGATTGAAGAGTATTTTTTCAGGGGAGGTAAATCGTACAAATTTAAAAATAGAATCGTCTATTGTAGTACATTAAAATGTCAGGACATTGATTGTAATGAAAATAAACCTTACCTCGTAAGTTCTTCATGTAAGTTGTTAGGTTCCGAGGAATAAAACTTCACCCGAAATCTAAATGTGTATGGAGGTCCAACTGAAATAATTTTATATATATTTAACATCATATATGTCATGTAAGAAATACCACTTCCTGTCAAATAGGCTGAAAATAAACATTAATTTGTTTAAAGTGCTCCTACCTACTCATGAAAATCCGAGGAAATAAGTAAAATTAATTTTTTTGGGACATTTTTTTTTTACTATTGTTATATACTATAAAAATATCCCTACCTACCTAGTGCTACACTTCTGGGTTGGAGGACTCCATACAAACTTTTTTTTTCAGCCTAGTATTCAATATTATATCATTAACTGCTCTACACTTCATGGTACAATCTACCATAATTATGTCTTGTTTATTATTCTGTTGATTCCCAAAAAGGGACAATAATACTGTCAATTCCCACACAGGGACAAAATGTTCTGTCAATTCCCACAATCATACATCCAAATGTCCAACCTGTCAATTCCCACACAGGGACAAAATGTTCTGTCAATTCCCACAATCATACATCCAAATGTCCAACCTGTCAATTCCCACACAGGGACAAAATGTTCTGTCAATTCCCACAATCATACATCCCAATGTCCAACCTGTCAATTCCCACACAGGGACAAAATGTTCTGTCAATTCCCACAATCATACATCCCAATGTCCAACCTGTCAATTCCCACACAGGGACAAAATGTTCTGTCAATTCCCACAATCATACATCCCAATGTCCAACCTGTCAATTCCCACACAGGGACAAAATGTTCTGTCAATTCCCACAATCATACATCCAAATGTCCAACCTGTCAATTCCCACACAGGGACAAAATGTTCTGTCAATTCCCACAATCATACATCCCAATGTCCAACCTGTCAATTCCCACACAGGGACAAAATGTTCTGTCAATTCCCACACAGGGACAAAATGTTCTGTCAATTCCAACACAGGGACAAAATGTTCTGTCAATTAATTCCCACACAGGGACAAAATGTTCTGTCAATTAATTCCCACACAGGGACAAAATGTTCTGTCAATTCCCACAATCATACATCCCAATGTCCAACCTGTCAATTCCCACACAGGGACAAAATGTTCTGTCAATTCATACAATCATACATCCAAATGTCCAACCTGTCAATTCCCACACAGGGACAAAATGTTCTGTCAATTCCCACACAGGGACAAAATGTTCTGTCAATTCCCACAATCATACATCCCAATGCCTATTCAAAATCTAACTTAGGGCAAATGTCATTAAGGCAAATATCCCACATTCAAGTCTAAGTTAGCTGTTGCCCGTATTTCTAATTGTACTAATCAGTAATGAAGTAGGAACAGAGTTCATGCTGTGAGAGTTCGAAATAAATTTACTTTACATGCATCAGATGGGTGCCATTTGTGCTACAATCATTACAACAAAACAGCATATTTATTTAGAAAATTAAACATGTATACAAAAACCACACTTGTGAAATACCAAATATGGCCTTCATTGACAGGTGGCTCTTCTTTGCAGTTTTTAATGTATGGATTTAATTTACAGGATGACCTTTGTTCAGAGATGGTTGCTAGCATAGGTTTGACTGTATGTATATAAACAGAGTGGGAAATCTTTCGGGAGACATCAGGACAGAATCATGATATTTATCATGTACATGTACATTCAACATGTCATCACACAAGATTAATATACATCAGATCATTTATTCTTTCAACAGGATAATGCTTGTAGTTCACAAAAAACATTTATTATCAGTAACACTATACGGCATGGAACAGAAAGGACATGGTATATACAATATAGGTGTTGAAATATGATCTTCCATTCAATCATACCAGTGATGGGATACATTCTACATCTTGTATACACATATAAACAGTCACCTAGTTGTAGGTCACTTATTATATTCCCAACTCAAACTGTTACACAATTCAAATCATATTATTTCTTCGGTTTTAAAACCATTTTCAACATTATTTCAGTCATATTGTGGCAGGTAGTTATCCTAACCAGTTTCCCTGGATTTCAATTAGGCCTTTTAATATCAACCAGTACTAACCACATTCTATCCGCAAGCTACTACCAAGTTTAGTTACCGCACAAAATTCAGAGGTCAAAGCCAATTTCACATAAGATGTATTATCTTCAGTCAAATTTGTCACAGATAGTGTGAACTCACAGCCTCTTGATCAGCAGACCAAATTTTGGTTTATATACGCGCTTAATTGGAGAGATCAACATAAACAAGCACTAACTGTGAAAAATAAGGGTAAGACCAAGTACAATCCATGCCTCACGGCAATCTCATTTGTTAGAGGTGCGAAGTTGGTGATGTGCTGATAATCACAATCAGGATTAACAATCATATCTGACACGCGACTTATACACCTGATTTTTGAATAACTTAAACGCCATTGCAAAATGTCCAAGGACACACATAAACCAGTCTATTAAACTACTCCGGGGGTTAAAATTGAAATTTTATACACTTTCATCACTCGTAGATTTTTGGAGCCACTTTAGTCGACCTTTCGCCAATTGGCTCAAGTGGCAATCGGCAGCGTGGGCCCTGACCAAAGCTCTAACCACAGACGGGCTCACAAGGAATTCAACGTAAAAAATAAAATGTCCAACAAGGGCAATTCTAAATGACCCTCCGCCAAAATGGTGAGGGCATATAAAAATATTTCCTACCTACCTACCCACTGGGAATTCTCTCCGTAGGGTTACCCTAAACAAAAATCTTTTAAGGATGGCCTAAAGAATGATGTCTGTATTTAAAATAACAAGAGGGCCAAGATGGCCCTATATCGCTCACATGACAATCACTGTTCACTCATTAAAACATTGTTTTGAACCAGTGACCTAGTTTTTGACCCCAGATGACCCATGTTAGAACTTGTCCTACATATAAATAAGACAAACATTCTGACAAAATTTGGTGAAGATCCAATCAAAACAATGAAAACTACAGAATAGACAAGGTTTTCCTAAGATTTGAGCTCGTGACCTAGTTTTTGAACCCAGACGACCTATGTTCGAATTTGTCTTACATATCATTAAGACAAACATTCTGACTAGGTTTGGTGAAGATACGTTCAAAATTTGACATCTACAGTGTTAATAAGGTTTTCCTAAGATTTGACCTTGTGACCTGGTATTTGACCCAAGGTGACCCATATTTGAACTTGTCCTTAATATCATTAAGACAAACAATCTGACAAGGTTTGGCCAAGATCCAATTAAAACCATGACATTTAGAGCCTTTACAAGATTGAGAGGTATGATCTGGGACTCCTACGAAAAACCTAACATTGCAGAACCTCTGTGTAAGTGTCATTAGAATGGATAAAGATATCTCACAGAGTTTGTAAAGTAATGTAGCCGTAGCCCTTTGTTTATCAATAGGGGTCATCCATATGTGAGGATCAACCTCCAAACCAAGTCTAAAGACCTAAGGCCAAATCACTCTCTTAGTAATTGGCCGTACAAAGTTTGATTACCAATAAACTAAAAGACCGACACATGAGCCAACCAATATACACAAATTTCTTCAAAGGGAGGGGGGGAGGGGGGGTAGGGGGCATAACTAGAACTTTACAAAATAACCCTACAATCACAAAAATATGACAAAAATATAAATCAAGTCAATTCAAGACATTTACCAAATGGTAATAACTGTTGGGATAAGAATAATGTTTTGTAAAAAATACTGGTAAACAATAGTTCACCTTGAGCACTTTGTACTCTGGCGAGCTAAAAATAAAGCAAAGGAAAAGTAAACTACCTAAGTTTTGAAAGTCATTTCATATATCTTAAGTTAAAACATGAGTACTTCAACGCTCTTTTAATGAGGTGTTGGTGAGACACCCACATGCCCCCTAAAGGGCAAATGGATAGTTGACCTTTGACCTATTGATAGACCTTATCAACAGGGGTCATCTATCTATGTGACCAACCATCAAACTAAGTCAAGACCTAAGGCCAAAACAGTCGATTTGGCCGGAAAAGGTTTGATTACCAACGAGCAAAAAAGACAGACATGAGCAATCCAATATACCCCCGTTTCTTCGAAGAGGGGGCATAACTTCAACTTTAAAAAAGAATACTAATATTACAAAAATAGGAGAAAAATATATAAACAAAGCATGTGAATTTAAGACATTTTACCTAATAGAATTAACTTCTGGAATAAAGATAGTTTTGTAAAAGTACTTGTTACAAATAAAACTGAGGAAAAATCAACCACCTATATAAGGTTTTAAGTTATTTCATGTATCTTAAGTTAAATAAGGGTACTATAACAGTATTTCAACAAGGTTACAGGTTTCCAGTGAGAAACAACGACTTTTGGATGCCATACTAGGCCTGCTAGTATACTTAGAGACAAATGATTGCAAATATAAGTCAGCTATGAGAAAGGACATTGAAATCAAGCAGGAGGGTTCTAGCAAGGTACAGTAAAACACGTCTTAGTGCCCACCTCCAAATAAAGCCACCCTGTCACAAAAGGCCATTTTTTACAATACTGTCATTGATTATCTAGAACAAAATGACCACTGAAAAAAGGCCACCTGTCATTAAAGGCCACCTTTTGTCCTTCCTGATGGTGGCTTTTGTTCAAAGGTTTGACAATAGCTCATCTAGATGAAGAGACACTGCTGAGATATACAGAACAGACAGACTCAGAGTTTGTTACACTCAGTACAGAATATCTGGCCAAATTACAGAAAAACATCAAACTAAGATTCTGCACAGTGGACAGTAAAATGTTTATGGATTTGAGGGAACCTTTAGTAAAGACAGAATCACAGAATGCTCTGCAAACGGTTGGATGTCTGTATAGGGAAGCCAAACAAATGAAGATTGTTCATGGTGATCTTCAAGGGACAGGCAAACCAAAGTGGTACAGAAGTTGTTAAGACAAGAACAAGCTTCCAGAGCTGTGGCCAAGATTGAGAGATATGATCTGGGACTCATACGAAAAACCTAACACTGCAGAACCTCTGTATAAGTGTCATTAGAATGCATAAAGATATCTCACAGAGTTTGTAAAGTAATGTAGCCGTAGCCCTTTGTTTATCAATAGGGGTCATCCATACATGAGGATCAACCTCCAAACCAAGTCTAAAGACCTAAGGCCAAATCACTCTCTTAGTAATTGGCCGTACAAAGTTTGATTACCAATAAACTGAAAGACCGACACATGAGCCAACCAATATACACAAATTTCTTCAAAGGGAGGGGGGGGGGGGGGGCGGTAGGGGGCATAACTAGAACTTTACAAACTAACCCTACAATTACAAAAATATGACAAAAACATAAATCAAGTCAATTCAAGACAATTACCAAATGGTAATAACTGTTGGGATAAGAATAATGTTTTGTAAAAAATACTGGTAAACAATAGTTCACCTTGAGCACTTTGTACTCTGGTGAGCTAAAAATAAAGCAGAGGAAAAGTAAACTACCTAAGTTTTTAAAGTCATTTCATATATCTTAAGTTAATAAAACATGAGTACTTCAACGCTCTTTTAATGAGGTGTTGGTGAGACACCCACATGCCCCCTAAAGGGCAAACGGATAGATGACCTTTGACCTATTAATAGACCTTATCAACAGGGGTCATCTATCTATGTGACCAACCATCAAACTAAGTCAAGACCTAAGGCCAAAACAGTCGATTTGGCCGGACAAGGTTTGATTACCAACGAGCAAAAAAGACACACATGAGCAATCCAATATACCCCCGTTTCTTCGAAGAGGGGGCATAACTTCAACTTTATAAAAGAATACTAATATTACAAAAATATGAGAAAAATATATAAACAAAGCATGTCAATTTAAGACATTTTACCTAATAGAAATAACTTCTGGAATAAAAAGAGTTTTGTAAAAATACTTGTTACAAATAAAACTGAGGAAAAATCAACCACCTATATATTAAGGTTATAAGTTATTTCATGAATCTTAAGTTAAAATAAGGGTACTATACCAGTACTTCAACAAGGTTACAGGTTTCCAGTGAGAAACAACGACTTTTGGATGCCATACTAGGCCAGCTAGTATACTTAGAAACAAATGATTGCAAATATTAGTCAGCTATGAGAAAGGACATTGAAATCAAGCAGGAGGGTTCTAGCAAGGTACAGTGGAACACGTCTTAGTGGCCACCTCCAAATAAAGCCACCCTGTCACAAAAGGCCATTCTTTACAATACTGTCATTGACTATCAAGAACAAAATGACCACTGAAAAAAGACCACCTGTCATTAAAGGCCACATTTTGTCCTTCCTGATGGTGGCTTTTGTTCAAAGGTTTGACAATAGCTCATCTAGATGAAGAGACACTGCTGAGATATACAGAACAGACAGACTCAGAGTTTGTTACACTCAGTACAGAATATCTGGCCAAATTACAGAAAAACATCAAACTAAGATTCTGCACAGTGGACAGTAAAATGTTTATGGATTTGAGGAAACCTTTAGTAAAGACAGAATCACAGAATGCTCTGCAAAAGTTAGATGTCTGTATAGGGAAGACAAACAGATGAAGATTGTTCATGGTGATCTTCAAGGGACAGGCAAACCAAAGTGGTACAGAAGTTGTTAAGACAAGAACAAGCTTCCAGAGCTGTGGCCAAGATTGAGAGATATGATCTGGGAATCATACGAAAACCTAACACTGCAGAACCTCTGTATAAGTGTCATTACAATGCATAAAGATATCTCACAGAGTTTGTAAAGTAATGTAGCCGTAGCCCTTTGTTTATCAATAGGGGTCATCCATACGTGAGGATCAACCTCCAAACCAAGTCTAAAGACCTAAGGCCAAATCACTCTCTTAGAAATTGCCCGTACAAAGTTTGATTACCAATAAACTAAAAGACCGACACATGAGCCAACCAATATACACAAATTTCTTCAAAGGGAGGGGGGCGGTAGGGGGCATTACTACAACTTTACAAACTAACCCTACAATAAAAAAAATATGACAAAAATATAAATCAAGTCAATTCAAGACATTTACCAAATGGTAATAACTGTTGGGATAAGAATAATGTTTTGTAAAAAATACTGGTAAACAATAGTTCACCTTGAGCACTTTGTACTCTGGTGAGCAAAAAATAAAGCAGAGGAAAAGTAAACTACCTAACTTTTTAAAGTCATTTCATATATCTTAAGCTAAAACATGAGTACTTCAACGCTCTTTTAATGAGGTGTTGGTGAGACACCCACATGCCCCCTAAAGAGCAAATGGATAGTTGACCTTTGACCTATTGATAGACCTTATCAACAGGGGTCATCTATCTATGTGACCAACCATCAAACTAAGTCAAGACCTAAGGCCAAAACAGTCGATTTGGCCAGACAAGGTTTGATTACCAACGAGCAAAAAAGACGGACATTAGCAATCCAATATACCCCCGTTTCTTCGAAGAGGGGTATAACTAGTACTTTAATAAAAAAAATACTAATATTACAAAAATTTGAGAAAAATATATAAACAAAGCATGTCAATTTAAGACATTTTACCTAATAGAAATAACTTCTGGAATAAAAATAGTTTTGTAAAAATACTCGTTACAAATAAAACTGAGGAAAAATCAACCACCTATGGTTTTAAGTTATTACAATCAGGGTACTATAACAGTATTTCAACAAGGTTACAGGTTTCCAGTGAGAAACAACGACTTTTGGATGCCATACTAGGCCAGCTAGTATACTTAGAGACAAATGATTGCAAATATTAGTCAGCTATGAGAAAGGACATTGAAATCAAGCAGGAGGGTTCTAGCAAGGTACAGTGGAACACGTCTTAGTGGCCACCTCCAAATAAAGCCACCCTGTCACAAAAGGCCATTCTTTACAATACTGTCATTGACTATCAAGAACAAAATGACCACTGAAAAAAGACCACCTGTCATTAAAGGCCACATTTTGTCCTTCCTGATGGTGGCTTTTGTTCAAAGGTTTGACAATAGCTCATCTAGATGAAGAGACACTGCTGAGATATACAGAACAGACAGACTCAGAGTTTGTTACACTCAGTACAGAATATCTGGCCAAATTACAGAAAAACATCAAACTAACTTACTAAGATTCTGCACAGTAGACAGTAAAATGTTTATGGATTTGAGGGAACCTTTAGTAAAGACAGAATCACAGAATGCTCTGCAAAAGGTTGGATGTCTGTATAGGGAAGCCAAACAGATGAAGATTGTTCATGGTGATCTTCAAGGGACAGGCAAACCAAAGTGGTACAGAAGTTGTTAAGACAAGAACAAGCTTCCAGAGTTGTGGCCAAGATTGAGAGGTATGATCTGGGACTCATACGAAAGCCTAACACTGCAGAACCTCTGTATAAGTGTCATTACAATGCATAAAGATATCTCACAGAGTTTGTTAAGTAATGTAGGGTAGCCCTTTGTTTATCAATAGGGGTCATCCATACGTGAGGATCAACCTCCAAACCAAGTCTAAAGACCTAAGGCCAAATCACTCTCTTAGTAATTGGCTGACAAAGTTTGATTACCAATAAACTAAAAGACCGACACATGAGCCAACCAATATACACAAATTTCTTCAAAGGGAGGGTGGGGGGTGGTAGGGGGCATAACTAGAACTTTACAAAATAACCCTACAATTACAAAAATATGACAAAAATATAAATCAAGTCAATTCAAGACATTTACCTAATGGTAATAACTGTTGGGATAAGAATAATGTTTTGTAAAAAATACTGGTAAACAATAGTTCACCTTGAGCACTTTGTACTCTGGTGAGCTAAAAATAAAGCAGAGGAAAAGTAAACTACCTAAGTTTTTAAAGTCATTTCATATATCTTAAGTTAAAACATGAGTAATTCAACGCTCTTTTAATGAGGTGTTGGTGAGACACCCACATGCCCCCTAAAGGGCAAATGGATAGTTGACCTTTGACCTATTGATAGACCTTATCAACAGGGGTCATCTATCTATGTGACCAACCATCAAACTAAGTCAAGACCTAAAGCCAAAACAGTCGATTTGGCCGGACAAGGTTTGATTACCAACGAGCAAAAAAGACAGACATGAGCAATCCAATATACCCCCGTTTCTTCGAAGAGGGGGCATAACTTCAACTTTAAAAAAGAATACTAATATAACAAAAATAGGAGGAAAATATATAAACAAAGCATGTCAATTTAAGACATTTTACCTAATAGAAATAACTTCTGGAATAAATATAGTTTTCTAAAAATACTTGTTTCAATAAAACTGAGGAAAAATCAACCACCTAAGGTTTTAAGTTATTTCATGAATCTTAAGTTACAATCAGGGTACTATAACAGTAATTCAACAAGGTTACAGGTTTCCAGTGAGAAACAACGACTTTTGGATGCCATACTAGGCCAGCTAGTATACTTAGAGACAAATGATTGCAAATATTAGTCAGCTATGAGAAAGGACATTGAAATCAAGCAGGAGGGTTCTAGCAAGGTACAGTGGAACACGTCTTAGTGGCCACCTCCAAATAAAACCACCCTGTCACAAAAGGCCATTCTTTACAATACTGTCATTGATTATCTAGAACAAAATGACCACTGAAAAAAAGCCACCTGTCATTAAAGGCCACATTTTGTCCTTCCTGATGGTGGCTTTTGTTCAATGGTTTGACAATAGCTCATCTAGATGAAGAGACACTGCTGAGATATACAGAACAGACAGACTCAGAGTTTGTTACACTCAGTACAGAATATCTGGCCAAATTACAGAAAAACATCAAACTAAGATTCTGCACAGTGGACAGTAAAATGTTTATGGATTTGAGGGAACCTTTAGTGAAGACAGAATCACAGAATGCTCTGCAAAAGGTTGGATGTCTGTATAGGGAAGCCAAACAGATGAAGATTGTTCATGGTGATCTTCAAGGGACAGGCAAACCAAAGTGGTACAGAAGTTGTTAAGACAAGAACAAGCTTCCAGAGCTGTGGCCAAGATTGAGAGGTATGATCTGGGACTCATACGAAAAACCTAACACTGCAGAACCTCTGTATAAGTGTCATTAGAATGCATAAAGATATCTCACGGAGTTTGTAAAGTAATGTAGGGTAGCCCTTTGTTTATCAATAGGGGTCATCCATACGTGAGGATTAACCTCCAAACCAAGTCTAAAGACCTAAGGCCAAATCACTCTTTTAGTAATTGGCCGTACAAAGTTTGATTAGCAATAAACTAAAAGACCGACACATGAGCCAACCAATAAACACAAATTTCTTCAAAGGGAGAGAAAAGGGGGGGATAGGGGGGCATAACTAGAACTTTACAAACTTACCCTACAATTACAAAAATATGACAAAAATATAAATCAAGTCAATTCAAGACATTTACCAAAATTGTAATAACTGTTGGGATAAGAATAATGTTTTGTAAAAATACTGGTAAACAAAATTTCACCTTGAGCACTTTGTACTCGGGTGAGCTAAAAATAAAACAGAGGAAAAGTAAACTACCTAAGTTTTTAAAGTCATTTCATATATCTTAAGTTAAAACATGAGTAATTCAACGCTCTTTTAATGAGGTGTTGGTGAGACACCCACATGCCCCCTAAAGGGCAAATGGATAGTTGACCTTTGACCTATTGATAGACCTTATCAACAGGGGTCATCTATCTATGTGACCAACCATCAAACTAAGTCAAGACCTAAGGCCAAAACAGTCGATTTGGCCGGACAAGGTTTGATTACCAACGAGCAAAAAAGACAGACATGAGCAATCCAATATACCCCCGTTTCTTCGAAGAGGGGGCATAACTTCAACTTTAAAAAAGAATACTAATATAACAAAAATAGGAGGAAAATATATAAACAAAGCATGTCAATTTAAGACATTTTACCTAATAGAAATAACTTCTGGAATAAATATAGTTTTCTAAAAATACTTGTTTCAATAAAACTGAGGAAAAATCAACCACCTAAGGTTTTAAGTTATTTCATGAATCTTAAGTTACAATCAGGGTACTATAACAGTAATTCAACAAGGTTACAGGTTTCCAGTGAGAAACAACGACTTTTGGATGCCATACTAGGCCAGCTAGTATACTTAGAGACAAATGATTGCAAATATTAGTCAGCTATGAGAAAGGACATTGAAATCAAGCAGGAGGGTTCTAGCAAGGTACAGTGGAACACGTCTTAGTGGCCACCTCCAAATAAAGCCACCCTGTCACAAAAGGCCATTCTTTACAATACTGTCATTGATTATCTAGAACAAAATGACCACTGAAAAAAAGCCACCTGTCATTAAAGGCCACATTTTGTCCTTCCTGATGGTGGCTTTTGTTCAATGGTTTGACAATAGCTCATCTAGATGAAGAGACACTGCTGAGATATACAGAACAGACAGACTCAGAGTTTGTTACACTCAGTACAGAATATCTGGCCAAATTACAGAAAAACATCAAACTAAGATTCTGCACAGTGGACAGTAAAATGTTTATGGATTTGAGGGAACCTTTAGTGAAGACAGAATCACAGAATGCTCTGCAAAAGGTTGGATGTCTGTATAGGGAAGCCAAACAGATGAAGATTGTTCATGGTGATCTTCAAGGGACAGGCAAACCAAAGTGGTACAGAAGTTGTTAAGACAAGAACAAGCTTCCAGAGATGTGGCCAAGATTGAGAGGTATGATCTGGGACTCATACTAAAAACCTTACACTGCAGAACCTCTGTATAAGTGTCATTAGAATGCATAAAGATATCTCACAGAGTTTGTAAAGTAATGTAGCCGTAGCCCTTTGTTTATCAATAGGGGTCATCCATACGTGAGGATCAACCTCCAAACCAAGTCTAAAGACCTAACGCCAAATCACTCTCTTAGTAATTGGCCGTACAAAGTTTGATTACCAATAAACTACAAGACCGACATATGAGCCAACCAATATACACAAATTTCTTCAAAGGGAGGGGAAAGGGGGGGGGGGAGGGAAGGGGACATAACTAGAACTTTACAAACTAACGCTACAATTACAATAATATGACAAAAATATAAATCAAGTCAATTCAAGACATTTACCAAATGGTAATAACTGTTGGGATAAGAATAATGTTTTGTAAAAAATACTGGTAAACAATAGTTCACCTTGAGCACTTTGTACTCTGGTGAGCTAGAAATAAAGCAGAGGAAAAGTAAACAACCTAAGTTTTTAAAGTCATTTCATATATCTTAAGTTAAAACATGAGTACTTCAACGCTCTTTTAATGAGGTGTTGGTGAGACACCCACATGCCCCCTAAAGGGCAAATGGATAGTTGACCTTTGACCTATTGATAGACCTTATCAACAGGGGTCATCTATCTATGTGACCAACCATCAAACTAAGTCAAGACCTAAGGCCAAAACAGTCGATTTGGCCGGACAAGGTTTGATTACCAACGAGCAAAAAAGACGGACATTAGCAATCCAATATACCCCCGTTTCTTTGAAGAGGGGGCATAACTTCAACTTTAATAAAAAAAATACTAATATTACAAAAAATATGAGAAAAATATATAAACAAAGCATGTCAATTTAAGACATTTTACCTATTAGAAATAACTTCTGGAATAAAAATAGTTTTGTAAAAATACTTGTTACAAATAAAACTGAGGAAAAATCAACCACCTTAGATTTTAAGTTATTTCATGAATCTTAAGTTACAATCAGGGTACTATAGCAGTATTTCAACAAGGTTACAGGTTTCCAGTGAGAAACAACCACTTTTTGGATGCCATACTAGGCCAGCTAGTATACTTAAGAGACAAATGATTGCAAATATTAGTCAGCTATGAGAAAGGACATTGAAATCAAGCAGGAGGGTTCTAGCAAGGTACAGTGGAAATCTAAATAAAATCAGGGCTGGGTGAATTCTGACCCTAGGGTTATGACTTTAACAGACTTGGAAAAGGTCCACTAGGCAATGCTACACACCAAACTTGTAGTTTTCGGAGGCTATAGCCGAAAAAATTATACAAAGTTTTCTAGTGAGAATTTTCAGTTCATTTGCCAATCTTGACACCTTGCCTTATACACTGCCGAGCTTGACACCTGAATTGCACAAGCATGTTGAGAAGAAGAGTTTTAAAGATTTTCTATTGATTGCCATGGCCACCAGAGTTCTACATGGATTTTTTTAACAACTTTGGTAGAGCTTTATACAAGGAACATCCCTATGAAGTTTTGCTGAAATTGGCCTACTGCTTAAGAGGATGTTGTTTAAAGTTTTTATATGCCATGCAAAATAAAATGCAAAACAAATCACTTTTATTCTTAGTCATAGACAAGGTACAGAAGAAAAATTCTCACCAAATATTAGAAGGCACTGTAAAGTTACACAAAATATTGAAAGAAATACCTAAGAAAATTTACAATAAACTTGATTAACAAAAAAAAAAGTTAATCAAGAAAAGTTTATAATGCTGTGCAAAAATAAGAGAAACATTAATACTTAACACAAGGGTAGCTGGTATACACAGTATTCTAGTAGGCTCATCCAGACCAGAACCTACTCTGTGATCCCCTCTATCATAATTATGTCCTGTAGGGAATTGCCATCTTGGGTGAAGTTAAGACAATTAGTCGCCTTTTTGGACTCAGAAGACAACAAAGTATTACTTTAACAGTACAGTAGCCCATTCTTAATACAGGCACGTGAAAAATTAATAAGGTAATCCAGAAGAATGCATAATCTATCAATTAATTAATACAAAAATGGCAATAATAAAGATTTTCCAATAACTTCATGAATATTTTCAAAGTTAAAGTGCTGTTTTCATAAACCAATGGTCAGGTGATACTTTTGTGTTATTTACACCACATGATGTGTAATGCTTTAGGGTATGATAAAGGCTAAGGGATTAAGTCTATTTGAAAGGTGTGTGGATTGAGTTAATGATATATATAACATAAAGAATGTGTTAAAAAATAATCAAGTAGTCACAACTCTTGACATCATTTTATGAAAATTGTGTGGAACATTCAACAGTCTGTACACAGTGTGTGTTTTTTATTAATTGTCATATCACAAAATCATACAAGAGGGCCAAGATGGCCCTATATCGCTCACATGACAATCACTGTTCACTCATTAAAACATTGTTTTGAACCGGTGACCCTAGTTTTTGACCCCAGATGACCCATGTTAGAACTTGTCCTACATATAAATAAGACAAACATTCTGACAAAATTTGGTGAAGATCCAATCAAAACCATGAAAACTACAGCATAGACAAGGTTTTCCTAAGATTTGACCTGTGACCTAGTTTTTGACCCCAGACGACCTATGTTCGAATTTGTCTTACATATCATTAAGACAAACAGTCTGACTTGGTTTGGTGAAGATACCATCAAAATTTGACATCTACAGTGTTTTTGACCCAAGATGACCCATGTTCGAACTCGTCCAAGATATTATGAAGACAAACATTCTAACAACAGGCCCCCAAAACAATAATTTCGATAAAACAATAATATTTACAGATAAAGGATTTCTAAGTTTGTCTTAGCTTTTAAAGATATGTCTATAGAATGGAACCATAGACTTGTAGGTGATCATGCTGGGAATACAGTAGAGGTACTCTAGTCACAACAAATAGGAAATTAACATCTTTATAAGAAGATTGATAATCTCCAAACACGAGAATACCTATAACAGACACTTATAATGGACACTAGTTTTAGTAAAATCAAACCATAATGCAGTACTCAATGTAATTAAGTTTTAACTGATTAAATAACTTAACTAACCAATCTACTAAACTGATCGTTCATTATTTCATGATCTATTTAAATCAATTTATTATCAATGACATACCCAGATACCATCAGATTGACAGATAAACTAGATGAACTGCTTAATTAAAACAATGTTAGACAGATACATATATACAAGGTAATTTACTTGAACCAGTCAGGAATGGTCGACCAACTTGATGATAAAATTGTTCGAATTTCTGAGTAAAACCAGAGTATATGAGCAAACATGTATCAGACCTGGTATTATTTTTCTTTACCTTAAGGATGGATTGTTTTCGATGAATTCTGAAAAATAACTTTAGCCCAGAGTACATAATTGTAAACTATTACAGCTTCTGAATACTGAATAACTATTGTTTTAATATATAATTGTTCTCTGAGATGGAGAAAAATAACAGAGTTTGATATAAGCATGTATACCTTGTGTTATTGATACGTGTTGAAAATATTTTGTTACTGAAACTGATTCTTGACTGACTTCATTCAGAAATTCTATCAATTGTAGTTCAGCTATTTCATAGTTGATTTGTGTTTTAAACATTTAGCAAGTTTTATTTATTTTATAGATTATTTGCCGTAGCTATGGTCCAGTGATTATTGCCATGATTTGTAACATGGCAATCCAGGTTCGATTCCTGGTCAGGCAAGTCATACTCTTCCATGAAAATTTTACAACTATGTCTATATTCCACCACACATGGAGAAGTTGCCGGTTCCTTGAGTAAGTTAAGTTGGTACCGGGTACTGGTTAGAATTCAGTCCAGGAAAACTGGTTAGGTAAATAGGCAGCCGTATATATAACTGAAAATTTGTTGAAAAACAGCGTTCAACCCAAATAAATTAAAAGATTACAAAGATTTTACTGGACATGTGGCCATGAAGTTCTCTATATTTTACCAGACCTCATCAAAATGTTCGTAAGAGGACTCAGATCAGACAATTTTTTATGTCAACAGATAATATTTATTATTCAAGGACCCACATTCAGAATGGAGCATACTTGATAGATTTGACTAGTAGATATCAGTATAAAATTTTGTAAACAATTTATGCCAATATATTCAACATGTACAAGTCAATGAGAAATAACAAAGAAAACAATTACCAGAATACGAAACATTTGAAAAACAGAACAGAACCTGAAGTCTGTATGTTGTAATTATGTAATATTAACATACAATTGTTTTGTCTGTTTGTTTGTTTATTTGAGTTTTACGCCCCTTTTCAATAGACAGAGTCATATGAGGCAGACAGTTCACCTAACCATTGTACCTGGAAAGAACCAGTACTAGACTTCCATCCTCTGTAAGCATCTGCCTACTTTCTCACATAAAGAGACCCTTCAAAATTGTAGACAGTAAACACATGCAGTTAACAAACAAATGTATATCCTTTTTATATTTTTTTCCAAGAGAAATTATCAAGTCTTTCTTTATGATACGAGCTAGAATCTGGCAAATGTCATCATTATGTAAACCCACAAGGCTGTAATCTGAGTGTCATTTCATGGACATTTCATAGACATTTCGAGGGTTCAGCACAACAGTGTTGTAACTCATATTGAATTAAGAACAAGTTATGACAGTGTTGCGCTGAGCCCTCGACTTTCTTTTTAGCCAAGACAGTAATTTTTATGCATGCAAGTCATGAATTTCAGGTGTGCATTTCAATCATCTATCATTAACAGATTATAAACAAACATTAGAACTATTACTGGAACATGACATATATTTTACCATAAGAACCCAGACAGAACATGTTTGCTGAGATTAAAAAGTTCAGACTCTAATGCTCAAACGAGGTTCCTGAATAAGCCAAGCCCCTGGTCTTTATATATAATATGGAGATAGAACCTTATTTTGTTGAATGACACTGTATAATATCATCTTTACTTCATTAACCCTCAAAGCATTTCAACCGTCTGATAATTGGCAGGTTGAAATATGTACAAATGCATAATACATTTCACGATAATCAGTGCTATAATCTTTAGATAACACCAAGCTAGTGATCTTAAGTGTGAAATCACACAATTAACTAAATCAAATACACAAACAGCTCAACTGTGACTCAATCATTGTTTGTGTCTACTAACGTAAAACACCCATTACCCATAACACTGACATCTGTAAATGAATTTTAACCTTGGTGAGTAATGAGTCAGTTTTGTGGCAGACATATTGTCATAAAATGTGCCGATAGTTAGCGAAGCCAATTACGGAAGATATTGAATGCTTTTAACAATGAAAAGTAAAACTGAACACAATGTTCAGACAATGTAAGGTTTGTTTGTGAGGACTCTGTACAAGATTGGCCTCTTTTTTGGTGACCAACAAACAATATGCAGACATTTATTCAAATTCTTAAATACCGAACATTATTCTGTTCAGCCTTGCAGTTTGTTTTTTTTCTCTTCGTTGGGAAGAGGCCTTAGCCTGTTGATTTTGGGAAGAATTATCACTAAAATTGCTGATTTGGGAAATAAAAAAGCTGGTGTAAGTTTGGATTTTTTTTTTAAACTGCATAATTTTCATTTGGGAAGGGGCGTTTAATAGACCTCTGTTATAGAAGGTGAAAACCCCTGCCTTGTTGGTATGTACATGTATATAATCCTTCCTTCTAATAAATAGACCATGTTAGTATTGAAGTAAAATCAAACACTTACTTTTAACTTGTTTTTTTATTCCCTTGGTTGGATCTAACCAATGCTGTAAAAATAATAAATGCAAATCAATTATATGAATTTTCATACGACCTCAACTGAATACATGTACATTGTAACATGAATATATTTATATAGAATAGAGTAAGACTTATAAAAACTGTGTTAAAGACCACAATGGAAATACCGGTAAGAGGAATCCTTTTCTCTTTTATGTATTATCCCTGGTATTGGTGTGCATCGTGTGTATCGAGTATGTATAAATATAAATTTTATTTTTCATGTAATGATATTATTTTTTAGACTGATGAATTTCACAGTTGCAATTGTATTGCATTTTATATGCATCATTTTGTTTTTAAATGCCATGTTGCATAAATTATACTTGCCTAATAAAATTATCATTATATTATTATTAACAAGTTAAGTAAATAAAACAAGTTGAAGTCCCATCAGCTTTTTGGTTGTTAAAATTAAAGTAATTATTACCTTATTTTACCCAGAAAGATGTCTTATCTGTGAAACTGATTTATATTGAATTGCAATAAAAACATTCAAAAAGTTTCTTTTTTAATCACGAAGTACAGTACATATAGAAATATGAAACAGGATTTTTTCGCTGATATTGCAAAAATAAGATAAAGCATTTGAAAACATTTTTATGAGATGTTGGATTATGTAATTATATTGTTTATGAGCAAATAAAATGTATTTCTTATATTTTACTATCATTTTATCTATTGTTCTGTATTACTAAATTCAAAAAGCAAATGATCGGGCCTTTAACATGGCAAGAAATAATAATCACAAAGTCACTGATAGTACAAGAAACAACAAGATTTACAATGTACACAATGAAATAAAACACCAGTATCCGGTAACACAATCATTACATTGTGTAAATAGTCCAGTTTAACCTCACATATCTTGTGGTTTATGTATATAGTATAATGGATTTAGATGACTTTAATAGCTACTGGTATGCATCAACAAACAAAAAGTCTACTACAGAAAAAATGACAAATTCTCCACACAAAAATAACCCATACGAAGGACATGCACATAATATGGACAACCTGGTTTTCATTTGATGGCATTTTGATTCTTGAAATTAGCAAAATAGATACAACTTCTAACTCCTGTGAATTTGTGCCTTAAAGGGTCAAGATTATTATTACATTAGAAGGAAATTTTGTTGACACTTCAAATTTATATTAGAAAAGGGTCATTATTGACCCTTAATTTTTGACGTCCAGTGAGCACCCTTTATCAGGTTTTATGGATAAATACTATCAACATTAATATAAAAGTTTTTACAAAGATTTAGCAAATTTCCCATGACACAAGAATTTTAATTTAGGGCAGTTCAGTACAAATATACAAATGTATCACTATTTCCAAATTAAAGAAGACAGAATTTCACTTATCTTCTTTGTGGCAACAATTAAATGCCAGGTAAACTTGACTGTTTAAACAAATTATTATGACCCTTGGTTAAAAAAAATTTGAAGTGTCAGCAAAATTTCCTAGTATTGTAATTATTATAGCAAATTTGACCCATTCCCAGTTGGTACAAATTCTCAAGAGTCAGAAGCCTTATTTTACTAATTTCAAGAGTGAAAATATCATTTTAAGGGTCAAATGAAAGCCCTAAATAATATGTTATAATAACTGTTAGATAAAATACAGGGTATTTAAGTTTAATTTAAATCCATACAAATAATGATGAAACATTACGATACTTACGCTAACATTATTATGGTCGGTATACTGCAATCCAAAATAATCTTTCTCTATAATATCTAGATGATAAAAACATTTTTCTAGTAAGGCGTTGCCATCATCTCTTTTCTGAAATAGCAGAAAATATAAATTACAACGAAATCATCAAGTTTGCCACAGTTCAAATTTCAGATCATAACACAAGTCCAATAACACAATACATGATTATAAACATCATATATTGCAATATGTTCACCTTTACATTTATAACTAGAACTTTGTCACAGGGGTGTACACAGAAGTAAGACAGCAAGACAGGATGAATCAGTGGTACAATGGTAACACGCTGGACTACTGAACGAAAGGTCATGGGATTGAATCTTGATTCCGCCTTTCCGTTTCAATATTTCAGGGACGCTTTTTCAGTGGCCCCAACAAAACCACCAAGATCATTACAGCTTTTAGAAAATCACAGAAAACAGATGAGTTGTAAGTTGTTGCTTTACGTCAGACATGATATAGAACCAGGCCCCGAGGTTATAAAACTAGAGTTGGGTCTTCGAGCTCAAATCTCATATTTTGTCTTCTAATGTTTCTAAGTTAATTAAGATTAGAAAATTATAATATTATGTATACATTAGTCTGACGTCATAATTGGTCTGTATATGTATCTAAACATTAATCAGCTCTATTTTTTTTAACCATAATACTTTGAGAATGAATTGAGCTGTGAGCTTGGAGACCGAACTCAAGTTTTATAACCTCTGGGCCAGGGAAACCATTCAAAATAAGAGAAGGAATATAAATGCTTGATTCTCCTGTATTTCCTCTCCCCTCTCTCCAGGGATGCCGCTGAAATGGCCATGGCCGTCAAATGGGCTATTTAACAACAGATAAACTTAACTAAATGAAGATTACGACATTCCTGAACAGACATAAAATATCACACAACATTGGTTCATGTACATATCACATATATTTGTATACCGGGTACTTTATGAATAGTAAACTAGAATTTATGATCCAGCGTTCACATTACAGAGCATATACTGCAGGCATACATAGTGATACATGCATACAAATTTATACAAAACATTATATGTTTAACATACATATAAAGTCATTGAAGCAGACGTAATTCAAAAGATAAACAAACAAGCCTTGAAGCTAGATCTGAGTCGAATATAACAAGACAATGATCACAGAATACAGTCCTAATCAGAAACATGTCACTTTAACTTAAATTAAATAAAACTATCAGCAGAATTTTGTACAAAGATTAAAGTAACTTAGTGTGATTTACAAACTAAGTATATTCATAACACTGACTTACTTAATGATTTAAATCAACTGATCACATAAAAAATCAGAGCAGGGGTTTTAAAACCATCAGAAGACGCTATACAGAGCACAATCTCTCCAGAGCGACCCTCTATAGAGCAACAACCTCTCTATAACAACACCTTCAAAATTTCCCTAAGCTGATATTTACTATAAATTTAACCTCTATAGAGCAACAACCTCTAAACAACAGCCAATATTTGCAGCTCCCACAGAGTGTTGCTCTACAGAGGTTGTACTGTATATAGATCATTCTAATAATAGATGATTAAATATGGTAAAATGTCCCAGACAGAAGATAAACACAAACAAAGAATTTAGTGAGCAAATGAGAATAATTTAAAACAAACAAACATAAATCAATAATAATAGACAACTTCATAAAATAGTAAGAGGTTAAAAGATCAAAGTAGAATAATTGTTAATTTTATTGTAGTATAATGTGGAGATGGCCAGTTTACACATAAATAATCTTTCAACCGATGTTTAAACTTCAAGCACAAATAAACATAAATGAGGAGTATTTAACAGTATATGCCCTCCTCTGATATAAACAATGGAATACTGAAACAGTTTTTCTAGGATTCTAGAATCTAAGTTGGGTAATTAATTGATTGAGTAAACAATGTAGGGCATCCTATCAGAGTAGAGAGATATATGTTATCTATCCAAGCTCTGTCTAACACACACACTTTCGGTAACATGATTTATAATGGAATATAAACTCTCACAAAAGTATTTATAGTTTGCATTAGTGAGAGAAAAATGTTAAAGGGTGTTTGTGCACAGTACAACTAACAGTATATGACTTTGAATAATACAGATGTGACCAGATCTCGAGCCAACTAAACTTGGTGCAAACCACATTTCAGATTGATCTGGTTGATTGATACCTAAAATTCAGAACAAAATTTGCAGGGTTAAAATTGTAGCCTTTTTATTGGTGAACTCTGATTTGAATGATTTTGCACTGTTTATATATTGCTTACAAAACGAACTTGCACCGAATATATAAATGAAAAGTAAAACAAAAGTCAACGTTATTTCACCTCGATGTCCGGAATTTCGTTCCGAATCTTAAACGAACACTTGCCATACGGGTTATGACTATAACCAATGGGCTACATACCCTCTTCGAATAAAGAGACCATTTAACAGACCCCCTAACGAATCAAGTAAGACACTCAATCGAAATCTAAGTCAGCATCAACTATAGGGCTGGGTGATACCACAGAGTAAATTTCCTTTACAGATAATGTACTGAGAAATAGCAGACAACAGCAGGCTATACATGTTTGCCATGAAGTGCCCCACCACCCCACATGTGTATCACTGAACATGAATTCATCATGATTAAAAGCCTACATTTACCTTCTGAAATTCAAGATTGTTGCATTCACAAAAAAAATTTGTGGAAGCATGCTTAAATTTATTTGAGGGGATAGTGAACAGCGATAAATGACAACAAATAGCTTAGATTTTTTTATTTTTTTTTATTTCGAGTTTTACGTCCCTTTTCAGCAGTCATATGAGGCGGACTGTGAGTTCTACTAAGCATCGTTCCTGGTAAGAACCAGTACTAGACTCCCATCCTCCGTAAGCAACTGCCTACTTTATCACATTAAGAGAGACATGGTTGCAGGGTTCTTTCTAGGATCTGTGAAGATGGGGGAAAACATGTCCCCATGCTCAAAAATGTATGGGGACACTTTCAAAAATCAAGGGACATAAAGTTGTTAATTTATTGGTTGGTAGCTGGGCTTGAAACCGCGACCCTCGAACAGTGAGAGGTTACAGTGATTTGAAGTCAGTGACCTTATATAACCACTCGATCACAGAGGCCGGTCGAATAGCTTTGAACACAAACCATTCGCTGAATGAACCATTTACGAAATACGCCAAATTAAACTTGTTCACTATGGTTCCTGTTCTTGTGAAATGAGTAATGAATATGAATCTGAAAGTGCTCCGGACAGCCTTAAAAATGTCTGTTTGCGATAACCTGACCAGAGAAAGTCCAAAGGGTAGGTATGTAGGAAATTTTTTTATTTCAATTTATTTATGTTGAACCCAAAATACATTTCAGAATGCTATTTTTTATTGAAATTTCTTTTCAACCTCAGCCCACAGAAAAAATTTGGCAGGGATCTTTTCAGTGAGAAGAATGCTGGATTTTTTTTAAGGATGGCCTTATTGGAATAATTATGTGCTGTACTGACAAACACGGGTTTCCACAAAAGGGACATAGTACAGTCTGTGAAATTAGAGGTTGTCCTGTTGTCCGGGACAACCATTTTTTCATTCGGACGACAAAAAATTTTGGTTCGGACCAACAAATTTTGATTTACAAATCAAAGAAAAAGCAGCCAAAATTTCAGTTTCGGGCAACCACATTTCAAACCTTAATTTCACAGACTGATAGTATGAAGATGCGTAGCGGGATGGGACAGATCAATTGATAAGTTTCTATGATGTGTGTCACAATATGTTTTTGACACAGTCACCTGTTGTATATGTAAATACATGTTGCTTTTAACGTTTACTTTAAGATTCCAATCCAGTATGGCGTTACTTAATTTATTCTACAACATAAAAAATCAGATTGATACAAACATTGTTAAATCAATGACTTTTGAAATGAAATCTGGTCAGCCTAATTGATGACCTACAGCAATCGAAACTATGCTGTAACTCTTTTTTGTCTAAAAGGAAAGTGCCTCAGATATAATAGACAGGCTGCGATTTTGTTGTTGTAGTTCACATGCTACTTTCCATTATGGGTATCCAACAATGAAAACTACATGCTTCTCTTTCAGTGGGAAATTGATGCCCATTCTATCAATTATGAACGATAAACATGTTTGAAAGGCTGTCATTATATTCTTAGAATGATTCTTGAAAACGAGTAACTTGTTGTGAAAAGCAGTAACTGGAAACTGCATAACCAAAATTTGTAACCCTACACTTATGTACGAGGCATATTTTTCAGTTGGGGAAACGCTCGAGTTGTTACAATTGGACCTACAGGTAATTGAAGACCTAGGGAAGACCTACACAAATAATTATGCAGTATATTTAATTTTAATAAACATAAAAACTTATGTTATTTTCGGAGTGAGAATCATTAAAGTATAAATGTCAAGAATACTGAATTTCCTCAGACAGTGATTAATTAGTGATTTTGAAAGCTTTTATCTTGGGACTTTTTTTCGTAATTGTCAAAAGCTGGTGTTTCGCCTAAACGCCTGTTCGAACAATAACAGCTGTTTTAATAAAAGTAGTCAGGGCCCTAGCTGCACATTAGGGGAAGGGGCCCTGGCCCTCAGGTAGGGGAATTTCTTATCATTTTGAGTAAAAAAGGGAATTTCAGAGTTAGCTGTTTCCATAGCTGTCGCTCTCTCGGCTTGCCAGAAGTACTTCATTTATCTACATGTATCCATCATGCAGTTCAGTATAACCAGTTCCTGTTCTATGATGCAGTGCAAATCTATGATTGTTAGTTCAGTTTCCATGAGTGTGTTATGTTTCAGTAATTAGGTCTTCAATTGCCTGTAGGTCTTCAATTAGGCAAACTCTTATAAAAATATGCCTCTCCAACAATAATGACATTTTCATTATCCAGGAAGATCTTCATTCGCTTTATTTTTCTTTCAATCATTTAATACAGTATTATTACCATTCTGATCAAATTCGGAACCAACTAAGATTAAAGTAACAATAACAATTCAGTTAGTTCACAATTTGCAAATCAAATCAATTATTGATGGCAATTTATATTGCTCTGATAGGCCAAGCCACCCAGACAGTAGAAATGACTCATTTTCATTGATCAACGACTTTGTACCTGAACGGCCAGGTGAATATTGTACATGTATATACAATTCATACTCATACCCTGAAAGTAAAAGATTCAATCTTTATAAATGGGTAAATTTGATAGTTTCAACCATTATTTCCAATCGCTGGTACATAATTTCATGAACCAGTCAGAAATATATCACACCTGAATATCGAAACAAGAGATTACAGGTAAGATGAAGGTGTTGATAAAATGGTGCTGAAGTATAACTAAAACATAAAGACGGTATATATAGGATACCTACATGAATTTCTGTCGTATAGTCTGTACCATCAAGTAGCATAACAGTGCAAGTGATGGCATTTTTCTTTTTCAATGGGTGGTCATGTTTAATACCCCTCCCAGTTCTTCGTCTACTGAGAAACCGAAAAAATCGCGACATTCCTTAACACACAAGTCTATATACAAACTAAAATCATATTCGTATAAAATATCAATCACAGATTCTCATATTTTTATCCGTTTTCCATTAAAAATACCTAAAACTGTCATTTTTGTAAATAAAACATCTTCCGTAAAGTTAAAATCGTCAATTTCCGGTGTACTTCGGCTTTTGCCGACTATTTCCTTTTCCAGCCAAAAGAATCCAGACTGGTTTAGTTATGTATATGATAGACTGGTTTATGAGCGAAAGTATTTAAACTAAGCAAAAGCAATAAAATGGAAATAATTATCCTAATTGAGTGTAATTTTTAGCAAAACTTCTCTTAAATTACTATTAATTGTTACTTTCACAATGAGTAGAAAAATTCTTTTGTTTTGACCAGCACTATATCCCCAAAGACTTATATTCATACTTGTATATACAAATCCAGAAATTTTCTTATGTAAGCATGAAATGGATACATATAGTCAGTATAAACATGCAACCAGCGTAATAGCCACACTGAAGTATGCCAAGGCAGTTGCTAAAATTTTCAGAGCAATAAAAAATATAATGAATAGAACCCTTGTTATATATACCATGAGCATCAGGTTCCTTGATTCTATTAACGCTTGTTGTAGACACTTGTTGTACGTAACTTTATTGCTACAAAACTACCATATATAATGTCCATGATTCCAATAATTTTGGGTTAAAACACATCAGAGCCGACATTTAATAAGTCAAGGTAAAAAATGTTCCGAGATTGGAGGATGGGGCATACCCTAGAGGCACGATAAAATCATCCGTCTCACTTTTTTACCTTTCCACATACTTTCAAAGGCAAAAATAAGACCTTGTTCTATCTACCTAATTTAAGTGACCATAAAACCAGAAACAAATCTTTTCTAGGCCTAATTGAATCACACAGTACAGTATACGACAACCAAGAATATGCAGATAAACATCAGTTATTTGACATTGCTAACAAGTGCATGTGCACCATCTCATTCCCCTGCAATTTGAGTATATTTCCAACAAGTGATGGGAGAACATTAAGGGTAGGAGCAAAGATGACATTGTATCTAATACATCCATTCGAATTATTTTGTGGATATGTATAAAGATTGGTGTTTCTGCAATTTGAATATACTTCCAACAAGTGATGGGAGAACATTAAGGGTAGGAGCAAAGATGACATTGTATCTAATACATCCATTCGAATTATCTTGTGGATATGTATAAAGATTGGTGTTTCTGCAATTTGAGTACATTTCCAACAAGTGATGGGAGAACATTAAGGATAGGAGCAAACTGACATTGTATCAAATACATCCATTCGAATTATCTAAACATATAAAGATCGATGTTTCTTAACCTTCGACCTGTCATTAAGCAGTTCGATCAACATTCTATCTTTTCAAACTAGCAGATTTATGCAGTATGAATATGTAAGTCATCAGCTCCAGGATACAGACTACCTGAAATTCCTTTAAGGACTCAAAACTTTATCTGACAGTCCTATTATTGGCAGAATAATTGTTTGTATGTGATAAGAAATGTACCCAAGTACCTAAATTCAAATAATGAATATTTGAGGCAACCGGTAAATTATTAAATTCATTTAGCATTTCTTGTCAGATATAGCTTTTTACACTTTACAGAAACTTCAATTAGCCTTGATAATCCCTTGATCATTATTCAATTTATATCCTGACTAATCAAATCAGAGCATTTCCATCTTATATTCAGATGAATTATGTTTACATTCATTAAAAATGCATTTCAGTGAGTCAGCTTTTACTAGCATGGTTATAGGGTAAAATCTATGTTTCTGAAAATTATTTGTAACCCTGTGCTTCAATACATGATCATTTTGAATATGGTAGGTCTAATTCAGACCCATCGGCCATAAACTGATTAAAAATCAGATACAATTCTTGTATATTCTCACAGTCTCTGTGTTTTACATACTACAACTTAACATAAAAAAGAATGAACACAACTTGTTGAAAAATGTTTTTTTTCCTGAAGATACTCTGTTGACAAAAATATACATTTTAACAATAATCAACAAATAATATATCAATCACAATAAGATATAAAACCAAATAAAATTGATAGCAAGATCACACACAAATAAACATCTTACTAAGATTTCCTAATCACTGATTTATAGTGTACACTAACAAACTCAACACTGAAGGAAAAAAATTAATTATAGGTCTATTGAGACTAAAAAATCTCACCCTTTTCCATAACAAGTAATGTCATTTCATTTTTACTAAAAATTCCAGTTAAAACGTGAATGCAATCAATGTAGTACCAATAGATGTTAAACAGACATGACAGAGACTAGCAGAGATCACTGTGTATCACCAAACAAAACACAAGTCAAATTTTCACACCAAAGTCATGTTGCAAAAATAAACAATCGTGCATCAAATACACCTCTTTTCTACATCAACCTAAATGCTGCGCGAGTTTTACCGATATTCCTTAATCTGTATACAAAAGTAAAAGCATATCACAGACATCATATGTAAGAATGTCACTGTCACGTCTAATCCTATGTGGTGATCATGCTATCAATATGATATGGAACATAAATATATACATTGTATGTATACATGTCATAACAGTGAACAGATCACAAGAGTCACATAATTACATTATTTTACATACATAACAAATTGACCAGCAACTTCCTCAGTCGTCTATTACTACTTGATTAAACAGTCAAACCTGTGAACAAAGGCCACCCTCACGAAATATGACCTTTATTCAGAATTGGTCGATAAAACAAGTTTGACTTCATATCTCTACATGCATTTCAGACATTTAAATCTAAAACATACTTTTTTAATATAATAACTTGAAAAAAAATTGAAACAATTGAAATTTTGAAATATACTAACTAATAAGACATTTTATTAGCTGGTGGTAAATTGCGTATTTAATATCTTGAGGGTTTACAGATGACTAAGTGTAAATACGTTTCATAATATACAGTAGAACAACTGATCATTAAAAATACTTTTTTGTAATAATATTACACTATACACTTTATCAATTGTGTACAGCCGTATGTCAGCCTTACATATGCTCAAGTTAACCCTTTAGAACCAGATAATATTTTCTGTCATTTTGTGACAAGGAATTAGGGGTTTGGTCTGGACTTTGGACATGAAACTTTACAATTTTTTTAAAACAATTCCAGACTTTACTGACCTAGCTATCAGATTGGACTTAAAAATATTCAAATTTGGATGCAAAAAATTGATATAACGAGATTATGTAAGCCAGAACACAGTTATACATGATGGATTTCTGTTCTTTAAGATTTACAGTAAAACACAGTACCTCACCAATTATCTAAACATTTCTGGCAAAGCATAATAATCATATACACTGATCAGTTTCCATTTTTTCTACCAAACTAAAGAAAAAAACATCTAAGTAACAGTGAAGTACCTCAGTGATCATCTAAAATGTTAAGCGTGACCAAAAAGCTTAGAGCGAAATGAATTAAACAGAGATAAAAGTTCTACATATTGCCATTCGAATCACCAAGAACCAAAACCTAATACATCATAAACCAAAGCATAAATACATTGTATACACCAAACAAGCCAGAGATCTAACAGATTCACCCTAAGTAACAAATGTGTGACAAATTGATAGTTCTATACTTACTCATTCATGATTCCAGAATTATATTAAATTTAGAGCACTTCCTAAAATCATTAACATAATTATTTTATCACAAGTATACATATAATTTTGCTATCTTTATGTTTTTCATATAGATGAAGCAGTAGGATACAAGTTACTTTGTAAACCAATGTAGTGTTACACAATGGTGTAAATATACTGTTAGCAGAAATGTTAGTTTAGGTTAAACTTATTTATTTTACATCAATTGTAGAGCAAGTTCTACCTACTTATATAACTACTCTTGATGACTGTTTCCTGGATTCTGACCAGTACTTAGTAACTTACACCGAAAGAAGCGATTGTGAAGGTTCCAGTCATATTCCGTCACTGACAGGATTTGAACCCGCAACCTACGGGTTAGGAGTACGACGCTCTACCCCAACACCACTGCTTCTCCATAAAATGCTAAGACATGGTAACATAGCATAACTGCTTCAGACTGCCAACAACTGTGTCAGTACATATTTATGAGAACATTACGGTAATTTTTAAAGTGTTGAAATATAGATTGTTTTTTCATAATAAGATTAACAAGGAGAAAAATCAACTATCACTAGTTCATAATCATTGCTTGCCTAAATTACAGATCTGAATATATGCACATTACAGTTAAGGTGAATCTCTCATAACTTTGGTTGTTAAAACAAGAAAATACAAATAAGACTATAATATTGCTTGAAGATAATGGAAGTGAAATGATTGCATAATAGAAATATTGAGAAATGGAGAATCATGTGCTGAAATATTGAATAATTATTTCAAGAACAGTGTGAATAAACAAATGAATTGATCAAAGTATATAATACTACATCAGACAGATTGATGATTTGGCAACGAATCATGCAGACTTATAAATAAATAAAGCATTGATAAACAGTAACTAAATACAACATGACAACATAATTATGTTGCTACGTTACATAAGCATGGCTTCAAAATGGTATAACAACAATTTGCTTAGTGTTCAGAGAAAAATAACAAAATTGAGAAACATAAAACATTTTGAGTATATCTGTTATTTGTGATCCTTCTGAATAAAATGAGATATCTCTTTATATCATTGAATAATAAGAAGTTGAGTTAAACCATTATTTTGGCTCAAATATAACATTTTAACACATTCGCATCATAAACTTCATGTCAATTTCAAACGATACAAAAAGACACTAACAAAATTAAATACAGAACAAATTCTACTGTACACTTTGACACTAGCTTGAAGAAGAACCATTAATTATTTAAGCATGAACTTAAAGATATTTTTTCTTTTCAAATTCAAAAGACATTAATATTAAAATAAATATTTTAATATCTTTTCACCATATGTTTGTTATGGATAGTTAGATGTAAACAAACATCTTTAGTGATAATACTAATATAGCAATATTTGTAAATGATAAAATATGGCCATATTGAAGAATGGTCAAGCCAAATTTAATCACTCCATGAAGTGGAAAATATTCTCTTTCATATAAAATATAATAACATCAGATTTCATAAACTTACTGCAAAGAAACCTGTTTTTTTTTCAATCTTGTTATCAGAATTAAACACTCATGAAGTATAAACTAAATGCTTTTAAAAATATCTGATTAATAGACAGACATTGAAGTTTTTGTGACACTGAAACTTTGAGGCATTTTCAATAATAACTGACTTACAAACAAGCACATAAAAGTTGTATATAACACATACAACATCAGAATTGAATATTTCCCCTAAATGACTAGATTCTCCTGTTTAATTAACAACTTACAATTCTAAAAAAAAGAGAGATTAAATTGAGATTCTTTGACACAAAAGATTTAGTTACAAATATTCCTGGGAGAATGAACATGCTGTTATTGAGGTCTACATTTTCACAAATAAAATTCTGAAATATCTGAACAACAAACACATTTAAAATCTTCCATGACTTATTTCCTAAATACGAAGGTTCCATGTGAATTGATGAAACACTGACTACTCACTAACTTGACTAAGAGAGACATTTCAATAAAAAAAATTATAGTTATGTAATAATAGTTCATTAAGTCAGCCAATAGCTATACATAGCTAATGTTTACTGTTATATGTATACCGAATATAAATAAATATTGTATCTGCACCTGTAATAACTAGCACTTTACTACCAGAGTAATGTTAAAATATTCTTTGCCAGTGATTTAAATTGTAAAATCAGAAAACTGATTCTCATTCTATCAAAAGTAACAAGTTTAAACAACAATTAAGGTACCGGTAATATGCCAAGTTACACGTAACTTTTCACTTAAGCTCACAAAACAAATATTTGTAACAAAGACAGTATCTAAATGATGGAGTTATATTGTCAGTAAATCAAAATTGTTACATGATGGATTGAACAAAAAGGAACAATTTATTAATGATTTAGAACAATATTAAGATTTCCAATCCATGATAAACACAATGTTGTGACCATTTATAGACAATAAATACTGGGTGCAAATATTTTATATAGTCCTATTACTCATTACTATTAGCTTCATAAAAACTATTATCAAGAACATTGCCCAAGTTAAATAGCTTGATTGTGAAAGTTTTAAAATCTGCTGCACATAAGTAAGTACATTTTGTGTAGAATTAAACACTAACAATTCATACTGTAACAAATTGATATTAAGTGAAAATACAAACACATAACTTTATCATGTGGACACAGGCAATTGAGCTATGAGAAAAGCTCTTAACTAACAAAACAGAAAATCTAAATAACATCATACATAAATTATACACTTTCTAATTATGACTAGCTAAAAAATAATTTTATTGAAGACAGTATTAGTGGTTATAATGCCGAATTAATAGATAATTAGAAAATTAAAATTATTTTAATTACAAAGAAACATAATTTAAGCGCCATACCAATATCAAGTAAGATTTACTTGATCAAATAATCAAATCTGGCAATAAATGTAACATTGTTATGCTCACTATTGTCAGGGCACTCATTGTACCTCGGACGTTGAGGGTCAAAACTAACCCTTAACTGATTATAATTTGAAGGGTCAACACAATTTTCCAGTCAATTCAATAGTAACTTTGACCATGAAGTACAAATTCTCAAGAGTCAGAAGTTTCATTGACTAATTTGAAGTGTCAAAATACCATTTTAAGGATCAAATGAAAGCTCCGACTGTATTTTCAAAGAATGAATAGTAATCTTGTATTAGGAACAGGCATGTTTGAAGAAATACAAAAAAGTCACTAGTAAGACAGACCTTTTAAGATGCATGTAATACTGGATTACATGATTATGTGAACATAATAAATGCATTCACATGACAGTAGTGCAGCCTTACTACATATAGGCTAGACTTAAATATGGTATCATACACTAGTACACTTAGACATTAATAATCAATCAGAAAGTACAGACTTATGAAGCTTCTATACTAGGAATCAATAATCTAAGTCTTAGATAATACTTCATAATTACATGCTGTCAATAAATCACTAATATTCACCAGTCAATGTAAAACCTCATATTATGTCAGATGAAAACTTTTTTTCTTTTAAATCGAGATAAGAAACGATAAAGTAAGATCTTCTCATACTTGATAATATTTTTCATGATGGTCTTATCACATCTCAAACAATGTCAAAAACACTGTTACAAGCACTTGAAGCTTTTAACACAATACAACAAATTGATACAAGATAAATCATTACTTAGAAGAGCATTATGATAATAAGAGTTACTTAGAATTTGTTACACTTCCTGGGCCTTTTTTCTTTCTATAACAGAGGCTTATATTCGGTGATTTCCCAATTGCAAAAAGGCTCTTTTCCCAAATTTGGGGAAAGAAATTCCCAAAAATGAAAAATACCATGCTATTTAAACTTGGTGATCTAACCTTCTCCAAATTTGGCCAAAACCGCGCTTGAATTTTCCCGAAATGAAAGGCTAAGGCCACTTCCCAAATTTTGGGAAAAAAAGCCCTGACTTTGTTTTGATGATAAAACTTATAGTTTTAGCATAAGCAGATGAAGGACATCTAGAACTGAAATCTAAGTTACCAACAAAGAAGTATTATAATTTTGTCATTGTAAAATAGTTCTAGTAAAGAAGACAAAAATATCACTATTAGTACTTGAAATATTTTCATTTTTTATCACTTGAAGTAAAATGACTTAAGAATTAATTACATACATCATAAAACATAAACAGACACAAAGACAATGGCCTAGAGATAATATAAACAAGATAACATGTCATAAAGAAACCTATGATCAAACTGTTTCCATGGAAACAGGACATCAGTAATCCGGTTCCCGGCCAGTCTCATAAAGGGGTTCATTATCAGAATATTGCTGTGTGGACATATTGTTGGCAGGATGTGTCGAGTACCAGGAAGAATTCTGTTTCTGTGTCTGATTGTAAAATGTTGGAGATACAGACCGTTCCTTTGTTTGGTAAGGATCTGTTGGCTGAAACATAAAAGTATATACTGAAAACAAAACCTGTGAAAAAACGAGAGAGTGTGTATATTCATTCACAATGGTAAGAGACAGTTTGATTTCCAGCCTAAGAGAGCAGTATAAAAGGCAAAGGCTGAAATTCATTGAGTACATGATAGCTATAGGATAAGACTTCACTTTATAAATTCATCTCCTAAAAAACAACAAAAGTTGACCTGCTTTAGCTTCAAGGAATCCTAAAATTCAGCTACTTTGTCAAGACTCCAAACTGTAAGTTTTACAGAAAAGAATTATGTCAGTAATTCAGTAGCAGCTTTTGTCTTCAATTCCTGACTTTAAGCATAAGAACAGGTCAGCAACAGTTACTGAGGAAACAATTATAGAATATAGAAGAGAGTTTGATATTCACCATATTTAACCTCATATTACATTATTTTATTCTAACCAACTGTATGCTTTCTTCAAGGTATTTGCTCAATTTTGGATGGACTATCATGAGAAATCCTTACGCACTTCATTCCTATGCCCCCGTTTCAATAGATTTGGGGTATAATAATATTGTTTTTTGCCTGTCTGTCTGTTTGTTTTAACCAAACTTTATTTAACCTTGCCTTTAAAATCAAAACGCTTCCACCTACAATCATCAAATGTCATATGTTGGTTCCACATGACAACCTCTACAGGACCTTTACATTTTAAAGTTAGTAAGTCAATGGTCAAGGTCACCCAGAGGGGGCATTGTTTCAAACTATATTAAAATTTAAATTCTGGTATCCAAATTTTAAGAAATCAGCTGTTTATGCTATACACGTAGAAACAAAGACATTGACCTACATTATATTTGACATTGTCTTCATGTCCCAGTGGTCTGTATGTAGTTGGTGAATGAAACACCCAGTATGCTCTCTGTCTCTCCCTCCAAAAACATCCACATAATGACAGCAAGAATACGCAGAACAGTATACCACACCTGGAATACAAATGACATTTACAGGGCTTTTATTTGACCCTTGAATTTAGCCTTTGACTATTTAAATTAGCCTTTGACTTTTGAAATTAGCCTTTGACTCTTGAAATTAGCCTTTGACCCTTGACATAAGGAAAATAAAAATTCTGACACTAGAGAATTTGTACCATTACATAAACAGGAAATTTTGTTGACATTTGAAATTGGTATTGGCCAAGAGTTGATTTTTTATGTCTAGTGAGCACCCTGATTCATGTCCAATTATTTTTTTCACATTATAAGTTTTTAGTAGACTAATAAATTTTGAAAACACACAAATCTGAATCAAAACTTTAACATGAATTCTGTCAAGTTGGTGCATGATATTAAATTTATTTTCAGTGCAGCTGGTAACAGTTTTTTCGAAATATAAATATGTTTTTGTTTTCTTCATGTAGCACAGTACAAAATAATGAAATACCTACAAACCTGTTGATTTCAAAAACTTACCAGAAATACCACAATTCCCAAACTTTATATGACACACAACAAATGTTTTCACCACAACAAAACTCTTCCTCTAGGCATCTAAAACACACACATAATGTGAACATTTTGAATCTACATGTAGTAGGTTTATCAAAATAAAAAATCTCTGCTTTGTCATTAGAAATAGAATTACTAGAAATGAACTGCATACTTGAACTGATGATACTTGATAATTATAATTAATATACTTTAGAGACACAGACTGTGACAGAGTAGTAAACGATACATTAACCAGTCCTAAAAAATGTTCAGTCACATTATTCACACATAGTACTGATACTTGCCATGATGAACTATTGCACCTGTGATTTCAGTATATCTAGACTGACATTTCATTTGAAATCTATCAATTAGGACAGTAGGAGTCTTTACTCATTTCATACTCCAAGCAAACTGGTATAGCTCTCAACAGATATTTTCTTGACAGGTTCCCTAATTAGTAATTACAAACTTAAATCTCTCACCCTTTCCTACGATTTTCTGAACACAGTACTTGGTTTGAAAATTGGGATGGGGACACTGTGTGACAAATACACTGCAAGGCGGAGTCAAGATTTGATCCACCCCTTGTACATAAAATTGGTACAAGATCATCTAACAACAGCTAGCATACATCAAGAGATATGTATTTACAACAAGAGGGCCACATTGGCCCTTTATCGCTCACCTGAGAACAAAGGCCAATAATCAATGACCAGGTAATATAGTTTCCATCTCGTAAAACTCATTTTTACGTAGATTTTGAGATCAAAACCAACAATGAAGGTATAATACTGTTAAACAAGCTAAAACGTAGTAAATTTTCTAATTCAAGGGTCCATAACTCTTGAAGTTGTGGTCCGATTCCACCCATAACTTAACTTGTCCAAAACCATAAGGTCATACACATTCATTGTAAATATGATTAGGATCGGTGAATAAATGAAGGCGCTAGAGTGTAAACAAGCTAAAATATAGCAAATTTGCTAAGTCAAGGGCCCATAACTCCTGAAGATGTGGTCCGATTCCGCCCATAATCGAACTTGTTCGAGATCTTTTGGTTATACTCATTTACTGAAAATATTATTAGGATCGGTGTATAAATGAAGGCGCTAGTGTGTAAACAAGCTAAAATATAGCAAATTTTCAAAATCAAGGGCCCATAACTCTTGAAGTTCTGGTCCGATTCCGCCCATAATCAAACTTGTCCAAGATCTTTTGGTTATACACATTTACTGAAAACATGCTGAGGATTGGTGAATAAATGAAGGCGCTAGAGTGTAAACAAGCTAAATATAGCAAATTTTGTAATTCAAGGGCCCATAACTCTAGAAGTTATTATCAGATTTTGCCCATAATCGAACTTAGCCGAGACATTGTGACCATATACATTGTGAGCAAGTTTAATCAAGATTCGTAAAGAGCTGCGGTTGCTAGAGTGTAAACAAACTAATTGTGGACATACGACGGACGCCGGACATTCACCGATCCTAAAAGCTCACCTGATGAATCAGGTGATAATAAAAACATTAATAGTAATGTTGTACTTACTTGTCATTATCACAATAGTAGGCAGATACCTGAAATTAAAAACAAAACTCTGTTACTCCTATTAATTAAGAGTAATGTATTACCACACATGGCCCCAAAGTCCCAAACCATTACAGCAAATAATCAATAAGTAGTGTTTAAACAGACACTACAACATTTATTGAAAGTAATTAAGCCCTTCTTAATATATATTCAATGGATTTATTATGTGCTTAATTACTAAAGAAAATATCGCGTTAGATGGATGTCATCCCATGGTACTTATCAGCCTGACGTTGATTTTGATCATGTTGAAAATGGCGTCATAGATCTATTCTATGCCATGGGTTTACACAAATAATGAAATATATTAAAGCCAAACTGTTTGTGACAGTCAGATTTTTAATGGCCCTGTCATACATAAGACCCGGCCTTCCAATTCATTTCTGAAACCGGGAAACCAGAAAGCCAAATAAGTAGGGCTAAACAAGTTTGTTTAACTTTAAGTTCAGTTGTAAAAATTAACGCATTTATAATTGATCCATATCATCTTTGTACGTTATATCACAGGAACCTGTTATTCGATAAAAAAAAATACCTACATATAAATATATTGTGTTTGTCTATACTTAGGTAAATTTTTTATTGAGCAGAATTTTTTTTTTTTATTGAATAACAAAATATAAGGTTCCTGCATGTGCACCATGGTCATATATTTACATCAAAACATATTTTTCTTGCTCTGAGTAATTTTCAGAGCTCACTGGCAAGCAATGCGAGTTAAAAAATAAAAGCGTACACATTAGCATGATTCAAAGAGATATTATAGAATAAAACATCCAGAAACGTTTTCGTCATATTTATTGACACGCAAATACTGTGATTCTTATTTTCTCAGGCGACCGATGAACTTATGTTTGATGTTGGATTTCAACAATACGGCGAACATTTTTGAGCTCAGATTTGTAAATATACCATCAGAAATAAAGTTCTTAATGAACAGACAGGAAAATCATATAAAGATTACTTACCGCTTCGTAAAAGCTACAAAAACAAACAAAGATCAACGATTTCTCAACATTCATCGCCATATTTGTTTTGACCTGTGACCTATGGAAATGTGCTGTTGAATTCATCTCCCCTATTTACCGATTTTTTTATTTTCCGTCAATATTTTTTTTATGAATATGGTACAAGAAATTTAAATTATAATCAAACATGCTTACAATTTACTAGAAGACATGCAAACATTTATTCGCACAACCATTGAATAAATATAAAAATTCGCAGTGGGAGATTAATGGAATGACCAAAATATCATTCGGAATATTCGGATAATATCCATTGATTGACAGGGAAGCAGACAGCACAAAAACTAATGTTGGAAAATTTTCAAAGTCAATTCAAGAAAACAAAGTTGCCTAAAACAGTTTAAGCATGTTTTGGATATTATCAGTGTTCATTTTATATTTTATTGCAGTTGTAAGTATTGTCATTGTTTTTTATTTATTGATAACGTGCAAAGTGTGAAAATATTATTGCTCATTAGTGGTGAAACGAAAGAATGTATATATATATGTACAGTACACAAGTCTGAATAAAACATTCATAGAATACAAACCTCAACCGAGCATAAACTTGACGGACGTTCGAAAATATTGTATATTTAATTTGAAGTGGTCCTCATTTGACTGCAAACCAAAGCTAGCGCGATACTGGCATGCATTACACTAGTACGTGATATGTACAACAGCATTCATGACCTATATGTTAATTTTCATGCATTTGTATTAAGATGCAGGTTATTGTGCCAATCTACGCACAAAGCTATTAAATCTGTATTGCATATGATGCCTTTAGATGTACTTAGTCTAAACATGAGTGCTATGACTTGTCAGTCAATTGTGTTAAATCGGGATATTGCATGACATAATACACTTAGTTATGTCACTGTTATTTATAGAAATAATAAAAACTGCATACTTTTTCTGTTTATGATCTTTAAGTTCCTTAAGATGCCAACACTGTAGTGTACAGTCAGACGCAGTTTATTGATTCCACTCACTGCTGTATTAATTGCCAGTCCATGGTGTACTATTTCTTATGTATGTATGAATACATACTGAACATTGTAATTAGTTTCTGTTAGTATAATGAAACCGTTTACTTAGTTAACTCAGGAATCCCATTTCGGGTCTGAAATTAACGACCATCTCTTTAGGGGAATTCCACAAAACATATAAATTACAAATGTCGCTACATTACACAGCTAGTAATGGTAGGTAGCTCATGGAATCAAATGCATTTGTAAATCTAGGAGCCCTAGCTTGCTCTGTCAATTATCCTAATTAAACAATCTTCAGGACTTTTTTTCACAGGTAAGGGAAGGGGCCTTTTCTTTAAATTTGAGTAAAAAAAAAATTTTTTGCAAAAAAGGGGAAAAAAGTAAAATGAATTTTAGGGGAAATTGCATGATTTTAAAGAATTTTCCTGAGGGGAAGATGCTCTAAAATTTGTGCCAAGATTTTTTTAGTCATTTTTCTGAGGAATGTGAAATGTTTCATAACATAAGATGATTACAAGTGATGAAACCCGGTTCCACTTCTTTGAGCCAGAAAGTAAACAAAAGTTTGTTAAACGGAAGCACAGTTTGACTCCACCCCCTGTAAAAGCATGTCTTCCCAATTCAGCCGGTAAAGTGATGTCAGTCATTTTCTGTGACACCTCAAGTATACTTCTTAGTGAGTAATACTCCACCATACCCCAAACCAAACTCTGCTGGGCTATTAAAGGCAAGTGCCTGGAAGTTGCCAGGTCGGGTTTTATTTTGCACCACAATAATGCCCAGTACATCTCAGCTGTGTGGTAATGACAGAATGAAACATGAAACATCTACAACACCCACCGTACAGTCCTGATTTGGCTGTCTGTGATTTCTTTCTCTTTCCAAATGTTCAAGATCAGTTTGCAGGGTCTTGGAAAGAGCTTGGAAGTGCTATTATTGTGGCATTGAGTGTTGTCATGTGACAGCTTATGTCATGCCTTTGATTCTTGGTTCAGGTGATGTAACAAGTTAAGTCTCAGGGGATCTACTTTGAAAAGGAGTAATTTTATTCACTTGTGGTTGAAATTGATAATTTTATATACATAACGATCACCCTTCATACTATATTGCTTGGGTTGGTACTAGATTTTTTTTCAGTACAAGGAGTGCAAACAGGGATTTTTTCTGTATGTGTCTTTGGTATCAGCATTTTAAACAATGTGATTGCTGACTTGTCTTGGTACAAAATGATAAAAAAATATATACCGGTAATTATATATCCCTTCCTACCTTGGGTTGTGTTTTAGGGCTAGGATAGAAATTTGTATCAAGGCCATGCACGGTTAAAAAGTTTTAAGTTGTAAATCTGATACAAGGAAATTCTATGCACTGTAACATATATTGCCCAACCAAATATATGAACAGCCTTATAGTAATAACAACAGTTATTTCATTTTCTCAAGTAAATTACTAAATTAATTGATGGTGAAATCTTATACTATTTTGAGATCTCATTTCATTGATGTACCTATCTGTTCTTTTAGCTAAGGCAATAGTGATTTTTAAACTGAATTGTTTTTTAGATTGATTTAGAAAGTTGGTAGCAAGTTTATTCAATTTGATAACTGTAAATTTTTATTTTGAAAAATTATGATGCTATTTTGAAAACAAAACATTACTCTTTTCAGGTGGAATGTAAGTATTGTTGGCACAAAACAGGATTTGGAAAATCATCACATTTTCAGTAAGTAAACATACTGTTTCTTGTGTGTGTGATATTTAAAAATGTTGTTTATAAATGGTGTATATTTACTTTTATCATTTATCAAGTTTTAATATTCTGAGCTTTTAATAACACTCCAGTTTATTGATTAATATCACTCTGCTGGATTGATGGAGTTATCATATAGAAGAGTGCTAGAAGAGTGCTAGTAGAGTGCTCACAGTACTTCAGATTCGGAAGTTGTCAGTTTTAATTAAAGCATACAACATCTTCACAATTCCAGAATTAAGTGTTTAGTGCTCACGTTTCACATCCTTACTGAATGATGAAATATTACAGTATATCATTTATATACTTATTACAGCTGTATACATATTACCACTAGTGCCTATATAATGACAATGACTGGCACATGCGTGTCGCCTTCACTTCCGTTTCCACCTAGCATTTGTTTACATTGCATACTGTGACTTTCAAACATTTTCATCGATGATTTTTGTCATTTCTACAGTCAAGTCAATTTACCGGTATCTTTCATACAATCATTTGAATTCAATTCTGTACTGCTATGTAATTGTATCGCATTTTAATTCATTTTATCTCTTAAAACAAAGTTTTGATTGGTTGGACTTTAATACAGTCACAGGAATTTCCCGAGTGACTTTGTATCACACATTTGATTGGCCGATAAGCGGTAGTATGTATACAACTCAAAAATCAATATGGCCGTACGCTAGTGTGTCAAGAAATACGATCAGCAACAGTTACTGTTGATGTATTATTTTATTGTATTATACTGGTAGTTTTTATGCTTTTTAATTGACATGATTTTATGAAAAAGACTTCTTAATGAGAATTAAATGGTTTCATGATTGCACACTAGTACTAGTACTGTAATGAATTTTAAGCTTTAGACAAGAGGTAATACATATGACCAGTATACATATAAAGGGGTTTATGTATATGGAGTAGGGATAAGACGATACTTTCATCATGTGATATGATACTGTAATTATGTGATACAATACGGTGATCATGTGATAAGATGCGGTGAGGTCGTGGGTTTGAGCGCCGCTACCGATCGTGTCTCTTTATGTGAGAAAGTAAGCAGTTGCTTACAGAGGATATGGGAGTCTAGTACTGGTTCTTCCCGGGAATGATGCTTAGGTGAACTGTCCACTCATATGACTGACTGTTGAAAAGGGGCGTAAAACTTGATATAAACAAACAAAACAAATAAAGAAACGATACGGTGATCATGTGATACGATGTGTTGATCATGTGATATGATACGATCATCATATCACATGATACATTACAGTTATCATGTGATACAGAGCAAAACATGCTAATTAATATGATATTTTACGATACAATACAAGGTAGTTAAGTTAAAATATAAAAACAAGTAGGTAACCAGAACAGTTTCATGTTTTACTAATTTTTGTTTCAAAAGTACGCTGGTATTAGAGAGAGTAATCAAACTGTTGCTTAATAGCATCCTAAAAAGTTATAGGGTCAGTAGTATTATGGTAAAATATTGTTCAGTTATTTTTTTCAAGTTTGAAGATATAATTTATATGAATGGAAAATATTGTTAAGAAAAAAATTACCAAGGTAACGGAGGTTGAAAAAAAATTCTATGTTTTTCAGAAAAAAATATGGCAGGTTTAGGGTTAATCAAAACCTCTTATCTTATGCCTAATGTTTTTTTAAAAATAATATTATGTACATTTATTATGAAATCAAGTTAAGTACCACATTGTGTATGAGCTGAGACATCAAGGAAGAATTCTGGCTTTTGAAATACACTGAGTGTGATCCTTGTCTACTGTTATAGTCACATGGTATGTCAATCCTTTGAGTCAATGAATTGTAGGAACTCATTACCTGCGGCCCGAGTCTGCAGGAATATTGGTATGCTGAAAGTAGTTTTTGCTATGAAGGAGCATGTGACCTGTTTTAGGTGACCTATCATTAATACCTGATTGTCTAATAGACTTTATCTACCTTAGAACAAGCAGTACGCGGAAATGAAATATGAATGATAACTGATTTGAAGTTTGTCCTAATTTCTGTTCATACGAAAAAAAAATTGTGACTTATTTTCTCCATACCAGGTTCTTGGCATATTTTATGCTATAAATTTTTCAAATTTCAAATGAAATGCAGACATTTCATTGGACTAGAAATTTGGACAAACTATAATGGGGCTTAAATTAAAATTAAGTTTGTTTGCCCTTTACCGACCGACCGGAAAAAATCATGCTGACTCAAAAATTTTTATTGCAAAATCTGGGAGAACTTTTTTTTATACTTGGGAAAATATACATGTACTCAGTGCTTTTGAAGGAAAACAATCATGTGTGTAAAGGCACTGAGTAAATGTTTATGGCTTATTAAAGGACACAATAAATTGTATGGTAGCAGAATACATAAAATGACTATAGAATGCTTCTAGATAGAAGTGTAATTTCATGCTAAGTAAAGGTCAAATACAGAAATGAAATAAAAAATATTTTTCCTACCTACCGACCCTCTTCTAAAATTCAGGGTCGGTAAAGGGCAAACAAACATATTTTTAATTTAGGCCTGGTCTGTAAAATAACTGGCTTCAGAATACTATTTGACTTAATATATCCTATTGTAATGTTTATGTTTCAGTTGCAGTGCCTTTCAATATTGTTGCGGTGATCGATGTTGTGAGAATATTGATGAATTCTATAAACTCTGGTATTTTTGGTAAGTTATCTATTTGTGTCTGTTGTTTTATGTAAAGACTTTGTAATTATTTTTAGCTTGTCTGTTTTTTGAAGAAAAAGTCAAGCTTTTGTGATCACTGCAGCATCTGTGTCATGCAAAAAAATCAACGTAGTTCATAACTCTGAAACTATAAGAGGTAGTAACATGAAACTTCATGGATGGTGGATATAGATCTCACTGAGGTGGTGAACAGACAAGCATTGGCACCGCTCGTGATGATCTGGTTTATTGGTACAATCGTTTTGATTTACCATTTTTACATGCCTTTTTGAATGATAACTTAGAATGGTAAGTCCTGCCATGTTTCCTACTAGATCCGTTCATTATCTGACCATTTAGTGCAGTTTGTTTGTGTGTGTGTGTGTGGGGGGGGGGATGCATCTGTTGTCTTTAATTTTAAAAAAATCATTAGATTGAAATAAGAACAATTTGGTTCACTCTCCATAATTTAAAGTCTTTGGAATCATCATTGAATTTCACACATTCAATTCATTGACAAAAATCTTACCTAAATTTCGTACTTAAATCACCTAAACTTCATTAATTAGCAATCTAGATTTTGACCTTACATGGTAGATTCATTATACTAACATAATCACAATGACCTTAATCAAGATTAATGAGTTCATGAAATCAATAAATTAGTAGATCAAATTTCATGACATTATAACCATAAATGGCAGACAATCAATTAGTTTCAGTATTACAGATATTTCTTGGCATTTTGTCAATTGGATAATGATTAAACCTTTATGTGAAAAGTCAGCAAAATGTAACCTATTCTGTAACTACCGGTAGAGCTTTGTCACAGAAGGGACTTATATTAACCCTGTCACTGATTTGGCAGTAAGAATGCGATAGTACACTACATGGCCAAGTCCAAAGGCACATAACTCTGAAATGTGTGGATCATTGGGCATGGAAATTGTGTCTTACACATCTACACTCCATGGTGATGACATATAAGTTTCATTGCCGTCACTTTTTAACAAGGAATGTGAAAGTAGTTCGCTCCACAAACTTGTAATATTATATGCGACAGAGTGACTCTAATAAACGCCCTCTCAACTTAGTTTGCGGGGTATAATAATTATTTGTAAAGATAAATCTATAATTTAAGGTAATTACCATAAAATGAATTTTGCCGTATGATAAATATTTAGTGCTTTAAGGTGAGGTATTTTGATCTGTCAGTCAGTTGAATGTCTGTCTTGATGATTTCTAGCTCTACTAGTTAAACTTTTATATGAAAGAAGTTGCAATGATATGAACAAAGTTTTGGAATCTTCTATTAATTATGTTTTCCAAAGGAAAACTTTGGCTATTAGATTGGCCATATTTTTTTCAATGAGCAACTTGTCTTACAATGTACGTGTATTTCTCAAGAGATATCGACCAAAGCTATTACAATCAAACTTGTACATGTCATATGAAAGCTGTTTCTACCCTAATAAGCTGTATGTTTACTTTCCATGCCATGATGACAAAATGTTTATCCCTCTCAGTGCCCATAGAATCACACCCTGCAGATGTGGGATTGTTTTCTATTCTGAAATAAATTTATGTACAAATGTATTACTAAATGATTGTTGATTTTTTAAATCACAGTCATTTTAGATCCTATAAAACTAATTTCAAATGATTTACCTAGAAGTTGATTACACCTGTATAAATTCATTATTCTTTTTCAGGTTATGTGTTTTTGTCTTAATATTGTCAGCTTGCGTAGCTTTTTATTGGCTTCGCCGTCGATCAATGATGTCACAAATATTCTTACAAAGTGCACCAGCTGAACGTACTCGGCCTCGTACACGACATAGAAGATCTAGAAGACGTTATCGACAATTATCAGGTAAATAACTGCAACCTGTGTTTCAGGGGTGTCAATACAGCCAAATTAAAAATCCTGAAAATCATGCATGGCCGACCATTTTTGCCAAACAAGAGGCCTTAATCCACATTGTTTCCATAATTATTTAACACAGTTTGTATTAAAGAAAATCCTTCAGAGCAGATTAAATTGACCATAACTTTGCCACTTCTTGACATATTTTCATCAAATAACTTTTATTTTGCTCAGAAATCATAGCTCTTTCAGGACAGATAATCTGGAATTCCGGATATATCCAGAATGAATATTGTTACCCCTGGTGTCTTTAAAATCTCTGAAACTGAAGGCTGATGATGATTGTACCTTGTGTATTTACAAATTTGAAAGTAAACACTTTTAAAATGTACACTTAATGCTTGTTTACTTACACAGAGTCAATGTTATGTAGGATTGCATTGATATAAACTGCGGGCGTAACAGTAATTGAGCATGTTACATTAAAAATCTTATCTTAACAATACATTTTAGTCAGAATTGTTCCAAATATCCATATCCCGTATTTGACTTAGTGGATTGTTCTGAATAATTCTGTTACGGCTCAAAAAACAGGGTCAAGCTATCATTGACAATGTTTATTCTTTGAGTAATGTAAGTTATTGTTTTATATTTGTTTTGATATTTCAGTGTGCGACATTAACTTTTGACAGCCAATATAGGGTTATGATTTCCCCAATTTTATTTTTTTGTACAAAAAGTGTATATTACATGTGTATTCACATGATTTCCCAAATGTTACAGCCCAAGCATTTTGTAATCCCAAAGACTAAATTATTCATTTCTAAATTGGAAAAAATAACAGATTCCAGGGCCTTTTTTCCTTCTATAACAGAGGCTGAAATTAGGTGACTTCCCAATTGAAAAAGGCTCATTTTTTTCCAATTTGGGGAAAGAAATTCCCAAAACTAAAAGGCTATTCTAACTTGCGCTTGAATTTCCAAAATGAAAGGCTAAGGCCCCTTCCCAATTTTTGGAAAAAAGGCCTTGGAGATTCAAGCTTATCACTAACAAATATCACAGAACTTTAGTTAAAAGCAAGTACTGTAAATGATATAATGACATCGTTGAACTCAGAGTAAACTTCTTCTCGGACTGTTTTGCTTTCTTTAAAGTCGCACGCTGATTATACTTTTTAGTATTCATATTTTGAATATTACGAATAAACCACATGTTTGTCATTTTCCAATGTGTGTTTTTTTGTGTAATGTCAGGTGATGGTGTCAACGTTTCCCCACCAGCTGTCATAATACCTGATTCAGTTGTGACATCACCACCACCATACCTTGGCGATAATACTGGAGTACCTCATCCAGGACCTCCACCATACTGTGTCACGTTAGGGTCAGGGAGTTCAATTAACTCTACAACATTGCCTAGATTTCCTCCACCATACAGTAAAATAGAGAAACAGCCCCCTCCAAGTTATTCTAGCACGGATGAAATTATTGTCATAGACAAGGAAGAAAAATGCAAAAAACTTTGTGAAGATGGTGATACGGGAACCAGCTGATTGCTCACGATTGTTAGGAAGTAGGAAATAGTATTTGTTGATTATATCAGTCATACACAGGTGTCTGTGATATTATGCTGATCTAAGTCTCACACCTTTGATCTCAAACATTGAGACCACAAACATGTTCTACCTAGTATAGGTAGAATGACTTGTTGGGATAGAAAATTCAGTGCTTTTTATGAAAAAGTGAAAAAAAATCTGAGATTTAATGACTGTGACTTTCAAAGGTTAGTGGTAAAATACTTACTTAAATCTTAGTATTTTATCTGAAACTAGTTTTATACAAGGAACAGTGTTCAAGATAATATAGGTATGTCATAGTGCTTAATTCATGTTTTGATAGAATGATAATGTTGATATATGATGTATGCATATAACCAATTTTTATGATGCATAATATTAAACAAAAGTTTTGAATATAGTTCTATCGATGATGCATTTAATGTATCAACAATGGTTAAATTAACTTAGAGAATTCATGTACAGTATTATATTGCTCAATATAACCTACTGGATTTATTTACATCTGCTGTTGCGTGGTCTAATGTACTATTATGATATTCTTGTTAAATGCATAATTAAAGTCCCATTAGCTTTTTGTTATAAAAAAAAATGCAAAAAAGCAATTGCTAATATTATCCCAAAATAATAATTACCAACAAAAAACACTCATTTCGCTGTGATTTTTGCTTTGTAAACTTGAAATATATAGAGTGTGTGCATAACATGACATCGGGAAAACGCAGCTGTTCTATAAATAGTATTTTTTACAATGATATTTTGGAAACATTTTTTTCTTGCTATAAAGTATGAACAGGAGGAAAACACCTCGGATTCCTCAGTTGTAGGACAAACAGAAGCTATTAGGACCGATAAATGTATATGCTTATGGGACTTTAAAACAAATGATGTAGCCAATCAAATCCACTGTTGCATGCATTTTTACCTCTACAAAAATTCAAGATCTAGACACAGTTGATTAAGTTGACACAGTATTCTAAGCTTCAGAATTCACCTCTACTGTTCTGAACTATTTGTTCGCAGAGCTTAAAATGTTCAACAAAATTTCTGTCAATGAAATTCATAATGTGGGGTTATATTAAAAGATTTATAAAAAATCTATACATAAATGACTTGTAATTTAGCTTACACATTTTGTTTATAACTTTTGAGTTGTATAATATGAATATGTAATGTGAGATCTTTAATTTGAATATGTTCTATTGGAATTAGTTGCAAAGGGTAAATTTATGTTTGTTATTATCAGGGTTTAGTTTACGTGCACTGACTTAAGTTTTTGGGTCCTTTTGACTCAAGTTGTTGTTTTAATGAGCTCCTGTTATAAATTTCAGGGGTCCCTATGTCATTCTGTTTTACGTTTATTACAAAGTCATGTATCTATCAAATTCTTGCATGATTTTATGTGTTTTTTTTCTATAAAAAAATTATCAAAAATCCATTTTCAGTGTAGATATGTAAAAAACTTCAATATCTTGTCATATCTTACGCAGTGATCTTTCCTACCACAAATATATCTTCTGGAAAGTCTGTGTCTTACAGGACTCATTTTGGAAACTTTTAGCGGTCCTAGGTAGAATGTTTGACATATATAAGCAGAAAATGCATCTTATAAATACCTGATTTTTTTCTCTTTGATATTTGATATGAAAAGGTCTCTTCTTACCTGTTCTGTACTGATAAATTACCCTGGCCTTTTATGCCTTAAAGATCTGATAATCTCAGGTTTAAAATAATTTCTTTAGTTCCCTCCCTCATGTACATTTATTTCTCTAGAAATCGCTTTGTTCGTGATTTATTGATGCATGTATACAGTTATAGTGAACTCCAATATAGTGAAGAATTGGATACAATGAAGTATTTTAATTTTGAAGACTTTTACTAAATCTGTAGATATTAGAAGTCTATTTGGTTATCAATAAGGTTTACTAAGTTTTATTATGCCCCCTTTCAAAGAAAAAGGGGATATATTGCTTTGCACATGTCGGTCGGTCCGTAACCAAACCTTGTCTGACCATTAACTAGAGAACGATTTGACCTAAGCTCTTAGATATGGACGGGAGGTTAGTCATCACATGTAGATGACCCCTATTGATTTTGAGGTCAATGACTTTCAGCACAAAAACCTTGTCTGACAAATAATCAGAGAACGATATGGTCTTAGGTCCTCAGATTTGGTGAGGAGGTTAGGTCATCGCATGTAGATGACCGCTATTGATTTTACTGGTAATTTTAGTTCAATAAGTAAAAGGTCAAGGTCTTACTATCAAGTTGGCCTTGAGGTGGCATCCGTGATTCACTTACCCTTCTTGTTTTATTATTTTCCCATTGAACTTAGTCACAGAGAAACTGGGTACAATGTATTACAGTTCAGTCAATTTACTGTTGTATAAGATGGTCACAATGTGATGGCAAGTTATACAATGTCATGCCTGAGTTATCACTCTTTGTATATTTTGTCGGTCATGTTTAAATAAATACCACAGTGTACTTTCACAAGTCCAGATTGACTTCAATAAAAACAGGGTTCTCACTGGATGTCAGAAGTTGAAGGGTCAAATATGACCTTTGGCTGCTTATAATATAAAGTAAATAATATACACATGTATAAAATATATTTTGACAAAATGTCTCAGTTGTTTTTGTATGGTATATTATTGTGAACAAATCCTCATTTTCAACTACTTGTACATGTATCGCTTAGATTTACTGTAAACTATAGTTCCACTTAAATCAGTTTACTTCAAATGCATGCTAGCTTATAGTGGACTATGCTTCAATAAGTTTATTCAATGCAGGATATATACGTTAAGTGTAAGTAAGCATAGTTTATTGATCAATTTTATGTTTGATAGAAATGTAACAAGTATTTTATTTTTATTTTATTTACTTATCTCTAGAATACTCAAGACATGACGATCAACCAGAAATGATATTTTGTATGTATACTCATTGATTTCACATACCTATCTTTTTTTTATCACTCAATTTTTGTACATGTTTATCCCCTTGTAGTGTATAAGTATGCATCTTTTGTCTTGTATCATTTTATTTATTGCCAGAAATATATTCACCTGAGTGTCACAGACTGGAATTCATAGATGAATTTCCTTCATATGCTATACGAGTCTCTCATCCACCAGCATTAATATTAAATGCATTGTTGAAATTGTTTCTTTTTATACCTGTCTCTTTTAACATTTTTTGTAACCATTTGATATTTTTCATTTTGTTTTGATTAGCTTTATTTAGTTTTAAACACGATTTATACCTTTTCCAAAGTTATAACGCTACATATACAGGTTCAGTTTATGTAGTTCATTCATTGTAATTTGTAGCCAATTAGATTCCTTTGTTGAATTCACGTTATTATCATAAGGTGCTTTCCATTTTGTGCCATTTTATATTTTTCATTGTTTTGTTTTCTTGATTTTAGCATGTTTGAGTTATTCTTAACTCATCATATTATATAATTATCAGTTTTAATCAAATAAATATCATTTAATGGTCAACATGTGTGTTTGTCTTAATGTTCTTTTGGTACATTGTTGTATTCAGTCTTCAATGAAATGATACTCGATGTAGAATGTCCAATTATGAGATTAACGCTAATTTCTCAAAATTCACCTTTTTAAATTAGCAAACGTGTGACATTCCCGCAAAAAAGCGGACAACTTAAACATTGTCTTCAATCTGAGAATGACTTCTATTATTCAGCACTGTCAGATATAATAATATCCCTTCTCAGCAAGTAGCATCTCTGATGAATAATGGCGTCAAATACATCACTCCTGTCTTTTGTACTTCGGAACTCTGTGAGATTGCAATAAAACTATATAAAGAATGATATTCACTGTCCTGTTTTACAGAATCATGCACTAGAAAACTGATCATTATATTCTATCAGAAAGCTGTTAATCATAACAAGAACTGAGACAGACATTGATTACATCAAGGCACTGATTACTTCAAGTTAGATGATATGGAAATCCTATAACTGTAACATTGATCACAGAAAACACATTAGTTTTACATGGAGAATAGGAGATACATGTTATCTTGACATCTAGTAATGTTGTACTAAATATTTCACGATGTTTACAAATGCAAGTCATGTTCCAGAAATCAACAATTCTAGTAAAATGTTGAAAACAAAAATAAGTTTTTTAGAGTGCTCCCACCCAGAATTTTAGCACTGGGTAGCTATGTAGGTTTTTTCTTCTGTGTAACAATAGTAAAACAAGAGTGCCAGGTCACAAAATACGCCCGTCAAAATTAATTTTTCAAAGTGTCAAGGGGCATAACTCTGAAGTTATCAAACATGACCGAGCTCTCATGGCCATAAACATTTCCATCAAGTTTGGTGAGGATCCGAATAAGACTGTTGTTTTTCAAACGGGTGTAAAAAAAATGCCCCCCCCCCCCCCCCAATTTTTTATTCATTTGCTAGGATTTTTGTGAGTAGGTAGGAGCAGTCCAAATAAACTTGTTTTTATTTTCAGCTAGATTTACATGAAATAAATCAAACACAATGGACAATCATACATTGTTTTACATTTATTGGCTTCAGAATTACAAGAATATTTTAAACAAAAGCAATATTTCTAACAGGTAAATATACTTAAGTACAAAAGTTTCTGTGAATATTTTAAAATCGATTGTAACTTGACATTTTATGGTGTACTACTTGACTCTAATATTGTACTGGAAGAATACATTCAAATTTAATAATAATGACTGACTTACACAATCATCTTTCCAATGGTACCTTTTTCATTTACGTGCTATTATTAACAAAACGGATATTGCATTTTTTGTACACTGGATAAGAAGTGTAGTTAAAACTTCCTTCAGTGAAGATGACATTATAACAAAATTGAGCATGTTAAAATGGTTTATTGTTACCATTCCATGTACTGTATAATTTTCCAGTTTCATATTTTTTTGGACAAATATTATTTTCCATTTTGCATCTTTTCAATTAGATCTATCTTTTTAATTTACAGTTTTTACCTAGAGAAAAATCAACACACCAATATCAATGTTGTCTATATAAATAGATGTAAAAATAATAATTTAAACAACAACAAGTTGTTATGTATTGCACCAATCTTGAACAATTGTACACATAACAATTTACTATCCTGTGTAATTGTTTTATCAAAAACAACCCAATACATTTGGTATGTTTGAGCCAATATGAGATTTTTTACAACCTAGCACTTTCCTAGACCCACAGCAAAATAAAACAAATCATTCACAAAAAAATGTAGATCCTACACAAATTTATCTCTCAATCCAAAATTTGATAAAAAAACAAAACAATAGTAAGACAATAATATATTAAATTGCAACTCATGAATACCAGTACTTTTTGTTTTGGTAATATACAAGTAGGCAGCTCCCCTGGAACAAGTTATGACCCTGTTCTTCGCAAGTAACTACCAACCTAACTACATGAATTATTAGCAATACACTACAAATGTATACTACTGCAATGTATTCAACCATATTGACTCAGATAACATTTGCAAACACAGGGTTCAAACTTACAAACAGTAGGTCTGTAGAAATTTCATCAATTGAGCTAAGCGGCCAGATCAGTAGGTCTGTAGAAATTTCATCAATTGAGCTAAGCGGCCAGATTTCACAATTGTTAATCATAAAATGTCATTCTTAACACCGCCAAGCAAGTAACTGATTTTTAAGAATGTAGTAATTATAGGCTAACCCCTGCCTTTGACATGTATCAATTAAAGACCAATCCTTGGACATATGTCAAAATTGCAGCCCCTGCTTGGACATGTTTTAAACAGCCTGTGCCTTAGACATGTTTTTTACAGCAGCCTTTGCATTCAGATATACAGCATGATTTTGAAATCAAATCTTACATATCTACATATGCAACACATATCTATATATACAACCGTACAATAATTAACATTTACTTATAAATCACACATTGATAGAATGTCTTATTTTCAACAATGATACACTTGATGCATACACAGGATTAGATGCAAACATTTTTATGGGTAAGTCCCAGACCATTGTTTCAACGCGTAGTGTTGCGTTTCCCCGCCATATTGTACTCTCATCATCGTTTTTTCTTATCTCCCCTTTCACAGGTTCTATAGATGTAACAAATTCAAAATGTAGACGCCATCTCTGACACACTGTAACAAAAAAACAAGAAAGTTAGTCATCTAAATTTACTGGCTGTAACTGAACCAACATTAACTGAAATTTCATTTTCCAACAACAATCATACTTTTCATACTCATCAAGTAGATGGTAGTTTTTCAGGCCCTTTTTAATGTCATTTTTTGGTCCGGTATTCTCCTGTTGAGTTTTCCCCAAGTAAATTAGTAAAAAAATCCCCTAATTTAGTGTTTCATGACTAAATATCCCCAATCAAATGGACCTGTTCCCCAAAACAGTAAGAAAGGATTATTTTATCATAGTAGACTTGTATACAGGGTACATTCAATGGTCTTGTGGCAACGCCCTGGACTACTAATCGAAAGATAGTGGGTTCAAATATCTGACGAAAACCAGGAAAACTATTAAACTAAGAGTAGAGATATAAATGCCTGGTTCTTCTGTATCTCCAGTCCCCTTTCTCTGGGGGCAGCCCTGAAATGACTAGCAGTCGAATGGGCTCTTATTCAACAGATAAACAAAATTTGTAAAAGAATTGTAAGAAATATTCCTCATTCTAACCTATATCTGTCATAAATGTTGGTGTAGCTGTGAGAGGTACAGGTATAGCAAAGTTTGATTTCTCTGTATGTAGACACATATCTTGATGCCTCACATAAGACGTGAGTGAGCTCCCTTGACTAGCTTTCTTTCGGCACTCCTCGGCCACACTTTCTTCACTTTGTAACGTAACAGAATACTGAAAAACAGTAATGTGTCGTTCGTCAGATTGAATAATGATACAAACACAACACTATTGCTACATAAACTATAAAATGCATTTCACAGAATATTTTTAATTCTAAGAATTGACACAACACAGAAATGAAGATAAGTAAAATAGGAGTTAGGATCTTTGAAACAGTACATGAAATTAAACCTGATATAGCGGACTTCCTCTGTAATTAACGTCACAATATATACAGATATACATATTTATATAACAAATATACAGCTCAATATTTGATAAGGGCCAATTTTAATTTGATTACAACAAAATATGCAAGCTCATAATTTTTATAAAAGATTCAAAATTTGACACACACAACAGAGAACACATTATTTGCTGTTTGTGGACTTTTCAAAACAATGGATCACTGGCAAGGACCCAAGACCTCAGTCCTATTAAACATGTATTAAACTTGGTTCAGGGAGCCCAGGGCTTCATCAGATCTATGCTATATTACATCTATACATTCCAGGGGCAGGAAATAAATTGTCCATATTACCAAGGTTGTCCCGCAGCCTGTACAGACAAGCGAAAATGTCCAGAATTTACTATATAAATATCATACAGACAAGTTGAGAAATACTTCTGGCAAAAGCGGACAGGTAAGTCAAAATCAGATTTTGCCAGCACTGCATTCAACTAGTAACTAATTAAGAAACATGTATACAACAACAAGAGGATAATACTTTACCTGAACACAATTAACAGATGAATCAGAAAAATCCATCAAGCCAATGATATCTTCACCAAGTTTGTATGCTTGTTTATATAAAATACACTTAGCAACTTTTCCTTTAGCATTTGTTATGTTGTACGAATCTGCAAGAAATCAGATTATATTTTATCAATGCAGTGTAAGTTAAAGTGACAATTATTAGACAATCTACCAAACAAACAATATCCATATAAACTGAGGTATACAAACTTATTTTATACTAGTATTATCATTTAGGGCTGTCCCAATACTGATCTCAGCCGATACGATACGTATTGCGATACGGTACAAGCGATATGTGATATCTATTTTTCAGAAAATCAAAAAAAAATATTCACCATTTGTTAAATAAAAAAATCTAAAATATTGTTTAATAAATTAATGAAATTTATAAGTCAATATCAACTTGACAAAATCTGAATACGTGGTCTAGCTAACAACAGAAAGTGCCAGGACTTCAAGATCTCCTCGAGATAAGTCTAATGTTCATGATATCTATGCTTGTAAAACAAGTTTTACTGTATATAGGTATAGTGACTGTGTGTTTTTGTTACTTACGAGGTCCATTTCTAGCAGTGACGGTACCTAGTATACCGAGTGCTATATCCAGTACAGAATTCTCTTGTTTAGGTTTCATGAATGGATTAGAAGGTTGAACCTCCTCACTGTCCATGTATACACTTATATCATTGAGACCTACAAATATTATATAAGTTATAGTATAATTTACAACAACAGATAAGAACAGTGAAACACGTGACAAGGCAGGCTTGTGATTGCTCCAAGAGCAAAAACGTTGAAATACTCTACCCCCACCCCCTCCAGTAGGTCAGACTGAATCTGGACCCTTTTGTGCAGTCTTTGAATTAATTTTTTGTGACAGGTTGCCCGACTATATACATGTACTTTATGAAGGAAACTCTCAAAAACTAGGTTGTCCCCCAAAAGACTTAAAGAAGGAAAAGAATCCTTTTGGGCAGGGGGCAACCCACTAATTCGAAGACTGTTTTGTGTCAAATATTTTAAGACAAAAAAGAGAAAATCAGCCTAAAAGAGAATAGTGGAACACATTACAAAACAGGTATTTTTTAAATTTTTACAACACCCAACTAGTTTTGACTATTAAAACATAGTCTTCGTCTGGGATGGTATTAGTACAAATACAAAATAACGAAACAGTATACAAGCATTCGTATGAACATGTACAATGGGCAAAATCAAGGTAACTTAAGTTATGTATATAGATAGCTACAAACATTATCCTACAACCACTGACAGCTTACTCCAGTTATATAGTCGGCTCAAAAGCTCTTAGATAGCTTATGTTGTACTGGTGTTGTCTTACCGACTTGAAATAAATATTATCTCATCTAAAATCAATCAGTTGATCTAAAAACTAATTCAAAGTCACAAGTACTACACTGAAGTACACCTAACTTTGACAAAAGACATAAACTCATCTTTTTATATCAACCAAACCTACTAAATGTGAAGACTCCTATTATATACTCCAGTAGATTGACTAATGATGACAACAGACTCAAACAAGATGTGTTTCAAAAACACAATGCCCCCTGCGGGTGACCTTTAACTTGAAAATGCACAAAATAAACAAAAGGCCATAATTCAGTCAAAAATGATCGAATCACAAAACCCGGAATATATGTGCAGGGGTTCTAGGTAACAACAAGTCTATGAAAAATGTAGGAGTAGTATCCTAAAAGAATTTTTTTTTAAACACTATGACCCCGTGACCTTGACCTTTGACCTACTGACCTGAAAATGTCCTGTAGAGGTTGTCATGAGGAACCTACATATGAAGTTTGATGATTGTAGGTGCAAGCGTTTTGATTTTATAGGCAAGGTTAAAGTTTGGCACAAACAGACAGACAAACATAGAGACCAAAAGCAATATGCCCACGATCTATCGATACGATCTATCGAGCCTTTCGGCTCACTTTGAGAATCAACCTATAACATAAAGTGCCATAAAGGACTACATACCATGTAAGACTAGAACCCTAAAGGGTATACGTATAAGTTTAGTCGGATGATTCAAACGTTGTGTTCCAAGCGTTAGTTTGTACGAATATTTTACTGCCTGGCCTCGAAATGTGGGCGGAGCATCAGAAGGTATTGTCTCTCTGTATGTAACTAAATAAAGAATCACAAATCATTATTGCAGTATAATTATGTATACGTATAATAATAATTATTACTCTAGAACTATAGAAACTTTTTACACAAAATGTCTTACTAAAATTCGAACAATAATTAGAAAAACAACAACATTGTGTACACTATATGATTGTATTCAGCAAGAAATCAGGGGTTGCACTAGCTTCAGTAACTTGGGGTCAAATTTTCTGTAAAAGACTTGATTTTGCTCATTTTAGTTTCTAAAATATACCTCATTTTGATAAACAAGAGGGCCATGATGGTCCTATATCGCTCACCAGAAAAAAGATCCTGAGGGAAAACATCATCAGCCTATGAAAAATCAAGTGACTAGGCCAATTTTTACCTCAGGGCCAGAGGGGTATATATCTAAGCTTTAGGCCTTGCAAATTCTGACAAGAAGTTTTTTGTAATTTGTCTATGTAAGCATAGTACATAAAATAGAGTAACCCCCCAGCCCGGGTCAATTTCAACCCCAGGGCCATAGTTTGAACAATCTTGTTAGAGGTCCACTAGACAATGCTACATACCAAATATCTAAGCTCTAGGCCATGCGGTTTCTGACAAGAAGATTTTTTAAATTTTCCTATATAAGCCTATATAAATCAAATGACCCCCGGGAAATAATTTGAACAATTTGGTAGAGGTTCACTAGACAATGCTACACACTAAATATCTAAGCTCTAGGCATTGTAGTTTCTGACAAGAAGATTTTTAAAATTTCCCCATATAAGTCCATGTAAAATCAAGTGACCCCTGGGGCGGGGCCAATTTTGACCCTAGGGCAATAATTTGAACAAACTTGGTAGAGGTCCACTAGACAATGCTACACACCAAATATCTAAGCTCTAGGCCCTGTGGTTTTGGACAAGAAGATTTTTAAAGTTTTTCCTATTGGTTGCCATGGCAACCAGAGTTTTTAATGAAATTGAATTTTTTGAACAACTTTGGTAGAGCTTCATGCAAGGAACATCCCTGTGAAGTTTCGTTGAAATTGGCCAGTTGGTTAAGAAGGAGATGTTGTTTAAAGCAATTGTTGACGCACTGACACACACATGCACGGACGATGGACATCTGGTGAGCTACAAATGATCCTTCAGTTGAAATTCTGATGGTCAATATAAAGGGTTTTGCAATTTTTCAGGGTCAAAACCCCTAACAAAGGGTCTAATGGAACCCCTGAGTAATACAATGCATTTGAGTGAAAAAGGAAAAGAAATAAGTGATAAGATTAAAATAAAAAAATCTTACATGTTTTAGATTGTCCAGGATCTAACCTCATGTCACAAAAGAGTATTTTTGGCTTCGTTGACAAAACAGTCATTCCTCGCTCTCCCTTACTGGGTACAAACGATGTGTCACAACCTACAATTCAATAATACTGAACATTTGTACAAAATAAATAAATAACAATATTTTGACTGTCATAATAAGATTAAAAGCTGATTTATTCCAATTTCTATAAGTACCATTCAATGATCTATTTATGTAGAAGAACGTCAGTCAAATAAATTGTTTTTATATTATAACAGTGTTTGAACTAATTTTTTAAAGCACTAGCCAGAACTATAAGTGGACTATTGAAAATAGATAATTTACCATTAGCCCGAATACACAATTTAGGATCAGTTCACTAGCCCGAATAGAAATTTACTGGTCCGAGGGCCAGTGGGTTAGCGTGAAGACTGGTTTTATATGCAGCAATGTCAATAAGGCTTTAAATGTTGTGTAAAACATTCCAAAAAGATAAACATTGCAACAATCAGTAAGTTACTACAACAAATAGCATTTGAAAGCCAAAAAAAACAAGAAGTGTTTGTGAAACACGGATGCCCCTTAAAGGTCAACTGGAAAGTATGACTTTGACCTTTGACCTAAAAATCGATAGGGGTCATCGTCATGTGATGCCCAACCTCCCAACCAAATCTGAGGAGCTTAAGCCAAATAGTTCTCTAGTTATTGCCAGGACAAGGTCTGGTTACTGATGGACAGACCGATCTTCTGACACATGCAAAGCAATATACGGTTTATCCCCTTTTTCCAAAAGTGGGCATAATTAATTACTTTTAACAACAATATAAAACATGATAACAATTGAGTTACATACTAGATGATGATGCATCTTCAGTAGACATATGTTCTGTCCTTGGTAGGTATACACGGCTATCACTCACTGAACATTGACAATGGATCTGGGCACTCGCCCAAGATAAGCTGTCAGGACCATTCCTAGTAAATATCAATTAAGTATCAGTGTCTGTGTAATAAAATAACAGCAAACTTAATTCATAAACAGCAATGATCACTCACTAGTAAACTTATGACAATAAAATGAAACTTACCTCAAAATTGTACAAATTTACAATGAGAATGTAACAGATTTAAGTTGTTTCGATTCCAGTGCATAATGGTTATTTCTAACACAGGCTTATTTTCATTAATTACTGCCTCATTCTGAAACAAGAGGGTCATGATGGCCCTATAATCGCTCACCAGAATTCAATTTAAATAAGACAAGAGCGGCGCAAGCGGTGCCAACGCTCGTCTGTTCACCGCCTCAGTGAGACATATCCACCTATGAAGTTTCATGCTGCTACCTCTTATAGTTTCTGAGTTAAGAGCTACATTAAAGTTTTGGCATAGATGCAAACGACGTAGTGATTACAAATTAGCTACTTTTTCTTCGAAAACAGCCCAGCTAGAAATTATTATGACATTTATCTTAACTAAACACAATTTTCAAGAATGTGTTATATTGGATGTCAGACGCTATGTACCATTGCCTTGCCTAAATGTACCAGGACTTGAAGTTCCACTTAGTTAAGTTACAACATAACTACAACACTACACTACAACATAATGATACATAGGGGAAACTTTATTTGAATAGCAAATGATAATTATTGTATATTAATTAAAATTAATTCGTTATTTTACTAGATATAAACCATTGATTTTTAGCACTATACTTTAAATTGAACTTTATTGTAGCAAGTTTATAGCTTGCCACAGCTATACTGTTAGCTTTCAAATGAGAGGTGTTAGCAGTTTTTAAAGATAGATCATGTTTTAAGTCTCATTAATACAAGTTTACGAATGTTTTAGCTGAAATATTAAATTTAAGCTGCTACAAGGTGATGTTCACACCTATCGGTAATTATCACCTTTCAAGGTACTGTCCCATTTGAACAATAGACACATACAATATAATATATATACACTGTAATATATGTATGGTACATGAAGGCACTGGTACATTAAGACAATGGTACATTACATCCTGCACTCGCTACATTTACACTTGTATACTTACTGTACAGGGCCATTATTTTTAAAAGTTATATCACATTTTAATGTTTCCCCAGCAAGGAATACAGTTCCCCTGTTCAATATAGCAGTTACATCAATCATCTTCAAGCAACTTTAAAATTGTATTCTCTAAATCATGAGGAATATTTTCTTCTTCCAAATCCTGAAATAAAATTAAAAAATATGTAATAGAAGGAAAAGAATGTTCCCAATGTGGGGCTCAAACCCGCGACCTCCTGCATGCGAGTCAGATGCTTTACCAACTAAGCTAATCGGGCTGGTGAGTATCCCAGTCAATTTATAATACAATTACATACATTTGTATATACAACACTGCTACATTCCTCCTTCCTTTTTATTCAAAGTAATTAATCGCGACAACCACAAGTGATTTTGACTAAACCAGCCTTAGCTTAACCTTGCTCTAGGATTCCAAGGCTAGTTTCACACTCACGGCACCAAATGTAATAGGAGGAGGAAAATAGTGTACCCGATTTGGGGCTCGAACCTGTGACCTCCTGCTTGCAAGTCAGATGCTCCAGTTACAAATTAGACTAATTTGGAGGCTGAGCAGTGTAATAATGATAGCCAGTCAGTAAGCTATGCATCCGAACGATAGAAAAATGTATCTATTCTAAATGAATAGTAAACTATTCTAAATGAATAGTAAAGGAGCAGTTTTTATTTTAAACTAGACCCTCTTTCAGCGAGAGGTTACAGTGACCTAAACCACACGATCATGGAGGCGGGTAGCAAAATTAAGACCTTTGAACTCTATCGGTAACATTGACATTGGTGTTACTGGCATGGGAGTTACGCACAACACATTTTCTAATGATGGTTAACATTTTAAGTTCTAACAAAATCCAACAATGCCAATGAATGACATTAAGTTACAGAACAGAAATGATTCGTCACAGAAAGACAGATAAAGTGACCCCTACTTAGTATGTATAGTTCACCATGCAAGACAGTGCTCCAAAGAGAATCTCTTTAATTTGTCCCGTTTTGTATAGCTATAGAGCTACTACTAAAAATTACTTCTAAAGGACTTCCAGATTTCGCGATGGCTCGTTCCATTGAATTCTGAACGCCAAAGCTCACATATAAACATACCTTATCAGTTACAGAGTACAGATTCATTCATATGTCATGCTATAAATGTAAAAACGTAGAAATATAAAGTAAACACGACAGCAAATTAGTGTTTCTTCTTCTGACTTATTCCCCTTGTTAGAGTTCGATATAAAATCAAATTTCCGTCCGTGCTGAGAACGGAATTTTAAGCAAAACACACAAAAATATTGGTGAATAAATGTGTCTCTTTGGGGATACAGTTATACTGAGTTAAAGTTATTGCAATGGAATGAATTAGACAAAAAAGGAACTTGTTAGTTCGAGTTACAGTCTTACATTAATAGCATACTGAGATACCGATTTTACCAATAAAGTGTATTATCTATCATCGTTCAATAGATTTAATAAACACAGCACAAAAATCAAACGACCAAACGAATATCTCCTTTATTTCATGTAATTTGGTAACATAAAATTACACACGATGTAGAATGTGGTCAGTTTTTTTCTTTGATTCAAATTAGGTCGAAATCACTGAGGGCGAAACCATTGCAGACGACATAAAATTAGATAGATCTATACAGTATTTGCCATGAAAATGAGACTAATCGATGTTAGAATAAGAATACTGACACTTATTTCAATAGACAATTATTTATTTATTTTAGTCTGATATAAAACAACGATTACTAATAGAGCTGGGACGAGTACTCGAGTACCCGGGTATCGGGTCGAGTAATGCTACTACCCGGGTACAAAATTATTACCCGGGTACCCTTGAAGTAGAACACTCCATAATAAACTCGTTTTGATGTTTTAGCGAAAAAAAACTTATTTGATTAGACCTAATTATATGTTTTTGTCAACCTTACCGAGCAATACTTAAGACATCTGTGGCCGATTTCAATATAATATTTAACTTACCAACGAATACTCATCCTGTATTCATTTTTTATGATTAATGTGCTGCTCCGACGAGTATGAATTATTGTTCTAATGGTCAAAATATTAACACAGATTTTTCTATCCATTTGTTTGCAATACAGTCTAAACTTTTAATTAACTCCATCAGTATTTATATATGTAACTAGCAGTTTACCGCAAGTAAAATCTTCGCACGTACATGTATATTTACCGTTATTTAACCCAATTTTCATTAGTAACGGTTGGCAAATTTGGGAGCCTGGGATGGGAAGGCTAGTAAAGTAAGGGACTAGAATCCTGAACGTTTCCAGTAACGCCAGGCTCTGACTTTACGAACACAGGTGGTGGCACACGTACATTGGAAGACTTGGAGTCGGACACATGTAACTTTGTTCTGCTATATATGTATTTATTAGGGCTGGGAATTTTATTCGAATATTTGGAACTTCGACGAATATTCGATCATGAAAAACGAATTCGAATATTCGAAAAAAATAATATGAAATTTCAACGTCTCGAGCCAGTTTGAGTAGCAAAAAATGTTTAAAATACTATTTATTCAACTCAAGGTCGCAGATATTGCATTTTGTCATCTGTTTATCGCTAAGGAGCGTGAGTTATTGCCGAACTTTGCCGGCTTTTTGTGCAGTTTGGTTGTTTGCCAATCTATTTAAGTAATATATAGTGACAGGATGCAGGAATGATAACTCTTTTGAGATGAATAGGGGTACTCGGGTACTCGCGGGTAATATGGTCACGGGTACCCGGGTACAAATTTTCTACCCGTCCCAGCTCTAATTACTAAATGCAGTCAGCCAACACTTGTCATGACTAGAACAATTTTTTCGCCATAGCTCTACATGCCCTACTCATAGGTGTACTTCGAAATGCGCGCATACACATCGTGCCATATTTGCATTTTAAGTGCATCTTAAATAACGTGAGCGTCGCGGTTTTGACAAACATTAATGTTTTCCATTGAAAGCTAACTGCTAAACAGTTTAGCTAACTGCAGACATCATTAAAAAAATGGTCAAAGGGAAGTAACTCTCCCTTTGTTAATTCAATGATGGTCTCCGTTCAACTCGAGCTGTACAGAACCCTTTGGTGCACTGCAACATGGAACGGAAACCAGTTTTTGTCATACAGATAATTGTTTTTCTCAGTCTGTAGTGTCAACCGCTTGCTTTTAACAATCTCCGGATGATGTGGACTGATCAATATCTACCAGAAGGATGAAAATCCTACTGGTTCCACTATTTATCTGAAGACTGAAACCAGCGCTTTCGGAAGTTATCGTCTATGTCGTAGTAAGCCGAAATTTACTTACGGAAATTGCCGCGTTTCCCCGATTGAGGCTTAATATGGAGTTGTTTCCCCTTGACTTATAAATAGTTATCTAAATATTTGAGTTACATCCCTTGGATGAAAAAGTAGCTTATTTTCTGGTTTCCAGTTGATCTCTAAATAAGGAACCAGCAAAAAGAAAAAATAATCTCTAAGTAAATAAAAAATCAGTATTTTTTGTGGTGTTGGTCAATCACTTACCAGGGGTATAGCTATTCACTCTAGTTGATTTAAAATTTACCGCCTTCAAAACGTTTCTTGTCGTCTGCTTATCTAAATCCGGTGAGTTTTATCGATGATAAGGTGAACCCTACCGCCATCACGTGGATTCTGTTATTTATATAGTAACCATGGTTTTTGTAAATATACAAATTAAGTATATATTATAGTGTTCAGCCTAACTGTTCTATTGAAATTATAAATGTCGACGGGAGCGAAGATAATATCCTGCTTAGTGGGCGGAATTATTTGGCCATTTTACTATCCAATGTTATAGGTCTTTCTAGGCGCGTGAACACATATCGATTACACCTTCGCCAAGTCTTTTAGTCAGCGAGTGCTGCCCGCTAGTGTGTAGTCGGTATCACAGGAAGCGCACGTAGCACGTTGCAGTGATAGTGTATAATGGTTATTGTAAAATAGCAACACCATTACACACTATCCTTGCAACGTGCTAGCCTCATATAAACTGCGCAGGAATGTGATTTTTTTTGCACGAAGCCAGGTGAAGCCACTAAATAATCAGCTATTTCTATAGAAATTTTGATGAAGTTCACATCGTTCAAAAAAATATTTCGGATTAGATTTATTAGGTATTTTTCACATTTTCTGAAAGTTGAAAGCTTTATCTTTAACATGTTACAACAATTATATTATTTTCTCCTTAATTTGATACATAGATTTAAGAATCCCTAGGCCCGTATAACGTACTTTTTCTCTTATTTATAGCACTAGGGCCGGGGAATACACTTTACATGTAGGACCAATTTTTTCAACACTGAGTGGGTAGAAAATAAGAATGATTAAAATATGGCGGAATCATAACATGACAGTGAACCTATTTTGGCAAAATCTTCGAGATTGTGTCATCTGCACTTGAAATTCTTGAGCAAAAATGAAAGAAATGGTAGGAGGTTGTTGTGTTTGTTCTGATGAGCGAGGATGGGCTGAGAATCCCCTTGTATATTGTGACGGACACGGTTGTAATGTAGCCGTCCACCAAGGTTAGTGTGACCATAAACCGCTCGCGAAAATAGATGTTTGTTTACGTTTTTCATTAGTTGGAATCACTGTCTTCACTATGACACAATATATTTAGATCGCTGAAATATTTTGTTTTGTAATTTTACGTTACTTGTGTTTATAGCAAAACACACATTCCAAGCTATCGTCTATTTTCTAAAATAGCTGAACCTAGTGAGTAGTGTCTTTCGTTTGGAACTGTATAGGAGGAAAATAATCTTAACTGATGCGGGGTTCGAAGCCGCAACCTCCTGCTTGCACATCCAGGGTTCTCAATAAGTTTGTTGTCAACAGGCCCAAAGCTAGACTAACAGGCCTGCAAGTATCTCTGAAAAATTTACTGGACCTTCGGACCACTGACTTTAAATTTACAGGACCGTTAGCCATTTTGGTGGACTCGTGTCCTTTTCCATAAAAAAAAGATGCGTCTCTGTTTTAGGTACTGATACATTCTGAATATAAGCCTTTCCAAATTTTAGCACTGTTACCACCAGGGCAAAGTCTATAAGTATAATGAACCCTTAATCAGGTCATGCTCTGCATGTGATATGGAATGAATGTGCCTAAGTTGCTCAGGAGTAGTCAGTATAAATGAATGGTAACTCAATGCGTGATGCCGTCTATAATATTATGATCATATATAATTGTAGTTTATCCACAAAATCATACCTCATTCTGGTATTATTTTACGCCTTTTTTGCAGCATGTTATGGAATTATTCAAGTGCCAACTGGACCTTGGTTTTGTAGAAAATGTGAATCACAAGAGAGAGCTGCACGGGTTGTAAGTATAATACCGTCATTTCCTTAAATCAATATCACACTGTTAGTAAAACTAAGTAAATTCTCAGTCTGTTAGAATTTCGTGAGTAGGTCGGAGCACTCCAAACTAACTTATAATTTTTATTTTCAGCCTTGTTAGTGGCTTATCACTCTGACTGACAAGTGTCTGAGCTTTGCTATTGTTGCAAATGATGTTATAAAAATCATTTTAAAAGTTTAGAATGCCATCAGTATATAATCATTTTATGTATTTTCTAGAGGTGTGAACTATGTCCACTGAAAGATGGTGCTCTCAAGAGAACTGATAATGGCGGTATGTTTTTAAAACACAATTGATATTAATTTTCTTAAGACTTTATGCAAGTTTTTCTTTGTAAGAAATTTTGATATGAAGTAATTCATTGTATCTAGTGCCAATAGGAAAGTTTTATATGGTATATGGTTTATTGGCTGACTGCCAACCAGTCAACCAAGTTGTCATTACCCCATACATCCGAGTCTCTCTGTCTCTCAGAGTCTCTGTCACAACACCTTCATCCTGCACAGATAATATTCTTGAAAGTATTTTGTTTTCAATTATTTAACTGATGCAACTTTCTATTTTCTGTATATATATAGATATTTATACTGCCATTTGTTTTATTGATGTATCTTGAAAATCAGTCAACCTTTTCCCAATCGCTGAAAATTGCGCTTGAATTTCCCAAAAGAAAAGGCTAAGGCCGCAGGGTTTTTTCTTGGTATTTTGGGAATATGACCCATACCCTTGGGATTGGGAATTTTCGCTGTGTTTTAATAAAAATTGGGGAAAAATGTATAACTACAATTTTTGCAATGTTCAACTTATTCTCTCCCATAGAACAGTAGAAGAATAAGGTATTTACTACCAATAGTGATGTTAATGAACTTATATAATTAATTTTTTTTTATTGGGAATTTTTGTCTGTGAATTGGGAAAAAAATATACTATTTTCCATTGGGAATATGACCGAATTTCGGCTATAAAATCGCCCCAAAAAAATCCCTGGGCCCCTTCCCAATTTCTGGAAAAAAGGTCCTGCAGTGTATATTCCCAAAACAACAGTCTTGGATTTTTTATGTTACAACATTAAATAAAGATGAAGTTGTTTTTTTTGTTATCTTCAAATCATGTCTGAGCAGCTCTTGGTTACTGTATGCTCATTTATTACTGTTTCAGTGAGATAAATACAGTTTTTCAACATGTTTCAGTTATATACGGCGACCTGTTCACCTTACCAGTTTCTTGGGACTGTATTCTAATTAGTACTTACACTGTTACAGTAGGGCAGTAACTACTCACCATATGACATGCTGTGACCTGAAATCGAACTCAGATCACTAGGTTACAAGTCCAGCGATCTAACACTGGACCATGGCTGCTACTCTTACTGAATGCTTGTTGCTTGTTTTCATGTATATTATATATACTTATACTGGTTCATAAAACTTCTTTTCAGGCTGGTGTCATGTTGTGTGCGGATTATTTATTCCAGAAGCCTGGTTCGCTAATGTGCAAACAATGGAACCAATTATGTTAAAAAATGTACCTCCGGATAGATTTAATAGAGTGAGTTATGTTCGCAACTGAGAATCATATTACAGTATTTAGATGTTTTATTGCTCTGTGATAATCATTTGGTGTTGATATTTGTCTTTTTATGACTTCTAGACTATTTATGTAATTTTTAAAAGATTATATTATGTATATCTGATATCTTCAGTTCAGTCCAACCTGTGAATACATGGGAATGACATATTTTTAATATGGTCTTTATGCACAGGGTGGCCTTTATTAGTAGGTGACTACAAACACAAGTTTTACTTTACTTATTATCACCAAAAAAAACAAGTACACATACAAATTGGTTCAGTATCAACTCAGTGATTTTTTTCCAAAATTTTCTCACTACCCATTCCCATCAAAGGGGGAAATTTAGCGCGACAAATTCCAAAAGGGAAATACATAATAACATCTATTTCTATTGAATATGTGATTATTTAGTTGTTTAAATCATAAATGTAAATAATACTACACTGTAATTCACAGTAATTGGTGACAATGGTGTGAAAACTGTTATATTTTTCTTTTTTATATGATCATGAGGAGAACACTTCTTTTTAGGGGAAAATTCTGGCCATTTTAGGGGGAAAATGGAGGAAATTTTACTAGGGGAAACTGCCCATATACGACAGTATATATAGCAGGAAAAAATCACTGCAACTTGTTTGTACAAATGATAATGTACTTAGTCTATATTGGTCAAGTTAATGCACTGTGTATTCTTAATGTTTCAGATGTGTTACATATGTGAAGAGAATGGCAAAGAACTGTCAAAGGCATCCACTGGCGCTTGTATGCCTTGTAACAGAAATGGATGTAAACTTAACTTTCATGCTACCTGGTAATTCAATGCGACATTTATTTATGCTTCAATCTGTCATATATATTTTCCTATATTCTTATTTTTCGTTTTTTTTCCTTCAATGCAAGGGCCGTTAACAGGCGTCTTCAGGAGAATTATTTAAATCATGCAGTTTTCTGCTCAAATTCAATTTACATCAAGTGTTTTCTTCCCCTTTTGCAAAAAGTATGTGTTATTTTCGACAAGGCTCCTTTCCCTACCTGTGAAAAAAGTCCTGTTTTTAGAAATTTCATCCTCTTCATTTGTTTAAGTCTCAGAAGAACGTCTCTTTATCTGTGTGATTGTACATAGTTAACAATAGAGTCGTCAATGCATGGCATGTTGCCAACATCAGTAAGGCAGCGAAAAGTGTATATATACTGGTAATGGTATGCTGTACAAATTTCATAAAATTACAAAATTTCTTAATCATTTATGGTAACAATTGTAGTGTGTTTATTCACTGAAAATATCTAATATTTCTGTCTTTCAGTGCTCAAGCCAATGGTTTCCTGTGTGAAGAATCTGGTAGCTATGGTAACAATGTGAAATATTGCGGATATTGTAATCATCATTACAAAAAACTGGTGAGGTGTTTTTCTAGATCGCTGTTATTAAATTTAATAGATTTATGGTATTTGATTCTAACAATACTTAGTGGTGTGTATCTAAAATCTTTCATGTTTTCCCTTCACTGTTTTCCAGAAAAAGGACTCAAATATAAAAACCATTCCAGCTTTTAAGCCAATCCCCGCAGACAATGCTACCCCTGATTCTACTCCTGAAAAGTCCAGTAATGTAAGTATATTGTGTTATATGAGCTGGGAATACATCAGAGAAATATTCAGTCTTCACGAAAAACTTCTTTAAGCGCTGGACATTTGGTCCTGAGAAAATGCAAACTTTACTGGACTTAATGAACTTTCAGTGGACGCACAAAATTTCTTATAATTTGGCAAAAACAAATTTTTAAAGACTGATTAAAAGATTTCAGTTTTTGTTCTGAAACATGGTAAAATCATCACTAAAAAAATAACTGGACTGAATATTGTCATGTTGTATTATCTTAAATCCTTTTCTATACCCCAATGACCCACCTCAGTGGTCCAGTTGTTAAGGTCGCTGACTTCAAATCACTGTAACCTCTCACTGATAGAGGGTCAAGGGTTTGAGCCCCACTACCGACCATGTCTCTTTATGTGAAAAAGTAGGCAGTTGCTCTTCCCAGGAACGATGGTTAGGTGAAAAATCTGCCTCATATGACTCTGACTGTTGAAAAGGGGTGTAAAACTCGATATAAACAAAAAAACATCAAAATCTATACCAAGGATGATATACAGTTTTATTCAGATGGAATATTTTTCATAAATTCTTCAAAAATGATGCCCTAACAATATAATATTATTATCATATTGACAACAGGACTGGACAAATATATTTCATGTCACTCATCCTGCTGGACACCCAGCTTAGAGTTTTAAGTAGTTCTGCAAGATTTGCAGAGTCAATTTCTACTCATAATTATCAGGGCTCGAATTTAACTTTTTTTGCCACTGGCAATTTTTTGCTAGTACACAAAATTTCAACTAGCAAAATTTGAAATCCACTAGCAATTTTTTCACAAAACTTTTTTTTAGAAATATTCATGTTATAACAAAATAGATTGTATTTTATGTACATGTAATTGTATTGCATAAAAAAATAAAGTTTAATATTTATATTACGACACTTTCAGTTTCACTTGCTAGAAAATGCAGATGGTTTTAAAATGAACTAGCACAATCCATTTTTGACTAGCATTTTGCTAGTTTGCTAGTGTTAATTTCGAACCCTGAATTATGAGCAGGAGAGTTGATTTGGTGAGCTCTGGGCAATGATACCCTTTAACATCTATTGTTTGTAAGTTTGTGAAATGGTTTATGCGTCAACCATGATTACATTATTTACACAATATTCTGCTTATTCAGCATTTATTGATTGACCTTTGAACATTGATGTAACATGACTTCTTCATTTTCCCTAGGAACCCAAAGTGAACATTTCTGCTGAACATAAAAATCGTGAATCCTTTGCGGCTCGTCAGTTATCTGGTTTGACAGGACCTCCATTTGATCCAAAGGGCCGAGAAACTATGACCAGTTTGAGGGCACAGTCTAACAAAGCGGGAAATCTATCACTTTCACATAGGTCGATGAACCCGTCATCACAGTCAACAAAATCTGGGGGCCATGTTAATCATACAAACAGTAAAAATGATGTTGAAACTAAAGTACCCGGTAAGTTAACATAAAAATGATGAAAAAATATTTTGTATGCATTTTTAATTGTTGTGTGATTTTGTTAAAGTTGTTAGCACTGATAGCAATTACTAGGTAAATCTGCTTTTGTTTATGAAATCAGTAAATGTAATCTATATGTGCATTGAGAGAAATTTACCACAAACCTGTTCCTTCACATGGGTTGTGACATGCATACAAACTGTTTTAACTCTAGATATCAAATAATGTCATGTGCGTTTTAGTCAATTGTACAGACCATTTAGAGATGTCATATATATTGTATGTCAAATATTTTAGACACAAAAAGTCAAGACAAAGTGACATCATCATCAGTATTTGTATCAACGTCGTCATCAACATCTTCATCATCATCGTCGTCTACTATGATTACAACAGTAGCTGAGCACAAAATGATGCCAGACACCATGTTTAACTCACCAGATTCTGGTAAATTATTCTCGCCTCTGACAGATGGTCAGACATCAGTCACAGTACCTCCTGTTACAACTCATGTAAGTTGATACAGTATTTTTTTTTCTGAATCTATTTCTTGCATGTGTTTAATTTAGTCAAACCTGTAACAAAGGCCACTCTTGGATAGACATATTGTGGCATTTATTTTAGGAGTTTTTCACCTTCTATAACAGAGGCCTAGGCCTTTTCCAATTGAAAGCTTCTTTAAAATTATGCAGTTTTCCCAAAAAATCCTAACTTACGCCAACTATTTTATTTCCCAAGTCAGCAATTTTAGTGATAATTCTTTCCAAAATCAACAGATTAAGGCCTTTTCCCAATGAAGAAAGAAAAACTCCTGTATTTGCAGATGGCCTTTATTCAGGAGTTATTTTGTTTAAAATGACAAATTATGTTTTTTAAAAGAATGGTCTTTTTTTGGAGGTGACTACTTACATAGGTTTGACTATATCTGACTCCGGGAAGGAATGTCATATGTTCTGTGTAGTTAGGCCATGTTTCTTGTCATAAAATGTGAATGTTTTGAAAAAAGAAATTATGCTGGGACTTGACTTTAGTTGATTTTCCATCATAATGCGAAACAGTGTCATAATATGAATACTTTGTATAAAAGACATTTGTTTGTCTGTCAGTTTGTTTGTACCAAACTTTAACCTTGCCTATAAAATCATAATATCCTTCCACCTACAATACAGGGATTTTTTTGAGGCGATTTTATAGCCGAAATTCGGTCATATTCCCAATGGAAAATAGTATCTTTTTTTCCCAATTCACAGACAGAAATTCCCAACCCCCCCCCAAAAAAAAAAAAAAAAAAAAATTTAAATTTTGTAAGTTCATTAACATCACTATTAGTAGTAAATACCTTATTCTGCTATCATTCTATGGGAGAATAAGTATAATAAGTTGAACATTGCAAGAATTGTAGTTATGCATTTTTTCCCAATTTTGATTAAAACACCGCGAAAATTCCCAATGTCAAGGGTATGGGTCATATTCCCAAAATACCGAGAAAAAACCCTGCAATAATCAAACTTCTTATTTTGGTTCCTCATGACAACCTCTACAGGACCTGTGCATTTTCAGGTCAGAGGTCATGGTCACTGGGCATTGTGTTTAAAAAAAACACATTTTGTTTTCTATGGGGAGAATTGCAATATTCTAACAATGTCATTTGATGCATAAGATTTACTTTAATTTTTATATCCCCACAAGCGAAGTTTAAGAGGGGGTATATTGGAGTCACTCTGTCGGTCGGTCCGTCCGCATAAATTTTGTGGAGCGAACTACTTTACATTCTTCAAGCAATTGCAATGAAACTTGAAATATGTTATCACCATGAAGTGTAGATGTGCAAGACAAGACACACAATTTTCATGCCCAGCGATTCACTCATTGCAGAGTTATGTCCCCTTGAACTTAGCCATATAGTGTACTGTTGCATTCTTAGTGTCAAACTCAAAGCGGCAGTGGGGGTATTAGTCACCTCTATGACAGCTCTAGTTACAGTTTTGAACAACTATATTTGAAGGAAGTAAGTAGTTTGGGATTCAAAATGAAGAGGTTTGTGGTATATCTGGAGGTGGTCTTACTTTAACTGTCATATTGATTGTGTTACAGGTTGCATTCCCTACATCATTAGATGGCATGATATCTAGTATGGTAAACAGTAATGCATCCACCCCCTCGACAGATAATGAATCTCATGTTGTTCGTCCTCGTAAAACAAGAGCAGGGTAAATATTGTACAACGTTCCCATATTATAAAATAATCTAAACCTTGCCAATATTCTAAATGTAGTTTAGTAATCATATGAAATTTTTTTTCTAGTTTTTTATTACATTATTATTTAACATTACCTTAATTCATGGTCAGATGATCTTATTAAAACATGAAGATTCAATAAATGCAGTTTAAACATTGTTTATCTTGAATGTCTGTATCCTGTGTTACATTTTTCTAAATAATATACAACATTGATTTTAGTGTGGCTGTGGTCCAGTGATTAGTGTGCCGCAGGGTTCTCAATAGCAACACGCCACAGGTCCATTTAGCGGCTTAGAAATGAGTTTTGGCCAGTTAGAAATCTCCAAAGTTTTAAAAAATATTGCTGGAAAAATACCTGTACCCCCTAGCAGGTCTGTTAGTGTAGCTTTCGGGCCTGTTGGCCGCAAACTTACCGAGAACCCTGGTGCCAGACTTATAACCCGGCGATCCAGGCTTATATCCCAGGCAGGGCAGGTCATACCCTTTGAAAATTCGACTAAAAGTCAATTTTCCTCCATGTATGGAGAAATTGCCGGCTTCTTGTGAAAGGGTACATGTAAGTCAGTACTGGTTAGAATACTGTCCAGGAACACTGGTCAGGTGAAACAGCCGCTGTATATAACTGAATTATCATTGAAAAATGACGTTAAACCTCTGGATTTCAGTGTATTTTTCATGGTTTAATACTTTTCATTGTAGTTCTCTTGATAAGGATAAAAAGTCACGTCGAGGGAAGACAGGGTTATCATCTCGACACGGATCAATGAAATCTTCAATCAGTGAAGATAATGAGGAATCTCCACCTTTAAGTAAACGGACGAGAAAGAAATCAGAAAGTAGCGTAATGACGACTGCCAGCACCACTGTCTCTGTGATTAATAATGTATCCTCAACCATTGCAACCTCAACTACCACCACCACACTGGGGTAACTTTTTTGTTGTTTTTAATGAGTTTTACACCCCTTTTCAACAGTCAGAGTCGTATGAGGCGTCAGTTCACCTAACCATTGTTTCTGGGAAGAACTGATACTAGACTCCCATCCTCTGTAAGCAACTGACTACTTTCTCGTATAAAGTGACATGGTCGGTAGCTGGGCTTGAAGTTATGGCCCTCTATCAGTGAGAGGTTACATTGATTTGAAATCAGCAACCTTAACCACTCGACCACAGAGGCGGGTCACTGGGGTTACACTCATATTTTATACATGTAGTTAATTGTTTACCTTTCATATAACAATGGATTATAATACAATGATAATATGGTTGAAACTTGTTATGTCGAAGTTTAGGGAACTTGGAAAAATTGTGCGTTATAAACAAACTTCAATATATAAAGAATTGAAGAAATTCACTGTCTGCGACATAATTGGTTTGACATAGATGGTCATTATTATTTTGTTATAAATAAAAAGAAGGCCCTTATTTCAAAGGTGCTGTTAACACAGGTTTGACTGTGTAATAATTTCGGCATCTTGTACAAATTTGTTCTATTAATCTCACTTGACAATGTGTTTGTTAGAATGTTTTGTGGATGTATGTCTGTCTGAACTTACATTGGCATTCAGGGTTTTATTCTCCCTTCATTGGAAAAAGGCCTTAGCCTGTTGATTTTGGGGAGAATTATCGCTAAAATGGCTGATTTGGGAAATCAAAAGCTGATGTAACAGTAAGTTAGGATTTTTGGGAAAATTGCGTAATTTTAATGAAATTTACAGTTGGGAATAGGCTTTAGATAGGCCCCTGTTATATAGAAGGTAAAACACCCCTGGCATTTGCATTGTATTGTATACTCTTGTAGTGAATAGTGTGTAAAATATTGCTCTTGTTTTATTCAGACCACAGAACCCTAACGTGTTTGGTGGAGAGCCTCATTTTCCAAACCCTATTTCCAGAACACCTTTTTCCCATGGTATGTGTCATGTTTTTAATAACTTATGGTGATTTAGTTTATGTCATATGGTTAAAATTTATGCTGATGATGCAAATAATTTAATAGATCTTGAATTCTTAATAACATGATAAATTTAACCATATTATCAAATCTATGAATCTAAAAATGCAACATTGAAGATTTTCCTATGAAGAGTACTAGTAGCTAATGCAATTATTTTGTATTTAATTTAATATGATTTATTGTTACTATACATCAACAGTGTCTGTGATATGTAAGGATGTATTTTTATATCATTATTTGTATACAGTCACAGTCAGACTGTTAGCTTTATGCAAATAAATGAGATTTTCACTGTATCATGAGTACGCCTAGACATTGGATGTTAAGTCCTCAGTTTATTATATTAGGCTTATGTTTACTCATTGGGCTGAAAATAGAAATAATTTTCTTTGGAGTGCTCCTACCTACTCACAAAAATTCTAGCAAATAACAAAAATATTTTTTTGGGGCATTAAAAAATCCCTACCTACCCAGTACCCAGTGCTAAAAACCTGGGTCGTAGCACTCCAAACAAAATTATTTCTATTTTCAGCCTTGGTTTGCATTATATAATAATATATGCTAACTGAATGACCATTATGATATAATGGCTCGACAACTAAATGACCAATATTATATACTTTTACTTTTCATTTTAGTAGAGACGGCTACCCTTCATTCTAATTTACCTAAAGTAGAATCTGGTCTTATACAGAGTACCAGTCAGATCTCATCTCTCCTATCATCAGGTAAATATAAATCAGGGGTCACATTTAGCCCTTAAAATGGCATTTTCACTCTTGATATTAGCAAAATTAAACTTCTCGCTCTTGAGAATTTGTGCTAAAAGAGTGAAATTTACTGTTATATTAATAGGAACTTTTTATTGACTTCAAATTAGTATCTGCCTAGGGTCGCTTTTGACCCTCAACTTTCATTGTCTTGTGAACAAACACCCTGTTATAGAATACTGATTTTCATTTTGTACTTCACTTAAAATTTTCACATGGTGCCAGATGTCATTATTTTCTATAATAAATCAAACTTGTTTATTGGAAAAACTTCACTGAAATGATTTTACAATAATTTGTATGTCAATTGAATTACTCAGCTGGATTGTAGTTTATGCAACCATTTAATTTATTCTATACAGGTATCCCAAGTATTGAAAAACTCAGTAATGGATCATTGTTAGGACCCCCTAGACCATTTAATTCTTCGATGCTTGGTATGGAATCAAAATTAAGGTATTAGATTGTTTATAATGCTTCCTATTTCAATAACATTGTTGACTGTGAAGTCTTTCAGTCATGGCCATGGTCACTGGGTTAGTGGGCTGGGTTTGTTACAGTAACTGACACAGGTTCAAAGCCTGGTTGTGACAGGTCATACCCTTCTGTGGAATTTGACAAAACTGTCGATTTCCCTCCTCCATATTTTGAGAAGTTGTTGAATGGTAAGTTAGTACTGGTTTGTTCCGGAATACTGGTTAGTTGAATTTGTCGCTGTATATAATTGAAATATTATTAAAAATGGTATTAAACTGAAAAAAAAATAAAGTGAAGTCTGTCACTTTCTGTATCAGTTGTAACATTTTGTAGTTAATCTAATTAGTTACATTCTCTCCAGTTTGTATATCAGTGAAGTGTGATTTAATTACCGTCTTAGAAATGTCGGCAGTGTTAAAAAAGTTGAGTTATTTTTAATTTGCTCATTCCCCAATACTTTCAGCTTTGAAGGTGGCTAATTAAATTAAAGAGTGACAATATTCGGGATATGACCTGCATTCCAGATCTATCTGTCCTGAAAGATCTATGATTTCTGAACAAACTAAAAGTTATTTGATGAAAATATCTCAAGAAATGGCAAAGTTACGTAATCTGTTGTGAAGGATTTCCTTCAAAACAAACAGTTAAATGTGGAAACAATGTGGCTGATGGCCTCTTGTTTGGTAAAATAACGTTGGCATATGATTTTCAGGATTTTTAATTTAGCTCTATTGACACCCCTGTTAATTAGAAATATATGAAACAAATATTTGTTGCAGAATATCTTCAATAGTACCGTTGTATCAGATTTGTATCTTGAGAACCTTGGACTGATATTGATATTAATATGCACTATATATTACAGTGAGACACCGTGTAATATGGAAGAACTACTTGAACGTCAGTGGGAACAAGGATCCAATTTCCTTATGGAACAAGGACAACATTTTGACAGTACGTGACTATCAGATGTTTTCCTCATTTCTTTTCTGTACTTCTCGTTCTTCACAGGGTTAACATCAGGGTATTTTTCACAGGTTGGGGAAGGGGCCTTTTCCTTAAATTTGGGGGAAAATAACACATCATTTTTGCAAAAGGGGAAGAAATAGCTTGATGTAAATTGAATTTTAGGGTAAAACTGCAGGATTTTAAAGATTTTTTTCTGAGGGGAAGACGCCTGTTAACGGCCCCTGCTATTGAAGGAAAAAAGCCCTAAACATAACAGTCAGTATCATTTGGCAACTTTGTTTGCCTACAGAGGCTTTTTCCTTTCAGTACTACAAAAAATTGTGCCATACTGCCATTACATTTTCACCTGTTCTTATTTTTTTCCATTTAGCTTAAAGTGTATATTAAAATCTATATCTGGCAAAAAATGCTTCATGAATTTCATGAAGTGTAAAATTAACCTTATAGTGTTTTTTTCAAAAGGGTTTTAACAGAAACTGTCTCTGTAAATTAACAAACATGATTGTTACACATTATCGTAATAAAGTGTTCCCTAACATTCTATTTTACCTTTAGACGATTGCTGAATTCAAACATGCCCAGCTTGCTTTCACAAAAAAATAGAGAAAACAAACAGAGCATTTTACCTTGGAAAAGAGGAAAGCCATGTCTGATTAAACATCGAAAACATTTTGATTTTGTTGATTTTTTATGTCTGAGTTGTCTGCCTTGCATTTCTTTTTATAGTTGACAAAGTAGGTAGTTGCTTACGGAGGATGGGAGTCTAGTACTGGTTCTTCACAGGAACGATGGTTAGGTGAACTGTATGCCTCATATGACTCTGACTGTTGAAAAGGGGCATAAAACCCGATGAAACAAACAAACAAACATGATTTCATCAAAGGAAATGTTCTGTTTCATGAAGTATCATCTTGCTAACATTTATGTCTTTAACTGTTAATTTACTTATACCTTACAGTTGCTTCACTTCTGAATTGTCTTCATCAGTTGAAAAGTGAAAACAAACGTTTAGCGGAGTATGTGCGGTCTCTTATGTCACGACGAGATCATTTGTTAGCTGTCAATGCTAGACTCTCTCTTCCGTTTAACACAAACCAAAGCTCAAATTATTCATCGGATGTTCCTGTAGAGGATTGTCGAGGATTGTCTACACCAAATCATGTTGAACATCCTGGGGAGAATATGTCCGATGCTGACAATAGTCCAATCAATGTTGTGGTGAGTTCTGTGTGCTGTCTTAGTTTATTATTATAGGATTTGAAACCAATAAAGATGTGTATGGAACTTACGACCAACAACAGATGTGTTTTTCTAATTTATTATACCAACGTTTCGGCTATACAATTAGCCTTCATCAGGGCATGATTAGATAAAAAATGATACACAATTTCTCTCTCTAAGTACCAAAAAGGAGATCACTTGATATCATGTGACGTTGTTTATAGAGTCTATAAATAGATGCTATATTATAGGATTTGTATTGCAATGTATGGTCAATACGTAGCATGTGTCATTTCAGTAGAAACTGTGATCCAGTGGTTAGTGCACTGGATTGGTAACCCTGCGATCAGGGTTCGATTCCTGGTTGCTGCAGGTCATACCCTTTCGTGAAAATCTGACATGTTGATTTCCCTCGACATGTGCAGAAGTTGCCAGTACCTTGTAGATGAGTAAGTTAGTACTGGTTAGAATAAAGTCCAGGAACACTGGTAAGGTGAAACAGCCGCTGTATATGACTGAAATAATGTTGAAAAAAGACGTTAAACCCTGACAAATAAATAAATGTTTCAGTAGAAAAACTCTCAGTCTCTTGATTCTCTTGATCAATGTGTTCTGAGCTTTGCAATTATGTTTGCAAATTTGGCAGTGGTCTCCTTTTTGTTTTGGGGAAGGCGTCCTAGTCCTTTAAATGAGATTGCAATGACAGGATGAAGCCACTTTTGGGGAAAATTTCTCGCCTCAGGGTTTTTTCACGGTAATTTGGGAATATGACCCATACCCTTGGGATTGGGAATTTTCGCGGTGTTTTAATCAAAATTGGGAAAAATGTATAACTACAATTTTTGCAATGTTCAACTTATTCTACTTATTCTCCCATAGAACAGTAGCAGAATAAGGTATTTACTACATATTTTACCAATAGTGATGTTAATGAACTTATAAAATCTGTAAAAAAAAAAATTTTTTTTTTTTTTTATTGGAAATTTTTGTCTGTAAATTGGGAAAAAAAGATACTATTTTCCATTGGGAATATGACCGAGTTTCGGCTATAAAATCGCCCCAAAAAAATTCCTGCGCCTGAAACCAATTTTGGGAATTAAAGTTCAAGGAGTAAAATGGGGAAAATTGTATTACTTCAAAGAAATTTTTAGAAGGTTCCCTTTACAGGGTACAACTATACACTAAATAAAACCCCTGTATGGTAGATTTTTTACTGAGTATACTTTGTGTTGCAGGACACCCCTGGTGGAAGTAGTTGTAGAAATAGTCCAATTATTAATGTTGATCAGAAGTCACATGACTCAGCGTTACGACAACAACTTTTTCCATCATCCAATATTCAGGGACAGGTAAAATATAAATAAACATAAATGCTTACTGTGGCTGAAAATAAAAATAAGTTTGTTTGGAGTGCACCGACCCAGAATTTTAGCACTGGGTAGGTAGGGATTTTTTAACAATAGTTAAAAAAAATGCCCCCAACAATTTAATTTTATTTGTTTGCGAGTAGGTAGGAGCACTCCAAACAAACTTATTATTATTTTCAGTCTGACAAATAATTGGCTTGAATTTTAAGTACGAAAAACACTAAAATTGTGCAATAAATCTCAAGAACTGTGAAAGTTATTTTGGATTCTTTTATCTGTACTTTGTCTTCAACAAAATAGCATGCTTTAGAATGAAAACTTTTTACAGACGTAGAAATTCATTAACTGTATGAAATGCATATTCAACATTGAATAACTGAAGCAGACCCCGCATTGCTTAAAGCTCAATCTTTTAAGAAAATTTATTTCCCTTTCAGAATCAGACTGAGTCATCGATTACTCCAGTGACGACTAATTCCATCAAAGATTCAACAGCCAAGGATAAAACTTGATGGAATATAACATAGCAGAAAAATAGACTTTTTTTATAATAACAGGCAGCAACTTTGTTAGATTATAGTTTCATTCATTCTTGCAAATTCCAAATACTGTCAGTACAGTAATATTTTTATTTTATTTGGAGAAATGCAATATTGTGTTTCAGACCGATAATTATTTTTCATATAATGGTTGGATTAATGGGACCCTCATTTAACTGTAATTCTGATAGTTTATGTATGAATTTAAATGATCATGTTGAATGATTTGCATGTCCCCAAATCAATAGATGGGGTCATATTATTGTTTTTGGCTGGTTTGTCTGTTTGTACCAAACTTTAACTTTGCCTATAAAATCAAAATGCTTCCACCAACAATAATCAAACTTCATATTTTGGTTCCTTACGACAACCTTTACAGGACATGTGCATTTTCAAGTCAAATGTCAAGGTCACGGGGGCATTGTGTTTTAAAAAACACATCTTGTTACTCTGAGATCTGTCTCAAATACAAGCTACTTGTTTCTTCATCTATAAATTTACATTGAGTAATATGATTTTGATTTTAGTGTTTGGTGGGAGTAAACTTCAGTAAAGTCATGTTATATTTATGTTGGTTCACTTGAATTAGGGGTGACATTCGAATAACCGGGGTTTTACTGTATAGCTATCTATACTTCAATTTGACTACACATGTAAACAGACAGTGGGGATTTTATTGGGAGACATAACAAAAATAATTACCTCAAAGTGTAGACAGTTTCCAAGTGAGATTGACTTTTCCCACCTGTGAAATACAAAAACATTTTCATAGTATAAAATAAATTTTCTTTGATCATTCAATGGAATTTTTTTAGCAAGATAAGTGTTTCCATAAAATTGTTGAGATATTTGACTTATAGTGTAACTGACCATTCTGTATTAGCAAAAAACACTTGATTTTATTGATATGATTAAGTATATAATTCTTGTCTCTTATGTTAAATTTACATATTTTTATTTATTATTTTAATTAATTCAAGCAAGGACTTATATACATACATGGATTCGCAACTGCTAAAAATAGATTAAACGATATCGTTCGGCGATCCCACAATGCATTGCTATATACTCGGCAATGTCCGACAGCTGTATTTGGGTGTTTACGAATTTGATTATACTAATAAAACTCTGGCAATTGGGCATGGGAAATTGATAAAGGATGCTACAAATTCCTTAAAGATATTGAGATACATTTATAATCCACAAAGTCTAAGTATAAGCATTGAAAAAGGCATCAGTCAAACATTTTAAATTCCAAGATGGCGGACATCTATTATAATCCTTTCGTCTCCGAGATTAAACATTCGGAATACCACGGATATTTTCGCTGTTATTATCATTCGGATATCACGGATTTTTTCGTATTTTCGCTTTTGTAAACAATAGCTTGTATTCCCCTTGATTCACGTCTTATTATCGCGGGATTTGATTACTTTAAACTGTTTATACGGAAGTTGCGAATCCATGTAGGTATATAAGTCCTTGATTCAAGGAACATAATATTACCATACATGGATTAAGATGATTATTGAAGTTAAAGTTAGGATTGTTTATTTTTGTTATTTTTATAATATGATTTGTCATGAATTCATTATTAATTTTACTTTTAAGTTGTCTAGGAATTATAAGACTTAAGCATCAAAGTATGACATGATATCAGATTTTAAACATACAGTACTACCTCTGTAGAGGAACACCCTGTGGGAGCTGCAAATATTGGCCGTTGTTTAGAGGTTGTTGCTCTACAGAGGTTAAATTTACAGTAAATTTCAACTTAGGGAAATTTTGAAGGTGTTGTTATAGAGAGGTTGTTGCTCTACAGAGGGCTGCTCTGGAGAGGTTTTACTGTATTAATTTTATCAAGATCAGTGTTGTTCAACCAATGTCCTGGCATACACAGGTCTGATTTAATACTATAACTAATGCTTTATTTTAACCAGCAATGAACAGAACACAGGATCACCAGAAATAATCCAAATTTTAAGCAGAAAGGTTTTTGAATCAAGAAGAGAATTGTGGCAATATTGTTTTTGAGGTTTTCTGACAGATTACTTATATCAAGTGAACACTTTAATGATACAATCTTACTGTTGGCGAGTAATCATAGTTGAATTTCTGGTATAAATCCTGAATTCAGATACTCGCTACAGCCGTAATACTTAACATAAGTTTTTACAAAGATCTGTTTTACAAGCTGGTGTAAAATCAAACACGTGCTTCTGTATCCATTACTTTTGTATGCAGTTCGCGAGAAAGTTCATATAATTAGTATGAATGAAGTGAATATCATACAACATTATTTTAAAATATTTCAATTATTAATTAAGGCATCAGTTACAATTCTGTATAGAATTAGACATATAAATGTAATTTACAGTAAAACAGATCGACCATTAAAGAAATGGTCAAATTACATTGTAGACTTTGGCACTTGCTCTTAATTTTGAGGTCTGATACATATAAATGATTACTGACTAAAGATAGGGTGGTGTTTGGTTTTGTGGTATGATAATGAAATTATTCTAAGTGAATTAAATTATTAATGTTGTGAAAATTTGTGAAATTTATTTTTATATTGTTATTGTATAGTGTTTGTCTTCAGTATTTAATGTAAGTAAATATTTTCCAAATTTCATGAAAATCCTTACGGGACAATTGGAAAAGAATGAATGTAATTATGCCCTCCATGAAAATGAGTTCATTCACTTGAAAATAAAATGGATTATATGTGTAAGCTGAATGAAACTATGAAAATTGTGACTTATAATTTTATTTTCATGTCATACTGCTGTCAGCTAAGTTGTGATTCTTTTCTTTTGTTTAGAACTTCTATTTAAGATGTATTTATGAACCGACTGTTAAAAGTGAGATACAAAAATGTTTTTAACCTGCTTTTCAAGCTGTCAGTTTGTGAGATAGATAAAGCACCAACCGCTTTATTCTATCATTTTCTTTAACAGTTACAGTACATTCATAGTAGGTTGTTAATGGGGGAGTGGTGGTCCAGTGGTAGGACGCTTGCTTTGGGATCCTGAGGTCCCTGGTTCAAACCCCATAAGGACCAAAACATTTATCCCACGTTTGCTCCTCTTCACCCAGGTGTTTAAATAGGTACATGTGAATAAGTCAATGTTCTGTGGCTGCCTTCGGCACTGAGTGAAACGGATGACCTATAACCCAATGATCAGGGAGTAACTGAAAGTGAAAGTCGGCTGAATATGTATATATAAGACTATAAGCCTATCCTTTACCCTTTTTACTTTAATGTCCTTCCTCAGTCCTACATTGTTTTGTTTAAAGATATACTGACAGCCAGTGTTCTCTGGCAACTCCCAAGCTTTAACAGAAGAGAAAGACAGGAGGCTTACACCGGAGTAGAACCACCAGTCTTCCCTAAGCTCGCCAGAGAGTTTCCTGGCTTTTAAAATTAGGTCCTGATTGAGATTCCTCCGTAGTCGGACTAGATGTAGGCCTCAAAAGTACAGAAACTATAGTAATATTCATAATAAGTATTCTCTTTGACTCTTATTATTCTTAAGACGGGAAAGCAATACTGTATCAATAGTTGAAAGAGTTAGAACACTTGTTTCTTATGCTTGGACTTTATTCACTAGTCACTTTGTTGTTTTTAATAACTCTATGTTCCAGTCCAAAAATCAACCACTCCATAACCTTTCTGAATGAACAACATCAAACTTTACTTTATTCACATGCATGTACAATCTATATAGATATTTTTCACATCTTGGATAAATGTTTGTTGACCATTTTTATACGCCCGTTTGAAATAAGGGTTGTATTATGGGAACACCCACAGTGGGCAGGTGGATTGGGTGTGGTCCACAACGGTTTCCGCTCTCTAATTCAAACAGTTTTATTTGGATCCTCACCAAACTTGACGGAAATGTTTATGGTCATGAGACCTCAGTCAAGTTCAATAACCAGCCCAATCGGCCCAGGCACTTCTGAGTTATGCCCCTTGACGGGCGTATTTGTGACCTGGCACTCTAGTTGGTTGTAGTTTTATAATAAAATAAAAACTTTTTATTTGTTTCACAGTTCTCTCAGTTCAGAATGAGGTATTGATTGGAATGTTACGTATTTAATATTTGCATACCTTTGATGTTACACTGTTCAGCATAACACTTGTTTCTTAACTATCTGTGACATTTTATGTTCATTGTTTAGTCTGTTGACATTAAATGCTTCATTTATGTACATGCTGTCATTAGTAGTTAGATGGTCTATGTGGAGTTGAATACATTTGGAGATAGAATCAATGCTTGTGTTAAAACAATTTGATGAAGAAAATTTAAAAATATATGTTGAAATGAATTCTTTGAATATTTTACTATGAAATACATTTTCTGTATAAAATACAGTTACGGTGAATTCATATGTACAGTACATGTATTTGAATAGTTAATCATTAGATCCATATTTCATTATGTCTATAATAATGATACAAAGAAATAAATGGACCTCTTCTAAAATTACACATATTTTGTTTTAGGGACTGAGTGTGTTGTTCCTCATAAATGATGTATGTTATGTAAACAATCAATGATGATGGCTGTAGTATTTGACGATATGTACCTTCCAGCTAGCTGATCATGATAACAACAAATTAGTGTGTTAACTTTGTCAGATTCGTCACTGTAACCAAGTTTACTGTACGGTAACTGTGCTTTACTGAGTTGATGTACTGTATGTTTACACAGAATAGTCCTACATTTATTGCCTTGATCATTTATTATTGTAAACTATAATGTTGATATCTCAGGGTACCTGTCTCACAGTTCATTTTTGTCATTCCTTTGCTCTGTTATTTGTCTGGAGAATACTGACATACCCTTATGTATGTCTGAATTACATGGACATTTATGATGAGCTTATACCGCACATCTACATGTAACACATTATGATGTTACCAGTTATCATTGTAGGGCAATGTTGGGGCATGTGTGCATATACATTTTGTTCACTGTCATGTTAAATGTTGTAGTTATTGTATTATATTTCTTGTGTATATTGAATATTTGATCATGTAAATTTTAGTGCTATTAATGAATGAATAAAATTTATTATAATTCTTATTCCATATTTGAGCCTTTTTCTGAAGATAAATATTTAGGTTCAACTATTACACCTTAAAGTCCTTTCAAGCCAAAGTTTCACTTCATGTTGCCATGGACTTGTAGCATGAAACAGTTTGAATTGAGGTGTATACAACATTCCACACAGTAAAGTACATATGATTGGAATTATACTAGTGTTGGTGCTGTGTATTAACAGCACTATGTAATAAATCATCATTAAATTCAGTTGTGGATTTTATAGGTTTAGGTCTATGACAAAATATACAACACAATATAACAGAACACTAAAGTTATCTGAAACAGTTGATTCTATCAGGGATTCAAGGGGCGTGCCTAGGCATACGCATGTGCGTACAACGAGTTGAACAAATTGAAAATCTAAGAACACCAAAAACGCAATATCATTGGTCGTAATAGTTTCTGTTTATTCTATAATAGAGGAATCCTGTGCATTTTCCTCCTGCGCATACTTTATAGCAAAAAAAATGTTTCCAAAACCAATATGATATTTTTTTTAATATATTATTGAAATAAATACAATGTACTATTTATAGAACAGCTGCGTTTCCCGCAGTCAAGTTATGCACACTTCGTATTTAGTGACGTCACACGCTCTACATATTTCAAGTTTTCAAAAGCAAAAATCACAGTGAAATGAGTGATTTTAGAAGTAAAGGGCTCGTTTCGTCGGTAATTATCTTGGGATAATATCAGCAATTGTTTGTTATTTGCATATATTTTTCTATATCAAAAAGCTAATGGGACTTTCACTGCTAGGCCATTAGGAAAGACAATTGCTATGAATTAACATTTTTACATGGTAAAATTTGTCATTTTTGACACCCAAAGCATTCAAGAATGCATGTCCGTCTTTCTAAGAATTTTTTTCCTCGGAGCAAGCCCCAAGATCCCCCTACCCACGTTGAGTAATCGGAAATTCCCTCAGGCACGCCCCTGAACCCTACAGTAATGTAGAGTCCCTGATTCTATTGGGAACATATTGCACTCGTAAATAATTTGTTTGCCCAAAAAAACAAACCTTTTAGAAATGAAAGAAAAGAAGGCAATTAGAACTATGTTTGAAAATTACTGCATATTAGCAGGTAGTTGCTAAATACAACTATCTGATATTAGCATGGCTCTACAATGGAAGGCAGTGAATTTCAGAGTTGAAATTCTGTATCTTGGGCCAAGGGCTTATAAGTGTGTATTTTATGTCTCCTTCCATAAATCCCCTTTCTTGGACATGTGTATTATTGGTCCCAGGATGAATATTGCATCAGTCTACTAATTTAAAACGCGGTTTGTTACCCGTGGAATATTTTTGCATCAAGTTTAAATGCAAGGACTTATATGTATGTATTTTTATGAGTCCTTGTAAAATGTTAATGATTCCATTATATAAACTGGTTCCCGTTCGATGTTGCAGTGCCCGATTACAGACAAGTAAACGGGAGCAATTTACCCATTATATTTTGTTTTGCAAGGGGAGAATACTGCGCTCGTAAAACCGAAAATCATACGAGTTGGTCATGTGACAAACAAAATGGCGGACGACTGAGTTTTGAGTCATAAATACTTCCACTTGTTCTATTAGAAAAACACATTTATTCTCTACGTTTATACGATTTAAGAAGTTTTTACGCCGCTCTTTTGTTCCTTATTTTTTACTCAATACAAGACAAATACAGACACGATGAAGAAGAAGGTACGTATATATTACATACATTTATGTTCCGTTTACAACTTAGATTTCCGCTGGTTACTGTAAGTCGAGTGTCAGTTAATGAGAAAACTCGTAATGTTCATTTCCTGCTGTAGTTTTATACATTTTGGAAGCCTCAATTTCTGTTGTGAATAAATCCAATTTACAATAAAGCCACAAAAAGCTTCTGGAGCGATGTATTGTCATCCTTTGATACAGTCATCGTAAATCTTCTACTCCGGTAAAATGGTCCATATAAGCAGTCTTAGTGGGTTGCCCCCTGCCCGAAAGGATTTCTTTCCTTCTTTAAGTCTTTTGTGGGGGGCAACCTAGTTTCCTTCATAAAGTATATAGTCGGGCAACCTGTCACAAAAAATTAATTCAAAGACTGTATAAGACATTGTTCATGACATATTAAAACACGAATATACTTCTACCGATACCAAATGATCTTTAAAAAGAATTAATATTTCAAGCTACTGTAAAAGGAGGAGGAAAATAGTGTACCCGCTTAAGGGCTCGAACCTGCGACCTCCTGCTTGCAAGTCAGATATGCTCTACTAACTGAACTAATGAGGCTATTAATATTACAACCTAGATACTTAATTATTCTAGATCTGTTAGATCATACTATTCAAGAATTATTGAATTTGAATATATCACACATGTACTCTGTCTCAGACTGTGACAGTGTCAGATCTAGGTCATACAGTTAGGGGGGCATAATATTTAAGAAAGTAAGTAGCGGGGGGATGTGGGGACCATGTATATTTCATTTCTATCTATGGTCGGAGACTTTTAGGAGGGGTGCGCTCCATGTCCAATGCCGAACCGACAACTTCAGATCAGAGACAATGTAGTGTCACATGATAACATAATAAATATACATATTACCCGGTACTGTATATTTTAGGTACTGCTGATGGGTAAAAGTGGCTCTGGGAAGACCAGTATGCGATCTATTATTTTTGCTAACTACATTGCTAGAGATACTCGAAGACTTGGTGCAACAAGTAAGTAATATTTTTACATTCATATTTCTTCTTAACTTTGAAATAATTTGAGGGCTTAGCGCAACACTGTCGTAACTTGTTCTTATTTCAATATGAGTTACGACACTGTTGCGTTGAACCCTCGAATTGCATGTTCAAAGGAAACTTTATTGTCAGATTCTACTTAGTTTTATTCATCAATTCATGAATCTGTCATACAAATGTTTGGTAGAAGTCATAAAATGTATATCTTGGATGTATGTTGTTTAACATTTAGTATGATTTACAGATGAAGAACTAATATTATATTAAAAAATCTTCCTTAAACTCAGGCCTGCTTAAACCTTATATCATCATTAACTTATATGTAGACAACTGCTTGATTTGAATTGTGGTTACAATGACATTCAACATCAACTTGACTGTTTCACTAGTGGTTGTGTATAAGTTCACCTTACTACCTGCCTCTTTGGTCGAGTGGTTAAGGTCGCTGACTTCAAATTACTGTAACCTTTCCCTGATAGAGGGTCATGGGTTCGAACCCAGCTACCGTCCATGACTTTTTATGTGAGAAAGTAGGCAGTGGCTTACGGAGGATGGGAGTCTAGTACTGGTACTTCCAAGAAATGATGCTTAGGTGAACTGTCTGCCTCATACGACTCCGACTGTAGAAAAGGGACGTAAACCCGATTTAAACATATCACCTTACTGTTTGGTTCATTCCCAAGTGTTATCATATTAATATAATTATGTTTTTTTGTTGGATTTCAGTTGATGTAGAGCATTCTCATGTCAGATTTCTTGGTAATCTTGTACTGAACCTTTGGGATTGTGGAGGGTAAGTTAAGAGTTTCTTATTGTAACCATTACAGTATGAGTGTGAGTACAGAAAACGTGTACCATATTGATAGGGTTTGAATTGGACATATCAACACTTTATTTTACATAAATTTCATGCAAAAAACCATTAAAACGTAAAACATCTTTCCAAATATGAATTTTTACAGGTTATACCTTTGTGCTGTAGAACTTCTATTATGAAAATATTTGGCTTTCACAACTGTTGAAAATATTAATGAATGTCATTTATTTTACATATCAAAATTAAAAATGCATTTATTAATTAGTAAGTGAGAATAAAATGCTTGCTAGAAGTCAAATGTATTGTGTCTAAAAGCATATTGCCAGTCGTGTACTGCAATGTGTATCATTTCGGAAATGACCTGGCATTGAATACTAAGCCAGTTAAACTTACCATTTGGCATGCAGTTTTTCAGTATTTTATTTAAGTTTAATATATGTCTTGTCACTTAGACAGGGCTTGACACTAACTTTTTCAAGAGGTAGTCGGCAGGACTACCTGCATAGAAAATGAAGTCCTTGCAAAATATAGGTAGTCCCTATTTTAATACATAAAAAACATTTTGTTATTTTATTTAAATGCATTTCAATTATACTTATTAGAATAGAAGACAAGTATAAACATCAGATTTTCACAAATGTATTAAACAAAGCTTTACATGTTACATCAAATCAGATCTAACAAAAGTGAGTAAGCTTTATTATTTAATTTACGTAAACTTATAGAACTCAGGTCACCCGAATTTCAGATAGCCTGATGGGATACCCAGCTTGGAAACCTAGGTGGTCCTTGGAGAAAATAGGTAGCCTTGGGCTTATGGACCATTGTTAGTGTCGAGCCCTGTGAGAACATATTTTTTTATGTGATATATTTTTGTCCACAGCCAAGAAGCGTTCATGGAGAACTACTTTGCTAGTCAAAGAGACAATATCTTCCGTAATGTTGAAGTACTCATTTACGTATTTGATGTAGAAAGTCGTGAATTAGAGAAAGACATGCATTATTATCAATCATGCCTTGAAGCAATCTTACAGAACTCCCCTGAAGCCAAAGTATTCTGTTTAATACATAAGATGGATTTAGTTCAAGATGATCAGAGAGATTTGGTATGTATAACTGTTGTGTAGTACGATATCATTAAACTGTTGAAGCTGAAAAATTACACAGTTGCTGAATGCAGTAATTTTTGTCTTCATACCGCAGTCAGCAGTCAGTAGTTAGGGAAGGATCTATTCCATATGTTTATGTAATATTATGTAATGCTTCGTTAAATACATAATTTATACATTTCCCCGGAGTTTGTGTACAAATACTTTGTATTCTTTTTTTAAATTTGTGGTATTTTTAAAAAGATTTTCTTGTTGAAAGTACATCTTGTATTGTTTTGAACAACAGAAACATTGGGATGTGTTTTTTGTGTTAAAGGGGCATACCCTACAACTTGGTGCATTTAGAATTAAGGCAAAATGATGACAAATAAGAAGCTTGTAAAGAAAAAAGCCGACGAAGAAAGTTTCAGCCAAAAATTCATCCAATTAGAAAGAAAATCATAAAAAATATGTATTTGTGACATACATTTAGTCATGGAAATTTTTGGGTGGAAGTGATTTATTATTCATAGCTATGTTTTTTTGCGGCTAGTACCTAAACTAGTCATTTTATGACCCATGTTCCTCCTGCAATTATCCATTATATATTGTTTTACATATACATTTTTACACTTTCACAGAATGTTTGTCAGTTGTAGGATATGCCCCTTTAATTTTATGTATATTTTCAGATTATTCGTGAGAGAGAAGATGATCTTAAAAGATTATCTAAGCCACTAGATTGTACTTGTTTCGCTACCTCAATATGGGATGAAACTTTGTATAAGGTATATTCCTGCTCAATTTATTATATAAATACATAGCCAATTTCCTTCATCCCAGTTCTGATGAGTCAAAATTGATGTGTATGACTTGTTATTTTAACCAATGATTTTGATTATTATCAAGTACATTGTACTGTTAAACCCATCAGAATTCCAGTTTTTAGAGAAATTTTGATGCATTCCGTAAAAAAATGGGACTTGAAAAATCATCTGGTGTTCAGAAGTTTTATTGTATAAAAAAATGTATTTTCCACAGAATTTCTTCAAAATTTATAAAAAATGGGATCTAAATATAGTGACTATGTATGTAGTGTCAGTTCACAAATCTTCTTCCTACTTTACAGGCTTGGTCATCCATTGTTTATCAGTTAATACCTAATGTCAAACAACTAGAAAATACGCTAGCTAATTTCACAGGAATCATAGATGCTGATGAAGTTCTACTATTTGAGAAAGCCACATTTCTGGTGAGTCGACTAGTATGGTTTGTTAATACGATCTTGAAGTGAGTCATTTTCAGTTGGAATACACACACAACTGACAATGTTATTGCGGATTGATGTAACAATATATGAAGACTGTAATCATGTATTAATAACTGTTTGGAAAGCAAAAGGATCAAGTTTTAATTTTAAAATTAATTGTATTCTTACATGATGCTGCTTACATGAGTTTTTGTCTTCAAAAATTGTTTCAAAAAAGTTTAAATACCAATTTGTTGTAGTTACTGTAAGTAAAATTAAGATCCTAGACTGTATATTCTATGACTTGTTATAAGATGTGAAAATCATCTTGAAGATGACAAATACAAGTTGAAAATGTGGTGTATAATAGTTATTAGGGCTAAATGGTCACACAGACCTAAAGTAGTCATTGGTGTGGCAATTTTAGGCCTAAATAACCATTATACACCCCTCTAGGATGGCATATGATATGAAATTAATGCCATGTATATACAGTAGACTAATACTTGAAATTAGAATAATTTGTTACCATTTGTTATATTGTCTTTATAGGTAATATCTCACTGTGAAAGAAAGCAACATAAAGATGTTCATAGATTTGAAAAGATCAGCAATATAATAAAACAATTCAAGTTAAGCTGCAGTAAGTTAGCAGCATCCTTTCAAAGCATGGAAGTGAGAAATTCTTCATTTGCCGCTTTCATTGATGTTTTCACACCAAACACGTATGTGATGGTCGTCATGTCAGACCCAGGAATTCGTAAGTAATCAAATGATTTCTGTTTTATAAACATGCATATAGTTGACTTCATGTTCTTGACTTCTGTCTCTACTATATATACGCTCAAACCTGTGAACAAAGGCCACCTTTTGGAATGATAAATTGTGGCCTTTAAGGACAGGTGGCCTTCATTTGGAGGTCATTTTGTTTCTAAATAATCAATGACAGTTTTTAAAAGAAACCTTGTGACTTTCATTCACAGGATGGCCTTTATTCAGAGGTGGCTGCTAACACAAGTTTGACTGCATATGAAGAATATATTTTATTGAGACAAGAATTGGCCTCACACATGTGTAGTTGACTTTGCTAACCTAGCAAGATTAGTTTAAAAATTAAATCAAATTGTAATGTAACAGAAAGCTTACATAGGCTTCATTTAGACAGAAATGTCAACTGACAAACTGATTGATTAGATTGATTGTAAAATGATCAAAAATTATTTCAGTTACATGATAATATCATATATTACTTATATATATCATGTTAACCATTGCCTTTGTTATGTCACTATAATTTTATGTATTTAATTGAATATTTACATGGCCATCAGCATCTGGTTTCAAAAAATAAACTTGCATATATTCTCATGCGTAAGTACATGTTTAGAATTAAGTTCTATAGTAACATTTATAGATTTGTTACTGTATTATTTGTGCTTAAAGTGTTAAATGGTTCAGAGTAGGAATGTTGAATATACTGTGGTTTCATAAAGTATCAAGTACATTGTACTATTGTTTTATTTAATTTCGTTGATACCATATTTTTTATGGTTTTGTCTAAATGGAAAATTTCTGGAGTATGTAAACCCATGATTTTCAAATGCCAAAAAAATTCATGTCATTTAAAATACTCCCTCTCACATGTTGCCTTATATGTTACGCATTTTCAACTGGCGGATTCAGAGGGGGGCGGCGTTAAATGTCCCGACCATAGATCTGTAGAAACGAAATATCATTCAATGAAATAGCATTCACTTATTAAGTTCTGAAGCACTCAGACCCAAAACTCACTAGAATGCACCATTTGCAAGGAAGGTCCCCCTCATCCCCCCCCCCCCACTGCCTACCTTCCTAAATGTTACAGCCCCTAGCCTGAAATCCCAGATCCACCTCTGTTTTCTGTGTTAGTAAGGAGATAAATATGAGCATCTTCATAAAAGTTCCCTTACATGTAAATCATGTTATATAATTTGTTATATTTTTTCATTATAGCTTCTGCTGCAACTTTGATCAACATCAAGAATGCAAGAAAGCACTTTGAAAAATTGGAACGAGTTGATGGAGGCCATCCTTCTATTACTACATAGTAGAATGTGAACATTACATATGTAGAGGCGTCGATGAAATTTAGAAATCTGATGATATTTTTGTCTGTCTAACCCAGGGATGAAAGGCAGATTTTGTGAGATTTAATGTTGATGACAATATTTATGATGATCGGTGCGGGAGTGTCCATTTTCTTCTGGCGTCTGTGAGATGTAGTCCATAGTGTATGGATCTGCATACTAGAGTATATAGATGCGCGCCATTCTTATTTACTGATTATGTACTGTATTGATAAATTTTACATTTTCATAGTAACACCAGAATTTACTTTTTACGTCACTAATCAGGTGCATAAAATGAATTCATTACTTTTAATAATGTCTGTCATATAATATTGCCTTGTTATGGAATTAATTGTACAAAGCATCATTAGTTTTTTCATTATGTACATGTATATATAATTTCTCTGTAATTGTTTTGTACTGTCATTCATCTAGATACTGTACTGTATTTATAAATACATGTGACTTTATGTACCAAACAACTGAAATGTGATTCTGTTTTCATTCACTTTCAAAATAAATATGATACAAATAATCATTCTGGTTTAATTATCTGTCCAACGTCATGGTATTCAATGTAATGTAGCTATTAAAGTAGGGAGCCAAGTATATTAATTAATGCAGATCTATTTCAATACATAATTTACATATGGAACCTATCTTGACATGTATATACAAATGTATGTGTATATTGGTCCCAGATTATTTATTCAATAACTTGCCTTCAAAATAATTGTGTGTTTATGTTCACATAGTCAATCAAATGAGTGTCAAGTTGTCAAACCTGTCCAGACCCTGTTGCTCCCCATGTGGGGTTTGGGTTGACATACACGATGGCACTATTTTTAAACTGTAAAATGTTGTCTCTTGATTTCTAGTGCATGATTTAAGGGCAGTGATTGTGAGGCCCAACTGGTTATGGTTATAAGATGCTATTGTACATTCAGTTTACTTCTTTGGTTCAACAGGCAAGGTGAAAGCAGTTTGCTAGCAATGTATCTTGGTAATAGTATATACAGTACAAACTCCAGAGCGACCCTCTCTTGAGCAACAACCTCCCTTCAATAACAGCATGATTTTTTCCCACTGCACAATTTAACTATTAAATTAAATATAACCTCTAGAGCAACCACCTCCGAACGACAACAACATAATTTTGCTGCTTCCAAAGGGTGTTGCTTTGAAGAGGTTGCACTGTTCATTTAAAGAAATGAACATTATATAAAATACGAGTAGTATAGATAAATAATAGATGAAGCCACCTACAATATGATGTGGTGTTAAATTTAACTCACTTTACACTCATAAAATGTGAGTAACATTCAAAGACACAGAAGCTGTCACCATACATAAGTTTGCACCATTTTTTAATTCAGAAAAAAAGTATTATTATTACTGTGCGAACATAAGATAGGTGTCTAATAAGCCAACTTGACTGGCACTATCAATAGGGGTGACACTAAACAAAACTTTATTAGTCTGGTTCCGGGCATGAAACATAACTTTACCAACCACCACAGAACATAGGGGACTGACACAAAAAAAATAAGAAAAAAGTGTCTAAGCATATAATATATATATCTACATAAGCTATAGCACAGTTATTAATATCAATTAAGGACTTATATACATACATGTATGTATATAAGTCCTTGTTAATATACATGTGGTTACGTTATTTTATTTGATCATTTGTCAAGATTACATACACCATATATATGTATAGTAAGTGTCTTTGATTTAATCGTATGTAAAGGTCTTTGATTTAATTAAAGCTTCTCCCGCCTGGAAATTTTCCGTTTTCAGACAAAATATAAAATTTGCCGCCCTCCAAGCCTGTCTTCCAACGGACATGTTGACACACGTGTAGATTTTTATGTTTATACTAATTGAATAAATGGTATTAGAAATACATATTTATAAAAATTATATAGGGGCCTACATAGGGGCCTTGAGCTCCGTGGTGGTGTGGTAATTGTGTCTGACTATCATAACTATCACTGGTCCCTCATTGTCTATGAATTAGAATCGCGTATGGTACCAGACAAATTCTAGTCACGAGAAAGCTAATTTATAGAAAGTCAGTGGTTAAACTCAGTTCTATCTTATAAATGTGCACTGTTTTGGTGTTCGCGTAACGCACAAGGAACGAAATGACTCGGAACGTTTGTATTATTTTTAATATTTCGAGTTACTTCCCTTAGTTGAATTATCGCCATTTGCTTTGACTGGAGAAGGAGCGATAGAAAGGTATCTTGTCAGCATTTTTGCCCTTATATAGCTAAGTACGTTAAATTACCTTTTTTTGCATACTTATGAACAGACATTCACAAACTTGTTGAGTTCGTTATACGCGCTTTTTATTGTTCTCATTTCCAGCCCCAGGATAATTCATTTTATTTTTAGGTAAGATTTAGTTTATTGTCTCCTAGTCTCGGATAGTAGTCATGTTTAGATGATGTTATTTTATCTATAGATAACTTGTAACCTTACATGGGTTGTCTTGCAGACTATTTATGTTAGATCCTTATGTATATTTGGATCATCTCGGATATTTTCTTATTTTTTCACTATTGTAAACAGGAGCATGAAATCCCGTTGATTGACATCGCTTCTGTGGGATCTGATTACCTCTAACTGTTAATACGGAATTTGCAAGTCCATGTATTAGGGCTGTGGCGAGTATCCGAGTACTCGGGTAATCACAAATCAAACTGAAAAATTGAGTATGAATAATCGTCATTACTAAGAATCATGGTTTGCAATCTTGTTTTTTAACAAATTAAAAGTGTATTCTTTGTTTTTAAAAAATCCCTTTTCTCTGAATAAATATTGTCACATCATGGATTATGGATTGCTAAGATGTCCAATCTGTTCTTTAAATAATGATGCTGGTAAATCAATTAACTGGAAGGGAGTATGTATAAATTTAAGCCATAGATGATAGAACAATTTATATTGATTTACTTCATTATTCCTAAAAGAAATTAAATTAAGCTGTCTTCAGGACTGCAATTTTGAAGTTTTAGACCAGATACTTGATAACAAAAGATTTGTGATTTGATTTGTGAATTGTGAGTGTTGAATCGTGGATTGGATCGAATCACCACTTACACTATATAAGTCCTTGTCATTGGTGAAAATTCAAAATTAGGTCAAACAGTTTGATAGACCTGGTATTCAGATCTGTTTCCTATAAGTAAATAAGTATATATTTCCCCACTGAGAGAAAAATTTCCCCCTAAATTAAATAAAAAACATTCATGAAAGTTGACACTATCTAAAAGAATGTGTTTTAGTCTTTAAAAATCCCTTATAGTTCCGTGTTTCACGACTGTTTTGTGACAGTGAGACATTTTACGACTTGGCTCCGTCCCGCACATGCTGAGATGATGGTCCTTCCGGCTTTAACCCTCGTACTCCTGCTTGCAAGTCAGGTGCTCTACCAAGTGAAATATCCCAGCCAAATTATAAATGCAAATACCATGACATACCACATTGCTAAACTACATTGTTGATATTGGAATTCCATCCCAATTTCAGCTCCCATTCAGTAAGGCTGGTTTTGTCATTCTGCAGGACAGTTTGTTTTCAACATTCTTATTTGATGGTAGATTATAACTGTCAAATCCTAGAGGTCAAGCTGTTGTTGATTAATAACAAAAATAGGAACGGTTGGAGATGATTATGAGTCAAGACCTCTCATGTAACCAGGCTGAAAATAATTGTTTGTTTGTAGTGCTCTGACCAAACTGTAGAAATGGCCCCTACTTTTCTTTTTTTTTAGGTTTTCAAGTTGATTTTTTTGTACTCAGTTTGCACCAGTTCTGTTAAGAAGTACTTTCCGTTTTTAAACTGTACCGGAATGTAAAAATTATGACGTTTATTAAATACAAACTGATTTTTTCATGATATTTTCTTCTGTCTAATTACATGTCTAATGCAGAGCAGACTATATGAAAATATTGTGTATTGCAAAATTGCCAATTATTTTAACAATGCAATGTTGGGAAAAAAACACGCAAAAAAATACCTACCCACCCATGTCTGGAATTTTGGGTCTGAGCACTACAATCAAACAATTTTTTAATGATGGCCCCACAGAAGAAAACTCTTCTGAGCTACATGCAGAGCTGTAGGAACTGAAGGGTTTTTACGAATTTTCCCCCCATTTTGAGATGCTATCTAAAATTACCCCCCCCCCCCCCCCCCGATCAATAATTTTGGCTGTTATGGTTTTTATAAGGGGTGAAAACCAATTCTCTAATCTAACCCCCGCACCTATATGAAATTGCTTCCTTCATGTCTTACATGTACATCAGCTCATGTTTCATTTAAATTTTCTTCTTCATTAAATCATAGAAATATTCTAATATCTTTGATAAAATTGTAAATATATCAAATTGTTGTAACTTTTTTTTTCTTTCTTTTTCAGGTTTAGGATGATAGCTATCAACAGGATTATAAATAAACTTACAAAAAGTGTTCTCTCCACCACGCACTAAATCAGATGTGGTAGAAATGCCTTAATGCTATATAGGCTTTGACAGTGGTACTTTTTATGATGATTATTTTGTTCGAGACAATAATTTTGATGTGAAATATGCTAGCTGAGCTTCATGACTTATTATATTTATTGGCATGTCACCCAAATGATCAGCTAAGACAGTGAAAGGTATATTCATTTCCCGATGTCTCTCTGAGACACCTGTCTGTAATTTCACTCAGACTGATATAATTCAGTTAAAACTTGATCAGTCTGTTGTCAGTTTTGATTTCTTCATTATCTAAATGTGAAATATTTAGTTTATGCCGTCTGGGTAAAATTTAGAAGATTTTGTTTTACAAACCTTCGTAAGTTGATGATTCTCAAGATTGGAGAGAGAGATTTACAAGTTAAGAATATGGAAACTTTGGGTGGAATCATGTCTTTGTATCCATTTGTTTGTGGTATATGTGATGCTAAATTTAATAGCATTACTGTCTATTTTTCTCATATACAAAAACATAACATTATGAACCAATATGTACATTGTTGCTCTGAAGTCAGTGGAGAATTTAGTGATGATAATAATGTTTATTCATGTGGGAAATGTCAGTTCAAGTTTCCTTCAGTATGTACTCTGTATAAACACTTGCTGGAGGAGGAAGCTATGACTGAATTTGTATTCAGAAATGATGATAAAACTGCGTATGAATTCCCTGCACAGAACAATTGTAGTGATCTCAAAGACAACTCAGAGGCAGATGATGATGATGATATTGATGATGATGATGAAGATACTGGTACACTTAATAATCCTTTTGAGAGATTATTTGCTGAAGCTAAGAAAAATATAAAAACAGGAACCAAGGACAATTCCATGAGAAATAAAAATTTAAAAAGTGCATTTGATAGAAATGATGCGAGTATTGTTAACTCTGAACCATGTAGTGCAACTAATGGAGAACCAGATCAGAAAAATGATTCGCTTGATGAGTTCGCCAATGAGATTGAAGGAACTTGTTCTGTCTCCCATGTTGTGAAACCAAAAATTAAAGTAAGTCTGTTATTCGCAATGTTGCACAACTATGTATATTTCTAGTCAAACATGACCTCCTTTTATCAATACGGAAGTTATTTGTCAGTAATAATCATACTGTTTTAATAGTAATGGTTTACAGTATCAGTTAGGGTATATGTAAAAATATGTTTCTATAAATATGGCAGATTTTGTATTTCGCATTTTTTTTTCTGGAAATATTTTTCTTATGTATATTCCTAATTTGTGCTTTTAACATAAACTTCTATGTGCAGTATATTCCTAATTTGTGCTTTTAACACAAACTTCTATGTGCAGTATATTCCTAATTTATGATTTTAACATAAACTTCTATTTGCAGTATATTCCTAATTTATGATTTTAACATAAACTTCTATGTGCAGTATATTCCTAATTTATGATTTTAACATAAACTTCTATGTGCAGATACATGTACGCTGTAAATATAAATTTATGGCACAGTTTTACATTGTATCTTGTGTTTCAGGGACGTAAACCATCTGAACGTGCTGTTGATAACTATTATCCTTGTGAGGTGTGCGGGGGTATATACAAATATGATTCTCTGTCTATACATAAAGCTGTCCATGCTAAACGAACACTACAATGTGATCAATGTAATCTTATGGTAAGTCTCTCTTCTAGTTAAGATTTAAGAATCATGTACCCTGTGTATCTGCACTTAGATTTCATCCCCTGGTAAAAGGGGCCAAAATTACATTAAAAGGGGTATATTTGGGAAATATTCTCATCACAAATAGGGGCAATACATTTTTAGGGGGAAAATATAGCTTATTTTCTGGGGGGAAGATGTTGAATGTCAGTGTCACTTCTAAGTAAAACCCTCCCCTGGCTTACATTGTGTTAAAATATATCAATAAATAAATACTTTCATATACCACCTGTTGCCATATTTTACTCCAACTGTAGTTTTTCTTTTTCCTCCTAACTAATGACAGTTTTAGTGGTTTATATGTTACAATACAGTTCAGATAAACTGTGATATAATTCTCTATAATCATACTGTCAGTGTGGTAGATCTTATATCCAGTTGGCAGATCATCGAGACATTGATGGATTTGTTGTCCTGTTCTTAATTGATACTCATTAATATAATAAAATCATTAGCCATAAGAGATGTGTATTTGATCATATTAGTTTGGCAAATAGAGACAGTCTTCACCAGACCGGAAAATATTTCCTACTTTGCTCTTAGAGAAATTTCAGCTATATTCTGTGAACTTTGAACTCAATGTCTGAAGGTCAATTTATAAATCAAGAACATAGGAGTTTGGCAACGTACATAATTACATTAACTCCGGTTATACTGTCAAACATGTGTTAGTGGCCACCTTTGAATAAAAGCAACCCTGTAAATAAAGGCCATTCTTTTAAAAAGCGTCATTCATTATTCTGTATGAACATAATGACCTCCTTATAAAGGCCACATGACAATAATGACCACATTTTGACTTACATTAGGGTGGCCTTTGTTCAAAGGTTTGACTGTGTTTTGAATGGAATGTTTCAGTTTAGTAGCAAGGCAAGACTGAACCAACATAAAACATTTGTACATGCAACAGAGAAGAAATATACCTGTCATGAATGTGGCAAAAGTTTTAAAGCTTTGCCATATTTACGTCAACATGGGTGAGTACCTTTAAGGAATCAGTAGGAAGAAATCTGTGTAAGATAACTGACAACCAAACTGTACGTTTTCAGTGTAGTGTCCAAAACTGACAAACATATTGAAATTCTACACCCTCTGTAAAAATAGTTTGTTACTATCAGATAGATCTGCATGATGCCGATATTGTAGACTATACACTAACAACGCTATGCAAACTTTTGTTCTATTCTCTGTTATCTCCCCTGTGCTACTTTTCATTAGCTTCAGAAGTGTGAAACATGTCACTTAATTCTACTAAACTATAAGCTTTTAATTCAACAAGGAAAATCTTAGCTTTTACCACATTTTCAATGATTTTAGGAAAAAACATTTGAAGGAGCGTACAGCAGAATGTTCACTTTGTCATAAGAAGTTCAAAGATCAGAAAGCTGTTCGAGTACATATGATCTCTCACTCAGGTATTGTTTCCATGTGTTGTATTGTATCTCACTCAGGTATTGTCTTCATGTGTTGTCAGCATGTGTTATATCTCACTCTGGCATTGTCTTCATGTATTGTATCTCACTCATGTATTGTCTTCATGTGTTGTATTTTATGTCACTCAGGTATTGTCTTCATGTGTTGTATTATATTTCACTCTAGTAATTGTCCTCATGTGTTGTATTGTATCTCACTCTGGTATTGTCTTCATGTGTTGTATCTTATTCTGGTATTGTCTTCATGTGTTATAATCTCATTCTGGTATTGTCTTCATGTGTTGTCAGCATGTGTTATATCTCATTCTGGTATTGTCTTCATGTGTTGTCAGCATGTGTTATATCTCACTCTGGTATTGTCTTCATGTGTTGTCAGCATGTGTTATATCTCACTCTGGTATTGTCTTCATGTGTTGTCAGCATGTGTTATATCTCACTCAGGTATTGTCTTCATGTGTTATATCTCATTCTGGTATTGTCTTCATGTGTTGTCAGCATGTGTTATATCTCATTCTGGTATTGTCTTCATGTGTTGTCAGCATGTGTTATATCTCACTCTGGTATTGTCTTCATGTGTTGTATCTCATTCTGGTATTGTCTTCATGTGTTGTCAGCATGTGTTATATCTCACTCTGGTATTGTCTTCATGTGTTGTAGCTCTCTTGTATTGTCTTCATGTGTTGTATGATGTTACAATGGTATTGTCTTCATGTGTTGTATGATGTTACAGTGGTATTGTCTTCATGTGTTGTATGATGTTACAGTGGTATTGTCTTCATGTGTTGTATGTTACAGTGGTATTGTCTTCATGTGTTGTATGTTGTTACAGTGGTATTGTCTTCATGTGTTATATGTTACGGTGGTATTGTCTTCATGTGTTATATCTGACTCAGGTGTTGTCTTCATGTGCTGTATCCCACTCTGGTATTATCTTCATGTTTTGCATTTCTAAATTAAAGAAATTATTACCATTTGTTTAAATTATTGCTGCTTTCATTAAGATTTTATTTTTAGTTCAGGGAATGTGAAGATGTTTAAAATATAAATGAACTTGATAAATTTACTTGAATATATTATATGCATTTGATTCTGTTTGATCTTAAGTTGATGAAATATCTAAGCATCTGAAGTAACATTGTTATTCAGTAAACAATATTTATTGTACTGTGAAATCATCAATACCCTTAATCTCTAAGATACATATATACATTTAACTCTCTGAAGGCACATGTCTGGGTTGATTGTATACTGCTACAATTTATTGAGACATTTTAATTCACTTAATGGCTTTAGTAGTTTATGTTGAGAGTCGCCCTAGAAGTCAACTAGACATTCTTGTAGTAGACAGGAGATACTCAGGCATTTGAGACCAAAGTAACAGAAGCATTTTGTGAATTATGTTTTTGTCTCCAATAAATTTATTCCTATAGAACTTATCAATAAATATTTTAACCTTTCTGGTCTATTGGATGTATATTTCAGTTTTCCATTTAGGTCTGACTCCTCTGTGAACTTACTTGTCCCAGCTCTCAAATGATAACCCTACCATGAGTTATATGCAATATCTGTTGTTTATGGAATAATGATTATCAAGAAAATATTCTGTTAAATGATTTAGTGTATGTTCTATCATAAATTCTATTGGTATGATGGTTTATATGTATGAATGAAATAAAACTGACAGTATTCTCTTGTTAACTATGTCTGATTTATGCTATCTTCAGAGGAACGTCCATACAAGTGTAATAGATGCGAGAAGTCATTCAAACGGTCCAAGGATCTGGAAATTCATGAAGAAGGTGTCCATTTGGCCATAGAAAAATACCCGTGCCTGGAATGTGATAAAAGATTTAAGACTCAAAGTGCTGTAAGAAAACATATGTTGATTCATAAACCTCCTAAACATTTCTGTGAAGTCTGTGGAAAATCATTTTCCCAGCATTCTAATATGATCATTCACTTGAAGATTCATTCTAAAGGTGTTTAATACATCAGGGTTGTCTACAATTTTGCAGTCTTCAAATAAGGCCTGAATTGAGGACTGAATCTACAAATATGCGCATCAGTCAAGTTTAATTTGAAAAGGTCAGTGTTCCGAATATCCAATAAATTTTCAATGATATTTTTATCATACTTATTTATACTTTTAATTTATCTCGAAAAATATGTTTTTTTTATCTGTGAAAATATTAATGAGTTTTTGTTGAAATTTTGGTCTCTAAAATTTCATTCTTTCCAGTAAAGTTTGTATTTTCACTGAACCAAATGTTTGGTACTTAAAAAGATTTTTGTAAAGACTGAATTTGATATGAATTAAATGACAAGAACTGCATCAGCATGTTACTATAATGACTTTCCCTCATAGATAATGATACTTCACAAATGGCGCGGATATTATCACGTTTATCTCATATATGTCTCTGTAGGTTGGTTGATAAACCATAACAATTGCTTCCTGGTCAATAATAGGACATTACAAATGCTTGTTATGATCATATTTCAAATAATGATAGCTTGTAGTGAGTTGATGACCTACTGTTTTATAGCTCTTTACCACAGAATGTCATGAAGGCTCATTAATTTTACAACTTATGTTATCTTTCAATGAGAAAAAATCCATTGATATATACTATATAGTGTCTGAAAATAAGTGTCAGTTTCCAATAGTTTGTATGTTAATGAGAAATAAGATTTTAAAATGGAAAAAGATTTAAAAAATAAAATAAATGATTGTCTGGGTAGACTTTATGATGTATATTTTTTAGCAGTTTTTTATGAAGATCTAACTTTCTCTGGTGACTTTATTAGTTTATTATGATCTCATTCCACTCAATATTGTCACCTTATATGTATGTTTAACATGAGACTTTAAGGATTGCAGACCCTAATACAAACATGCATTTCTAACCATTAAATCTCTTGTTTAATTTTATTGATTATGTAGAATTTATGGATTATTCACCATAATCTTTTCTGAATTGTGTAATTTTAGAATTTGTAATCATGAAATTAAAAATGCTACATGTATATAGTCATAGAAAAGGGAGAGTACTATCTAGTAAGTAATATTATCTCCCTTTATGAAATAAAGACAAAAGTAACTGACCCGGGTCCAACATTTAACCTGTTACTTTAGAAAGTCTATTTTTTAGTATATTGTTTGATTAATGATCACAGTTTGTGTACCAGTTCCGGTTAATCAATGTTGTCAATGTGAACAACGATATCGGAGCATTCTCATTTGACAAACCAGCCTCATCCCTGGATCCTCTAGCTTTAATGTTTTTGTCTTCATTTTTCATTCCTAGATTTATCCATAAAAAGAAATCCAACTATGGAATTCACACTTAAAAAGTACATAACACTAACACTTTGTCACATGCAACTGTCTCCTCTGTCGATGAAGCAGTCAACACTCTTTTAACACAGGCCAAAAGCTACATTACAAACTCTGATGCTGACTGTGATTCATTGGATTGTGTTGCATAATCTTTTGTACAGTTCTGTTGGGGTTTGTTCTTTAAAGTGTGAAATATACATCATGTATATTAGTATACTATGGTTTGACATTAAGGAGGCACTGTGGAGTAGTCATTGGAGGACTTATGTTAAAGGCATAATAAAACCTGATGACAGAGTGCTTCAAAGTCATTCTATTCAAAGTATCATCCTCATGTTGCTTTGAAGAAGACTCTCAACTATCCTTTTTCTAAAAAATAGAAATAAAATGCTCTAAGAAGTAAAACAAAAAAACTTAATTCTAAAATTTGATACCTGATTACACACATGTGTTATTCTTAAAGACAACATCACAATTTCCTCATTTCAAATAAAATTACAACAATGTTACTGTGCAATGACTTTTAAAAAGTAACACACCATTTGCATTTTTTAACATAATAAAGTATTTCCTATCTGTTTTAAAAAGTGAAGTAATTCTGTTTTCAAATTCAACACGCGAAACAAAATTCAACATTTTCAGTTATCTTTCTAGCAGTTTTGACAAACTTCTCTTCTGACTTGTTACACTCAAAACCTTGGTTTGCAGTCTCATGTAGCTGTGCTCTGCAAGTGTCACACTGAATCCATATATTACCAAGCATTAGTCACTGCTTGATTCAGTTCTCTTTCGTAGGTTTCTTTTGTCACCTTTAATGAGTACTTTCCCATCACTGCAGGACTTCCTTGGGACCTTACTGTCACTGCGAGGTTGCAAGACAATTGAGCTTTCAAACATGGTTGTTTTGCATTTTTTTCTTTCTCTGCAAACTTTAACTTGCATTTTGTAATTCACAACAGGGTTATACAAAATATAATATGAAAATTGAAGGAAACTGGTTCTATACATCATTTCCCTAGTATAGCATACTTTTTGCTTGCACCTGTTAGACTTAGACCTTAAGCCAATTAATTATTGTGACATCCACGCTTGTTTTTGAAACATTTGTAGGCGTTTTTTTGCATACGTTTTTATGTCACAAAAGTTATCATACCTCAAGGGTCTGACAACGTAAGGGTTTTTCCTTCTTGTCATCTGGAATATTGTGTCCCACTGATCTGGCACAAAATGAGGTCTGTTTTTTTGGCATGTTCTATTGCTGAATGCATGGAATCTCATTCCATTTGTATATGTCCCGATTCTAGGAATTTTTGTTCAATAACTTCAATGGATGGATTTCGAGAAATGGCACACAGGAGGCCTGATGCTAGATACTGGATCCTGTTTTGGTCTGGGTATAAAATGACATGTTTCATGCTAGCAGTTAAAGAATTGAGATGTGTCAAAACACATGTTCCGATTTCAGATGAACCTCTTTGACCATGGGTCTCATTCCAAATGTAACATGTGCCTAAGGAGTTAGCCAATGAATAGAAGAAAGTGAGGTTATAGCTGTTCATTTTTCGTTTGTAGTATGTTTGAGAAACGTTGGAACACGGGGATGTAATACAGCTTATAAATCAAATGTGGCTACGTATACATACAGTTCTTTATCCCTTTTCGCCTTTTTCTTATCTTCATCTTTTACAAGCCGTGCTTGTTCCTTTCTTTGTAAATGCTCATTGTAAATGACTTCATATGCAGTAGACACATTTCCTGATTTCTTCTTTTCAATGTACTTGTTGCATGTTCCACACGCATCAGTTTTGGGTTTGTAAAAATGATCTGTTATAATCATTGCAGAACACATCTCTGTATACTCATTCACTAGCTGCTATCACCCCATCCGCTTGGCATTTTAATTACTTTTATCCAGTTAATGCATTTTTCGAATAGATTGGTCTTGGTTTAAGAAATTCGAGTTGTCTTTTTTCTCATGTAATGCGATTCAACAACAGGGAACGATTCAATGTGTCTCTTTATGTATGTTTTTGTATTTGTGTCAGTTTTATTTGCCGGTGTGTGTTTTCCCCTCAGGTCAGTGCCACTGTATGTTCTACATTGTTTCCTCTTTAGTGTGCAGTCAATGACTTTTGTTCCAATGCAAAGGGTTTTTATATAAAAATATTTTGCATACTTTAATTCTCTGATACCCTACAGATAAGGACTTTCTTGATTGATGTTTCTTTGTGCATCGGTATCTGTTGCTAGTTGCAACAACTTCTACATGTTGACACATAATCGCACTTTCCTTCAAACGACATTGTCTTGTTGTAGTAAGAATCAAAGATTTGTTGCCTGATTCCTTCACTGACATTTTCGGTACATTTACTTTTGCAGTTTTTGCAGGTTGACCAATTTCTCAAATGTGACATTAAGTTGGACGGGAGCTTATGATTGGCATTGGATTTGAATTACTTGCCAGTCCCGTGGGACTTGCCCTCACAGTTTGAACATTGGTGCAACATAGAGCAGTTACTTTTTGCACAGGACTGCTTGTTTTGGAACTCCCAACAGTAACCTCTCCGAAACAAGACATTATGTGGGAGTTTCCCCTTAACTGTTTTTGATGAGGTTGGACCATGGGGACGAAAATTCTGTTTTACCATAGAGCAGTACAAATATGTCTCTGTATGTAGCTGACCCCAAGGTACCACACCCTGACAGCCCTTAGTTGCCTAAACTTTTAGATAACCAACTAACAGCTGAATGGTATGCCATTGTTTGAATTAGTTACATGTACTGAAACAGTTGGGGAGCTTCCTCTGCATATTTGGAATGCGCGACATCGTGACAAAATATTGGTGATCTGTTTTTGGGCAGTAGTCTAAATGGACGTGACTGTATCCAAATTAGAGTTTCTTATTGTTTTCGTTTGCGTTTGAATATAGCAAATGGGCCAAATCTACATACTGCATGTTCAAAATTTGGTCCCTCAATTTAGGTGATACAGGAGCATGAACAAATGAGAACAACCCTAAATCTACACATTGGTCGTCTTTATCAACATTTTTCTCTTTAACTACCTTAACAGATGCACACATTGTCCAACGAGCCTGTTAGTTTGGCCTCAGTCCCATCGTCTTTCCTACGATCTCCCTCATTGTTATCAGACGATACTTCACATAATAAAGTTTTAAGTTCCTTGAGGACACACTCGTCCTTTGTTATGGCGGATGCCAGCAAATTAGCCAGTCTTGATTCTGACGCTGGCATCGCCTTTGTTTTGCCACCTTTAGCCTTGCTAGGTTTAACTTTAGGCATCCTGAAATAGCAATGGTGAAACTGTCAATATCTAGGCCCTATCTACTTGGTATAACATATAAATTGATATACAAACAAGAAGGTAGCAGGACAATATTGACAATAAATAATCCATCTAAATAATTTGATTATAAAGGTGTTTTAAAATTTTAAGTTTGCCTTGGGTACATTCACCGAGCTTGTAATCAGTCTGTTGTTCTGATAATTCTCAACTGTATGTCTGGCATTGCATAACTGTTCGTGCCTAAGTCTTTTTACAGGAATATGGCTGGTATTTAGCAACCGAATTTTGCCTTGTACGGCATCTACAATCTGCGGCATCAACCATGATTGGTCACTTTTTGGTTCTACTGCGAATGATCCATTTGGGTCATCATCAATACGTGTATCTAATTCAACGTATGCTCCAGGCCAGGTCACTGTGGATGAAGCAGGAGCGCGTAAAACAAACGCAGTTTGGGCTCTTTGTACACGGTGTTCGAGGTTCTCTTGTGTAGCTGGTCCATAGTGAACGACCTGGTTTAACCGAAATATCACTCGCAGTCATAAATGAAATACCACCAAGTATATCAACAGCTAAGTCATTTACTACTAGAGCCTCAAGCTGAATTTCAAAATTTCCACGTGATATTGTGTGTGTTTCTTCAATAATAACTAATGGTGTTACTCCATCTGCTTGGATAGCATTCTGGTTACTTTTTCGAATAGGAGCATTGATGTATTTGGCAATTGAATGTGTTATCATGCTAACTTCAGCACCAGTGTCAAGAGTGACAGTCACAGGGAAATGGTTATGAAACATTTTAACGGTAGGTGACTGTTTCATACACACGCGTCGCGATACTAAAAGCACGTTGTCAGCACTGCTTTGGAGCCCTCGATGACATGTTGATTAATAATGTACCAAATGTGTTTTACCATTTTAACAGCTATATCAATCGAATAATGAACGGTTACAGAATAAACTGCCTCGTCACACTCTAGGTCCGAGTTGTTTTCCTCCTACTTCTTCGGTAGTGTGGTTTACAAGATATAGGTTCTTGTCATCCTTGAGGTAGGCGTTGAAGATGCTTTTAACACCGCTGCCACCACACCAGTTGTTGGAGTTGGGAGAAATCAATGACGAACTTCGATCAACAATTAATAGCGTTTATTCACAGCAAAAGGTTCAACTAAAAACATAAGGGGACAACTTAAGCAATCCCTGTATGTATATAAAACCCGGCCTAAACATGGTCTACCGATACTCAACACCATACCATGGTGTGTAATATGCAAGTGCCCATGACAATAGGCGCTCGACTGGAAGTAAACAATGTACAAGAAAGCGAAAGATTGCCATCCTGAATTAAAATAGAAATTCTACGTGAGTGAATAATACATTTTACTATATATGTGTGGATTATTCTCATACGTGAAACGAATGATAAAAAATCACCGGAACTGTTTGATATCCGGAACTGGTTTACAAACTATATTTTAGGTAAGTTTTATTAAAAAAATAGTATTTATACAAACGTAAATTAATATACAATAAATTTTGAAATGTGTAAGATGCCTTGTTATTTACTCGATAGACATATCCAAAATTTGAAAAGGACCGCTTACTCAATGCTTGAATAGTCCATATTTACAAGTATATAACATACAGGTATGATTCAGTGGACATCATTATACTCCCACAAACGAAATTTTTGGGGGTATACTTGAGTCTCCTTGTCTATCTGCTTGTGTGCGTCCGTCCGTCCTGATGTACAACTATATGTTGTCCATTGATGGATTTTAAAAATATATGGCTGAAATGTTCTTTTATATGTGGCAATGTCTCATGTGCAAGATTCAGCTCCACACTTTTAATGTCAAGGTCACATTTAGAGGTTAAAAGTAAAAAAAATCCGTACTTTCTTTCGTTTCTGCTCAGTAACTTAGTGTTCTATGGGTGGATTTCTGAAATATTTGGTAAAGATGTTTAACAATATGTGGCGTTGTGTCTTTCAAAAGGACCATGTCCGTACCTCCAAGGTCAAGGTCACAATTAGCGGTTAAAGATAAAAAATCAGTACTTTTTTATTTTCTGCTTTCTGAAATATTTTGCAGAAATGTTCACCACTATTTGGCGATGTGAAAGACAATTCCGTACCTCCAAGGCGAAGTCACACTTAATTATTGGTAAAAAATCAGTACTTCTTCGTGTCTACTTAGTAACTTTATCATCAATGAGTGGATTTAGAAATACTTGGCAGAAATGTTTACTACTATGTGCCGATGTGTCAAGCGTAAAATCCATGTCTCTACCTCCTAGGTCAAATTCACACTTGATGATTATATGTAAGGAATTTGGAATATTTTTGTGTCTGGTTAGTAACATGGTTATCTTTTGGTGGAGTTCGGTGTGTAATGCGTAAAACTGCTTCTCGAAAGAAATCAAGTTTGCATCTTTAAGTGATAGCCAATAGCATTGCTGAAAAACCTTTGTACCTCAGATTTTAAACATTCTGTGTCAAAGCAGCGTGTGGGGATATTCGTCACTCCTGTGACTAGCTCTAATTTCAGTTTTTGTATAGGTAGATGATGCTTGACTGAACAAATTTAAATCAAATCTTATCAACAGTAACACAATTAAGTGCATATTAAGATTATGATAGAATTACTTCTATCAATATCGCAAGTGATCCTTTTTAGATTTTTTTATTATTTATGTTGAGACGTTTGTTTCGACTTACAAATAAATAATCACCTACATTTTAATTTTGACCGTTTTGAAGGTTCACTCTTTCTAATAGACCCGCCTCTGTGGGAGAGTGTTGAAGGTCACTTCAAATCACTGTGCCTCTCGCTGATAGAGGGTCGTGGGTTCGAGTTCAGCTACTGTCCATGTCTCTTTATGTGAGAAAGTAGGCAGTTGCTAACAGAGGATGGGAGTCTAGTACTGGTTCATCACAGGAACGTCGGTTAGCTGCACTGCCACTCTCATATGACTGACTGTTGAAGAGGGGCGTAAAAGCCCAACAAACAAAAAATCTTTTTAATCATTGATTCGGTTTAATTTAGTTTTACTTATCTTTCGTGTTACCTCTAATGCGTGTAAATTCGTGATCTGCATGCTATTTTAACCAATAGGAAACTTTACCTTCTGATTGTATTGTTTGCTATTTCAACATGACTTCCTGGATCAAACTTGTGATTCATGTTGGTGTGTTTAGAATCTTCATTAGACATTCTATTTCATTCATTATGTGTCTTACTGTCTTTTTGTTAATCAATGTGGAACAATTAGACCTAGGTAGTATTTAATTGGTTGGAGGATTTCATGGACTTTTACGTGCTTAATTGGACTAACCATTTTACTTCCTCTTTGAATAATTCAAACAATCTCCAGCAAATTAAATAAATTACATCTGATATAAATTTTCAAAACCAGGTTTTGTTTGAAACAATGAAATAAGTGACTGATGTATGCACTCTTCAACAATGATAGAATGTCAAGTCAAGTCAAGTCAAACTATGTAGGCCTACACATTACACATATATACATGTGTTTATCACACAATGATGTCAAGGCCGACTGGAAAAAAATATTTACACTTAGAATAATTGACCTTGATGACAAAAATGTCTATCATTGTTGCCCTTTGTTACCTGATCTGAGGACTGTAGGCCAAATCTATCTCCAGTTATTGGCAGATAAGTTTTTATGTTGAAAATCACTTTGACCTTGACATTTGACCTAAAAATCAATAGGGGTCACCATCATGTGGTGACCGACCTCCCTACCACATCCGAGGTTCGGTAAGCTAAATTTTTTAAATATTTCTCAATTTTATTTTATTAGTCGGACAAGGTCTGGTTACGGATGGACGGACCTTCCGAAGAGGCTTTATGATATAGTGCGATTTTATTAAGCTGTCAAAGCTGAATAATTACACTGTTGCTGGATGCGATTATTTTTAGCTTCGTTCCACAGTCGATAGTTTTCATTTATTTTAGCATTATGGAATGTTCCAATCAACGTGTTTATATAACGGTAAAACGAAAATTATCGTATAACTTACGAACGTAATCGAACCTCACCGAAGCTAAACATTAATGCAATCAGCAGCTTTGACAGTTTGATAAAATCGCGCTATACCTTACAATATGTACACATTTATAAAAATAACGATACAATGAAGTAGATGCACATCTTTATGTTATACGCTGATCATTGTCTTACTTTCTTTAGCCCAATCAATTTTACCATATAGCGCGTCACCAATTTTCTCAATTACTAAGAAAAATTAGTTTAATCTGATTACTCCTACAGTTACTTTTCAATAATTTACATAAAAAACCTGCATTAAAATAGTTGGAATGAAGCACTTTAGGAACTGACTATGTAATGAGGTTAGATAATTTCTCTGGAAAATTATTACATTTAAAACAAAACTAAATTATTAAAATCAAACCATTTTCTATAGATAGGAAAAATCTCCAGATATACTTGTCATCCACCATATATCTTTTCCATGTTAATCCACATACCAACAAAAAGTTTGTGAATTTCTCAGAAGCTGTAACAAACTCTTCTTCGCTATCTTAGTTTAGACTTATTACGAAACTCGTGTCAATACACACGGGCTCAATTCCAAAATTCTAATCTGGTCATTAATTTTGAATTGTGTTTTTTTCAATTAGGAAACCAACCAATTTATGGCTTTCCGATTTTCCCCCTCTTAGTCCTTTTACATAAACTATTTTGTTCTAAGCTTAAAATGCCAGAATCAAATTTGACTCGGACGAGTAATGCTGTTAGCGACTGATGATATAAATTAATTCATATTATAAATACGCCATGTTTACTGACTAAATCATGTATGAAATAACTACTTTACAAACGCTATTTCATCGTTTTGTTTTAAAATGAGTTACTTGTTTGTCTTTTTCTTGTGTTGGTTTGATGTTCCGGGTCTCATGTTGTCTCATTCATTGTATTATTCTACCTTACTCTGCAGAACAATGATTTTGATGTTTATGACTGTAGCAACACTCTCCTTTATTTTATTGTCTAATCTTCCAGCTTGTGCTGAATATTGAAAACTTCTAAGCTTGTAATAAAACACAGATCAATGCAATAAATGCTGAAAGATATTGCTAAGAAGTCTGTTTAGACCATTGGTCTGGGTTTGTCCGCTTTGTTAATGTACTCCGTTCTAGTATGGAGAGATTCTACATTATCTTAGTATTTATGGTATTGTATGGTGTGTGGACACGTTTGCATGTCCGTTTTGACGTAAAATGTTGCTGGATAAGACATTAGGTATGCGGATATTTTGACTTATATTAGTAAGAACATTATGAAAAGTTAATTATTGCAAACCTTTGACCATGCATGATGAAATCAAACATTAAACAACAATACAAGTATTGTTAATTAGATTTCCAGCTTATTTATGCCAAGGTGGAGTATTCAAATGATCAGCATTCATCACACAGTTTATATAATTTTTATAAGGTATAGCTGTTTAAGGAGAACTTGAGTCTTGAGACTTGTATACACTTCATAATAACAGCGTTAATAAGGTTTGGCGTGCGTGTTATAACAGCACCAATTAGGTTTGGAGTGCGTGTTATAACAGCACCAATTAGGTTTGGAGTGCGTGTTATAACAGCACCAATTAGGTTTGGAGTGCGTGTTATAACAGCACCAATTAGGTTTGGAGTGCGTGTTATAACAGCACCAATTAGGTTTGGAGTGCGTGTTATAACAGCACCAATAAGGTTTGGAGTGCGTGTTATAACAGCACCAATTAGGTTTGAAGTGCGTGTTATAACAGCACCAATTAGGTTTGGAGTGCGTGTTATAACAGCACCAATTAGGTTTGGAGTGCGTGTTATAACAGCACCAATTAGGTTTGGAGTGCGTGGACTCAAATTACATGGACTCCCTTCAATTTCCTTCAATTCATATTCGACATCTTTTCTGGTATCAGCTTGAAAGTTTACCCTTCGTTTCTCTTTACCTTCGTTATGTGATGTTCCGCTGATGGATTTCTTCATATACTGTGTCTAGTACAGTCAATAATGGTAACACATGTATTCGAATAATTAAAATGAATGATTTAGTAAGGATCCTAAACAAATCCAACGTTTCATGAAGTTAATCTAATTGTGTTTCGAGTAAATTTATATTCAAATTATTACCGCATATAACTTGGATCAAAGTTTTAAGTGTATACGCCATAACAAGATAAGTTTCGCTATTACTCAGTTTGGACGAGTAGGTCGAGTGGTTTTAACTTAATGTGTATTTGTTTTCTGAATGAAATTATCACATCATGGATTAACATGTAAAAGACTGGCGATCTAAGTATCACTTCGGTGCCAGGCTTCTTATCAAGGCATTCATCTTTCTTTTGAGATTCGTTGTCATAGGAATTACTATCATCATGATCATTATTTAACTTTAAAAAGCAAACAATGCACGATCATAGTCTACCATCTACCAAATGATAATTTTTATAAAGAGGTACACATGTGCTTGCAATAAACTCACATATCTTTGATGTAATGAACATGACTAAATTACGATACCGCGAGAAATCCAATTTTGAATCAAACCAATTAACACTATTTTCTCTGAAGTATTCCATATTGTATCGTTAGAAGAGGATGGTTAACGCCTAGCAAAGTCCCTTGTGTGTCGTTACCATCCTTTCAATTAACAGAATGATACTCAAATATTGTTTTTTATAATGATCGCATGAATCATTTACTAGGGAAGAGTCTGTGAGACATTTTGGTACCGATCTAAATGCAATGTATATGGAACATTAGCATTGCTGTTGTCAACCACTTCAATATCATAAATATCATTTTGATAGAAACACACGATGACATTAATGAATGTTTCCGTATAATATTTAATGAATGTAGAAGTCATTCTCGTCCATCATCTGGTTAGATTATATCAGATTAAAATACAGAACGTAATCATGTTTTGGTTTTATATTGAAACACAGTGTAGTTATTAAAATGATGATTAATAAAACATTTTTATGGAGTCTTGTGACTTGCTTCACTGCTTATGGATATTCTGAACCATGAGGTCGGTTTGATTGGTCAAATGGAACAGCTGCCGGAAGAGGCAGAGCTCTTCAGAACTGTTCGATTGGTCGTCTTCTAATCTTAGAAGCTCTTCTATCTATTCCGCCCGATGGTTACAAGAGCTGGAAGAGATATTAGTTACGCGACCAAACAGCATGGCAATAACGTTTGAAATTGTTTCTTCTATTTAATCTAAAACGCTGTTCATTTACTTCAAAAAGCATGTCATTTTACTATCAACGGTAACCATTTTGAATTCTTGAAATCATGGCTGCGATTGGGTTCGCTTAGGTTTCTCTTTCAATCTCTTCTTGCCGGCGTATTATCTTCTTACGAAAGTCCAATCGAACTGGCCTCTGGATATTTCTAATACCTATAAAACACTATGAAAATGCATAAACATTAAACACTGAAATAAGTGTAGACAATTATCATGATAAATAAAACGGATTCCGTTTGAAGTAGATTCAAAGTACATTTATAAAGCTTTATTAGCAATTTAGTGCATTAAAAATACACAAATGAAATCAGTAAGTTTCCTATATATGTGAATTGTGGACATTAAACTGTAACTAAAGATAAGAGACGACTATTCTGGTTGAATCCAATCACATCAATCGTTGTCCCAACGGAATTCTATGTCTAGTTTTCAACCCATTCCAATTAATTCAATGATACTTTCTAATTTGTAATTGAGTACATAATCAGTCTAGGTTATAATGACAGATAATTAAAATACTGTTCTGTACCAACCATCTGTTCCACAAATAGAGCATCAGGTAATTAAAGAAACAATTTGTAACTGGCTCTGATCAGATTTAGAAAAATCTATCATTAAGAAAATCGGTATGTTCTCATTTCTCGATGTTAAATTAATCTTATATGTAAATTATGGTTGTATCCCTGTTGCCAATAACAAGAACACGAAATGGTTAGAAGATAATGATGATGCCACTTATTTTATATCAGCTTCGATTTAATTCTATTTAGAAATAAATTCCAGTTTAGTGTCTCCAGACTTAAATAATTGAAGAATTCGACTTCAGCAAGATTCCATTGTGATCCTTAATAATTATTGATATACAGTAGTACACCATGATACAATGTTGTTGTTTTTTTTGTATGTGAAATTATGTACCTTCGTGTATTGATTCACCATATACTTTATTCCGTTTTTCTGGTTTGACTTGTTTGTAGTGAACAGATATGATAAATGACAAGACGGGCTGACACGAAATGTTCTTTATATAAATCATATTTGTCTATGGTACACAATTCCACAATATACAGAAGTAATATCAGACATTTATTTCCCTAGTAAATACACATATATGATTTTATGTCAACTAATGCTTAAAGCTGCATTGTATATGGTGCCTGTTTATTGTATAGAACTATGCTTTTCCCACAAGTCCTGTTTGTTCAGTCCAAGTTTTTACAGTCAAGTATCATTTTTTCTTTCAATAAACATTTATATAAGTATCGAATCTCTCACAACATATATATGATAAATCATAGGATCTTTGGTTCAAATGACTAAAGTGGGATTTAAAAAAGGATCATTAATGCACTTCTTGTAAACAAGAATCAAAACTTTAGTCATCTATTTTACAATTGCCAGTTTGTTTCTATATTTTGGGAACATCTGAAAAGCTGGGTCAAAAACATTAAACCTGAAAATACCCTCTGGACAAAGACAGAATTAATACTACTCAACATTAACAAATCAAGCTTTTTATCAAGCAATTAGTAATGCAAAACAATACGTAATCTCTCCATACATGTTCTCTCTATTCTCATATTTCACACCTTCATTCCACTATTGTTGTACTACTCACCATCTCTTCATTTTCTCTGCCAAAAGACAAACTTGATAGTTATCCATTTTCAATATATTCGTATCCTCAGATGTTCATGCCTGGTTCACATCCTTTGTCTTATACAGAGTTTAATGACACGATCCATGTTTTACAATTTTTACATCTTTTTCGCATTCTTCAAGTTTACTAAGTCGTTTTCTTTTATTGTGCAACCATCTATACTTGCTAAACTAGTTAGTTAAGATGCTAAAGTTGTAATAGCTAGAATATTAAACTACTGGTTATTTATTTGTTTCAAGCTTTATTTACTGGTAATACATGTTACAACTTCCGTCTTACTTCGTTTATGCAATAAACTGGCACAGATTGACAATGTTACCGAAGCTTTGGTAATAATACAATCTGGCAAACTAATTTATCGAAGAAAAACTTGAAGATTACAAACAAATCAACTGACGATCTATAATCACAAATCGTTAAGATCTGTCAAGCTTTTGTATTTCAGGAACCAAGAATTTCCGCATGCATGACTTTATCCATTGTATCAAAGACAATGTTTACTTCGTGTCAAGCAACCAAGGACGCAGAGACAATTTAGTACAACTGTTGATCTGTTCAGTATCTGTAGTGTGTAACTTCTGTGCATTAAATAAACGAGGGATACTTTTGTACCATATAGATAAAGAAGTTCTAGAGAAGTTACTTCAATATATAGAATTACGATCTAATTAAACAGGCAGTATGTGGATCTACTATTAGTTACCCTTTATATCAGTTCAATGGTACTATTACTTGTGATTTGAATTCTGGTAGAGGTAATTAAAATTCCCTCAGAGACATCAATGTTCGGCGCTACAAAAAATATTTCTTGCTAAGTTGCTATATACTCATTTAAGATGGAGAATACATCGGGACTTTCTTTCTTAGCACTTGTAAAGAGAAAGTGAAAATACCGTTCCACAAACCTTGATACTTGACTTTAAAGAAATTCCGTAGTCAAACCCCGCTGTTTATTACGTAATACGCCATAGATAGAAAATAAAAACAAGTATCAACATTCTGAGGCTAAACATTTCCGCTACAAAATACCGAAAGTCGCTTTGAAATCCGTCATCAAATAAGACGGCAATGTTAATTCGAAAATGACACTGTGTTTTTTTAAGCTGAGCAATTAACAATTAAAGTGTCGGATCATTATCGTCTCATAAAATCAACGAATTTGATGCACCCCATTCAATTTTGATAGCCAATCAAAATCGCTAATGTTTACGGTTCAATAATTGGAACCACGCCCAGGTTTGAAGTCTAGTAAGAGGTTTTATAACAATTTTTTGTCATTAATGAATTAATTGTATCATATCGTACCCATACAATGCACAATACGTTAGAGATGTTTAACGCTGTTAAGGAAAAGTCGATTTAGGGGTGCAGTATTTATCGCTATTAAACACCATTTTTGAGCGTTCGGTTAGAATTTTTTGTTGCTTTGTATTATAAGTAATATATTTATTTAATCTTTGTAAATAACGTAAAATATCATTTTACGTTATTTTATCGATTTAAACCAAGCCAGATACGTTAAACGCATTCGTGAATTTTGATAACATAAATAAGTTTTATCTTATTTCATTTTTGTTGTACTCATTGGTGTTTACTTTTGAATGTTATGGCTACTTTAGCAGGCAGTCATACATCAAGGTAGTAAGGTATAGTATTTGCGTTTTTGTCTGTTTAACTTTTAGATCGGTTTATCATGATTTCTCACATATGTCAATAACGAAAATACATCTTAACAATATTATATAAATAATTATAGAACATTTTTACATTCTGCTAGGATTTGAACCCTCTGTAAGTTCTTGATTCCTCAGTAACTCCCCCTTTCGATATCCAACATCGAAAATGTGGAGTACACAGTGTCTTCTGACATCTCTTAATTCTTTGGGTGGTACAAACTATATGTGTATGTTTATTTTTCACTATGATATATTCGTGTAGATAGAATGAGGACAAGAATGTAACACCAAGTTGCTCCATTTTCATGTTCATTTACATGTATACTGATTTCCAAAGTTATGATTAGTAGAACACAAACGTAACAATATCACATCATACATTTTGTATATCCTATTGTGTGGCGGATTGTAATGCAATATACATGTAGTAGGCAGTGTGTCATAATCATTGACAATACACATGTTTGTTATCCACTAGAAATAATATTCAAATGTTAATCCAACATTCCATGGACATATTCCAAGAAATATTTTTTAGCTTCTGCATGTTCAAACAATTTATTCGTAACCATGATCGCATAGACTTGTGTCCACTTCACGTTTAAGAAATAATGTCGACTGTGCACGCGTACTTTTTTCAGTCATAAAACTGTCCATACGTTATTAAAAACGTTTAAAAACATTAGAATTGCTTTGATACAAACGGATGGGTTAAATGGAACAACCAACCGTGATTTATCGTAGAATAAAATATGTGTACATTTCTTTATACATTTATAATGACAAGATCGTGTGTGAGATAGTGGATGCAAATGTGTTTGATACAATGTAAAGACTGAAACAAACATGTTTCCATTCTATACTGATGTTGTGTTAACCTTGGAATTAAATTGTTTGTAAAGCGTTTTATTGCGGATCTAATGGCAAAACAACCAATAGAATACAAGTACCAATCTATTTTGTTTTGAAAGTGAAAATGCTAAACCGATATGTGATAAAATCACATTGTGCTGGATTTAGTGAGCCGGACATATAGACAACACTCGTAGGACGATGATTAATATGCATGATTTGTTGTTTGGTGTCGATGTTGAATGCCATCAAATGCGACACACTCAAATTACAATACTGAACTCATATTTCTGCCCAAATCGATATAAGGAAACAATATAGAATGTTTTAAAGTAAATATCATGTAACACGAGATGGAATTTAAGTAAACTCAGTATTTCCCTGTTTTTTTTCTTTATTTTGCATAATCGTATGCTTCGTGTTGTTTACCCTTAATTGAATATAAACAACTTTTTTTCGTGCATTAATAATTTTACATACTGACAAACTAAGAATGTATGTTCTCGCTTTGAATCGACTTTCTTTCTGAGATATGTACTGATTACTGAACCGATTAAAAACGCAAATGTTATAAATTCTACAATGGTAATTTAGGGGGAATTGCCGTATTTCACTGTACTAACCGGTTTAGTTGGGTGGAATGTTACCATGTGTAGGCGATATTACACGTGAGGCCGGTCTCGTAAGAAGAGAATACGTCGGCTAGAAGTGCTTAGAAGAGAAACTCAATCGAATGCAATCGGTGGTTTTATGAACTGTCGTTTTTCATCGTTGATAGTAAATGACATACTATTTGAAGAAAATGAACATCGTTTTAAATTAAATAAAAGCAATGTTTTCAAACGGTATTGTCGTCATGCTGTTTGGTCACGTAACTTATATCTCTTCCACCTCTTCTAACCATCGGGGGAATAGATAGAAGAGCTTCTAAAATTAGAAGATGACTAATTGAACTGTTCGGAAGAGGCAGCTCTTCCGTTTGACCAAACGAACAGGCCTTTGATATTTAGGCTAATGATTACCCGCATAGATCTAAACGTGTATAAAACCACTTCATTGCTCCTTTGTGTTTTTCAATCGGATAAATTGTGCAGAGGAACGAAACACGTGTCATAAAAAGCAACACTATAGTTATTAGAAATACGTGTTTAGGTTCAGAATAAAATATATAGCGCGCCTGAGATAAAAGAAGTGACATACAATCACATACATGTACGTATAAGACAAGTTGCTGGAAAGAAACACTTGCAGTCCTCTCTCTAATTTATTATGTTATTCAATGACATAAGTTGTACCATTACATGTTTCTACATTATGTTGGACCTAATAAAGTAGTGACCGGATAAATGCAGGCTATATACTGTCAGTAGGTCACGTGGTATGATTTAATTTCGTCTCTTAAATAATTTGTATTCATATGCATCGTATTCCGCTATTTACAAATTATTGACTGTCATAAAATATTGAATCCTAACTTCAAATCGATGTATCATGTTCATGTGCTAATATACAGTATATTTATTGTGTGATTTCGTGAGTATATACTGTTACTTACCATGTAGATAAATCTATTTCAAACTTAACAAGTAGTGTTGATCCATCTCACTGTACTATATCACAGAAAAGCACCATGATTTAAAGAGGGAAACAAGTTATACAGTCACTCACTGAGGATGATTTATTATCACAGTTTATATCACAACAAATACTTCAGAACATTTACGAAAGGATTTGTGTTTTTTTCTAAATTCAACTTGGTATATTCATTTCTGTCTCTATATTTCTTTCATTGTTTTCTTGAACACAAACACTTGTAGTTTATAAGTCACTGCTAGATCCGGATACTGATGATAGATTGACCATCATGGACCAGAGAAAGTTTGAGAACAGTGTTACACGTATCATAAAAAGAACGCATACATGATGTACTCGTACATACTTGATCTACTTTGTTTAGATAAGAGATATATGAGGTTTTTAATCCATTTATTCAAAACGTAAGAATTTCTTCAAACGAATGAAAGATGTTCATCACTGCATCATTGAGCGTTAACGTTGCACCAATAATCAGGGTCATTTGGTAACCTTTTCCAGCAAGAGCGATGGGTGATCCTATGTGTATACTCACCTGAGTAAATACATCGGTCTTCTGTACAAGCTAGCTGGACAGATTCCTCACAAGTGAAATTTTCTGGAACCAAGTGGACTTCGAACTCACTGTGATTGAAGGGTTATTTATAAGAACCAATCGACCATTGATGTTCGCGGATTGTTTTGGCTGTATGATATTGTTGTTGCTGTGTTTCAAATCGCACTGACGGTCAAGGCCATATGGCTACATTTTCGATCCTTTTATAGTTGGAAACGACGCCAGAATTCTGGGCCTTCCGATTTAAACTCGCCCCGATGAGCGACAAGTTATTACCGGTCTGAAACTTCAACCACTCGACCCTGGCATCTCCTTGTCAAGCCGCCGAAAAAAATACGTACAATCTATATGTTTGTCATTATTCATTATTGTTAAATAATAAATGTCTTTATATATATGCCCCGCACATCTTAAATCAATATTCTTGCAGAACTGTTTATTGCTCGCTTATTAATCTAATAATAGGCTTCTTATGTTGTCCTGATATTTCTAATTGGTATTTACTGGTTCATAAATCAAGACGGAATTCGTCTGTTTATAAGCCAAGACAAAACTAAATATAGCTACGCTTTTCTTAAAGAAGAGAGACTCCAAGTTATACAGTTGAGATATATCAAATAAGGAGACAAGTTTTATGTTTATCTATATGACAACAAACAGGTTTAAATGTCTTTGACAAATAATCAAGATATGCTATGAATTGTTTTGACTACTGTATTTTCATTTATTTTCGTTGGGCTCAATTTTCGTGTTTTTTATTAAAATGGCTATTTCGTGGGGACACATTATTAAATTCGTGGATTTTGATTTTTGAAAAGAAATGCCTTATCTCTACATTTAAATTCGTGGGGATTTGATTTCGTGGATGAGCCGACCCACGAAATCCACGAAATTAAATCCCGAACGAAAATTAATGATTCCACAGTATCTAATTCTATTAATTGGTTTTTCTAACATAACTGAATCAATTTTATGATTTTTTCGTACAACTACAAAACTTAAGAATATGAAGTCGTCTTCGATTGATTCCCCAAAGTAATCAAATAACGGGACAATCTCATACAATTTTTTATCTTTCATTGAGGGGAAATTGTGAAAAGATTTTAATGAACATAATATCATTATGCTGATATAACCCAATTTTACTAACAATTCAATAATGCAGAATTTCATTTTACCCGAATTAACTTCACTTAAGTGATGGTGTTATTAAAATTAAATTGAATTTAAATGTGACTACGGGATTTTGAATAATTTTATAATCTTCACCATTAAACGATCGACGCAACCTTTAAGTGCGTGGTGTGGATTATGTCAAATTCGGAGCAATAAACCAATACATCAATTTAATAATTTTACACAGCGAATGATTATTTACTTGAAATCGATATGTATTTCGCACAAAACAGTGTCCAAAACATTGAACTCCGGATTTTTTTTTTTTTTTTGATAGGCAAACATTAATTTTGAATGAACATTAAACAAACTTGAGACTTAATATTTGGTTTAATACTGAATTTCAATAAACATACAATCAGTTTCTTGTATTAGCGCGAAAATCGCTAGAAAATTTATGAAATGAAAGCGTTTTCCATGAGTGATTGTTTGCTATTGAAATAATTATTAAAACACATGTATTAGTTTTTTTGGCAAATTAAAACTACTGCCAAGAATTTCTGTACTTATTCATATTTTTTCTTAATATTTTCATACTTTATTACTTAACAGTATTCTAATTACTGTATTTTCATTTATTTTCGTTGGACTCAATTTTCGTGGTTTTTACTAAAATGGCTATTTCGTGGGGACATAAATTCGTGGATTTTGATTTTTGAAAAGAATTGCCTTATCTCTGCATTTAAGTTCGTGGGGATTTGATTTCGTGGATGACCCCTACCTACGAAATCCACGCAATTAAATCCCCAACGAAAATTAATGATTCCATAGTATTAACATAGTACCATATGTGAACGAAAAAAGACACATTTTGGCTGGAATTGTTGCAATAAAACATGGATTGACTATATCGGAAAAGTTTGTTAAACAACGAATACCTCACCATAACACCAATCAATTGGAATTCGTTCTGACAGTAGGCATTTTGACATTTGATATGATTTGAATGGAATCGAACAATGCTATTGTTTAAGATATCTGACATCATGAAACATGCATTACAACCGATTAACAATGAGTCTGAATTGGTTTATAGTGTTATATAATGGACGTAAACCACACAAAGTTGTACGCCTTCCTCACAGGCTTTTAAATGTTTGGTCAATTACCCAGCGACATCAGCATGCTGATGCTTTCATTCTAAATAATTAATTACTTTAATCTATATATATAACTGACTGTTTGTTTTGGGGTGGGGGAGTTAGATTCACGAATGCCTTTGGAAACTTGATGGATGTGATATAAATTGAACAGCGAAAAGAGATATCAGACCATTTTAGGCCTTTTCGATTCCTGCGGTTGTAAGACCGTATCGATAGATGAAACCAGCCGATTCATAAAACTTGTTGTAAACACTGAGCGCCGTTATGGCTGTTGTTTGTTAGCTCACCAGAGCAAGTAATGCTCAATGTGAGCTATTGAGCAGGATCGCGTGATGTCTGTCGTCCGTGCGTCAATAATTGCTTTAAACAACATCTCCTTCTTAAGCATTTAGCCAATTTCAACGAAACTTTACACGGAAGTTCCTTGTGTGAAGCTCTACCAAATTCGTTAAAAGAAATGATTCCGTGCACAACTCTGGTTGTTATGGCAACCAATAGGAAAATCGTTAAAAATCGTCTTGTCAGAAACTACAACGCCTAAAGGTAAGATATTTGGAGTGTAGCATTGTCTAGTGGATGGACCTCTACCAAGTTTGTTCAAATTATGGCCTTGGGCGTAAATTGGCTCCGCCCCGGGGGTAACTGGACTTAACACCAGGCTTATATAGAGGAAAATCTTTAAAAATCTTCTCGTCAGAAACTACAATGCCTAGAGCTTAGATATTTGATGTCCAGCATTGTCTAGTGGACTTCTGTCATGTTTGTTCGAATTATGGTCATGGGGTAAAAATTAGCACCGCCCCGGGGGTGACTTGATTTTCCATAGTCTCATATAGGAAACTTTTTAAAATCTTCTTGTCGAAAACCACAAGTTCTATGATATTTGGTGTGAACCATGGTCTAGTAGACCTCTACGAAGTTTGTTGAAATCCTAGCCACGTGGTAAATTGATTTTGCATTTAGTCTTTTCTGATGAGCGATCATGGCCTTCTTGTTATATAAATATATCAGTTTAATGAACTATACTTTTGTTCGAAATAAAAAGAATTAAATCATTCTGAAATGCTAAATGCCATTACTTCAATTATCAGTAAATTTGATACTCTGCTACGTTTGACATTTGAAAAAGATACCATCAATTTCCGTTGTAGACCTATGGGAACGACTTTATGACAGAATGAATGTTGTCGCTTTAATTGTTCAACTTCTAAAACATTTTCTTGAAAACCCTTGTCCTTATTAAATGTGGTAATCATTTTTAATTAATTGTTCCTCTCCTGCCGATAATTTTGTAACGATTGAGTATCTTAATCATTTTCAGATAACTTTCATGTGATAATAAAGCTTTACTCTCACTTGCAGTATATTTTACAAAATGAATACTGCATAGTAGTATTTGGTCAAGCCAAATGTAACTGAAAATTGAAACACACTACGCGGCCTAACTCTGGTATGAGTATTTTCTCTATGTTCTCATTGGTCTGTCCTGATATAATCTTGAATCCTTTAAAGACGGAAAACTGGAAATTTTATTTCGGAAAGCCATGATGGGTTGTAGGAGTACCATACACTGCTATTTCCTTTTACACCTTATGGTTAAACGCTAAAAAATGTCTGTAACACTGTGTTTGCATGATAACAATGTATTGTGACAAAGCTGGAAATAAATAAAATTATAAAAAACTAAATAAAATTATAAAAAAAAAAGATGGGTTGTAGGAATGTGTGAAAATCTGAAATTTAATACGTCATTTGATTAAATGTCATGTTAAGATCGTTAGATAAGTCATCTTGATGCGATGATTGACATTGTTCCAAACATTGTATTTCAATTGAAAAATAATGGTAATCATTGTAATTAAAATGTTTATCAGTTAAGTATAACCGTAATCAGTAAAGATATCAGTGACACGAATAACTTGGATCGACTGGGCGGACTATGGTTTAACGTATCTTACATTTGATGTGAGCAACAAGCTGAGATCAAGTTCCATGTGTCTGAAACTTTGACAATAAAACAATCTGACATATTCACTTTTTGAGGAAAAATCTTATTGATTACCAAGAAATCATTTGGCAATCTATAGTCTAAATCTGTTTAGGCCTGTCAAGTTTTTGTTTTTCAGGAGCCAAGAATTGTCCTCTAGCGTGACTTAACTCATATTATGTATATATCATGTCAAAAAACCACCATCGGACACAATTAATTGATTATTAATTTTCTTCTGTACGTATATGCATATACAATTTACTCATAAATGACCCGATTCGAAAGTTGTTTAGTCAAATGATAAAATTAGCCATATATAATCAGACACCAAGTGAATCTAACTGAATTTGATGGTACAGTTGGTTTTTCATTGTGTCTGTTTAATGTTTGCGTGATTTGAAATTAAATAAAAAAAAATTTCGGCTCCTTTTCCCGAACGGTTCTGCTTCAATACGATGGTATTTGTGACCTAGAGATGTATATTTTGACATATGTTTAAGTTATAATCACTGACAAATTATCCATCGACATTCGATTGTGATATCGCTTTGTAACACAGGCGATAACGTAAAGTGTTGATCAATTAGTTTATTCTGGATACCCCTTTCTTTCCTATCGTATAAATCAGTTAAACATTTCGTATAAAACGAAACAAGTGTTTAATAAATAGAGGATATTAAATGAGTATGGATTCCGTATTGAATTTATTGAAGGAGTTGAATAAAACAGTATGAAGCGAGCCTCTGGCAAGTTAAATAAATTAAAGACCGAATCTACACGAATTTAATAAAAAAAATTAATATACCCTGAAAATACGGCGAAAACCAACATACCTATTTGACATGCATTGCAAAGAAATTGTTTACATCGTTAGATATGTTCACATAGTTATTATTTATGGTTTTTCATAATGTAACTATTTTTTGTGCGTCTGATTAAAAAGCCTTATTACACATGTGTCACTCCTTTGTTATTATTACCAGTGTCAAACAGGATGCCGTCTTAAATTCATGAAACTCGTTGAATAAAACACCATGAAGCTCGCAAGAGGTTCGCTACATACACTTTTATACAACTCGTTCAATAAATTCAATACGGAATCCACACTCATTTAATATCATCTATGTATGATATTAGCTTCATTCGAGAAAGTCAAAATATGTTAAGTATACAATATACGCTCGCACTTTGTATTGCGTATTGTTCGCTTATTAATTCAACAATGTGATCTTTAAGTACATGGCTATGGTCATGTAATCTATAATTTGGGATCATTGATGAATTAGAAAGCGTCTAATGTATGATAACAGGAGGACAAACATATAGATGTTCAAGTATTTCTCATACAACTGCTGCTTGCAATGACATAACCAAGAAGAAATAATACGATGATATGTTTACCGTAATAGTTTTCTGGTTTTGTAGAAATAATTCTTAAGAATGGTTCCAAATTCCAATAGCAACCATCTTGCTGATTGAGTTAACTAAAATATTTAAACCCCATAGAGGTTTGAACTTTAATACTTCAATCTTATTTCCAGACGAAATAAAACAGTAAGACTTTCTCGTTTCTGAAGGGTAAATTCAGTGATATTGCGTTTGTTCTTTTGCTCAAATATAGCGGATTTACACATTCCAAGAACACAACATTCTCATGTATCTTGCGTTTTAAATTAGCAATCCAAAATGAAAGTAAGTTGCCACTTTTTATTACAATATAATTGTTAGCTGTTAGTGTTACATACACCGCAGTGAAAGTCAAGGATCTCTACACAGCATGTTGTATTTTATAAAACAGTACTATGACTTTAATATTCAGTTTGAAACATCACTTTAAGGCATATATTGCAAGCGAGATAGAAGGTGCCAACATATAATCTACATTTTTAAGTTGTCATTGAAGTGTATATATTAGCTGTAACGTATCATATCATTGTTCTGTAAGCTAACCCAGAGTGACAGCTTTATGTATCTCTAAATGATATACTTCTTAGAATCACTCGGTAGCAAGAGGCGCACGCAATGGAACACGCTATGGTATTTATTGATGGAAGATGTACCACATTATACAAAACTTCATGCTTGGTAATACCATTAAATGAGAAATGCCATACAACATTTCGTTTGTTAAATTTAAGTGCCACTATGTTCCACCATTCGAATATACCGGGGTATTATTTATGTCCAAATTTTGAAATAAAGTTTGAAGATAATTTTGACACGAGTGAACCATCTGTACTGACTATAGTTTGCCATAACTTCTTATTATAATTTGGCCGTCTCGTAGAAATAACTTTTATCATGTCTGTGTTAGCGAAGATGATTTACTTGCATTGTAAATAATATTCAATGGCACCTTGGGGGTTAGATTTTGTGCATTTTTACCGGTGCGTGCAGTCTAGCTGGAATTTAGCGCTCGCCCTTTTCTTATCCAATTAGTGATATGGGGTTTAAAATTTTTGACTTTCTTATTCTAATAGAATTTAAACTTCTAAGTTTCGAAGAACGACTGATCACACACTGCACAATCGGAGCACTAACGCGGTTAGAATGTAAACCTTGTAGGCTATGGGCTACTGGGCGAAACCCTCCCCTCCCGGAGGCATTTTTGTAGACACCATTTTTTTGAAAGCTCAATGCCTGCTGATCATTTTTCCAGTGTCTACAATCTGGGCGTTGGGGCGTTTGTGAACTACAGCATGTTAATTACCGTTACCGAAAAATACGTTTGACAATAATTTTATTTTGTTAGAAGTCTTATTCTAGATATTTTCAATAATTCATCAATTTGAACAATTCCTTTGACCATAATAAGTTAGCAGCGGCTTTACTTATCGATCAAATGCATGTTTTTCACTTTATTGCATTATATATGCTCTGTAATTTACGTTACCCTGCGTTACCCCAAACTGACAAGGAAATGACAGTTGTATATGTTAAATTAACACAAAAGCAGTCGTAAACAATGTTTTTATTCGTATTAGGCAAATACTACCACATGTTCATGTTTTTCTTTCATTGAATGCTCGTTTATGTCTTCATTTTACGTAAAATACGTTACATATAAAAGTATACGTGTTACATGGAAATCGTTTATATTACTGTGATCACATGCTATGATCAAATAGGTATACAGTGATAGGTAATCATGATGCATTCATTAATACCCATAACTGGAAAGCATTTCTAGATAAAAATTTTGTGAAGTTTGACTGGGATAATAGTAGTTTACGTTACATAACGTTACCTTTATCACGTTAAGTGCTTAACACGCTTTACAATGCATAAAACATTGATTTGATACACAAACTGTTTATACTTGATTACTGGCAATACGTACATGTAAATTAGCATTCCAACTTTTTTAATTCATCACTGATTGTGTTTTACGTTACATGGTTTTATTCGCGTTACGTTTGAAATTATTCATAAACGAGTAGCAACATTTCTATGAAACTGTTATAAAATCATCATCGATTGTATTCTAAGAATATGTATCTATGAAACAATCAAATTTACAATAACAGCGACAGTGCAATAAACATTGTGCCATTGACACACATAAACATGTATGTGTCATTTACGTTACCATTTGTTACATGATTATTTATATATATATATACTTAAGTGCAATATTGTATGTTATGTCAGATTTCATTAGCTGTACATATTGTCATCAAGGTATTTTTGTTGTTCTGATGGCAAATGTTCACGAATTTCACAAATCCTCATCACTTTTCTGTTTCATAGACAGCATCGACCATACTAATGAGCTCAATGTCGTTTGTATCATCAGTGTCTTCTGCGTCGCTAGCCTTTGGCACAATATTATCCTCGTACCAGTTGTATTCCAGCATGTTGTCAGGACCGAATTTCCAACCACTTTCATTCACTTTTAGAAGATCAAGATTGCCCCCTTTGCATGGGTCCAAATATACACCTTATAACTATCCGTAACACATTGAACATACGAGACGGGATCTGCAGGGAGTGAGTAAGCTCATGTCCATACCACTTAAAGCGTTCAGAACACAACCATGGCTTTGATACTTGTTATACCTCAGTTTATTGAAGTCGTATTTTTAATGACCAAACAACACACATACAAATGTCTCAATGGCACTGTAAAGTTCATCCGAACAAACATGCGTGGTAAGTTGGCTAATATTGTCATGTAATCTTCATTTATAGGAGCAAAGCTCCTATAGCTATGCATTACTTTTTGAAAAATAGTATAAGTATACATTGCAGACTTTGCAGTTTTGATAAAAGTTGGAGGTATATGCAGGATTCTGTTTTTTCCTCCGTTTCATCATTAACTGTTGAGGTAACGAAATCTACTACATATTGAAAATAGTTTCATTCAGTAAAGTAGCGCTGGAACACTATATTGTCTCTGAGATTAGTGAGATTGCGTATTGACACATGATAGCTTTTCCTTGGTAATTGTGGTTAATTGGTCAAATGATGTACATCTGTACAGACTATACATACTTGACATTCAAATTTTAATTAAAAATGATGATATCACAGGCCTTTTAATGGTTTAACGATGGTTTTGTCTAACACATTTAAACTTTGCTCCAGACTGTAATCTCAGTGTTTTGAATCTCAGTTAGTGTGACTGTGACGCCATCTCTATAAGACTACTCAAAGATTAGCTTTATTGACTGTCTTATTGTCGTCATTAGATATGAAGCCCATCCGATTCCATAGAGTTATTGCTTTTTTTACCTGAGAGCAAGAACGTTGGAGCTGCCAAACGTCATCGGCACTCACCTGATTTAATAGACTGTTAATTGTAAATGTCTGATATAAAGTCTACACGAGACGTTTTAGGCAACTGATAAGAAATCGCCTCAGCTACTTGCTCGAATGTATCTGGAACTGCTATAAGACTCTGCAGTTACCCAATTAGGCGTTACCATTAACAACATAGGATGCGCCTTCTGTAGAATGGCTAGTTGTTGGTTCTGTTGGTGATTCAATATAAGGCACTCGACCTAGAAGAAATGACTAGGTAAGCTTCAGGTCTATGTCATGTTGAACTGACAGTAGCATAAGCAGGCCAAATACGTTACGTTCTGCTCGTATCTGAGTTATTATATTATGCTGAAATACTCTGTGTGAAAGGTTGTGTTTCTTCAGATCTTGGCCGGGGTAATTGACCCTTCGATAAGGGCTTGTGCTCACATAGAGCATGGTTTTAGTGTTTCCCAGACGTCACTTTGTCAAGAGAACCACTGGCACAATTCCGGAATTTATCATAAGTTCCGCGAGACCACTGTCGTTCATTACTTTACCTAGATGTATCGAAGATGGAGCATACATGTGTGAAATACACCCGTTCTCACTATGACATTATTGAATTTGTTCCTGAAACTGCCAAACCAATGAGTACGATTTCATGGCCACTGCTAGGTCACAGGTTGCAATTGCATAATCATTGAAAAAAGAAACATATCTAGAAATTACTATGAAATTGATAGACTAAATTAAATATTTATTTGATTAATGAAATTATTTATTTATTGACAATTGATTGCTTTGATTTTATTGATTGATATGAAAATTTTATAATGAAATGTTTTTTTTTAATTTAAGCCTAAATGCCACTTTAGATTTTATAATGTCTGATGCAAAAAATGTCAAGGTTTAGTTATGCACATGCACTTATGTTCATAGTTATATTTTGGTAACGCATGCGGTTAATAATATACACGTATTTTCTGCATTATTGTGACCTTTTTTCACCTTGTCAACATATAATACAATTGAGTACCATTTACTCATTAGATAGTGTTCTGCTTGATCCAGAAACAGTAAGTATATGATGATAATTGAATATTTTAGAGTATATGTGACCTTATTTCAGTGATATAATATTGGTAACGTAAATTATACCACATTTGATGATGAGTTTAACATTTCTACACTCTTGTTTACATTCTCTGTGCTTATAATCATAATTACAAGGCCTTTAACACAAACTATTTTGATCTCTTTGCGGTATTGTGTTAACTTTAAAATTTCAATTATGGTAACGCCCCAAAATGGCGGTAACGGAGTAAAGCCCCAACATCCAGATGGTAGACACTGGGATTTGGTAGGTCTTTCCATACACTTTCAGAAAAACATACTGTAGAAAAATGCCTCCGGGGGGGGAGGGGGGGTATTGGTGCCCCATAGTCTATTGGGTTTCGTCATATTTTAATAAGAAAATTACCGTCACTACTACTCCTTCTAGCTTTCTTATTTACGAAGAACGCCCAAATATGCACTCTAACCTATACGCAACGTGCCATAATAATGATGTCTTATTCGAAGAGCACATTTGCACGTGCGAATAAACTTTATTTCAGTATAAAAAAAAAAAATGAGAAAATACAAAATATTTACGACACAGCAGGAGATGTTCGTCTCTCGGCAGTTGCAATCAAATTTAAAAACTGTCCTTCTTTACGATATGTCCTTCCATACTGTCAATCCACGTTCAGACGATCAATTTAAACTTAATATGTCTTTGTGATTAAACTTTGTGTACTATAGATGTAAACAATGGGAGGCGAATGGCTTGGTATCTCATTTATTTACCGTTTTATGATGTATATCTTACATTTCTAATAAAAAGTCTCAGTCATTTTTTCTGATGTATTTTCTTCTTCATAATAATCTAATTCTTCATAGTTGACTATGTATAAAACATGATGGAAGGAAACGAACTTGGACAGTGATGAATGGTATTGTAATGACTTATATGGTTATAATAATCTGACATTTGTATGTAATTAGATTACTCCTGGTTCAAAGACCGTGCGATTTAATACGATAAATTGGATCACAAATATTGCAATCCTTCAGAAAAAAATTGAATGTCATACATTACATTCAGTAGGAATATGTTGTTTATTCCTTTTTCTTTACTCATACTCAACAATATAGAAACGCATTTAAAACCAAACAAATAGGTCAGAATTGTTAAAACAATCCTGGACGTGTACGAAAGACATCAAATCAATACCGAATACAACATAAAAGATACAGACAGTTTCTGTCAAAATTGTTCAGTCACCAAGTAAGGAAACTATCTACAACTTCTACGCCCTGACCCAGAGTATGTTACACAAGTTTGACTTAACTAACTCATTTAAATCAATGTCAGGCTATGATTGATCACATATTGCACACACCATCTTATTACGTCCAACGTATATTGTCAAGTCCAAAGGCAGTACTAAATGTGCTTAAAGTCCCATTAGCTTTTTCTATAAAAACATATGCAAACAATTCCAACAAAAACAAACAATCGCTGATATTATCCCAAGATAATTAACGACGAAACAAGCTCTTTTTCTTCTAAAAGCACTCATTTCGCTTTAGTAAACTTGAAGTATATATAGAGCGCGTGACGTCACTTCATGTCGTGTGCATAATATGACTGCGGGAAAACACAGCAGTTCTGTAAATAGTATTTTTTTCAATGATATTGACAAAAAAAAAACGGTAGTGGTTTTGGAAACATTTTTTCTTTCACGGGAGGAAAACACACCGGATTCGTCTGTTATAGAACAAATACAAACTATTACGACCGATAATTTAGGACTTGTATAAAATAATATTTATAGCAGCCATGGATGACATCGTAGTTCTAAGACTTTAATGTCAATTTATATTACCTTATCTACATAACAGGGATCAAGATAAGGGACGTATTTGCGTAAATACGCATTCGTTTTCCCGAAATACGCATAAAGAATATGTCTAGAGCGTACCGATATGCACTTAAAATCCCGGGTACTCGTTCTATACGATTAAAATGCGTAACTATCAAATTAAAAGTAGTATCTGTGACTATAGTGATTTATTTGAACATATTGAATAAGGCAAATGTAGAGTATATAAACTACATGTACATTCTTCACTGGATGCAAAACAAGTTCATAAATTAAACATAGAAGAACACACAATACCACAAAGTTCATTTTTAAGAGGTAAGGCCTTTGTGTGTGTCTATAAGTGAATACCCTTTAGAGTGGTTCCATGATTATTATAAACCTTTAAAAAAATGAAATACCCCGCAAGAAAAGGCGTAAAATACCCCTTGCCAAAGAAAGGAGGGAGTAAAATACCCCTTGCCAAAGAAAGGAGGGAGTAAAATACCCCTTGCCAAAGAAAGGAGGGAGTAAAATACCCCTTGCCAAAGAAAGGAGGGAGTAAAATACCCCTTGCCAAAGAAAGGAGGGAGTAAAATACCCCTTGCCAAAGAAAGGAGGGAGTAAAATACCCCTTGCCAAAGAAAGGAGGGAGTAAAATACCCCTTGCCAAAGAAAGGAGGGAGTAAAATACCCCTTGCCAAAGAAAGCAGGGAGTAAAATACCCCTTGCCAAAGAAAGGAGGGAGTAAAATACCCCTTGCCAAAGAAAGCAGGGAGTAAAATACCCCTTGGCCAAATATTTATCTGGAGCCCTGTACATAGATTCGTAAATTCGTCCCCTGTTAGTGCTAAAGAATGTTTCTAAAAGCATGATTGTCATTGACAATGTACTGTTTGGATCTTAGCTATAATTTTCCTTCTTTGAATCAGACAGAGACATGAATTACTTTTAACCGCTCGACGTTTCATGATAAAACGCATTTCGTGTTTGTATCTCACAGTAAACAAGCATCAATCTCCAATGTTATTGAAACTTTTACACAAAAGAAAATCTGACACAGTTGCTTCATGAAGAAACATCTTACTGATTAGAAAGAAATCACCTGACAATATTCATTCTTAAAAAATTAAGGATCTGTCAAGAGTTATTTTTTCTGAAACCAATAATTTCCAACTTGCATGTCTAAACTCATCCTGTCTATGATAGAATATGATATCACGTCACAGAAGAGGATGGACTTCAGAAAGTTCGACACAAAGGATGGAATATCTGATTTCTTGTGTGAGGTGGGTATATGTGTTTATATACAATGAGGAGTAACACGTGACGTCACAAAGTCCGTAGTCTGTCCACAAATAGTTTGTTTACACTCTAGCATCCACAGCTCTTGCCACAATATCTCGGCTAAATTCGATTATGGGCAAAATCGGACAATAACCTCTAGAGTTATGGGCCATTGAATTACAAAATTTGCTATATTTTATTTAGCTTGTTTACACTCTAGCGCCTTCATTTATTCACCAATCCTAATAATATTTTAAGTAAATGAGTATAACCAAAAGATCTTGGATAAGTTCAATTATGGGCGGAATCGGACCAGAACTTCAAGAGTTATGGGCCCTTGATTTTGAAAAATTGCTATATTTGAATTTGTTTACACTCTAGCGCATTCATTTATTCACCAATCCTAATCATATTTTCAGTAAATGTGTACTACCAAAAGATCTTGGACAAGCTCGATTATGGGTGAAATCGGACCTCAACATTAAGAGTTATGGGCCCTTGGATTAGAAAATTTGCTATGTTTTAGCCTGTTTAACAATAGTATACCTTTATTGTTGGTTTTGATATCAAAATCTATGTAAAACGGATGTAATGAGATGAAAACTATATTACCTGGTCATTAATTATAGTGTCTTTGTTCTCAGATGAGCGATATAGGACCATCTTGGCCCTCTGGTTAATAAAATAGTGAAAGGGGTTACAGAAAGTTCACGAGTTTGTTTGTTTGTATAAGAATGTCTATTTGATCAGTTATTGACACCCGAAAGCATCAAGTTTAAAGTCATTCAACAGTAGTAGAAGTAGTCATACGTTCCTTACGTGGTTAGACACATTTACATTTTGATCAAAATACAATTCTGATAGAATGTCGACACGAACAAAAATAACAAGCGTGTTTCATTTTCGTGTGTTTGTCTATTTTGTTAGAGATCCCATGGGAGAAGAATACCATCTCAATTCCATATCACAATTTGTATCCTCATTTCGCTATGATCACGTGATATATCATGATTACCAATAACAATTCTTCATTTCCAGGAATATACGTGCGGTCAATTGATGTATGGTCTTTGAACTTTTCCGAAGAGTTAGATCCTGCCCCTGGGTCGTAATTTGATTTTTCCCGCGTGTTCTAATTTATCTATGTTTACATTATTTCTCAACAGAACAAAAATGTGTTTGTTTTTTATTTTGAGCCTGTTTATTTATTTATCAATTCCCATTAGCAGATAACACGTCATATTTTCTTTCCAGCGTGACATAAATACGTGTGTGTACGTTTTATTATTGATACGGCACCATATAAATAAATATTTTCTTTATCATGAAGGTCTCCATAAAATGATTATGATGCATTAATTTACGATTGGATCACATTGTATATAATTATGTAAAACTTTTTACAGCCAGGTCTTAAAGGCCCATTTACTTTTTGAATTTAGTTTTTGCAGAACAATAGATAAAATGATGGTACAACTTAAGAAATATATTTTATTTGATCTAAAACAATATTTACATAATGACTTTCTTTAGCTACATCTCGTAAAATATTGTCAGAAGCTCTTACTTATTTTTTGCAATATCATTGAAAAAATAATGTGTTACATTTCTATATGTACTTAATGATTAAAAAGAAAATTTCGGAACATTTTTATTGAAAGTAAAAGTCCGTTTCAATGATAAGACATTTTTCTAGGTAAAATAATGCATACTTTAAATCTAACATGCAAAAAGCTAATGGGCTTATCGATGGTCAATTATTGTTTATTATTGTTACACTAAATTTGTCAACATGTTTTATGTAAAATTAATTATTGTAGAATAAACAGAACGAACCTAACATGCTTATGTTAAGTGCTTTCAAATGAAGCTTTTATTACAATCGGTTACAAGATCAAACTGTATAAACTTTTCAATTACATAGTAACCAGTGTGGGGAATCCACGTGACATAGTGACGTCACAATGTTATCGTTACAAGCGCGTTTTCTGTCAATTAAACTAGGAAAACATCACATAAGTGCATTGTTTTTCGTTTTCTTCTAAAGCCACATAACTGTCGCAACTCCTTACATAAAGGGTTACCTCCGGTTCAGATTTTTGTCACTGTAGGCCCTCTACTTTTTTGCTTTTCTTGTCCAAACCGTTTGACAGTGTTATGAAAATGAATGTTATTTTTACAAGAAAAGTTTAGAAAACGGTTTGGACAAGAAAAGTAAACAGATATGTCAATGTGTATTGTAACATTACGTGTGAGACTTGCCGACACAATTCTTGTTTAATTACATTTCATATAGAGTTGTTAAAATAACCTCATAGGATGTAAAAAAATTGTAAGTTAATTTCCTGTAGTAATTGCATCACCTAAGTTTTCTTCCCTAAGCTTCTTAGAACTCAAGGAGAAGTGTGAAGCAACTTGAATGAACTTGTAATCATCTAGCTGGTAGAGCTTACGGCTTTTAAGAACAGGATAATACATACGTGTACAGTTTTAAATGAAATGTAATCTTCATTAGGTTACAACTAAATAACGTACGGTTTAATCTTGGGAAAGATGTGAACAATTTTCGATGTTAAGTATTTTGTTAATAGAACATTCTTCTCTACTGACAATAGTCGAAGATCTTTGACGATGAAATGGGCATTACATTGCAGTTCATCATAACAGCTACGTACAACTCAAAACTGAGTCGCGTTAGTTTTCCCATTTAACGCACAAATTGCCATATAACATGTGTACAGTGCGATGAATTATTCTAAAATCTATCAACATGAACTAAAGTATACCTTCAACAGGCGAAACCTTTCGAATAATTTGCCGATATTTCTGACTACCCATTATTTCAATATTTTCCTCGCAATGTGATGCTTTGAATTATGTCCGAAGCGTTCTTGGAATCACGTGACATGATGTGCATCAATGGACGCATGAAAAAGCGTCTGAAGCTGTTGACTTGGAAAGTGGACACTTATACAACTAAAATAGTCAACAAGACGAAATAAAACAGACCAGTCTAGTTATGGTACCCAGAACTAAACAGAAACTATGGGCAGTGATATTTATTGCGCACTCTCTTAGAGTAAATAAAGATATATGCTCGTACAAATAGGAACAAACCCAGAACATGAATGTCATTCATAATATTGTACAAAGACGTTGTACCATGTTATAATTTATCTCGATTGTTGAACAATAACGCTAAGGACGAACACATTGATTTAAGAACCATCAATATTACAATGGAAATTGTTATTTGCTTTTTTCCAGATAAAAAAGTTTGCGATCAATGTTAAATGAAATTGAAATAATGGCAGCAGATGAAAATAGAAAACAATCGTAATTGCCACAATTATTAATAAAGACGTCCAAGGTTCTTATTCTAAAATCTGTTTTTCATTGACAATTTTCTTTCTCTACAGAGAATTTTACTGTTGCATGACTTAAGTTATTCAATCATACGGTAAAGTGTCATTCTCAAAATTGATTATCTGTTTATACGTTGCTAGAGAGTGGAAATATGTTATGTAGACATACGACAATCTGCAATTTGTATCAAATTTACTTTAACACAGAAATGATATCGTTGTAAAGATACCAGGCATCGACATTACAAAACCTTCGATCGGTCTCCGAGCACAAATCTCATATTTTGTCCATAAATGTTTATGAATTTGTTACAATAAAGCAATAATATATTATATAAATGATACAGTACTCTTACAGACAAACATTTTAATTGATCATGTTATTATACATATAACAGCTCTATCATTTCAACCAAATACATTGAGAAAGTAATTGAAAATTGAGCTTGGATAGTGGATACTGGCTTTTATAGGCGTGTAGTAATCTTAGCGAATGTTCCTGGATTTCTTACCAGTGCTAATCATGTTCTCTATAAGTAACTGTCAATTGTTCCACATGGATGATCAACAGTATAGATGGCAAATGTCTTAAGGCACAATGTCGTCCATTAAATGGTCATAGAAAGCATATGTCGGCTTCCAGGATTCGAATCCACAAAGCCGATGTTCGTAGACCTAGCACTATGATTATTAGGTAAGCTCGCAGAAGACATACATAACAGGGGCATAGTCAGCTTTGAATGAATGTTACGCACACTTGTAAGTGTTTAGACGACGGGGGATAACGCCTTCTGTTGCTTTCGACTTAGATGCTATTTTTGGACATATTTATATTTTCTCTTTTTCAATTCTCTATTATAGACGCACGTCTGTAATTGTGTCACTCCTGTATAAGGAATACGAAGTCAGACATGTGTTAGCGACAACATCCGAATAAGACAATCCTATGAATAAAGGCAATTCTTTTAAAAAGCGTCATCAATATTTTAGAATAAAATGACCTCCAAATAAAGGCACCTTGTCAATAAAGGCCATATTTTAAAGGTGACCTTTGTTCACAGGTTTGACTTAAAATGATACTGATTGACATTGCAGATAATTTATTAGCAGAACTTACGAATCAGAAATATTCTACTTCGTCTTAAAGTGTCTCTCTGTGACAACACAGCATTCGCTCAGATAAAAAAACGTATTTAATTCCCTCGAGGAGAACATTGTCGCTTACTGTTTATTTTTAATAAATCAAACACCAAATTTGAGAAGCCGGCCTGCATCGCTTTTAAACACAAACTACAATATTGTCAATCTTACTGTGTTGACTAATCTTACAAACGGTTCAATACAGTTACTAATCTGGTTGAGCCCTTGACGAAATGACGTCACAACTACTGAAACAAAACAGGTTAGTTTTCAAAGAAAATCCATTGACAATCTATATATTCTAAAGTCTATTTATTTTTGACATGTTCCTGTTTTTTTCCTGTAACCAAGAATTTTCCACTTGCATGACCAAAACCATTTTATCAAAGGACAAATAACAATCTGAGTAAACACCGATGGTCGCTGAAAGTTTAACCCAACGAATCGATTATCTGTTCCTTCCTCGGAGCGACAACAGTTTACGTTAAATCACTAAATGCGTATGTACTTTAAGGAATTATATTTAAGTAAGTTAGAACTGTACTTTCTGGTGTACTTGCTGAATACTACACTAAGATATTATTACATTAGAAATGCCCTAATCCGAACTCCCTTTGGACTGACCAAAAAGTAGGACGTGTTGTATATATTTTTGCATAAATTCCAGATTGCGGCAATGTGTACACTACGGTAGCGCTATGCACTGACCTGTGTTATTCTGCTCGGGGCATTATGGGTATTTGCAGGAACTACTTACAAAATGGAAATTATAAACAATAACATAACGTGACGTCACCGTATGGTACACATTGAAGCCAAGCGTTCTTCAACATTGCGTTTCATTGAATAATTAGTGTTATTGACAAAAACACAAGAATAGAAATGGTATAACGTATTCATTTTACATAACTAAACACATTTTGTTAATAACATACAACCGATATGGTTGTTTTGACATTGTTATCCTTCCGCGTAACTATATTTTAGCGTATGTATAACTATCTAAATGTGGATAGTAATCAGTTCTATGTATAGAGGTTAGACAAACGTAGTCACGTCACGCTATGTATAGAACGAGATTGCGGTGGATTAAGCATACATTCCGGATTGAGGAGTTTAAAAATCAGTATAAAATAGCATTTAGGACCGCAAAGTCTACGGAATACGGAGGTTCCGGATTGGGGAGGATTTTTTCATATGCCTTATTGAAGGAACGAATCGGGACCGTGGAAATGTTCCGGATTGAGGAGGATTCCGGATTGGAGAGGTTCCGGATAAGGTGTGTCTACTGTACATGCATCAATATAGTATTGCCCAATTATCAGTATTTCTTTGATATAGTTACCTCGGATACTTCAATTCATTTTACGACACATTTTTTAAAACTTTTGTAAGAGTTGTTGCCATTGTTGAAAAACTTAAGAAAAAATCCAAATTCAAGGGCAGGTAACTCAGAAACGATATCAGTGACCCCCAATTTTCTTTCGGATAAAATGTTTCTGTTATCATATGCTAAATTTAAATTGTCAGATACCCACGTATTGTTTCAGAGGTGATCATCTGGTTGTCAGATACCCACGTATTGTTTCAGAGGTGATCACCAGGTTGTCAGATACCCACGTATTGTTTCAGAGGTTACCACCAGGTTGTCAGATACCCACGTATTGTTTCAGTGGTGATCACCAGGTTGTCAGATATCCGCTTTTAGTTTCAGAGGTGATCACCATGTTGTCAGATACCCACGTATTGTTTCAGTGGTGATCACATGGTTGTCAGATATCCGCTTTTAGTTTCAGAGATGATCACCAGGTTGTCAGATACCCACGTATTGTTTCAGAGGTTATCACCAGGTTGTCAGATATCCACGTATTATTTCAGAGGTGATCACAAGGTTGTCAGATACCCACGTATTGTTTCAGAGGTTATCACCAGGTTGTCAGATACCCACGTATTGTTTCAGTGGTGATCACCAGGTTGTCAGATATCCGCTTTTAGTTTCAGAGGTGATCACCAGGTTGTCAGATACCCACGTATTGTTTCAGTGGTGATCACATGGTTGTCAGATATCCGCTTTTAGTTTCAGAGGTGATCACCAGGTTGTCAGATACCCACGTATTGTTTCAGAGGTGATCACCAGGTTGTCAGATACCCACGTATTGTTTCAGAGGTGATCACAAGGTTGTCAGGTACCCACGTATTGTTTCAGAGGTTATCACCAGGTTGTCAGATATCCACGTATTATTTCAGAGGTGATCACAAGGTTGTCAGATACCCACGTTTCTTACAAGCATTGCTCAACCAACTTGTTTATACGTTAATATGTTGCATGAATGAGAGAAGTGCAAAAGCACAAATATAACATGTACTTTAAGTAAAGGCGAGTTGTTAGTTATAATTTGTAGTTCATTATTTTTCTATTACAACATAATTATATAATAAATACGAGTTCATGATTTAGATTTTCGTCAAATTAATTAGACGAACACGTCACATATGACAGATATCATTTTAAAAGTCGTGTATATCACTCACGTGTTACATATTCGATCTGTGGCATTAACGGCTTAACAGGTCATCTACTCATTTTTATTTGATACTCCGTCATCCCGTGAAATATGCGGGCTCTATCAAGCTGAGCAAATTAAATCAATATGCCCTGTTCTATCTGAGAGTCATAAACCGTTGTGTGGAATGTGTGGAATTTTCGTATGAACACTATTTTTACAAATGCTTTTCTACTTTTTTAGAAATGTGAAATATCCTTTCTGCTTTAGGGAGGGGTTAAGGTACACAACTAAATTTTCACAAAGGTACGCATTTTTCACACACGTGACACATTCTTATGTGTGAAAAATAGGGTTCAACATTAATGACGTAATAGGATTAGTTGAATATGTCAGTATAATCTTGTACCATAATACTGCCCGTTTACAGGCGCGAAACCATAATTGTGCTTCAGATGTAATCAACTAATGATCCTTTCGAACAAATGCAGGACTTCATGCTGTTACAAATTACTGTGGAATCATTAATTTTCGTTGGGGATTTAATTTCGTGGATTTCGTGGGTATGCTTATCCATGAAATCAAATCCCCACGAATTTGAATGCAGAGATGAGACATTTCTTTTCATAAATCAAAATCCCCGAATTTATGTCCCCACGAAAAAAAAAACACGAACATTGAGCCCAACGAAAATAAATGAAAATACAGTACTAGAATTGAAAGATGACCATGAGTTAAGAGTGGAAACAGACGTTCACTGTATGGTTAATCTGTCATGGTTATCACGTTTACATCAATGGCGATAAGTCAGCAAACTGATAGCAAATTGTAGAGTTGTCCACTTACAATTTGAGTAGGAAATTTTTGCTGGCGGCTTATTGGGACTAAATTTTTGTCTGTTGGAAAATATTGTTCCCAGATCTTTAATGTGTTTCTTAAACCGTACGTGATTTCATTGAATATTCGTTTCATTGAATGATACTACGCATAATGTGATGACGTCATCAGCTCTGCGGAAGTAAGAAAGTAAAATGAAAATAGATAGATAGATTCCATATTTATATAGCGCCCTTTAGATACTGTTCACACGTTCAAAGGCGCTTTACATAAATTATATTGCAGCCACGAAGGCGCAGGTGCATCCGCTACCAGTGCAGATACAGCATGGTCTGACCAGAGGGACAGACTGAGAGAAAGCCCCCAGAAGTGAGAGAAAGATATTAAATACAGACAAGTATCGTAAAACAGCAAGTGGACCGAAGGCAGAAGGCAGACTTGAAAGGGAATCAAATATACATGTACGTAGTAGACAACAAATATAGTTCATTGTATAGTTGTCTACATTCAATAAATGTTATAGGCAGCGTAAGATAATGCATGCCTTTAGTAGTAGTTACGCTACCAGGAACGATTAACGCGCGACTGGTATACAATTTTCTTGTATAATTTTTAGTTTAACTTATAGATTTTGAAACAGATTAAATTAGACAAGATACTTATACCATCATACATACAGACGTGTTGATGTCACGATTGTCTACGAGGGAACATTTGGATACTTACTTATTTGATTCATATGAAGTTTAAACATTATAACTGAAAATAGTCATAGAACAGTTTACTGATAGAACAGTTTATGGTCTAAAGACAGTAGATGCTACATGTAGTAGTAACGTAAATACAGAAGTACAGAAATAAAACAATCCTGAAGCTGGGCATCTTATCGACCAAGGTTACCAACACTTCTTAGAGATAAAACTAAATAGAATCGGAGAACTGAAAGTTAAAGCTATCAATATTGGCCAACACTTAAGTTTTCAGCATGACGCGAAACTAATCATGGCGAGATTTAATCTGAACATTAACCTAGAGATTTAAGTGAAGACACGGTAGATTACTTCGACCATTAAATTAATCTGATGGTTTTATTGTCTCCCTTTCTGACTCCACACTCGCAAAAAATGTTTGTTCAGGCTACATCCTGATTAAAAGTAGAGGATGTATGTCAGGGCCTTTAGAGCCCTTGAAAGTATGTGAAAGGTGAAAAAAGTGGAAAATTAGTGTACCGTTCCTCAGACATAATGAGAATTTAAAGCCCTAATAGCTTTTTTAGCAATACAGAACGGTAGATTTACTGATAGTGAAATGTAAGAAATATATCTTATTTGCTCTAAAACATATTTACACAATGCCTTTCTTTAGCCACATCTCGTAGAAATGTCGTTAGACGCTTTTTCATATTTTTTGGCAATATTATTGAAAAAAATACCGTGCTATATTTCTATATGTACATTGTGATTAAAAAAAGAAAATTTCGGAATGTTTTTATCACAAGTAAAAGTCAATTTCATTGATAAGGTCTTCCTAGGTAAAATAAGACCTACTGTAATTTTAACATCCAAAATGCTCATGGGGCTTTAAGATCTTCGAGAAATAATGGTTTGGTCGGGTACCAGAAACAAATATTTCTTTTACACCAAAGTATCAAATCCGTTAATCTTTAGTTAAACTGTAATTTTATTCTCTTTTAGTTAAAGTTGGTAATTTCCGAATAGATGGTAGGAAATTATCTATTATATGTGTTTCAGATCTGGTGATGATGTTTAAATACGTCGTATTCTGCATTAGATTTATCTCCCTTCTATATGAAAACGTTCAGTAACAATCCAAATAATCTGTTGTAAGCCATCCGTCTTAATCTCAGAAGATGCATCGAACATTAGTGCACTGAGTGTTAAAATGATGACTCAGTTTTAAAGGGGCATACCCTACAACTTGGTGCATTTAGAATTAAGGCAAAATGATGATAAATTAGAACCTTGTAAAGAAAAAAGCCGACGAAGAAAGTTTCAGCCAAAAATGAATCGAATTAAAAATAAAATCACAAAAATATTTAAAAGATCATAAAAATATGTATTTGTAACTCATACATTTAGTCATGGAAATTTTTGGGTGGAAGTGATTTATTATTCATAGCTATGTTTTTTGCGGCTAGTACATAAACTAGTCATTTTATGACCATGTTCTTCCTGCAATTATCCATTATATATTGTTTTACATATACATCTAGCACATTTTTACACTTTCACAGAATGTTTGTCAGTTGTAGGGTATGCCCCTTTAAACTGACACATATTTTTTATCCTTTTCTTTCTGTCTTGACGAAGTCTTTAATGTTAAGGAAGGAAATTAAAGAAAACTTTGAAAACAATGACGGATGGCCTCCAGAAACACATGTGATTTGAATGTTTTATTTTCTAGTGCTTGGCTTTACATCTGATTCTAAGAAGTTCAGAGAAATTAACATCTTTAAGCTGCAATAAAGTCATATAATCAGTGAATTCTCGCGAGAAGATAAACGTCTTTCCCATTGTAATGTTAATTTACATGTGCTGTCAAACCTGAGTGACCGGCCACCTCCCAATAAATGCCACAATGTTAATAAAGATGTACAAGCATGTTTGACAGTGTTAGTTATATACAGCTTTTCTGTACTTATTTTGTGAATTGTTTACTATTTTCAACCAATATCGAATTATTTGTGTTAATCTATTAAATTTAAGAGGCAACCTTCCCAATTTACCCAATTTACCGTATATAAAATAGTTTTGGGTTTGAGTTCTACATCATAGGAGTTGTTTACAGAATTTAAAATTAATTTCGCATATAAAATTCCCCAAATTTCTGCACCGTAGTTTAAAATTGGAGTAACTAATTTATCAAAGAGATCGAGTCTGTGGCTAATGGAAAGTTCAGTAAATTTTGACAAGCAATATTTCATTTTATAAATTGCCTTCATTGCTTGGCCGCTTAAATATACCGCTTTATACACATTTTAAATATCACTAATTCTTAGATAATGATGTAAATTCTGTGATAGTAATTTTATTCTGTGATAATAATTATCTCTAAGTTTTGTATTCCGTTTTCTTTGTTTTCACATTAATATAATTTGTTGTTGTTTCCTTGGTTATTTACATATAATTTTTATAAAGGACCACAATGGAAATAAGGATTTACTTCCTCTTTTGTGTTATCCTTGTATTTTAACGTTTGTGACATGGTTTCAATTTTTTACTGATATTATTTACCTTTAATAATTTTACAGTCTGAGTCTTAATTTGTTTTTTTTTAGGTTTCCATGATAGTGAAATAATATACCGTGAGATTAAAACAACAACAGAATGACTTTCCTTTGGGTCATCTTCCTTTAAATTTACATTTTATTTTACAAAGATTAAAAAGAAAAAAAAACACATCCATTTTAATGTAATCTCATGGTAAAAAGATGCAATAGTTCAATATCAAGCTAATTTGATAAAGAAAAATATAGGTCACGACGCAATATAAAAAAATAATATTTTTTCTATTTTTCAACACGGGTAACAACTCGTGCAAAAATTAAAAAAATGTGACGAAAAACAAATTAAAGTATCCGAGGTAACTATCAAAAAATTAATGACAATTTGGCAATACCATTTTTGTAATATTGACATTTTGTATAGCACAGAGCTGATTCATGTGAAAAGTAGAAGATTAGGGGTCTTAGGGAACTGCTTAAAGTCACAAACTACGGAAAACTAGCGGAGACATCATTTTGAAATTTCAAACTCTCGATGTGAATAGGTTGTTTACCTAAAACACTTCTCTAACATGTTATTTTATCCTGACATTTAATAGATAAAGTACATGTAGCATACATGTTGGTGCAGTAATTGCCAAAAAGTTTTTTTTTCCATTCTTCCATAAATATTTTTTTTAACATTTAAAAGACTTATTAGAAGTCCTCATGAAGTTTATCAAAGGATTATTTTAATACTTAATACTTTTATTCAATTGGTATGAAGGATGCGTATCAATGTTATATACAAACAGATACGTTTTCTCAGCTTCAAATATTTCATCTTTTATTTAAATATTCTCCATCAAGTCTAATGTTTCCGTTAAAATCTTTTACGATAATTTACATTATTTCCGAGAAGAAAAGTTCACTAATTTCAAGGAAATACATCGACTTACTATAATCTACTTATTTGTAAATTATTCTTTTTCTCATCAGACGAAATATTTTCCACTTACCTGGCTCAACCTATTCCATCAAACAGAAAACAACAACTCCAGCAAAACATGCTAAACGTAGAAATTTGAATTTAACTTGGTTATCTGTCAAATCTCAAGAGTATTGTGACAGAATTCATATAATAAAGACGAAGGACAATTTGCGTCAAACTTACAAGAAAATGTTGCTTCGATTCTAAGAATTACCTAAACATTTAATTTCCGCCGAAAAGAATGTGATAGGTTTTAATACACTGTCTGTATATTCTCAATGCAGATTATGTATCAATACCATTTCCACATCAAATGATGATTTACTTATAGTAAGAAACAATTATAATTTTGCATGAATTTAACAACGTTTTACTGTTTAGCAGGTTGTCTTAAAAAGCGATTTTATTTAGGTTGCATATACAGCACGACTTCTGCAGAGCGGCCCTCTCTTGAGCAACAACCCCCCTTCAACAAAAGAGTGATTGTTTCCCTATGCATAATTTAACTATTAATTTAACCTCTTTAGAGCAACAACCTCTCAACAACAACATAATTTTGATACTCCCAAAGGGTGTTGCTTTGGAGAGGTTGCACTGTAGTTGGATTAAAGTTCGCGGATGGCTATTCGAATCGCAAACTGCGTACAAGAATGCAGTTTGCCATTCAATCTTTTTAGATGAAAATCACAAAGTTTATAGTATACAGACTGATTTAAAACCATCGACTGTCAAAATTAAATATACTAGGCTTCTTCATTTGCCTCAAACTTGACAGGTAAACATTAAAATCACGTTTTAACTAGTCAATCAAAAACATCTTCCGTTCTCTTAAGTTCAAATGCGATCTGGAATTTTCAACCCCGGATTGCGCTCAAGAAAGCTGCTCTCAGTTCGAATCGCGAGCTGCGAACTGCGTTCCAACTTCACGCAACTATTTATTTAAAATTAACATCATTACTCCGGGTTTCGGACGCATGCGCAGTGTGACACTTTAGTGACGATATGTATATTGGTCTCGGGTAGAATTGATTTACATTGTTTTAAATCAGGTCTTAAACAAACTTCAGTGCCATTAGTGATACGGTATGTGATATTATGATACTAAAAGCGAAACTTTTTGAATCTTATCTTTTTACGATTTGATAACCTAGCCATTAAGTCTAGGTAAATTATACCGAATTTTCTTCGCACAAAGAAATTGGGATAATTACAAGTTCGATTATTTTCATTTCCTTTTCCCCGATATGTCATTTTCTGTAATCAATGTCAACTATTAAATCTGAAATCTTGGATATGAAAAGCATTCTGTATATAAGATGAATGAGTTTGTCCTATTTGTACTTAAACATGTCTACTCCATTTTGGCTACCATTTGTAACAGAATAGTATTTATGTTAGTTGATTATCAGGTGAATACTAGTACATGTTTGTATCTATACATCGATATGGCACGGAAAGACGAGCATACTAGTCCATCTTGAGATCCCAGATAATACCATGTCATTCCATCTTGAGATCCAAGATAATACCACATCATTCCACCTTGAGATCCCAGATAATATCATGTCATTCCATCTTGAGATTTCAGATAATACTACGTCATTCTGTCTTGAGATCCCAGATAATACAACGTCATTCCATCTTGAGATCCCACATGATACCACGACGTCATTCCATCTTGAGATCCCAGATATTACCATGCCATTATATCTTGAGATCCCAGATAATACCATATTATTCCATCTTGATATCCCAGATCACCCAGTGGTAGGTATTAAGTTTAGTTCATGTCAGTACACACATGTATTACCTGTAGCCTGTAGACTTCTACTTCATACAATTATGTTATCTAGAACCCTGGGTTAAATAAAACTATAAAACATGTTTTGAGAGGTGTCAGTTTATTGCTCCGACTTGCTACAGGAATTAGAATGTTTTGTAACATACAGTCGTGCTTTCAATTAAGTTAAGTCAATGAAAAAAAATGCCATCCAATTAAAATACCACCTAGAGAATTCTAATTAGTTGGAACTAAGTGTTCGTTATCGAATTTCTAGCAATCAAAAGAACATAACTCTGTTGTACACTTTCAGCAACTTCATTATTGTGTTAATTCTTACTTAAAATCTAGCATTTCTTGATACGCTTGGTTGTCCAAGAACTTAATGATCATCCCTCGTATATAAAGTCAAACCTGAGTTAGCGGCCATCTCTGAATAAAGGTCACTATGTGAAGAAAAAACGTCACTGATTATTTAGATCAAAATCATCGAATAAAGGTTACTTGTCGATAAAGGCCACATAATGTCATTCCCACGGATGGCCTTTGTCCACAGGCTTGACTGTTCAGGTATATAGGTGTATGAACTGTTTTATTTATAAATTCCTGACGCAGTAATATATAACGCTGTATTACTGTATGTGCATATATTTGTCTGTGTTCTGTTTTATGCACGTAAGCACTTCAAAGCTGTGCTCATCGTCTCTTGGTCTCATGCGCGTCAGTCACCCTTACCATTAGACGACTTCACCAATAAGCGGATCTATGGTGATACATATCTAGCAGTACATGTACATTGCATATAAAGGCTTTGTCTGCTTGTCTGATTGACAGTCAGATTGCCGTACACCGCGGTCATGATTTGATTGGATTGTCTATATCAGTGTTCTGTGAATCAGAGCATACCACTGTCTGCAATCCATCCATCGAGCTGCCCCTTGTTTAACGGATAGAGCACCTATAGACTGACGCTTACATTTCCTGCAGGTGTGTTTCGTTATGATAAAATTAATATCACATTGATGAGAGGGTGTTATTAAAATTCGCCAACTCTCGAAATAGTAGTGTTGACTTCGGCGCTGCCTCGGTCAACGTTATTTTCTCGGGATGATAAATTTAAATAACGCCCTCTCAGAAATGTGATACTTATGTAGTGTTACCAGTTGGTTTTGACGGTTTGTTGTGACATTGTCTAGCTCATATGGACGATCTGAAGTATTTGTAACATTAATTGACTTGACGGAATACAATTTGTTTTCCTACAGAAGTAAACTCTATATCCATTGTGATGTTGGAAAATGTTAAGTGCTCAAATTGCCTGTAGGAAGCGTAGTTTTCTTAGTGTTTGAAACTTCCAGAAAACTAATCGTGCTAGACGGTCTTTGTCGTATATCTTAGATGTTCAAATGAAAACGTTAGTTTAATTCTTCAAACGTGTTTTAGCCAGTCGTAAATCATTTGGTTTTAGGTGTTGACGTGTTCAAGAAACAAACATTCATAGACACAATTATCCCCAGAATTCTTACAACGAAAATAATACGTATATTTACTTATTCAAGTACATGTAGTTCATTGTACTTACTCGTTGTATACTTACGGTAGGTCTACATAGTGGTATATCAGGGCTGTAAGAAACCGAAGAGGAGGGGGCTAGACGCAGCTTACTCCCTCCAAATTATTATGGCTGGAATTGTTTTTATAAAGGGTTACAACTGATTCTCCCATCCCCATATTGTGAGAAAAAATCTAAAATTAGCGCCCAATGACTGGCTGTCATGGTTTTTAATAAGAGGCTGTAACTGATTATCTTATGATTTTATAATCTATCCCCCCGTTGTTATACAAAATCCAAAATCCACCCCATCTGATATTACTACCTATGGGCATGTATACATATATAGAATATAACTAACCAACTTGAGATCTGACAATGTACATGTAAGTAGGTCATGACAATGGTGATTAATCTCTTTATGGGTTTGTACGTGCGCCATATCGAATTCAGACTTAGTCATTTTTCAAGTTTCCAAATTCCACATGAATCATTTTTCATATTCCTGATTTATTTTAGGTATCTTGTAACGTTTTCTCATAGTTTTCGAAGAAATTCAATAGTGTTCCAGTTAGATGTATGCACCAGATGGCTGTAACTGCATGTAAAAAATCCTTGACTCGATCAATAACATCACTAGGGAAAGGTATTGCTCAAACATTACGATACTATACCCATTGTATACTCACAAACGATACACAATACGTATTGTCTGATACAATTAGAGTTTCTTACTGGTGTTAGAGAATGAGAGACCAATGGATCACACACTTTCAACATGCCAACATTTTCAGACGAATAGCTTAGTGTAAAATTAGCAGCACCGTTGGTTTCGCATTTAAAAATGTGACTGCGAGTGTTTTCTTTCGTATCAGACAGGGTTTTATGTTTTTTTAGAAAACATTTTGTCAACACATACAGAATTTAAAACAATCGATAGAAAAAAATATTGTCATTTGTCTTTATTTAATGATAACGATGTACATGTATATTTAACCAAGCCATCCACAAAAGACCTTTTTGGTAGATTTAATTTATTAAAAAAGCTTATTGAATGGAACAAAGTAAACTTGATATCTGAATTTACTCGTATGATATATTATTACATATATTGACCCATCGTATTCTATCAAACCTAAGTATACATTACATTATACAATATTTCAAAGAACGGTCAATTAAATAAAATCTTCAATATTATTTTTCTTTAATTATAATGGATTACGGCTCATTTTTTATATTCTATATCGCGTCTGTATTTGCTCAGGTAAAACTTACAAAAGACATTCATCATTCACTAATTATTTTCGTGATGTTAACAATTATATACCAGTCGGATGCGTCTCATGTATGCCGTATAATTACAACGCCCACTAGATATCCTATTTCTTGGAGCAAAGCTTTCTACAACATTTAATTTAGCTGAACCACTTTTGGAAGGATTGATAATTCATTGACCGTGTACCATACCTGATGAGGCACTCGTATCTAGCCAAATACTGTGGAATCATTAATTTTCGTTGGGGATTTAATTTCGTGGATCGGCTTATCCACGAAATGAAATCCCCACGGATAGGGCATTTATTTTTAAAAATCAAAATCCACGTATTTATGTCCCCACGAAATAGCCATTTTAGTAAAAAACACGAAAATTGAGCCCAACGAAAATAAATGAAAATACAGTATGTGTTAGCGCAACTTCTAAATAAAGGATGCAATGTGAACAACGGCGCCATTCTTTTAAAAACCATCATTGGTTATTTAGAACAAAATGATATCCAAATAAATACCACATGTAGAGAAAGGCTAAAGGGTGGCCTTTGTTTAAGGGTTTGAATGTATTTAGTCTCAAAATCGTGTCAAGGAACTGTTACGTCAACGACGGAGAAATATTACAAACTGACAAGAAATATAATGAGCATTTCGCACGACATTTAGGTTTATATAAATGACAATTTGCCCGAAATTGAAATATAAACTAACTCATTAATTGCATAAAATGCCACAACTCATCCATATTCTAACCGATATCTTCTGAACTAATTGAGCGCGTTGTCGTATTGTAACGTTATGTTAGGAATTTTTAGAGACGTCATGTGTAAGAAATGTGTATATCTTTCAATTTTCTCTGTCCATACTAACTGATAAAATATAACATATTTATTATTTTATTTCATACTACAAAAGAAAACCTTCATTTTCACACGATTTTACCCTCCACCGTTTCACTCGGCTGTTAGACTTTCCTCCTCTGTAGAAAACCAAAAGTCCGTGACGCCATAGCCATTATGATTGATAGAATACAATGGGTAGAATACAATGGGTAGAATGGAACAGCCGACCGTGTTTTATCGTGGGATAATGTATAAACTAGTTTCCTATATGTTTGTATAGACAAGGATAAAGATCTTGTTAGAATGTCTGCGGTAAGTCGAAATGTTTGTACAATACAAGACGCTGGATTACATTAATATCGAGTGTCCACCTAGACGAACGTGTTTTATTTTAGCTGGTAACATGTGCCAGAGGGTTACGGCAGATTGCACACGTAATGCAAAAAAACCTACAAACTATTTATGCCAGATCATGAAATACTGTAAGTGGTGATTTATATACCACTCGTCCATTATGCAACAAGAAAAAAAAGATGCAAAATCCAGATTCATGCTTGCTCTCTTCTATTTTTGGAAACTGAGCTCGGACCGCATGAATTTTGATGCGGACCGAAGTACTATATTTTCTACATCCGCCGTGCAATAATTAAACTAGTTCCAGTTCCTTGTTGCAGTGCAAGTCTATGTAAGTTCAGTTTACTTACAGTCTTTGACCCTCTTTGCAAATGCAGGCGACAATTGAAACTAATTTGACTAATAAGGCGGAATTAAACTTTTTATACAGCTTACGGTGTTCCAGTTGTAAGCTGTACCCTTATAGAACTATTCCTAATAATTAGTTGATCAAGAACATTATACATGGAGTGCACAGTATTTGTTTCATATATTCTTAACAAAGGGGAAATGTGCGAAGTGATGGTCCAAAAAGTAAAGAGTGAAGGTTTATGGAGTAAAGATGAATAGAGTGGATGTCAAAGAGTACAGATGTAAAGAAGGAAGGTTTAAAGAAGGGAAAGCATGAAAGATTGGATAGTGACGGTAAAAATAGAGAAGAATTAAAGAGTGAAGAACTAAGATGTGAATGTGTAATGGGTGAAGATTAACGGACCAAATACGTTAATAGTGAAGACATAAAGAGTGAATGTTTTAAATAGTGAAGGTGTATTTTAAAATAATATTTATCTTTACAGTTAACAGGCAGTGGAATGATACTTTTATTTTTTAAGTTTTAGTGTCGCATATTCTTGCTATTTTTGTCTATTGTCGTGGACGTTCTGTGTAGTATTGTATTTCTGGTTTCCTGTCCTTTCTTTAACATTCATTTATTTAAATAATTCATAGCTCATCATCCCCAAATCTGGCCACATCTGTAATTGGTATTTTATCTCGACAAGTTTCGATTATAACACATACATTCCAGACACATGCAAGCCTTGACTAATTAGTGTCTGTGAAACTACCTGTTTGCCAATGGTCTATCCGTCTATTGTCTCAGATTACATCTTGTCTGGTTTTGACCTTTATCAGATCTACGTTGTTTTCTAGACGAATTTTAGTCATAGGTATGAGTTTATTCTAGCTGTTTGCGGGTATATAGTGTAGTGTCTATTACTAGTTTGGGTAATCCTAGCCATCTGATAGGCTAATGGTGATGTCGGTCGTTTTGATTGGTCAATCATTGGACAGGCTATTCATCGCGTAACCTGTCATGTTTGACTGAATCTGTTCGTCTGCTCTTTTGTTAATAGTTGATAGGTAAGTAAATCATGCAGGCATTGCTCTGTGATGTTGACCTAGATAAGTTGTTGTGTGGCATAATATCGGAAATGCTATTTGAAGTTCAATGTAGTCGTATCATAGCAGATTATGGTGAATTTGTTAGCATTTAGGGTATATTTTATCGCTGACCGCATAGAGATCTTAGTAGGAGCGGTACTGTTAATTCCTACAGTGGATCGGGGATCTAGTGGTAACGCGCTGGACTATTAATCGGAAGGGTGTGGTTAAAATCTCAGCACCGCCTTCCATTATTATATTGACGCTTTTCCATTTTCCTTATCCCATCTACCGAGCCCAGTTTTAAATTTAGATAAGCACAGGTAAACGGATGAGGCAAGTATCAGTGTTTTACACCAGGAGAAAACTATTCGATAAGAGTAGGGATACAAATGCCCGGCTCTTCTGTATCTTATATCTCCTCTGCATGTATCTTGGGTTGCCCTGAAATCACCATAGCTATCCGAGGAACCGTTAAACAACAGATAATCAAACTGTTAATATCTGTGTTTTATCTTTACCTGGTCAAAATACACTATTTTATCTACAGTTGAAGTCAAATATCATATTCAACGAATTTGTCTTACTCGAAATATTTACTCAACAAGCGTTGACGTTGTAAGATGCTATGCTGAAATACAGGGAAATGTTCGTACCGGTAGGTGGCGCACGGTTACACTCAACAAGCGTTGACGTTGTAAGAGGCTATTCTAAAATATAGGGAAATGTTTCTCACGGTAGATTGCGCACAGTTACACTAGTAAAACTAATTAAAACAAGTAAATGGTTTTGTTCAGCTTTGAAAAGCTGTTTCTGTCTATCTGAAAACGTGAATTTCTAATAACATGACTTAAATCATTTTATCAAAAGGCAAATAATAATTACGACAATGAACGTTGATCACAGAAAACTGGAAGGAAAAAAATTGATTACTGTTGTATTTTGTGTATACAGAAATGTTTTGTGAAAATTTGATTAAATAAACGACTTAGTGCTATGTGTGCCGAACACATTATGTAGTTGTTAACTCGATTCAAGGAATTACCTTCAAATTAAGATAGCACCAAAAGAATGCAATCTCACAAGACGTTAGTGTCTGTATTCGGAGTCCATATAATTAGATTAAAGTATTTCCTCTCAACCAGTATAGATGTAGAATTAGTCAACACTACACTGACATATATTTCACTGTTGCGTTTGAATTACAGTCAAAACTGTGAACAAAGGCCATCCTTGAGAAAAACATGATGTTGCATTTGTTTACATGTGACCTTTAACTGTAACCTAAAGATGTATGTAGCAAATGTTGTTACATGTACTGGTTCCGCTTCTTGTTTGTCAGTTCATTGGCATTTTTCCACAGCTATGGTACTTTCGGAGCCACTCAAGAGGGAGAGAGAGAGAGGGAGGGAGGGAGAGAGAGAGAGAGAGAGAGAGAGAGAGGGAGAGAGAGAGAGAGAGAGAGAGAGAGGGGGGGGGGCAATAGAACCGGTCATTTACATCCCTACTCTTTTCGAATAGATTTTCCTGGTTCTTTATCGTGCCCGTTCTAAAGCACCGAAACACGCCTCGCCCGTTTTCCTGCCTTTATCTAGATACAGTCCATAGCTTGTTAGTTGGTATGGGGAAACTGATAAAGCATTCCTGAAATATGTCAAGGCATAACCAGGATTCGAACTTACAACATTTCGTTAAGTCCTGCAGTGCGTTACCACTAGAACACCGATCATCACCACCAGGCTACCGCATTCAATACTGTTGAATCATTATTTTTCGTTGGGGTTTTAATTTGGTGGATTACGTGGGTCGGCTCATCCATGAAATCAAATCCCCACGAACTAAATGCAGAGATCAGGCATTTCTTCACAAAAATCAAAATCCACGAATTTAGGTCCCCACGAAATAGCTGCTTTACTAAAAACCACGAAAATTGAGCCCAACGAAAATAAATGAAAATACAGTATCTAATTCTATACAGCCATCATCTGTGTGAAATGCTAAATATTGCAAACATTTAACCATAGTTCACACTCAGGCTTTTTAGGAGCAAGGTACATTACACGTGATGATCGTGCTCTTTTCGAAAAGTCGTTAAATCTCGGGTTATCTATAAAAATGTGCTATAAGGCATTAGAAGTTTCGATTAACAATTAAATCATGCTGCGTCGGTCATTGCCTCGTACTTTCATATAAACCCAAGGGCAAGATAAATTTATCGATTGGTTAATCTAATGATGAACAATATCGTTTATTAATGTACGAATAACGTGATAAAAACAACGTTGCATATGTTGAATTCACGTGCATGCATACGTCATATATATCTCTGCTACTGTATTCATTTGCGCATCAATTTAAAGATAAGGCTGCTGATTTTATGTTGAATTGTTGTTTAACACTCTATACGACGGCTATGATCATTTCAGGAGAAAAGATACAGGGGAACCGAGCATTTATATATCTCCTCTTAGTTTGAATATATTTCCCTAGTTCTTTATCCTGTCCAGTGTGATCCTCAATACACGCCTCATCCGTTTTCTACGATTATTAGATTCGGTAGTTTTGATGGGGACACTGGAAAAGCGTCCCTGATACAAGGAAGGCATAACCGAGATTCGAACTCGCGACCGTTCTTTTAGAAGTTCTGTACATTTCCACTGGGCCATCGATCCACCCTTCCTGCTGATTTATTATTTATTATTATTCATATCTTTTTTTAACTATTTCTTGGTTCATAGGCAATATATTACAAAAAATGGGCATATAAAGTTACAATGTTCAAACAAAAATATATTACTGAATATACAAATTGAGATTGTAAAATTATTAAAGGTAAATAATATCAGTAAAAAAATGAAACCATGTCACAAACGTTAAAATACAAGGATAACACAAAGAGGAAGTAAATCCTTATTTCCATTGTGGTCCTTTATAAAATTAATGTAAATAACCAAGAAAACAACAACAAATTATATTAATATGAAAAAAAAGAAAAGAAAACGGAATACAAATTTATCTTAGAGATAATTATTATCACAGAATAAAATAACTATCACAGAATTTACATAATAATTTAAGAATTATTGATGTTTATAATGTGTATAAAAACAACATCAAACACTAGCAAGCGGATTTATCGTATATGCATCTACATTTTCGCATACGCGTGTTTGTACAGTAAGTAATAATTAACATTTTGCTAAGATTGACCAAACGGTTTGGAAATTACTTGGAATGGTCCATTTATACAGACGAATGCCGCAACGAAACATATAGACGTTTTGTTCCACCGAGGACGTGAAGGTAAAACACCATGTTTGCTGAAGTCGTGAATTTCACGCTACTGTCAATTTTGTCTGTAAATTCTCTCCCTTGGGGTAAACCTCAAATCAGAATTCCATACTACAACACGAAAAGAACCAATTATCTTATTTAGCCTTCGCATTCTCCATTAACTTGGTTCATATTGCAATGCTGGGTATCACGGTATAATAATTGATAATGAAAGATGGTCGTCCGCACGAAGATCGGTCGAGCAAATTGTCGTTATGTTTGAACTTTTCCAGAGCCCACTTTTGTCATTAATTCCTCTATTATTTGCATATGTTTATTATATTTGACTCCATATTTCTGAGCAAAACAAATATAATTATTTATATAAGGCTAAAGGGCTATGTTTGTAGGCATGATATGTTAGCTTTTCGTACCATAGATTTATATTTAATTGTGTTGTGATTATATATGCTGTTGTTTGATGAGTATGTTGTTATGCGGTAAGTCTGTTGTTATATGGATAACTGTTGTTATGTAAAGAGTCTGTAATGAGTATGTTGTTATGTGGGGGAGTATGTTGTTATGTGGGGGAGTATGTTGTTATGTGATGGGTATGTTGTTATGTGGTGAGTATGTTGTTATGTGATGGGTATGTTGTTATGTGATGGGTATGTTGTTATGTGGTGGGTATGTTGTTATGTGGGGGAGTTTGTAGTTATGTGGGGGGTATGTTGTTATGTGATGAGTCTGTTGTTATGTGGAGAGTATATTGTACAATGTGTTTTGGGGTTCTAACGTTTTAATGCCGAAAATATAGTCACTTCGTTTGCTGTTATGTACTTTTTCAAAATTACATTACAATTCAGTTGTTGTTTTTAATATACCCTATCTATACAACAACTTAATACCCCTTGTCTGTGATATTAAAACTAAAATATTAAGGAAAATAATACATAATCTACCCATGTATGTTTAATTGTACACCGTCAATTATAACGTTATTTTGTGATTTATTAACTTTGATAACCAAAGTACATACGTTACCTAATAATTAGTGTATATTATGTCTCTGAAAACTATATCTTATAAATAAAGTCCTCTGAGATTTTGATGCCAAATATTGATTGAAAAAATAGAAATTAAAGTTTTCTGCTTGTAGCGAGGATACGGGAACATAATTATATATGGATCGAATATCGTGTGAAGACACGGTATCTCAACCTGGGGAGGAAAATCAAATTAGAATAAAATGTGTAATGCTTACATAACACGACAATCCGGGTGTACGTCAGTGACAAATTCTTAACGCTTGGTGTCATAAATTACTCAAGTCTTTGTAACTACCTCTAATTGCGTGCGCTGAAATGTCTTCCATTTTAGGAAACTGAACGATAGTCTTCATTCCCACAGCCGTCATTAGCTCGGCGCGCATGAATTTTGATGCGGACCAAAGCACTACGTTTTTCTACATCCGCCATGCATTTGTAAAACTATATATACGTATATATACGTTTATAGACGTTACTTTTCAATTTCACCCATCAAACAACGCAAATCTGTCGAAAGAAAAATCTTCAATTTTTTCCTTTATTGAGTGTATAAAAACACCAAGGTAGTGCAGTCGCCATCTTTTCGATTGACGGAAGTGACGAAAATAGGCGTGGGTTCCGGCTTTCCTTCTAATCTGCACGTGCTTTCCGGGAACCTTGCTTTCGTTGTAGTGTGCCCCAACTTAAAACGTTTTGACAGCTTTTAGAAGGTAAGCCCGGACCCACGCTTATTTTGTCACTTCCGTCAATCGAAAAAAGGCGAGTTCACTACCTTGTTGTTTTTATACACTCAATAAAGGAAAACATTGAAGATGTTTCTTTCGACAGATTTGCGTTTGATGAGTGAAATTGAAAAATAACGTCTTTAAACGTATAAAAATCACAGAATCGAGTGCCTATGGGATAAACGGTGCAACTAATGTTTAAATCAAAGTACTGAAAGTACACACGGAAACTCAACTTACTCAGACTTGCACTGCAACATGGAACGGGAAATAGGAACTAGTTAACTTAATTGTATGGCGGATGTAGAGAAACGTAGTACTTCGGTCCGCATTTCAATACGTGCGCGCCGAACTATCGTTCAGTTTCTAAAAATCAGGTGATGAATTTGAGAAGTTTGTAATCATGAAAGTGAGATTTGAGACACAACGGACATCACATCATCAACAGCAAGGTACAGCTTGTGATGGCGCTGCTGGATGAGTAAGATGACATACCAAATATAGCAATCAGTGTTACATTCGCACTATGAGACGTAGGTGCAAAGCTGTGACGGCTGCAAAGCTTGGTCACATCCGTTATTAAGTTCGCGAACTTTAAATTTTTTACCCTTTATAGCTTATTATCCAGGGGTCAAAGATCAACTCAGATTATCAAAAACAATAGCTGTAGGCCAACGGGATTGTACGTCTAAAGCTTTGAACAATAATCTGATTCAATTTTCTAATAAAAAGTCAGTTACTATTAGTTCAATGCTTCGTGCGTTTTCATTTGCCGCCAGTATTCCATTTATATTGTAGCAACATTTAGAGCAATACCATTGGTCTATTACATATCAATCTATCATCAGGCACCGAGCTCAAATATCATATATTGTCTTTTAATGTTTCTAAGTTAATAATGATCAGACGCTACTGATATTATTGATACATTAGTCAGACATAATGAATAATCTGAATAGATGTATCTATACATTAGTCAGCCCTAAATCTTCAACCATAATACTTTGAGAATAGAATTGAGATTTGAGCACGGAGACTGATCTCAAGTTGTATAACTCGGTCTCTGTTAACTGGTACCCGTTGACTTTTTCCGCCTCTTGGTGCACTGCAACATGGAACGGGAACCAGTTTATGGGCACTAGTGCGGTGGTTAAGATTTGAACTGTAGATCCAGATGTTGTAGGTTCGACACATGAGCCAAGCGGATTTCCAACGTGAAAATGTACATTCCACATGTCTCCCAATAGTGCTTCACATTCCATAATGTAGAGTATGTAGCTACTGACGGAAAGTGGGGGAGAGGGTTTCGTATGTACACGCAGATATCCCTGGAGTACTGGTCAGAGCAGCTGCTTGCCGAACAGAACTGATCTTATTATCGATATACCGCTTGATGACCCCAAATAATTTCTATGACTATCTTTGATGTCATGTTAAATCAATATTCAAGATCTCATTCGTAATATGACAAGGTGATTTATCACGAATTGATTGTCAAACTTTAAGTGCCTGTTACATGCTGTCATACAATATCAACATTAAGAAACACGTCATTTGTTCATCTTGTAAAAAACAGACGTCAGCCTGGTGATGACCGTCTATGTGTCTGTCATAGTATATACGACCGATATTTACAGTATATCCTAATTCCTTGTCCTAAAGCATGTCCGCACTTCTTTTGAAACTTGGAAAATATATCACATAAAGATGCTGAGAACCAGATATGGAGAAAATAAGTCACTTATTTTCCTGCAAGTACAGACATTAAGGCAAGCTGTAAATCAGTTATCATTTATATGGGAATTTTATGCAACACATCACTGTGCTCAGCTTCGCGTCGTTGTGATATATTGCATAACTGTACAAGTTTGTTCACGAATAAACACCATATGGTATAATATATTATGGTGTATCGTTAGAATCAGATATAATATGTTAAAGTTTAGTGAAATGGCCATTCCATGCATTAAATACATATTTTCAGCCGTAGACATACATTACGAAAGGGTAAATAAACTGTTAAAGGCAACATCGTTTTATTTTGTTTGTGAACGACACATTTCAAGAAATGTGTTTTTATGCGTTCCATTGAAAACTTAACGGTAGTTCAGCTTTCCATAGCTGTCACTCGCTCGGCACGCATGTATTTTGATGCGGACCAATGTATTACGTTTTTCAACATCCGCCATGCAATTGTTAAAGCCCCATAAGCTTTTTGCTATAAAAAATAAATGCAAAAATCAAACAAGATAATTATTACCGACGAAACAAGCCATTTTTCTTCTAAAAACACTCATTTCACTGTGATTTTTGCTTTTGTAAACTTGAAATATGTAGAGCGCGTGACGTCACTTTACTACGTGTGCATAGCATGAGTGCAGGAAAACTCAGGTGTTCTATAAATAGTATTTATTTCAGTGATATTGAAAAAAATACGATAGTAGTTTCGGAAACATTTTTTCTTGCTATAAAGTATGCACGTGAGGGAAACACACCGGATTCCTTTGTTATAGAACAAACAGAAACTATTAGGACCAATACATTTATAAGCTTATGGGACTTTAAACTAGTTCCCGTTCCATGTTGTACAGTGTAATACCAATCTATGTAAGTTCAGTCTGCATGAGTACGTTCAGTACTTTGATTTTAAGAATGAGTCAGGGAATGCTAACTTGATTAACAAGCAACTTGATTGGTTGATGAATGTTTTTGTGACCAATGAGATTTGAGTATTGGTTGTTTACGAAAATGCTTGATTTCTCGTGCATATGATTTCATTCAGCTTTTGGCACCTATGCGTGCCAGGCGTACATTTATTTATTTCGTAAAGATGTTTACGGAATTCTTAATAGTATGTACTAGACTATGCGGAGATTAGGAAAAGTAACCTGTATGTAATGTTTATTAGAAGAGTATCATTTGCGTGTTTAAGTAAGTATAAACAGTTGTACGTCGTAAGCTATGCCCAAGTGCGTTTTACAAATATACTATATTAACTACAGTAAAACCTCTCCAGAGCGGCCCTCTGAAGAGCAACAACCTCTCTATAACAACACCTTCAAATTTTCCCTAAGCTGATATTTACTATAAATTTAACCTCTGTAGAGCAACAACCTCTAAACAACGGTCAATATATTTGCAGCTCCCACAGGGTTTTGCTTTACAGAGGTTGTACTGTAATTACATGTATATCATTTTGCTATTTGGATGGTCACGGCCAATGTCCAGTGGTTAGTGTGCTTGATATATAACCCGGCGTTCCGGCTTCGATTCCCGGTTGCGGCAGGTCATACGCTCCCATGAAAATTTAAAACAACGTCAATTTTGTTGCTCATGTGGTGGAGAAGTTGTCGGTTCCGTGTGGAAGGCTAGGTTGGTACTGGTAAGAATATCGTTCAGTAAAATGTGAATCGGCTGCCGTATATAGTTGAAAAACGGTGTTGGTTCCTTATAAACATTGTTACTTTGACCTTGTGAGGTCAGATGAAATGTGAACGATATTTAGCACATTTTAGATTAAGCATCATACCGTAAATGACTGACAATTAGCAGGATTTGTTTTGTTTATAAAAAACGTGTGGAAACTTGTAAGATATGTAAACATTTTATAAAAGATGAGAATCTACTGTTGTTAGTAATGTATACAATTTGTGAGAAACTATGTAACTTATGTAAGCAATATGTGACCTCGTTACATGACTGAAACAATCGGAATCTCTCATTTTGTCTCAATAATACACTGAGCACTTGCCAAATGTGTTTCAAACACGGTATCCAGTATTTAAGGTTGGGTGTTTATTTGCAAAAGCCTCGACTTCTCGTTTGTTTTATTTAACCCAGGTACAAACAGACGTGCTCTTAAATTATTATCGATGTGAAGTCTTCTTTGAAGTACATGTTGAAACTTAGATGATGAAGACAATTCCATCAAAATATCCCATTAAACGTGGTAATACTATAATTAAATTGTTTGTATGAATACACGTGGTTACATACGATTATCTCGCATATTAAGTAAGATGTATTTATATTAATGAGCGATAGATACTGTATTTCATTTATTTTTGTTGGGCTCAGTTTTCATGGTTTTTACTAAAATGGCTATTTCATGGGGACATAAATACGTGGATTTTGATTTTTGAAAAGAAATTCTTATCTCTGCATTTAATTCGTCGGAATTTGATTTCGTGGATGAGCAGACACACGAAATCCACGAAATTAAATCCCCAACGAACGTTAATGATCACAGGAAACGGACGAGGTGTGTATCAGGGCTTTACACCGGGCGCGATAAACAACCGGGAAGAACTATTTTAAAAAGCAGTGATAGAAATGCCCGATTCTCCTGTATCTTCTGTCCCTCTCTCTCGGGTGGCCCTTAAATTGCCAAAGCTGTCGAAAGGGCCGTTAAACAACAGCTGAATATGTTTCATGAACTTATGTATCTAACTTACCTATCTAACAAAACCCATGACCAGTACCAAATGCTCCATGATATTGAGAAAGAGATTAAGGGTAAGGTATCAGATTGGGCTGCCAACTTCACTGACATCTCAATACCGGTATCGAACATGTGCTGGTACTCATTGTCCACCAATACTGCTGTTTATATGCGGGCTTGATTTGTTTGTTTATTTATATCGACTTTTACGCCCCTTTTCTACAGTCAGAGTCAAGTGAGGCGGACAGATCTCCCAACCATCGATCCTGGGAAGAATCAGTCCTAGACCCTAATATTCCATAAGCAACTACCAACTCTCTCATATAAACAAACATGGTCGGGGCTCGAACCCATGACCCTATATCAGTGAGAGGTTACAGTCGGCGACCTTAACCACTCGACCACGGAAGCTGGTCTGCAGTATATACCTGTGTGTCTTTGGTAATGGGAAACAGATTATCAGCATAGACAAGTATAAAATAAACCAATAACATTATCCTTTGGATGTTTTAATGAATGATTTACAAAAACAACGCCAGGAACACATGACTTACATAGGCATAGTTTGAAGTTATAGAACGGAAGCAAACATTCACATAGCATTCAAATAAAAAGAAACATTTTCACCCCGGTTGTAATTTAATGCAGGAACGAGTCTCTTGACGAATGATTTAGATTTTTGATTGACCTTGCGTCGAGGTTATAACTCTTGGAAACAACCTCCATGCTCAAATCTCAATTCCAATCTCAAAGCATTACTGAAGAAAAAATAGAGCTGAAAAATGTTTAAATGCCTGATCAGATTTATAATACTGATATAGACACATGTATCAATAATACCATTATTGTCTGATGTAAGTAACATAGACACACTAAATTACAAAATATGAGATATGAGCTCAGAGACCGACTTCAAGTTGTATAATCTAATCTCGACACCTTATTACAAAAACACAACAAAGCTGAATTTCAGATTTAAAATGATGCAAGGTTTTTCCCTACACTCGTTCATAGATAACAGACATGAAGAAAAACCATTCGCTGCGTTAGTCAAACATAATACTATGTGATAATCAAATTTTGATTTGATATTGCAGTTCTATGTACAATAAAATCCATGAAACTTGGACTCCCTGAAAAACGGAATTTTCTGAAAATCGGAACATCTTCAAGTCTTATTTTTTGAGAATTCACCTTAAGTTCTTGGTTACTTTTTTTGAAAACCGGACTTTTGGTTTACTCTCGAAGGAGTACGGTTTTCGGAGGTTTTATTGTCACAGCATAACAACAAAACAGAACATTCATTTAAAACATTTTGTAACTTTTCATTATGATCGTCAGAAAAAAGTACGTTTAAAAAAATGACATTTATACAGAATGCTCAAATGAAAAGGAAATGTAATACAATGTTGGCAGTCCTGTTAGAACTTAATCGATTCAAATAATGTTCGAGTGTAATATCGAAAATAATAATTTCAAATGAGCGACTCATATACTAAGATAAACGCTGTCTTTGACTTTGCCACAAAGGAGAAAAAAGCACATCAAAATTATAAAAAAAGTTTGGTCCCATTTTTTAAAAAAAATACAGCATGTATTTAATCAAACATGGGCAATGTTTTGGTCATAACCTCTCTGCAGTAGCTTTATCTTACATCTGGAAATACATATGTGCTTGCTCATCCATCGGCCAGCTGCGTAGCACCCATGCAATTGAATAAACTTTTAGCTAATATTAACCATTGGGTTAAATTTGAGGTTGGATTTTATTTTGACTTAAAGTTATGTAAAGCATTGGTTAAATTTGACCAGAAATCAATATATTTTGGGGGTTATATTTTAATCGAAGCGTCTGGTATTGGTTTAGTCGCTGTCAAGATCCGCAGTTTCTTTATTTACTTGTCTGAATTATTAAGGGTGTCTAGTATTTGGCACAACAAGGGCAGACATCTTGCTTTTGGTTAACTTTAGTTTAACTTCTTTACCAAAACCTCAAATTTAACCCAGTGATTGAATGTAATCAATGATTATACAGATACAATCACTGTGTTGATATAATACATGTATGGATGCACGTTAGAGTACACGATTCCCCACAGCCCCAATTTGAGATGTTTTTCTAGATATTAAGCGCTTTCAATCAAACCGCCTGCTATTTCGAATCTTATTATTAAACTATATTTAATAAGATAAACCAGAGACACATTTCTGACTATAAGCAAATATTTCCATATTCCAATAATATTAATAATATTAAAGTTCCCGAAACTCATTGTTTTGTTTTCATAATTAATATAATTGATGAATTATGACCGCTAGAGGCGACGACTGTTTGACAATATTAACAAAACAAACATGCAGCATGTTCTACTTAAACAAAATTATGAAATAATGAAATTTAGCTGAACTGAAATTGGTCTGAGGCAACATAGTTTCGACATTATAGAATGGTTTAACACCCAACACTTCAAGGCACTCATCCGGAATCACTATCATAGAAAGTATTGCGGTATACACTTTTACAATTATTGTATACATGATAATGACCGATTTCCAAATATAGCACTGCACTCTTTCAAGGTATCCGAATGATAAAATATTGATACAAATGAAACATTGTGATATAATTACATTAGCCATATACGCAGTTTGCCCAAACTGCAGCGACTGCAATGGCGACATTGTCACGTGATATATGAATAGCGCACGGCTCCCTCGGGGAAAATAGTCAGTTCAGTCAATAATGCTGAACTCGTTACATATACCCCTGTGCGTCGTCATGTGATTATGTAAAGGTTAACGCACTTATCTGGTCGTACTGTCAGTTTGCTGACTAAACTCAAGACGTTAGAGACACATTGCAGTAAATGACCCACAAACAGTCTCACTGATGTGACAGACGCGGCGAAAACCGTTTAAATATTCATGAAGAAAAACTCAATGTGTTGAAAGAAAACCTTCTTCTTTCTCTGACAATATACAGGTATAGTGTCATACGCATTTCTTAAGTACATTACTCAAATGGCTTCAATATAAAAGTAGAAATTAAGAAGAGCTGATAACAGAAATTAATATAAACAATTCAGGAACGAATGTTGTCATTATAATAGGATAGAACGTTTAACCTCGCATACGGTACTTTCCGTAAATAATCTTATGGAACGCTTTACGGAATGATGGATTGAATATTGTGTATAAAATAGGGTTTAATGTGGAATTAAAATAGCCGAGCCACAAACAAAAACTAAATGCCATAGGTGGTATCCGGCAGAAGTCTGCGCAGAACGGCGCTAACACGGCCAAAACAAAGAAGGGTAACCAGCAAGCTATGAAAGCTCCCGTGATTATTCCTAACACTTTTGCCGCTTTTCTTTCTCTTTTCATTTCTATTTTGTCTTTTCGCTTTCTGTCCGCCTCTCTACGTCTCTTTTTTAACTTCAACATGTCGTTTTTATGATTATTATTGTCTGTATGTTTGTTGAAACTTAGATGTACGTTTGGTAAAGGCGAGTCAGGTACATCTGTCACGTGGGTTGTGCAACTGATGTCTGCAGGTTCCACGTGTCCGTTCAAACGCTTTGCACACATTGATTTTTGTTGAGGCACTGTTAGATATACGCCGGTGTTGCTAGGCAACGGTGGCACATTTTCCATGTTCGAGGCACGTAACTCTTCACTTAATGCCGTAGTCACGGCTAAAGTACCGTTACACACCGTATAACCTTCCTCGTCACTTCCGGACGATGTCCTATGCATTGTTTTCAAGTCAGCACACGTAACGTTGCTTGGCGGAATTGTCCGATTCTTGCCGAAGTTTTTCTTCCGAATTCGGGAACGCGCTACGACGTAAATTTTAAAATTTAAAAATACCATAAGCACCAACGGGAAATAGAAGGCTCCAATGGTTGAAAAGACTGTGTAAGCCAAATTTTGACTGATTATGCAGAAACCGTATTTCTCCGGATTATTTGCCTCTTCTTTCCATCCGAACAAAGGTGGAATCGATATTGCGAACGCGACAAACCAGACAACAGCAATCATCTTCAAGATTTGTTTCGCCGAACGTCTGCGAATATAGTCTATATTGGAAACCCCCCAAAACCTGTCCAGTGAGATCGCCACTAAGTGTAATATGGACGCCGTACAACATAGAACATCAAACGAGACCCATATATCACAAACTGTGTTTCCTAAAAACCAGTTCACACTAATTTCGTTCACTAGACTTAGCGGCATCACGCACACGGCGACTAACAAATCGGTTACAGCCAGTGACAGAATTAAATAGTTAGACACACCTTGCAGACTTCTCTCTAGAATGACGGCTGCTATCACAAATACATTACCCATGATGGTGGCTAATATCATGAACGATAATCCAATGCAGATAGCGACCATGATAGGCAGCTGGAACTTTGGCACGTGCGAAAAAACTACATCCGTATTATTTGAATCACTTGTGTCATTCAGTAATACATCTAAATACGACGTATTCACGACAGTGTATACGTCAGTCACCATTCCGATGACTGCTGAAACCACCGTGATATTGTCGTGGTTAGTTTCGTTCTCAACCCTATTCGTACCACTCAGTTCGCGACTGAGTGTAGTCGAATCCATGGAACCACTAAATGACATGTTATCCATTATTAGACAAGTCTGTTATTTATCAGGCAGGTTCGAACATTATTAAAACACCAATTGTTGACAGTCGAAGGTCGCACTTCGTTATAATATCATCTTCTAGTCTCTGCAAAGAAACAAATAAAAATTATTTTTACCAATATTTAATAAAAGAAAACTGTTTTCAAATTTTATTTATACGTTTGTTAAACTTCTTTCTATGCATGATTGTATTTCATTATCTAAACCATTATAGAAAAGTTATATTGACATTAATCACTTTCTCTCAAAAGACGATACATTTTAAACATAAAACAGACACAGTTGACTGACATCATACGTTAAATGAACATATAAAGCTTTTATCATCGCAAATAGTTTCAAATACATTTATTTCTTAATTTTTGTACCAGTACGTTCGCTCTAGATTGTCATGATTAAATGGAGATTATCTTATTTTTTTTATTAAACTGTAAAGTTTACAGTCGCGGTATCTCTTCATCCATTAACTTTCTGAGTACCCCCCCCCCCACAAAAAAAACGCTTTACGTTCATGACAAATTCTACATAGTCCAAGTTTTATGCAGTAAATTTTAGAACACATTTTCTTAAACAAGTTAAGATAATAATTGGTAGAAATATGTAATTTTAATAAAAGTAATTTTAATATTTGTTCTTTAATTTAAAAAAAAATCAAAATTACATTAAATTTATTAAAATTACATAATTTTACCAATTATTATTTAAACTTGTTTAAGGAAATTTGTTCTAAAATGTACTGCATAGTCCAACTATTATATCCGTATTCTTTTTTTAATGCCGCTTTTCAACAGTTTTTCATTTATATGGCGGCCGGTTCCCCTAATCAGTTGCCCTTGTCCGTATTCTAACCAGTACTAACTTATCCTTCCACAAGGAACCAGTAACTTCTCCACATATGGAAGAAAATCGACATTTTGGTCAAATTTTCATAGAAGGGTATGACCTACCACGGCTGAGATTCGATCCCGGATCTCAGGGTTACACACACAACGTCCAAACTTACAGACTTATATCAGTATTCACAAAATTTATAATTTAACATATTTTTTAAACTGTTTGTGAATTTATTATAAACCTAAAACTATATTCCCTTCGTTACGTGATAGTTAGAAAAAGGTTTTAACATCGATTAACTTAAGCTATACACAGGCACATTCCAAATGTTTCAACGTGAGAATAGATTTTCCAACAGCGATTTCTTAAAAATCATATCAGTTTTTAATGACACTCTCCGAGTTGAATGCTGGTACTTGAATGCTGGTGTCTGAATTGCCTTACAATTTTTCACAAATTACCTCAAACTCATTTTTTAAAGACAAGCGATATTTATAAAGAACAGACGTAATTTTAATCATTTTATGTTCTGTTTAATACATTTGAATTCACAGAAAACGAGAACAAACACAAGCGTAATTAAAAACTAATAACATTATTTATAATCCTTACATCTTTTTAATATATATTTAATTGTAATTTCAATATCCAATGACAGTTATTCATATTTAACACCAGTGCACGTGCTTCCGCAAAACCACATTACTTGATAATGTACGATCACTCTGGTGGTGTTTAAAAAAACATGATTTTCGATAATTAATTACTAGCGTTATGGCTCGAGACGAACGTCAGAATAATTTTGTAATCACAGTTTGATGTGACAAGAGTGCACGAGTTTTCGTGTAATGACGACAACTGTAGGGTCTTTGGGGAAAACGTCGTGTCTGTATCTGGCATTCTGTACGTGGCGGTCTGTCAATAACAGGACTCATGTTTTCGACGTCATCAATTTATGAACACCGCGAATTGACATTAACAGAGCTATTGCATGACATATATAAACAGTTTGCACTCAGGTTATGACACTTTAGTTTTCTATCATTTAGCTTTGTACTTGAAAACGATAAAACGTATTTGATTTGTTTGACGAATTGTTGATTTTCATTACAAACTTCATTCTATTCAAATCATAGGCACTCGATTCCGTGATTTTTATACGTTTACAGACGTTATTTTTCAATTTCACTCTTCAAACAACGCAAATCTGTCGAAAGAAAAATCTTCATTTTTTCCTTTTTTGAGTGTATAAAATACACTCGCCATCTTTTCGATTGACGGTAGTGACGAAAATAAGCGTGGGTCCCGGCTTTCCTTGTGAAAGCTGTCAAAACGTTTAAAGTTGGGGAACACTACAACGGAAGCAAGGTTCCCGGAAAGCACGTGCAGATTAGAAGGAAAGCCGGGACCCACGCTTATTTTCGTCACTACCGTCAATCGAAAAGATGGCGAGTTCACTACCTTGGAGTATTTTATACACTCAATAAGGGAAGAAATGAAGATTTTTCTTTCGACAGATTTGCGTTGTTTGATGTGTGAAATTGAAAAATAACGTCTGTAAACGTATAAAAATCACGGAATCGAATGCCTATGATTCAAACAGAAAAACTTTTGAAATTAAGCATCGGAATGAAATTAAGCAGATGTTGATCATCAAATTTGCCGTTGAAGCAAATCGCCCGAAGGCTTACATAAAATAAATAGTTATACATAAACACTGCAGCACTAATTTCAGTAAAATCATACACAAATACACTTACTAAAACAGTTAGGTCCTTTAAATTAACAATAAACCATGCAGACTGTTCTATGTTTTTACAACCACATGCTGCATTGTTTATTCTTCGTGAGAATTATTCTATGTTAAATATGCTAAGACATACAGTATATTACTTTGTGTATAGAAGCTTTTATTGCATGATATAAAATGCAATTTTCAATTTAGAAAACCAAACCTTTGTTTTTCTTTGGATTGCAGTATAAATCGATTCCTGTTTTCTTAATTCCCGCGAGATTAAAACTCTTATCTATTAATTGAAATCTTCACAAATGGAGAGAAAAATATTGTTGAAAACGTGTTTGTTGTCATCAAGTCGTGCGTAGTTGACATAAACAAGCAATGAACACAGATTAAATGTCACTGATAATTTCTACTCTAACACCGAATAACGACATGTTATCGTGAAATAAACGAAAAAAAGTATAATAATTCTCATAATGCACAAGAAAGACCATGGATACAAAATAGAAAAAAGCATGATTAATAAAAATTATGATTAATCGATGTATGCTTACATTTTATGATTATATCTTTTATTTACAGAAGTTTTCTAAGTTCCTTTGTGTTTTTCCTTCATACACTGGTTGACAAAATGATCGTAAAATAACTGAACATGAGTTGTTTCTTTGGTTGAACACTATCTTGTAAAGTGTGTAAATGTTATCATACTATTAAAGTAACCAAACTAACGTAAGTAAGGTTTTACTTTCCGTCCCAAAATAAATTAAGCCACACATTATTTTCCAATCTTGTTTGTTATATAATGTTTATTGTTGTTTGTATTTCAGTCGGTAAGTCCAGGCATTAAACATACAAAATGTTTCTGAAAAAAAATAGGATTTATTTTCCAAAATTATATTTGCCAATATAACATAATATCTATCATAATCACGTGATCCGCTTGAATAGCTTTGGACACTTTTCATAAATCATTGCATTTAAACTTAATTGAGTATCAAATTTTCCTCAAATTTATATATCCCTAGATGAATTGTATAGTTTTGTTTCAATATACGAGGCGTTAACATGGCGTACATCATTAAAACATACAAATAACACGATAACAACATGTTCGAATTAATGAAAAGCCATGTAAAACAACATTATATAACAATGGAAATGTTGCCCTTGATGAAAAATAGAAACAACATGTAAAAATATCTGTAGATATTGCATAGTGACCTATATTTCTTTGTCAAATTAGATGGGTAAAAGTGCTAATTGCACATTTTTACAATGAGTTTTCATTGAAATGGAAGTTCTTTTTTTTTAATCTTTGAGACATTGTTTACTGCCTTTGACTTCAATGCAAATCTAAAGGGAAATAACTCTATGAGATGTCATTGTTTATTAAAAATCTTAGATTAAATCATTTGCTATCACGGGAACCTATAAACATAACAAATGTTTCCAAAATCTGCGCGCACCATTTTGAGATAATAATGTTGGGCATTATGTTTGGAATATCTTAATACTCTATGGTTAAAGACGCAGTACTCCTGTCTTTGCGTAAAACATTATTTGATTATTTATTTATCGCCTGCAGCTATAAAGATTTCTGTATTGCAGAAAAAAAACAAAGCATCCACTTGAGAAAAACGTCAGGCAACGTATTAAGTCAATGTGTGAGTTGGTATTAAGTTCAGACAACATCAAAGGTCTAATGCTGATCCCACGGGCTGTCTCCTGCCAAATTACGCGTTATGTTCTCGACGACAGAATTGAGAAACTCTTCGGGGAGCATGCGTACACAGAATATGTGTCCTGTTCTGTTCTTAAGGCACGACATTACATCATTATTTGTTACTATTTTAATTTCCTTGAAATTGTGGGACAACTAGATAACGTTATCCTCTCACACAGACAATGGTACGACTTTGGAGTCAGCTTATTAACTCCAAGGTTATGACAAAGTACATGTTTATTATATAACCACGATGTTCATGCGAAGGTTTTATGAACCCAACTGTAACAAATTGTTTAAAATGGATTTCTCAGAATTATAATAGCTTAAAGCACCCTTCAATACAAATAATTTTCGTTTCAGGCAATTCTCTTTTAATCAATTATCTGTAACATGAATTGTTAATTTTCTAGGAAATTTTCTGTATATATAAAGCGAACGTATCTCTTTACTAACGCTCGTTGTTATTTCCAGTACTCTTAAGTTACTCCTCTAAACCAATCTTCACACTCTTATGAAATGTCTGTTCCTTTATGTACAATGTAGTAATGTGTCCCTCTCTAAAACAATGTTTATTCTCTCAAGAATTTATGTTTCTTTATATACAATATTGTAATGTGCCCCTCTCTAAAACAATGTTTATTCTCTCAAGAAATGTATGTTTCTTTATGTACAATGTACCAATGTGTCCCTCTCTAAAACAATGTTTATTCTCTCAAGAAATGTATGTTTCTTTATGTACAATGTAGTAATGTGTCCCTCTCTAAAACAATGTTTATTCTCTGAAGAAATGTATGTTTCTTTATGTACAATGTAGTAATGTGTCCCTCTCTAAAACAATGTTTATTCTCTCAAGAAATGTATGTTTCTTTATGTACAATGTAGTAATGTGTCCCTCTCTAAAACAATGTTTATTCTCTCAAGAAATGTATGTTTCTTCATATACAATGTTTCAATGTGTCCCTCTCTAAAACAATGTTTATTCTCTCAAGAAATGTATGTTTCTTTATGTACAATGTAGTAGTGTGTCCCTCTCTAAAACAATGTTTATTATCTCAAGAAATGTATGTTTCTTTATGTACAATGTAGTAATGTGTCCCTCTCTAAAACAATGTTTATTCTCTCAAGAAATGTATGTTTCTTCATATACAATGTTTCAATGTGTCCCTCTCTAAAACAATGTTTATTCTCTCAAGAAATGTATGTTTCTTTATGTACAATGTAGTAGTGTGTCCCTCTCTAAAACAATGTTTATTATCTCAAGAAATGTATGTTTCTTTATGTACAATGTAGTAGTGTGTCCCTCTCTAAAACAATGTTTATTCTCTCAAGAAATGTATGTTTCTTCATATACAATGTACCAATGTGTCCCTCTCTAAGACCATTTTGGTTACGTACCACACATCAAAATAATATATTCCATTTGTACTATCGTATAGTCCATCTATCAAATATTCGTCCAAAACTGAAATACTTGACACCCCGTGACGGATAGTTTATATGAACGAGATGTGATATTACTTGCAAACTCATTTGTTTTGTGTTATGAATGTCTGTAAAGTAATCAGCTTCAATTACTATTTCTAAAATAAAACATCACGGATATGTATGACAAGTGATGCTGATGGCCTATGATGTGGTAATGTGGAGTTGTCATGTGGGTTTGTCATATGGTGAGGTGTCGAATATAGTTAATTAAAGGAGCATCATTTTTTCTTGGCGTATACTATCGCACCGACCTCCATCTTCATTTGGCGTTCTTTTAGCTATAACGATAGAACCAGCGAGCTTTCGTAAGCTCCATGGACACTGCGGCTTCCACACAGGCGAAATTTAATACTGGGTGGGTTAAAACTCATAGCGGTGGAATGCCAATGATTTAGTCAGAGACCAAAAAACACTTAACCATCTAGGCATCTGACAGACCCCAAGAAATTTTAAATTCTGAACAGTATCTATTTATTTTATTTTATATTGGGATTACTGCCGTCTTTCCATAATAATTTTTCAGTCGGCCAATTAACCTGACCGGTTTTCCTGGACGGTATTCTAACAATTACTAACTTATCCTTCCACAATGAGCCGACATCTTCTCTACTTACATGTGGAGGAAGATTGACACTTTTGTCTAATTGTAATGTAAGGGTATGACCTGTCGCGACCGGGAATCTAACCGGGTTCACTGGGCTCTAACCACCGAAGCTAGATAGCGACCCCAGTAAACATTTATTGGTTTTAGATTGCACTAAAGTCGTTTTAATACCAAAATGCTCTCTTACAAAAAGTTCATTAACTTTAATATAGCGCTTCATTTCTTCAACAGTTGATGGCCACAGTCACTGAGCCATTATAAGTATAGAGAATCATTCATTCAAACGAAACCCTTTTGATGTTTTAATGTAAACAACGCAAAAATGACTAAGGATGGTCATATTGTTATGACAAAGCATAGTGTCACGTCATGATCCAATCGCTTGCACCGTGATGCAACCAGAGTTCTTTCAAACAACCCTTTTCTCAGAATATTATCCAGTATTAAAATATCGCACGATTCAATGGTTCGTGATTATTTCAATTTCCTTTACGTTATGCAACGAATATTTCTGTACGCAACAAAAACCACGTGACCAAGTGTTCGATATTCGGAATTGTTTATAAAATAGTGACTGAATCATCAGTGTTAACTTGCCTTGGTACATATTCGTGCACGACATTATCCATATCATCAGAGAATGGATATTTTTTCAGAAACACGGCTGATACACAATGTACATGTGGCCAGTTTCATGTCCCAGTAAAATATAAAATCGGCGTTTTAACTTCTTAGTTTCGAGTACACACTGCGCATGCGGGGAACTAAGACGGTTTGATGCATAGCTGGGTGATCTTCATAATTATAAAGCTACAATCGCTACCTCTGCTTTTAGCTTAATTATTTACGAAGAACACCCAAATGTGCACTCAAACCTATACATAAACGTAATTGTTAATGTGATGAGTGACGTTATCCAATTGTTGAATGGAATAATGTAGGAGGTTATATTTTTGCCAAATTAAAAATCAATCAACTTTATAGACAGAACACCTTACGAGTGACATTTATTTAAACAATAAAAATATCATATCATCTAGTAAATTCTAGTTTAAAATAACAATACTGAATGCAGACATTGCTGTGTACATCATCTGCAATTTCTTTACGATCACAAAATCCTGGTCTCGAGGTTTAAAATCTTGAGTTTGGTCTCCGATCTCAAATCTCATATTTTCTTTTAATTGTTTCTAAAGTAATTAAGATCAGACAAAATGTACTGATGTATTAGTCTGACAGCATAATTGATCTGAACATGTATTCAAACATTAACCAGCCCTATTTTTTCAACCATAATACTTTGAGAATGGAATTGAGATTTGAGATCGGAGACTGTTCTCAAGTTTTATAACCTCGGGGCCTATACTAAGCTTCCTAACTTATGAACGGAAAGCAATTCACCGTTCCACAAAATCGTTCACGATTTGACCAAAGTTGCTTAAAAAAGGTTAGCATTACACTCTTCCCTAATTTATGAGCAGTCTGGATGTTCCGTCTGTTAACATGTGGCATAAAAGACTTAATGGAAATATATGAAAATAATTCTACTTCAGAGATAGTGTTAATACCTTTCCGAGGACTTTAGTACATATTGATTGCTGTAACGTTGGAACCAAGTTGGTTTATTATGACTTTAATGATCTGTCATGAATTGAACAAAACAATACGTTTGTTATATAATGTATATATGCATAATAGTCTAGACATTGTCTTTTTTTCGCAATAAATTATGCAAAAATGTTCATGCGATGTATCAGTATTTTGCTGAAAGCTAATTTGCCGCAAGTAACATCTCTTTGCGTGAATAATTCATGTAACGATCAGGGCATTGTGAATGTTGATGATCGCTTTAACAGACACATGTTCAAATTGGTTTTAACTGTCGTGGAATATATCAATTTGAGCTGCTCTAGATGTATTTTTGTTCTAATTAAAGACACGTTGTTGAACAATTAAAATAAACATGGTAAGTTTGCAACTAAATTACGTTAGCAGATGTTTGTTGAGAAGAAGCTGACGCTCTTAAATTGAAAGCAGTTTTGTCAATATTGTCCCAGCTTTAGTTGTACTAAAAGTTAATTTTGAAAACTGACAATACTATAGCTCGAGCCGCGACGAAATTATTCAGAACAACACATTAAGTCAAATAGGGGATATGGATATTCGGAACAAATCTGACTGAATGTATTGATGAGATAAATCCATCATGCTGAAATACAATATGTACCAAAATGATATAGTGCATTCTTCCGTCACGGCTCAAAAACATGGTCGAACTATGGTACGCCTCGTAGACTGTTTTCACAAAGGAAAATGGTATTTTGATAGAAGGTAGCGATTCATGGACTTACGCTTTTAACTAAATCATGTACGTCATGACTATACTATAGTTGTCGATGCGCCATAAAACAACATTAAACAAATATTGAACACACAACCATGAATTTTGGTAAATATTTGGTACATTCATGTACGGCGGTGCTTATTCGTCTTTTGATGATCAGTAAACATATTTCTTAAGCATTGCGGTGTAGTTAAACTGAGATTTAATAACGAGCCGTTCTAAATTCATCCTTCATGCAAGAATTACAGTAAGATAAAGAGCATACTTTTTTCAATTTTGCAAGCAAATCCCAGAAAATAACACTGAATACAATAGTTTATAAATAAAACAATCAGTCAATGTCATACTGTCATAATTCATCTGCGTCATGATGTTTTGTATGTTTTCTCATGGCGTCTGTTTTTAACAGCTTGACTGTTTTGTTTACCAGACAACTGTTTGACCAAGCCTGTCAGAGAATCAGACGTGTTGGGTAATCTCTGATGATCATAATATGTTCCGGCAATCTGTCAATAAAGATTGTTATGTTGGCATAATATGCGAAACATATTTGGAAACATTAAGATATCATTGTGTAAACAGGAAGGGACGAATCCCTTTAGAGGACAAATCCATTTATGCGTAAATAGGAGAAGAAAAATTCAACTATGCGTAAATAGGAGAAGAAAAATTCGACTATGCGTAAATAGGAGGAGAAAAGTCCGTTTATGCGTAAATCGAAGGGGATGTATCCCTTTATGCGTTAATAGGTGGGGGACGTATCCCTATATGTGTAAATGGGTGGGGGCGTATCCCTTTATTCGTAAATCGGAGGGGCATATACGTATACCATTATGCGTCAATAAAACAGAGATGTTGACGATTTTATATTGACAATTATTTGATATCATTTATATGTTACCATTAAAAAGATAACAAATAAACGTTCTAATATATATCTTATCAATGATCAATCAATGCACTGCTGTTAGACTTTGAACCAAGCAATCAAAGACTTGAAATTGGGAACTTATTTGCAAATTAAGTTCCTAAGCTTCTGAGACTCATTTTTTCTTCACATTTGTTTTGCATCTAAAATAAACAAAATTGAATAATTATATTATATGACTTCACTGCTAGACTGTTGTATACCGTATCAGATAGAACGATATACGTATTGGTGTTTACGAAATGGAATGAAAAGAAAATTCTTCTTCGGAAAATTGAATAATAAATTCCAATCATCTACAAACACTCTGAAACCACTTGATCGTCTTAAAATATAACCAGCATGGTATATTATTTGCTTTATTAACGCCCCATATCTCAATATTACGCCTATTACCTAAACCACCGAGCCATGGTGTAGCTATATACTAATGCTGAACCATAATTATTTTTATCTAGAATTTTTCTTAATATCCAGAAGGATTTGGCGTGATAATTGAAAACATGTTACTTAGACATGACGCAAAATGATTAATTAGAAAATTTCATGTCTACATTACACTCGGATATCAAGTCTTAGATGTATAAATAAAGGCTGTGTGTATGGAGACTACGGCGTGTCACTGGCCACGAAATATTGGGCCCGATTTCATCTGATGAGCAAGAAGACGCAGCTATGGCAATTATACGAGTAAAACCAAAATTACCTAATCCTTTCTTCTTGATCTTTGATGAGCATTTGACGCGTGAAGTTTTATATAAAACGGATTCTTACGCCAAATATGAGGCCATTCTATTTTATTATTTTGTTAAGCATCCGCGTGCGCCTAGGTTTTAAGCTCCATCAGCCAAAAAAAAATAAAAAATAACAACAACAAAAAAAACCTTTTTGAATAGGTAGCTAGGTTTTGCAAAATGAGTTTGACGCTGAACAAAACAAAAAAAACCAGAATGGCCTAATATGGTCAATGACGATGTGTCTGCCAGTATATTTGCACAGTTTTCAAAAGATATCAGAAATCGCGCTTGATCAAAGTAATGTTTATAATGTAATTATACAATATCGTGCTAAAAGATCCGTGTTACTTGTTTATGTCTCGTACTTCGTTATACTGTAAGCCTGAAATCTCCCAGACAGACATTTTTCCAATGTTCAATAACCAGTGAACTAATATAACGTCTTAAGATAGAAACTAATTCTGAAAATGTCTACCTTATAATTTAAGACAAACAAAAGAATTGGCAATCATTTAATTCGAAGATGAAAAGTCAATGGGAAAATACAAGAGCGAATAATGTAGAGTAAACAGTTTTGTAACTTCATAAGTCTATGTGTCAACATCTTTAATACCATCATAACTATAACCTACTTCCTTACAAGTATGAAATAACACCGAAGACAGATCAATTCTTGACAATGTAAATTGTTTGATCGACCTAGTTTTATATATCTCCGTTCAGCTGTCTGTTTGTCTGTCTGTCTCTGTCTGTGTGTCTGTCTATGTCTGTCCGTGCGTCCGTCTTCTGTCCGTTTATATGTCCATCCAGGCGAACGAGATGACACATGATGAGTACTTTTGTCTGTCCGTCCGTCCGTCTGTCTAATATACAGTGGTAGTATATCCTACCATGATCTCAGACATATCTATTTGGTACACACACACTCTATCTCTATTTAGTAGACATAATTCATGAACACCTATTTTCACTGATGAAGACGTTTCAATCATGAAAGCCCCGCCTGTTAATATACAAGGTGTATGAAGATACAGCATTTTAATGTCGCTATGGAGACGAAAAGAACTAGCAGACATGGTGCTTGAAATGTGTAATTATACAACATTGCAATTAATTGAGCATCTTTTTATGCCTCACCAGACACAATACTTGCCTCGGTTGTAGAGATGGGACGCGAAAAAGTAAGTGACCCCGAAATATAGGAAGGCGTAGCCGATATTAGTAGTCCAGTACGTTGGTAACTTACCACTAGACCGCAGATGAACAACAGGTTTATTCATGTTTAAATATAAACTTTTCGTAATATTTAGAGATTGCCTATATTCTGAAACATATAGACGAATGATCGTTTTTTATTCATTGAAAAAAATATATAACTGCCAACCAATGCTACAACAATAATACAGACTGTGAACGAAGCTAATGATTCTCAGATTCTGTAATCAAATTAAGGATCTCAAAGTTTTGGCCCCTGATCTGGTCAATGCGTTTTGAAAAAGCTTAAATGAAAATCAGAATTTAGTTACTATTGCAACAGCCCGTGTATAATGTTCATACATACTAGTAATAGACTGTACGATTTTTGATCTTTCGCCAAACGTCAGATCTTGTTTATATACTTGAAGGATAAAAATGTATACTAGTATATGAAGTAGACATTTTTCTTATTGGTGTATTGATGTAAATATTATATACTTGAAATAACGTCTTTTGAGTAAAGTTAACAATACCAATCATGGAACATTTACTCCAGTTAGTAAAAAATGACCAAACAACTTCACATAGACGTATGCATTCATCACGATAAATTAGCCGCAGCTTTTAACATATCAAACCATTGACCAGTACACAGCAAACTGACTAATATATTAAAAATACGAGGCTACACAATCTGAACACAGTCTATAATGGGAGTATCAAAGAGTGGAGTTTATACCGTCTGAAATGCATAAGGTAGTAGAACAAATCTGATCGAAACCAAGTAACGAAATAACAAGAATGTTCAAAATTAATTTATAAATAGTAGTGCACATGGAACCTCTTAGCATAATACATATCAGTCTATTTGATGAATGGGAATCACATGCATTCATGAAGTGTTCTAGTGGAAATTAGATTTTTTTACCCCATTCCTGTTCCCCTTGACCCCTTTTACTGGTTCCTTTTACCCTTTTACTGTTTCCTTTAACCCCTTCTACTGTTTCCTTTTACCCTTTTACTGGTTCCTTTAACCCCTTTACTGTTTCCTTTGACCCCTTTTACTGTTTCCTTTGACCCTTTTACTGTTTCCTTTGACCCTTTTACTGCTTCCTTTGACCCCTTTTACTGTTTCCTTTCATACCCCTTTTACTGTTTCCTTTCATACCCCTTTTACTGTTTCCTTTCATACCCTTTTACTGTTTCCTTTCATACCCCTTTTACTGTTTCCTTTCATACCCTTTTACTGTTTCCTTTTACCCTTTTACTGTTTCGTTTAACATATTTTTACTGTTTCCTATATTACACTTTCACTGTTTTCTTTTATACATTTTCACTGTTTCCTTTTATACACTTTAAATGTTTCCTTTTACCCTTTTACTGTTTTTTTCTACACCTTTCCTGTTTAATATTAACACCTTTTTACTGTAAAACAGTTACATGTTACCCTTTTACTGTTTCCTTTTATACACTTTAAATGTTTCTTTTTTCCCTTTATTGTTTCTTTCTACACCTTTACTGTTTTCTTTTAACCTTTTATTGTTTCCTTTGATACACTTTCACTGTTTCCTTTTGTACCATTTTACTGTTTCCGTTTGTACCCCTTTACTGTTTCCTTTTGTACCATTTTACTGTTTCCTTTTACCCATTTACTGTTTCCTTTTACCCATTTACTGTCTTCTTTTACCCATTTACTGTTTTCTTTTACCCATTTACTGTTGCTTTTATACCCTTTTACCCATTTACTGTTTCCTTTTATACCCTTTTACCCATTTACTGTTTCCTTTTACCCATTTACTGTTTCCTTTTATACCCTTTTACCCATTTACTGTTTCCTTTTACCCATTTACTGTTTCCTTTTACCCATTTACTGTTGCTTTTATACCCTTTTACCCATTCACTGTTTCCTTTTACCCATTTACTGTTTCCTTTTATCCATTTACTGTTTCCTTTTATACCCTTTTACCCATTTACTGTTTCCTTTTATAACTTTTACCCATTTACTGTTTCCTTTCATACCCTTTTACCCATTAACTGTTTCCTTTTACCCATTTACTGTTTCCTTTTATCCATTTACTGTTTCCTTTTATACCCTTTTACCCATTTACTGTTTCCTTTTATAACTTTTACCCATTTACTGTTTCCTTTCATACCCTTTTACCCATTAACTGTTTCCTTTTACCCATTTACTGTTTCCTTTTACCCATTTACTGTTTCCTTTTATACCCTTTTACCCATTTACTGTTTCCTTTTACCCATTTACTGTTTTCTTTTACCCATTTACTGTTTCCTTTTATACCCTTTTACCCATTTACTGTTTCCTTTTATCCATTTACTGTTTTCTTTTACCCATTAACTGTTTCCTTTTATACCCTTTTACCCATTTACTGTTTCCTTTTACCCATTTACTGTTTCCTTTTATACCCTTTTACCCATTTACTGTTTCCTTTTACCCATTTACTGTTTCCTTTTACCCATTTACTGTTGCTTTTATACCCTTTTACCCATTTACTGTTTCCTTTTATAACTTTTACCCATTTACTGTTTCCTTTTATCCATTTACTGTTTCCTTTTATACCCTTTTACCCATTTACTGTTTCCTTTTATAACTTTTACCCATTTACTGTTTCCTTTCATACCCTTTTACCCATTTACTGTTTCCTTTTACCCATTTACTGTTTCCTTTTACCCATTTACTGTTTCCTTTTATACCCTTTTACCCATTTACTGTTTCCTTTTACCCATTTACTGTTTTCTTTTACCCATTTACTGTTTCCTTTTATACCCTTTTACCCATTTACTGTTTCCTTTTATCCATTTACTGTTTTCTTTTACCCATTAACTGTTTCCTTTTATACCCTTTTACCCATTTACTGTTTCCTTTTACCCATTTACTGTTTCCTTTTACCCATTTACTGTTTTCTTTTACACCCGTTTACCCATTTACTGTTTCCTTTTACCCATTTACTGTTTCCTTTTACCCATTTACTGTTTCCTTTTATACCCTTTTACCCATTTACTGTTTCCTTTTATAACTTTTACCCATTTACTGTTTCCTTTCATACCCTTTTACCCATTTACTGTTTCCTTTTACCCATTTACTGTTTCCTTTTACCCATTTACTGTTTCCTTTTATACCCTTTTACCCATTTACTGTTTCCTTTTACCCATTTACTGTTTTCTTTTACCCATTTACTGTTTCCTTTTATACCCTTTTACCCATTTACTGTTTCCTTTTATCCATTTACTGTTTTCTTTTACCCATTAACTGTTTCCTTTTATACCCTTTTACCCATTTACTGTTTCCTTTTACCCATTTACTGTTTCCTTTTACCCATTTACTGTTTTCTTTTACACCCTTTTACCCATTTACTGTTTCCTTTTACCCATTTACTGTTTCCTTTTACCCATTTACTGTTTCCTTTTATACCCTTTTACCCATTTACTGTTTCCTTTTATAACTTTTACCCATTTACTGTTTCCTTTCATACCCTTTTACCCATTTACTGTTTCCTTTTACCCATTTACTGTTTCCTTTTACCCATTTACTGTTTCCTTTTATACCCTTTTACCCATTTACTGTTTCCTTTTACCCATTTACTGTTTTCTTTTACCCATTTACTGTTTCCTTTTATACCCTTTTACCCATTTACTGTTTCCTTTTATCCATTTACTGTTTTTTTTTACCCATTAACTGTTTCCTTTTATACCCTTTTACCCATTTACTGTTTCCTTTTACCCATTTACTGTTTCCTTTTACCCATTTACTGTTTTCTTTTACACCCGTTTACCCATTTACTGTTTCCTTTTACCCATTTACTGTTTCCTTTTACCCATTTACTGTTTCCTTTTATACCCTTTTACCCATTTACTGTTTCCTTTTATAACTTTTACCCATTTACTGTTTCCTTTCATACCCTTTTACCCATTTACTGTTTCCTTTTACCCATTTACTGTTTCCTTTTACCCATTTACTGTTTCCTTTTATACCCTTTTACCCATTTACTGTTTCCTTTTACCCATTTACTGTTTTCTTTTACCCATTTACTGTTTCCTTTTATACCCTTTTACCCATTTACTGTTTCCTTTTATCCATTTACTGTTTTCTTTTACCCATTAACTGTTTCCTTTTATACCCTTTTACCCATTTACTGTTTCCTTTTACCCATTTACTGTTTCCTTTTACCCATTTACTGTTTTCTTTTACACCCTTTTACCCATTTACTGTTTCCTTTTACCCATTTACTGTTTCCTTTTACCAATTTACTGTTTCCTTTTATACCCTTTTACCCATTTACTGTTTCCTTTTATAACTTTTACCCATTTACTGTTTCCTTTCATACCCTTTTACCCATTTACTGTTTCCTTTTACCCATTTACTGTTTCCTTTTACCCATTTACTGTTTCCTTTTATACCCTTTTACCCATTTACTGTTTCCTTTTACCCATTTACTGTTTTCTTTTACCCATTTACTGTTTCCTTTTATACCCTTTTACCCATTTACTGTTTCCTTTTATCCATTTACTGTTTTTTTTTACCCATTAACTGTTTCCTTTTATACCCTTTTACCCATTTACTGTTTCCTTTTACCCATTTACTGTTTCCTTTTACCCATTTACTGTTTTCTTTTACACCCTTTTACCCATTTACTGTTTTCTTTTACCCCTTTTAACATGTTGTCTAACAACAAGGGAATTGGAGAGAAAAGCATAGCCACTTTTGATTCCAATTTCAGTCGAAATTATTGTTGAGGGTACGGATTAGCTCCCCCCGGTTCCTAAAGCCTGATATGAATGGAGTTTATATATTTTGAAATAAGCACATAAATGGAATCTAGTCCTTTAATGAGATTGAGGTGGGAGGGGTAATTTCACTAACCGCATGTCTCTCGCAAAATTAAAGTCTGCACGGATCAGACTTGTATCATCAATATAGTGCCACCATTGTTGGAGAATCGAATGGAGCAGACAAGTTTTTCTCGTAAACAAGTTGTAGGTGATTCATTTCGCTGTGTTACTAATAGCCAGTTTGTTAAATTGTTTCATATCTATTGCATTACGGGAATGAAAACATTCAATATTGAACAGGTTACATAGTAGAGATAAACATCAAGTTTTACGGAACACGATTCTATTATTCTGTAATAACACACATCAGACCAAGAATTATGACCTGCAACATTGACAGACGCTTTTATCTTATTTGTATGGAGCAGTAAACATTTATAATGGCTGAATGTTATTCGACTTGAATTGATTTCCAATCAGAATGAGTTTTACACAGATTTAATTGTAAGAACAAAACGAACTGCACGGATTTATATCCCGATCAACATAAATATCTGTACAGAAATATTTCAATATTATATGTATGTGTAATAAATCTGTTTGAATGCGCTGGGAAGTTCAAGATTAATGTACGCATATTCTACAAGTAATATTATATATAAAACACATGTTAACGTTTATTAACTGTTTTGCCCAAAATGACATTTTTACGGAAACAGTAACTACAAAAATCTGAGGCCGCGGCCGTGGTTCAGTGACTAAGTTAGTGTGCTTGATTTGTAACTCGGCGATCTAGGTTCGATTCCCGGTCCCGGTCATACCCTTCCATGAAAGTTTGTCAAAGAATAAATGATTCTCCGCCTGTCGAGAAGGTGCCGGTGCCTTGTGGAAGGGTAAGTTAGTACTGGTTAGAATACAGTCTTGGAAAAACTGGTTGGGTGAATCGGCCGTCGTATATACCGAGAAATTGTTGAAAACTGGCGTTAAACCCGAATAAACAAACAGAAATCTGCTTCAACTCAACAATATTAATTAAGACAAAACGAGCGACCACAAAATTAGTGTTAAGCGCTGCTTTTCCCATAAGGTCAATCAAACATGTCCTTTCTTAGAAAGTTCCCGATTTGGCGATGTTTGAACAAAATAGTGAAATGCATGAAACTTGGTTTATTCTAAGACTGTTAAGTATAACACTGGCGTGGTCCTGTGTCTAGGCACACCGTTATCGCTATAATACAGTCTTGTGAAAATGTGACAAAAACAGTATATGTTGAGCCGTTACCATAGTTTCGTTTGACGTAGAAAATAACGTAATGCTGTAAAGTGTTTTACAAATATTACAGTTATAGGATATTGATCAAAGACACACAAATTGAATAAACTGAATTCAGGAATATCGATCTTAATATCGTTTGATCAGAAATTGTATCGTAGACACAATATTTCAACATCGCTATTAATCGATTAATTTAAATCAGAATAGACGTATTATACACGCTCCAGAATTATTTCGGCATGTGAAGTATGCCTATTTTGATTACGGAGTAACGAATCCACTTAGACTAATATTTATGAATAAACAGACAGGTTCAACTATTCCTAGACATTTCCAGCATTTTGTGAAGATCTCTCTTTCGTTCAAAGAGATGTAAGCATTTATTAATGCTTTTTAAATTCGAGTTTATCTAGTACTATTTAAATTTTCTATAAATTGCCCGATTCTCATTAACCCATTGAAAATCTATTAAACCATAAAATTGCAAGCATTTGAAAGTAATGTGTCATAATTTAAACATAAAATTGAAGCATATGTTTATCTATATCATTCGAAGCTAAATTGGTTCACAATTTGTTTGTAAATTGCTATACATGTATTTCAATTTTATGATTTTATCTATTACAATAAAATATTTGTTGTATGCGCAAAGGTTGTTTTATTTCAGCTCTTATCTATATAATTTATTATATATATATGTTTTCATTGACTTATTTCTACAGTTCAGAATTTGTACTAACTTGATATATTGACTAATTTATTAATATACTTCATATTATGAATGTATATGTTAAATGGTTCTTTGGTGATTATATTAAATGTATATTAAATGCCTTAATTATAAATATCAATGAAATAAGCATATTTATATGGCTATCAGCTTTAATGCAAATTATACCAACTGTCATGTATAACTATGTATGTTGCATGTAACATTGTATTTATCTATATGTTTGTAAATATGTTGTTCAAATGGGCCTTTGTGCCTAATGAATAAGAAATAAACCATTTATCTATTTTTAACTGCCCTGTCGCCAGCTTTTCTTATTTCATAGCCGCCCCAAAGAGAGAGAGAGAGAGAGAGAGAGGGGGGGGGGGGGGGTATAGGAGAACCAGGCATTTTTATCCGTACTCCTGTTTTTAAAAAAAGTTTTTACTGGTTCCTAATCGTGGCTGATGTACAGCCGTTTTCTTGTGATTTACTAGACACATTACTTGGCTCGGTAGAGGGGACGGGGACACTGAAAAAGCGTAGCTGAGATTCTAACCCTCGACCTTTCGATTAGTAGTTAGTGCGTAACCACTAGAGCACCGATCTATATTGTTTAGGCTTTGTTGCAACCAAACTTGTAATTATTACAAGTTTGGTTTTTATTACAAGTTTGGTTGCAACAAGGCTTGGCTTCGTATTTTTTAACATTGCCGGTGCAAAAGGCGAACATGTGTCTACATTGCTTACTTGTCCAAAAAGGATCTGATTTTTACTTAGCTCATTAGCTTCATATTTTAAAGCCGCGACCGTTGTTCAGTGGTTAGTGTTCTGAACATGTAACTCAGCGATCCGGATTCAAATCTCATCCCGACAGGGGTATCATTCTATGATTTTTTTACAAAAATGTCGATTTCCCCAACCCCCATATGCGTATAAGTACCAGCTCCTTGTTGAAGGGTATCTTAGTGCTGGTAAGAATACAGTCTAGGAAAAATGGTTAGGTGAACCGGCCACCCTATATAACTGAATTGTCACCGCAAACGGCATTAAATCCACTGAAATCATTTTTCACCGTGTCACGGCCAATACTAATACCTAAAGTATACGTATTCCTTCAGGGATAAGTGTCTGCACGGTTGGCTCTGTAGTTAGAGCGTTGGTCTACTGATCAAGGGGTTGTGAGATCGAACCCATGAGGGCTAGGCTCACGCTGTCCGTGACAAAGGGGTAGGTTCACTTAGGGCCATAGCAACCATGGAATAAAAATATCTTGTCACTTTAGTCAACATGCACAATCATATACACTTAATAAAAAGAACATTGAGGCCATGGAACAGAAATTTTGAGGTTTTTCCATTTTTATTTAAAAAAAAACGTTTCGTTGCTATGGCAACAATACTCATTTCAGAACAATTTGAAAACATGTTTTTGATGAAGAAACATCGAATATATTATACTGTCAAAATATCAAGGAAATCTGACACAGGGCCATTTTAGGCCCTAAGTGAACCTACCCCTTTGACCGAAGATATTACATCCTATGTTAAATTGTCCTCTGAATTATGTCGGGTAGCTAGGCAGCAGCTTGTGGATAGGATGTGATTAGTACTAGTGAAGGCCTAATAAATGAACTCCAAGAAAAGCTGGTTTGGATAATTATATAACTGAAATAATGTTGAAAATGGCGTTAAATCCGAACTTAAGTATGATTGAGTCACGTTTACATTTGGGTTTACCGTTCCAGACAACAGGTCCAGTGTAATTAAGGGATTAACTAAAAAAAATCCAGTCTTGATGTGGCAACAAATAGTTCATCACTCGTACTGGACTGATAGCTATATCCTTTGATCATCAGTGTTTTCATAATATTAAAGGATAAATGATTGTATTATCTGCAGTTAGTGTGATAGTTCATAGCTAAAAGTAAGAGTCTCGGTTGCCTCGTATTCATTGTATTTTGGGTTAGTAAACTTATCAAATTAAATCAACTGCTTAACTAATATTCTTTGAAAACTCTTTTATGAATATTTGTATCGTAACCATGATAATAAAAACACACTGATAACAGAATACATGTACTAAAATCGAGAGAATTTCTTTGTTTGAATAACAACAAAGGTCTCAAATATGAAGTACTCAAATTTATAACTTGATTGAGTGGTTATATAATATTTTATAGCTGATATCACTCGCAATATCCTAGACCCAAATCATAAATAGCTGAATGATAAGTGGTAACACAATATTCTTTATTCATTTGATGAAAATTGAAAATTAGAAATTATTTAGCTCATGTTATCTTCAGATAGGCATGCAGGGAGTAATTCCAGATTGGTGTGTGTGGGGGGTGGAAAGGGCGGGGCTAGATTTTGTCTGACAATGATGAGGGGAGAATTAGTTATAGCCCTTTCTAATAACCTTTTCATCCAAAAATTATTTGACGGGGGATTTTAGATTTTGACTGACAACGTGAGGATCAGAATTAGTTGCAGCCCCTCTAATTACCGTTACAACCGAAATTATTGGATGACTAAGCCTCGTAGCACTCCGCGTTCCCATGAACCAGCCAGGTTTTATCTAGATATCTGGATATAGATAGGAATCCTTTATTTAAAAGTTTTGATTATTATAGTGCCATCCCTATTGAAAGGGCCAGCGAAATTGGCTTATGAGACATCTATCTTTTGTGAACCTACTACCTCTTGCATCCCCTCTCTTTTTGCCGGGTGCCTTGTTGTAATGGGCCTACGGTAGGCATTGTTTAACTAGTCGTCGGTTCACCAACCGATCGCATCAGTTCTAGCACAGTCTCCACTGGACTTCGAAGTTGGACATCCTAACCACTCAGCCACGGTTGCGGTATTCATGTCATAAATATTTGCTTATTGGATGATTTCTTCATCTACATGTATCATAATTATATGCTGCAATACATCGATTATACTGCCCTTTATGTTGAAAGCAGACGCACACAGAGTTTTATTTAAACATCTGCAAGTGACCATTCAAACAAAGAAACAGAATCTAGATCTCAACTCATCAATATTCATAACACAATCGTCTGAACGGATAAATGTCAGTTATCCTTGCCTCTGTCGTCAGGTTTGTTAATCCGAGTTGAAGTCAAGTTTCCAACCGGGTTGTGTTTCTTAGCAACTTCTATGAAATCCGTTGTCAAGTACAAAAGCAAAAAACAGATCAATTAGGATCCTAATATTATTCTAGATTCTCTTCATTTAAAAAACGCTCATAGACTTTAGGAAAACAACACAAAAGGAATGACATTGTTTTTTTAAAAATCTCATGGCTACTCATTTTCTATCATGAAACCCTATAAAACTATTTAGGGATTAAGGATCTAATGCCTACAGCCGAGTTTGAGTTATACAAACATCAGCCTTGTCGATATAAAAGTATTGGTTCGACATAGTTCTTTACTACGGAGCCCCTAAAGTGACACTTGCTATTCTTTTTTAGGATTATTTCGAAATATGTTTTCGTTTTTACGAAATAGTCCTGAAAAAAGAGTAAATGCCACTTTAGGGACTCCGTAGTTCTTCATGGTATGTATATTGCAACTTTTTTGTATTTATACGCGATAGGGTACATAATTTCAGGACGCATGACCTGGGTGTTTAGAAAAGAAATGTACGACTTCGGCAATGTTGAGTAAACATTGACGTATAAATAACGCGAATTGCCCGCGGGAACAGTATAAAAATGTAATATAGATCTACTTTGAACATTTGAACTATACAAGACGTAGAATATACAAGTATCCGATACTTTTTCTACAAACATTATAAAACATTCTTGTATCTGACGCCAAGTCACAATTTTCTGCCAGACTAGGACAGAACAACGTGTAAATTATCATCTAAGTTTGACATTACATGGACCGTTTCCTTGACAACATATTATGCAAAGAGTCTGTAAGTTATTGAAATTTATGCGACTGATTGAATAAATCTAAATACTCAGCAGTGTTAAAATTGCAACAAATAATTGCTAGCAAAGAGCAGAAAATAAAGCGAAAAGGGTTTACTTTAACAAAAAAAACCAAAAACTTTTAACTAAACTCTTAACTAGTATTCACTTCTTTAAAAAGCTTTAAACTAAACTCTAAATTTTAAACTTAACTCTGAAATTCAAACTTTCACTAATTTCATTAAATTTAACTATTAACTAATCTTTACACTCTAAACTAATATTTATACTGATTTCAACATTGATTTAAACTTTGAACTACAATGTATATTTTAAACTAAACTTTAGTTCTCGCGGTCAAACTTAAAGGGCAATGAACTTTATGTGATGTTATGGTCGTATTGTTAATTCTATCATGTTTAATGTTGACAATTATTTAATATGTCGTTAAGTTGAGTTTCAAATGAAACTTTACAAACATTATTGATGCTCAAATGTATAGTAATATAACTTTGAGGCATGTCTGCATTACAGTCGATGCTATTTAAATCCGGATTCAACGTTTGTCTAACACGGTAACAAACTCGATTACGATCTAAGTTTTAGAATCACATGTATTGATTATAGATCATTAACTGTACAATATTCCATCGCAATGCAATCAATGCTCCAAATACTACAGGTTCAATGCACGACGTAGAAACAATACAATGTCATGTTTCAGTTGACTTGCTTTAGGGCAAAATAAATTGTTACCAGAGGATAAAAAAAATAACTCATTGTTTACCATTTTGAAAAAACAGGCCAACAAACATTCAAAGTCAATTGATAAACGTGGAGACTGAAAAACATTTTAACGAGGGCTTCAATTGCTAAAACAGAGAAGACATATCTCCGAGAGACGAATCCAACGATGTGAAAATGTCAAAATTTTCAAAATGGTTGATAGCCTACTACTAGTATACGGTTCAGGTGACGAAATACATATTTTAATGTGTAGTTCATGAAATCACTTCCATCCGAAAGTCCTGTAAAATGATAACTATAAGCTAACTGAATAACATCAGTTTTCGTCTGATTTAACGCCGCACGAAGTATCTTGGTCATTCTAGTTTTAACAATAGAGAAAGACACACCGTCCGTCCGTCTGTACGTTAGCTGGACAGACTCCTCATGTATGAAGTTACGTATGGGCCCGGATTGGATTCGCACTCACACCAGTGAAGAAATAGTGATCATGAACAAGAGATCACCTAAACCAAAGATGCCACCCGAAACACCACTTAAGCAGAAGAAATATTAATCATAAGTAATGGAATAAAACGTGATAATTATCATGAATATCAATAGGAACAAAGATAAATAAACAGTTTATTGACTTTATTTAGACTTAAATATATAACGAGCATTATAATACACAAATCACATCCCTATTCAATAATTACGAATGAAAAGAAAATGGGCGGAAAATTTATGATTTAATATCATGTTGGATATTTATTGTTTTATTGCTGCAAATCGTTTTATTTGAAGCAAATCAAATATCTTATGGCAATAATTGAATGATTAAACAATATAATACAATCTCGCTTAGAAATTATGGTGATCATTTATTCCAAATCAGTATTTTGAATACGCTTAATTATTTAATGAATTTTACAACTTTAAACAAATTCATCATGTGTGCAATTAGTGTAACTTAAGTTATTTGACATTCAGATCAATTTCCCTGACATTCAGCAACGTAAGAATAATATCTAAAAATAGACACAAAAAGGGAATTCCCCAATTTGGAGAAACCCAACTCTGGTTACTATGACAACAGTCTAGTAGTAACTACTGAACGAAAAGTCGTGGGACCGAATCTCGGCTCCGCCTTCCGATTTTCTCAGGGACGCCTTTTTGGTGCCCCATCCGTTCTATACATAGCGTCACTACGTTTGTCTAACCTCTATACATAGAACTGATTACTATCTACATTTAGATAGTTATATATACGCTAAAAGTATAGTTCCGCGGAAGGATTTTATATTATTGATTGTATATTATTAACAAAATATGTTTATTTGTGTAAAATAAGTACATTATACCATTACTATTCTTGTGCTTTCGCCAATAACACTAATTATTCAATGAAACGCAATGTTGAAGTACGCTTGGCCCAATGTGTACCATACGGTGACGTCACGTTATGTTATTGTTTATAACTTACATTTTGTATGTAGTTCCTGCAAATACCCATAATGCCCCGAGCAGAAGAACACAGGTCAGTGCGTAGCGCTACCGTAGTGTACACATTGGTCCCCATCCCAACTATATATACCGAGCCAATTACTGAGTCGAAAAAATCCCTGGTAATGGGTGAGGCACGTATCGGTGTTCACACCAGGCATGATAAAGGACCATGTAAAAATATTCAAAATAAGAGTAGGGAAACAAAAGCCAGGTTCTTCTGTATATTCGCTCCCCTCTCCCTGGGTTGGCCCTGAAATGACCATGGGTGTCGAATGAGCAACAGATAAATAATTAGAAACTAGTACATCATGTAAAACGTTAAAGCCACGGCACAAAAACACTATTCATAAAATTGTCGTCAGGCAGACCATAAGAATTTCGTACGTAATGTTATGGTATACATGTGGAGTCAATCGTAAACTTGTTATAATTTCAACTAAATCGAGTATTACTCATAATCGAATGAATTAGATCATATTCAGATAACTTGTATTATTTTTCTCTTTTTTCTAGGCTTGGAGGTTACTGTGCAATGAACAAATGTAGTAATTGTCTTGCGGGCGTCTGGTACGATTTTATTGAAAGATTCCTTCTGTCTCAGATTACATAAATGGTGACTTGATTTTATTGCCCTTCTGTCAATAAAACTTCTGGACGTATTATCCTAGTTTTGCAGTCTGAGAATCAAATCAACTATTTGCTCTTTTAATTTTGTCAGCAAAAGGGTTTGGTACAAGGATCGCTGCGCACAATTTGGCTTGGTGTGCTTTTGTACTTTACACCGGACACTTTAAGGAACCTGGCCAAACTATTCGAAAAGAGTCAGATATAAATGATTGATTTTCCTGTATCTTCTCCCCTTCCCCCTCTGTCTTTCTCCGGGCAACCCTGAAATGACCATAGCTGTCGAATAGGCCGTTAAGCAACAGATAAGCAAGCTGGCTTGTTTGTTCTCGGTCGTATTAACCTAAGTATTACTGGTTATCAGCGCTATCTATCGTTTTAGTCCCTTACCCATGAAATGTGTTAATAAAAATGAATTCATTTAGTAATTTAACGACAGTACGATTCATTTCACTTCTTTCGAGACTGATTTGTTATTTCCAAGTACGTGATGGTAAAACATGACTTAGAATCAGTCACCGTGATAAACGGTACCGTCTGTACATTAGTGCTGACTTAACGTCTAGGGTCTGCCAAGTCGACTTTAAATTATCTAAGAAATGATACGATTCCTGATTGTAAGGTAAATAAATGACAAGACATCGAATTTCCATTCCTCTCCATAGATCATGTCTCGGTAAGATGTTTGTGTCGTGATGTCGATGCTACGTAAGGAATCAAGTTATATCCCCCGTATATAAGGGATATCAAGATGTCTTTACATCTTTTCAGTGGAGCAAAAAACTGCGCTCGGTATAGATGCCAGATACAATGAATCACAGACAGACTTGTGTAAGCAGTCACCTCCGAGGAAAAAACATCCTGTGAATAAAGGCATTCATTTTAAATACCCTCATACCCTCCGAAACAAGGCCACCTGTCAATAAAGGCCATCTTTTGCTTTTCCGAAGGGTGGCCTTTGTTCACAATTTGACTGTATATTCATAATCCTATACTTTTCTGAAGTATCTGCTTATGTTTATAAAGAATGTTGATAGAATAAAGATAGTCATGGTAGCCCAATTATCGTTGATGCTTTGATAATTGCCCAAAACACTTTAATTTAATTTACAACACATTTCGTAACAGTTATTGCATTTGTTGAAAAATCATAACAAAATGATATTCATCTTCAACATAATTACAAAATAAACACTATCTTTGGTCCCTATGTATATATCATATCATTTCCGAGTTTTTGAGTGTTTGAAAAACAGTTTTAGGGAACAATTGTGTTCGCGGGGTACCACTACACACAAATACAATGTAGATACAATGTATACATTACAATCGCAGCCGTGGTACAGCCAATCTGACTAAAGTATTCGATCTTCCTTACGGCAAGATCTGATGACGGCCTATACCAGTTTCTATTTTCAAAAGTCGGAATTTCCATGATCATTATTTATATCTATTTATAATTCAGCCAATCGTATAACTCGTTTCATTGGTACTTTGGCCGAATGAACTTTTTACCTGACGATGTTATTTAAACGTTAAATTACGTATAACATATTTGTCTGCAACCACTTTTTGATTTTTTTAGTAATCCTGATCGATTTCGGCCGTAGTAGTATAGACAATTTAATAAACACGCATGTCACATGGGCGCTATCATTACATTTAGTTGCGTAAGAATAGGTGTTCGTGATAACTACAAGTCAAATATTGCTTTTTACTGCGGTTAAAAATAGAATCAGATCACTTTCAGAATTATGAAAGTAAGGCGCTGATTGGCTAGTGGAAAAGGTCACCTGAGGTGACCTTCTATAGGTCGTCTTCAGATCCTTATAGCGTAGCGGGTTTGAGGATATGATTTTAATCAGATTGTGGTACAGCAGTCAGGACATCCACCTTCGGAGCGATCTGATGCCGTCGGTTGGTGAGCCGCCAGCTAGTTAAATAATGGTAACCGAAGGCCCATCTCTGCCAGGCGCCAGGCAAATAGGGAAGCACAAAAGATAGGTGTCTTACAAGCGAACTAGACTGGCCCTTTCAATAGGGGTTACAGTATAATAAACAAAACATTTATAAAATCTATTGCCAGGGCATGCTGCCTAAGATCGTCTGGTGCCTTTTCCCCAAGACCCGAGCATTTTCTTATCCAGTTAATTCGTCCTAAATCACGATATCATCTTATACTCAAATAAAAGTTTATATGTCGTTTTACCCGCAGTGATATTAAGAGTTCATTCATATAAAATGAGCATTAATTTCAAACAAAAGTTTATTAACAAAGATTCTCCAGGACATATCTAGCGTGTGCACGAGTGATATACATTGTGCTTAATGTGTAAATGCACTATAATATGTCGGTGTATATTTATCTATAAAATGCGTATAAAGTACTTTCATTATCATGTCTGCATGCAGAATTAGAAAATTACCAGGGTCGGAAGGAAGTCTTGTAGCCTGACTAACTTAAATATTCCGCATGTAGAAATTCTCCAATCTTCAATTAAAAAACTCGTTATGAAAGCTATCGAATTCAGCATTTGGTCGAATTTGAGAAATTTTGACAATATTTCGTGCTACTAGTATTCACATGTGGCAAGCTATGATGCCCATGCATGTTAAATGATCACACAAATACGATATACCATGAATTTATAAACCAGTCAAGTTTGGTATAATACCCTGATATCACTTAATCAGAGACCCTTAAAAGTTTATGGTCATCTGAGTTGATAGAGGGCAGTACTGCTGTACTTAGACCGTGAACACAACCCTCCTTAGGTGAGGCACCGAGAAAATATACCTGGGGACCTTTCAAATTACATTGTCCCCGCCTCATTAAAGCGACATTATGAAAATGGTGTCTGGAAATAAGTATTGCATGAAGAAGGTACCATCAAGGTGATCCATTAGTACGGACAGAAAACACGTCAGTACCGGCAGGTTATAGCGAGATTGTGATATATAGTCTACGGGCAGTTAATACTTTAAAGTCCCATAACCATATAAATTTATCGGTCGTAATAGTTTCTGTTTGTTCTATAACAGAGGAATCCGGTGTGTTTTCCTCCAGTGCGTACTTTATAGTAAGAAAAAATGTTTCCAAAACCACTATCGTATTTTTTTAAATATCATTGAAATAAATACTATTTATAGAACAGCTGTGTTTCCCCCGCAGTCATATTATGCACACGGCATGGCGTGACGTCACGCGCTCTATATATTTCAAGTTTACAAAAGCAAAATGCACAGCGAAATTAGTGTTTTTAGAAGAAAAAGGGCTTGTTTCGTCGGTAATAATTATCCTGGGATAATATCAGCAAATTGTTTGTTTTTTGCATATATATTTTTTATTGCAAAAAGCTAATGGGACATTAAAACGTGTGTAGTTCGTTAGTACAGGCATGTACCAAGGTTCTGCGTTAATACGGACAGGTAGTGCTAGTACGTTAGTAGGAGCGGTTAATTAGTACGTTTAAAAACGGGCAGCTAGCACGGCATGGTAAACCGTTAATACGGACGTACACCTTGATTGTACGCTAGTACGGCAGGTACCAAAGTAGTACATTATTACGGACAGATATTTGGGGTATATAGTACGGGTAGTCACTAACGTGGTACGTAAGTGCGGGCATGTAACAAGTAAATACATTAATACAGACAGTTACCAAGAAATGATAGTGCTGTGAACTGTCCCGCCTTACATAAACAGACGTAATGTTGATAAATGGCTGTAACGCAAGCTATCACAAATTACAACATTAAAAAGATATTATTAATAATAATTCAGACGACACTATGGAAGAGAAATTCGAGAATGTCTTGGCAGCTATTTTAGTATGTGAAGTATAAAGACGTTATCAGAAATTCCCTGAATGGAGATATAACCGACATTGTCTGTATGATTGAGTAACGGAGATTACTTGACTAGTAATATTCATGAAGATTGATCAGTGACATCAAGAACACGTAAACAGTTGTTTATAGGAAAACAGGTCATTAAAGCAGCATTGCAACTACTCTAGCTTACGACAATATAGAATCGATGCATGTCTTTGAGCAGATCTAGAAATGCGTCCATAGGACAAATGATGCCCGTACTCTAAGTTTGCCATAGGATTTTCGTATATGTAACACCCAAATACAAATGCAAGGGCAGATAACTCCGGTGTATTCAACCTATTCATTAAAAAGATTTAAACGCTTTATCCACAACTTTTTATATGTTGATAAACAAAACTCTGGACCTAATGATTTTGTATAAGTATGCGTCACACAAGATTTTCGGACAGACGGACGGACAAGGGCAAGACTATATGCCCCTCATCTTTCAGAGACGGGGCATAAAACTATGATTCAGAGATGACCAAGGAACTATGCCAAACTAATATTTCTATCATATAAAACAATGTTCTCTGGATATTACCAGTATTTGTTTCTATGATATTGGTGAAATAAAGATTGTTTTAAATGAGTTATGTTTGTTTACGGTCTGCTTCTAACAGATAAAACAAGCATGGTGCACATATTTCAGACATTGTCTACAAGATATTGCTCACCAAAATTGTGTCCAGCAACAAGTGGTTTCACAAAATCTGTTAAACTATACACTTGGCTATATTTAAAAAATGATCTGCTTCCTTCTTACAATGAAATTACACTGTGCGACCTCTCCAGAGCGACCATCTCTTGATTAACAACGTTCCTTCAACAACAGCATGATTTTCCCAATTATACCATCTAATCATTAATTTAACCTCTCTAGAGCAACAACCTATCAACAACAATATAATTGCGCATCCCAAAGGATGTTGCTTTAGAGAGGTTGCACTGCACACTAATGTATTTTAATTCACTGCGAAAAATAGTTCAAACTGCGTCACTAAATGCGCGTACCCACGCTTTTCATTGTATATGTATCTCTAATTCTTACTTGATATACGTACATAAGTTTGTGACATTCAAGTTCACCAACATCGTCGGATACCCACGGAGCGGAGGCAGCGACCGCGGGTATCCGACGATGGTGCACCGAAGTCAGGTGAACTATCTATGAAGCTCATAATCCAAGTTGTAATATGTACACAATACATAGTTTATGTATATACAAGAGACATTCTTACACTAGGGAGTTATCCAACACGCGCATGCCGGTGATCTAAATCAACCAAATGCGAGTAGTTCAATAGTATGTATTATATTACCACATTGTCTCTGATAAAAAACATTATTTACATTAAATTACGTATTGGAATCGTTAATTGAACCACTGCGAGTACAGTCAATCGCGTGTTAGAGATCACCTACTAAAAAGCCACCCTGTGAATAAAGTTCAAACACCGTTAATGGATATTCAGAACCAAATGACCACCGAATAAAGACCATCGGTAAAAAAGGTCACATTTTGTATTTCCCAAGGGTGGCCCTTGTTCACAGGTTTGACATTTCAGCTCACTGTAAATTTCAGAAATTGGAATCACTTCCCTACCTCCTGATGTGTCTGAATAATACATTCCTGATATAAATACGAACCACAGACAGCACCTAATAATGATGCATTCCCTGGGGGACTGAACGAACTGTTCAAATACTTGCGTATTTAGATAGGACACTGGGATTACATAGCAAAAAAAGTAATCAAAGCTATACTGTTATATATTTAGTAAATGTTAGTTCTTTGTTCTATGGAAACATTGATGACAATATCTCATCTATACAACAATAATGCTGATTAATACTAGTAAAGCTCTTTGATCCAGATATGATTAAATACATGTATGCCATCCCAATCTATCCACTTGAACTTACGACAGGATGAAAAAGTTACTGGTTACAAAATGTGAAATGATGTCATGAAAATTTCTTTCCAATTGTACCAGCTCAAGAATTATGTCTCAAAATGAAGATCGGACTCCAAGCTAAATTCTCATGATCATATCTTTTCTTTTAAAGTTTCTAAGTTAATTATGATAATGATATTATTGATACACTAGTATTTAATTTATTTGAACATGTATATAAACATCAGCTCTATATCCTTTTAACCATTGCATTGGAGAATGGAATTGAGATTTGAGCTCAGAGACCGTTCTCAAGTTATAACCTCGGGACCAGGAACTCATGCTTCAAAATGCATCTCGAAATTAAATACGATAATTGCAGAAATATAGCGTATTAAAAGGAATAATCATTTTACCCGATTCCACATAAAGCACTTGATCTATTCAGTCAGTGTCTGTCTCAGTTTTAGACCTTATGGCCTCCCGTAATGAATTAATATTGGTAGGATATCGCAACCTATTAATTTGATGAATATCAATTGCAAGTTTGAAATCAACTATTCAGTATCATTAGACGTCTATGGTAAATGTTTACAACGAGACCAGATTCATCATATTACACTTACTATGTCGGATTGTAATGAGAGTGTAGTATGGTTAGAAGCTATTTACCCAAACCTCCCTGAACTATAATTGTTCTATCGGGACAGTCACATCGTCATACAGAATTAGCAAAAATATTAAATCTGTAGTTTATCAGATCACGTTAAGTTCACCAACCTTAAAGCCCCATTAGCATTTTGGATGTTAAGATTAAAGTAGGTCTTATTTTATCTAGAAATATATCTTATCAGTGAAATTGACTTTTACTTGCCATAAAAACATTCTGAAATTTTCTTTTTTTAATCACAAAGTACATAAAACAATTATAGAAAGTATTTTTTCAATGATATTGCAAAAAAATAAGAAAAAGCGTCTGACAACATTTCTACGAGATGTGGCTAAAGAATGGCATTGTGTAAATATGTTTTAGAGCAAATAAGATTTTGATACTATAAACTCTGATCAACAATTTCTCTTATTTCGACAAATGTGCTTGCTGGTCCGAGGATGATATAAATTATTCTATCCATCAAAGTACATTTAATGCTCTTAGCATTCTTTATGGATGCTAAAATCATGCATTCCGAACAATAAAACTATTACATGCTTCAACAATTTACAATAAAAGCGAAGACGCTATTTCTGATGATTTGTTTGCTATGTTTAACGATAACAAATCAATTTCTTTATCGAAATTTAGAACCACGTTTACACATTTATGAAAAGCATTTGTTTCGTTTTGCTCCCATACAGACGATGGTATTTTTTCATTTGTCTAAATTTGAAGCATTGATCGATAAGGAAAAAGAGATTTTAATCTTTAACATCTCCGAAGACAGTTTGCTGTCCATGAAAAACCCAATTAGGCAGAGGAAATATATCGGCCTATCTTTGAGAACATTTTAATCCCGGACGTATGTATTCACATTTGCAGTATTTGTCTGTCGTTTTATGATGTCTGGGGAAGCAGAAATTTAGGCAAGAACAGCATACGTTCTCGTCTACAACAAATATCGACACAGTCAACAATACGAATCAGTTCATCGCTATATTATACAGTTATTGACTAGTGAGACATTGAATATGATGCGATATTCACCGACAGAATGGCATATTGACCGAGGTGGTGAATATCACATGCTATTTAATGGCTCACTAGTCAACAACTGTTTTATTATATGATGACATCGACTAAATTACACCATTGAGGACAAAATTCCTGTTTTATTTGATAAACTGCAATGTATATTGATCATACAATAAAAAGAATATAACACAAGTAAAGATTAATAACTCATGTGGATGAAAATTTACCTGATTCTATTTTTAGATTGGGAAATTCCGAAAAATATCATGTTACACCGTTGGATATGACATTTATGTTATACGATTGATCAGACTTTAACCCAATTAAAGTGTGTTTATTTATAGATCATATTATAATGATATTCTATCCAGATAGTTAGGAAAATGAGATTTTATTGTTCTTAAAGTACCAATTAGCATCCTAACTCACTTAATATGCATTTTAAAAGTCACTAGAATAATTGTGGAACTTTGTAATCGTTCATTATTCTGCGTCATAAACTATTTTTTCAAGGTAAATTGGTTCGTTTCAACCATTATTATAGTTTATTTACAGTTTACGTGCTAGGATATTTCTACGTTTCATTAATATAGATCTAAACACCAGCTGACATCGCATAAAGCGAGATCGTGTAACAATGCTTTCAAAACTGACATTTCCTTCAGTGCATCAGCAGGGATAATCAACGTAATGTACTCGTAACTTGAAATATTTATGGTGCTGTATCATTGATCCAAAACAAGTGTCTACAATCTGTGCTGGAAATCCTGCGAGCGTATATAGAGTGTCAACCCGCTAATTAAATAATTTATAATCAGAACAGATCAAGTGTGAAGATGCAAGCATGGAATTTCATTACAAGGTCTAATCTATTGAGAATCCGTAGAGTTTTTTTTATATTTTAAAGCAAATTGAAATGCATTGCAAGTGTCGATCAGAATGAAAATAATGATATCGTGCGGTCTTGAAATGTGTCTGTACACAGCTACGTGCACGGCAATCAACACAGTATAAATGAGGCATAAATCACTATTGATGTGAATCATTGCGACTCAGTGAAAAGAAACAGATTTTAATTTACATACAACACGATCGGGTTTTTACGAAAGAGATGTTGTAAATTTGTATTAAAATGACCATATAAACGATTACTAAAGTAATTTACCAATCCTTGTAATATTTAAAACACGTGTTTAATTAGCTCAATTTTGTGACGCAATCGGTCTCCGGTCCGCGGGCTCGCCAGACAATGCTTTAAAACCCCCTTTTCTGTGTCCCCTACTTCAGAACCAAGTACAGAAAAGGGGCGATGCGTGTATCAGTGTTCTACACTGGGCACAATTAAGAACTACGAAAGACTATTTCAAAAGAGTATGCATATAAATTTTTCTCCTGTGCATGTATTTTATCCCCTTCTCCGTGTGACGGCTCTGACGTCACTATAGCTGTCAATTGGGCCGTTAAACAAGAGATAAATAGATGAATTCAAAACCCATTCGCTCCTAATCCTGATTATTCACATGCAGTAATTTTGAACTTGTGGAACACGTTCCATTAATCTTGTTTGTTTATCTTCTAGCCTGTAAATAATTGAACTATTGTCTGAATCAGGCGTTAAATCCGAAAATTTTAAAATTTTCAGTCTGGACAACCTTTTAAGGTAATTGTGGTTCTCGCATAAATTTTACACATGGAGAATTAAAATGGCAGGAGACTTGACACATTCTTGTTCTCAAAATATCTTTAAACATCACTTATTTTGAATTTCTAATGCAGATTGATAACAAATGCAAAACATGACGCATGGTTATCACAAACATAATCATCCTACCAAACATAGTCCATTTGGACCATGGAAGATGTTCACGACAACATCTTCCGAAGAAAACTTCAGTGTCTGTAGAACCCATATTGAAGACCTTTGCTACTGTTTCCAGTGTTTTTTTTTTAATTTTGCATGATCATAGCATATGATAACAGAACTATTTAAAGCGAACAAAAATCGCGCTATCAGTCAGTGTCTTTTGGCGGCTCTTGACGGTCGGTAGAGACCTCAGACTCAATCTGGGTAGAGACATTGACCTTCCTTTAGCTAGCTAGACAGCTTCTGCACACGTGGAATTTATTTGGTACCGTTTAAGATTGGAAGTTACAGCGGTGGTTGGCTAGCGATCACTAGTCAGAGACCAAAACTACTTGTCCACGGAGTCCACTATTAAAACGTTTTATCCATATGATATGTACCAAACAGAAAAAATGTATTTGTCACAATGGCAAGAATGCATAGCAATTTAAGAAGCCGTGATTGCATAAAAGTTTACATAGCTGATTAGTAGATAACGATATGGGCGTTATTCAGTCTCGGAGGACTGTGGATAAGCATTCTAGGCGTTTATTCTGGTACCGCGTCGGGCGTGACTGGACAGTACGACTTTATTCTGGTACCGCGTCGGGCGTGACTGGACAGTACGACTTTATTCTGGTACCGCGCGGGTGTGGCTGGCCAGTGCGACTTTATTCGGGTACCGCGTCGGGTATGGCTTTATTCTAGTAAAGCGTCGGGTGTGGCTGGACGAAACGACTTTATTCTGGTACCGCGCCGGGTGTGGCAGGACAGTGCGACTTTATTCTGGTACCGCGTCGGGTGTGGCTGGGCAGTGCGACACGACATTGACAGTCTCTGCGGTATGGGACACAAAAAAGCCTGGGGCAGGTCTGCCTGGTGTATATGTATGTGTGTGTGTGTGGGGAGGGGGGGGGGGGTAACTAGTGAACGTCGGTTGAATATGTATATACATTTCAGACTATAAACTTATCCTTTACTTTAAATGCTGTTTTACTTTGAAGTGAAACTGAAGTGAAATCTGCATGATTTTAAGTGTTTTATTCGTATCACCACATTATACTTCACAATAATAAAACCACATTAAATACATTGTTGCGGAACCATTATTTCATGAAACAATGACTGATCTAAAATATACATTGTCATAAGTTGTGCGTGTCTTTCTCGTCCACAGGATGAAAGTATTGACCAGTACGTGTTAGATTTCCGAATACTTATTTGTAGGATAGGTAGCTGTCACATACCGGCAGCTAATGGTGACATATTGACATATGCCTGCCATATATAGTGGGACTGTAACACTTACACTGTTTCAGCATCAGGTTTCTGGTGATATACTAATTTTAGGTTGGTTAGATTTCATGTTCTATCTTGGAAACGTATTAACGCATCCCATCACAAACATCTCTTATGGTAAGATTCAAGTCCTTGGTCCGATGTTATAAAACTTGAGATCAGTCTACAGGCTCAAAATTCCATTCTCAAAGTATCATGGTTTTTAAGAAAGAGCTGATTAGTATTTAAACACATGTTCAGACCAAGTACACCAACAGACTTATATATGTGTCAATAATATCATTATTGACCGATCATGATTAAAGGCCCATAATCAGATAAATTTATCGGTCGTAATATTTTCTGTTTGTTCTATAACGGAGGAATCCGGTGTGTTTTCCTCCCTTATGTACTTTATAGCAAGAAAAAATGTTTCCAAAACCACTATCGTATTTTTTTCAATATCATTGAAATAAATACTATTTATAGAACAGCTGTGTTTCCCCGCAGTCATATTATGCACACGGCATGAAGTGACGTCACGCGCTCTATGTATTTCAAGTTTACAAAAGCAAAATTCACAGCAAAATTAGTGTTTTTAGAAGAAAAATGGCTTGTTTCGTCGGTAATAATTATCCTGGCATAATATCAGCAATTTAGTTTTTGCATATATTTTTATAGCAAAAAGCTAATGGGACTTTAAGTAAGAAATTTGACAAGACAAATTGTGAGATTTGAGCTCAAATACCGATATAAAGTTTTATAACCTTGGGACATGACTATGTTCGCATTGATGGTGATGTTGTTGTTTATCATGAATTGAACACCAGAGTCAAGTATCTGTTGATACGATAACTACAATAGAATGGACATCCTTCGACGTTTTATCTCGATTTAAGTACCGTCATGATATCAATAAAATATACGAAGCACATGTAACATGAGCCAGTATGATAAATTAATTATCGACCAGCGATGCATTAATGGTCATAAAATTATACCATCCTGAGTTGAATTTTAGTGATGTTGTTTTGAATTATTTACGGGACAAAACACCAAAACAGAGAGAGAGATGGGACTTTTGGGAATGGGGCGTCTTTATTCTGAAGTAAAGTCAATATAATTATATGAGCTTTAAAGTATGCTGTAGACTTGATCACAGATGACAATTAAATCAAGTTGGGTTGTATTGCTTGCGATTTGCGTTTCCATCTTAATGCTATGTCAAATAGTTTTCATTAAGGTTGAACTCCGCGATTATAATACTTTATAAGAAAATCTCTATTAGATAAAATTGATCTCGTTAATGTAAATTGGATTGTCTCGTAGAAAGGATGAATTATTTATATAAACACTAATTGTTTCTATACTTAGTATTTCATTCCATAATTGTATTAAAGGGGCATAACCTACAACTTGGTGCATCTAGAATCAAGGCAAAATGATGATAAATTAGAAGCTTGTAAAGAAAAAGCCGACGAAGAAAGGTTCAGCCAAAAATACATCCAATTAAAAATAAAATCACAAAAAATATAAGTTTCCATAAAAGATCATAACATCTTTGGAATTTGTTGTACAATTTTTGTGTGGAAGTGATTTATTATTCATACATAGCTATGATTTTTGCGGCTAGTACCTAAACAAGTAATTTTATGACCCAAGTTCTTCTTGCAATTATCCATTATATATTGTTTTACATATACATCTTACACATTTTTACACTTTCACAGAATGTTTGTCAGTTGTAGGGTATGCCCCTTTAATATATTGACCAAACTATAATGTGACAAATCTCAAGGCATAGTTTATTTACTCATTGAACACTTTTTTCTGCCGACAAATGAAAAAAAGAGAAAATGTCAGTTTTCAACTGTAAAAATTTTGACGCAGTTTAAATATAGCAATACGAATACGTTCAATATTACAGAATTGTAAACATAATACTTAAAACTCACTTCAAAACACCCGGACAAAGGAGTAAAATTCACACACAGATCAATTAAGACAATAAAAAGACGACATGGACAAATTAGTAAATGGCCTTTTTATATTTCCACACCCGGGTTCTTTTCACACCAGTAGAAATTTGTACTGAGTGGATTCCAACGGATTAGACAATTCTAAAAGTGTCAGTACATTGGATGGGTTTACAGTTTGGTTGTTCCATTACAGCATTACCGGTAATGAACACAATTAGCTGCATTAAAAGAACTTTTAAAACATTAGTAGGAACAGAAAAAAATGTGAAACAAAATTAACGTTCGAGAGCCAAATAGTTATGGAATTATAGTTTTTTTGGACTTACCGTTCTCGGTATGAAGTATATCTAGGCATACAAAAAATTATCTAAATGTATCCGACGTATGAAGTTAATTCTATCAGAAACATACCACTTGGTACAACGAACAATAATTAGCCCTGATATCTAATCGTGATGGTAGCAATCAAATATCAGGTGAGGTTTTTATGAACACGATATATGCATTAAAATAAACTGTTAGTTTGATGAAATACACTAACGCGAAACAAAAAAGACGAATGTATTCTCTCCATAAACATTGCAAAGAAAGTGTTTCTTTTGAAAACAAAATTAAGATCCCCATTGATAAGGTAATGCTATTTTCCCAAAACAATTTTAAAAAAGTTTCGGAAAAATGCATAACTTGCCGTTCTATAGAAACTATTATTTGATAAATGTGCTTACCATACGGGTATGTCCTCTGGTAAAATAAACATAAATATCTCTGCACTGTTAAATTCCTCCAAAATAAATAGCAAACTGACAAGGCAGTCAACCACTATATGTCACGACCGTATAATATCCAAGCCCGTCCGATACCACTGGCATCTATGTTGTCGTCGTTATTTGATCGCTTCCAAGTACCTTAGAAGAACACTCGGTCTATTCCATACACATTCACTATTGTTTTATCGATGAGAGAGAAATTGAACAAGCCGCTGTGCTTTTATAGAATAATTAACAATAGAAAATAGAAAAAATGTCTACCCGATAAACCAGTCATTCGGTGAACAGCAATTTTATTGAATATAAATATTTTTTTTTCACATTGAACGCACACACTAGTTGTAATCCCACGTGAAGTCTTTTAAATCAACAACTTCGCCATCGAATGCATTAAATTCCTTCCGAAAGTAAACAGTCACAAACCACAATCAATTGCCATTCATTCCGGAACAGCGAACGGCAAATACAATCGGAGAGCATCTAAAAACCCACCAGGTAGCTTTTGAAAACAATATCACATCTGATCACGCCGAGACGAAATTCTACTTAATAAAATTAAAATGAACGTTCGCGCATGAAGCCTCGGTGTTCGTATAGGACAACAATATATCGGGCCGTTCACACCATGCAAACGAGTTACTAGTAACTATACAGCGTATGTAATTATAGTTGTAATCTTATTGAGAGTGCTGGAAAGCATTATCTTAGCAAACAGGACCTAAGCCGGAGTTCAAAATTACGAATATTCTTGCATTTATAATTCCATATCGATTGTAAGCAAGCGATGTAATGAATATACAAAGAAGAGTAATTTCATTGTATTCTGAGTGTATTAAGTCACCAAATGACATCGTGACCGCTGTTGGATATACAAGCAATTTCAGAGAAGACGCTGCTATCTTAAATCTAGCATCTAGTATTATGTAGACATTAAGCGATGGAATATGATCAAGTTACGCGACATTCTAGAATATCGGAATAAGAGAACATAGTTTACTTACACCAAGCCGGTTTATAGAATATCGTATGTAATGATACAATATGAAGTTGTTACATCTAATGAACTAGAAACCAGCGGACATGTATTTGTATCAATAACGAACTTCTTTCCAACTTTAATGTATTTAAATAATCGCACAAGTTTATCTCAATCTGACTAAAGTATTCGATCTTCCTTACGGCAAGATCTGATGACGGCCTATACCAGTTTCTATTTTCAAAAGTCGGAATTTCCATGATCACTATTTATATCTATTTATAATTCAGCCAATTTTATAACTCGTTTCATCGGTACTTTGGCCGAATGAACTTTCTACCTGACGTTGTATTTAAACGTTAGTAAACATTAAATTACGTATAACGTATTTGTCTGCAACCACTTTTTTTATTTTTTTAGTAATCCTGATCGATTCGGCCATAGTGGTATAGAAAATTTAATAAACACGCATGTCACATGGGCGCTATCATTACATTCAGTTGCGTGAGAATAGGTGTTCGTGATAACTACAAGTCAAATATTGTTTTTACTGCGGTTAAAAATAGAATCAGATCACTTTCAGAATCATGAAAGTAAGGCGCTGATTGGCTAGTGGAAAAGGTCACCTGAGGTGACCTTCTATAGGCCGTCTTCAGATCCTCATAGCGTAGCGGGTTTGAGGATATGATTTTAATCAGATTGAAGTTTATCTATAATTGTCAGTTTAATAAACGAACTTTGTTGTCCAAAATATAATATATTTAATACCACACAACACAAGTTATATTAAGTATCACATAAAAATACATGACTCAGAGGAGTAATGTCATAAAGATTCAACAGTAACGGTTATATTATATTATGTCGCTGATGGAATTAACTAAAATAGTTGAAATATTGTACTTAACCCAACTTATTGTTTTGTATATATACATGTATACTATTTTTGCTTTTTTGCAAATAGTAATATTTTATAATTGTCATCTGTGTCGTCATAATGTATTTTACGCTAACAGTAATATTTCTCATTTGTTACCCATGACGTCATAATGCATTTTACGCTAACAGTAATATTTCTCATTTGTCACCCATGACGTCATAATGCATTTTACGCTAACAGTAATATTTCTCATTTGTCACCCATGACGTCATAATGTATTTTACGCAAACAGTAATATTTCTCATTTGTCACCCATGACGTCGTAATGTATTTTACGCAAACAGTAATATTTCCCATTTGTCATCTATAACGTCATAATGTATTATTTAAAACGCGTTCTCCAAAGCATCGTGCAATAACTTTTTATCGGGGGAGGTGAGTTATATCATTGATTGTAAACATAAAAGTCAGATCGCTCGTTACAAAATATAAATGTGATTTGTTATTATATTTTTACGCGAGTATTGTAAAATAAACATCAATGAAATGGCCAGTCAAAGTTTCAGATCGATTAAAATAGATTAATTTTTTCATCATGACAAAATGAATCTTTATTGACCTTTATATTAATGGAACATTTAGCAATGTAATCAAATAATGTGTTCAAGCAATCGCTGTAAGTAGAATTGTACTTAGTTTAAGCATGTACTATTTCGAATTAACCGATAATATACATCGTTAAGTCTTGATCAAAGTAAATTTAACTTAGAGGTCTATCGCTGCAGGCAGTTTGTATCACGGGACTAGAGCCTTCGTGACAAATTCCGCTTAATATATAGAATCACTGTCGGCTACAAAATGTCGCTATATTATACACCGTATTCCTCAATGGATATACATGTGTGTACTTTCCATCTGATATATGGTAATACAAGTTTGTTCTAGTTAAAGCAGAATTCAAGAAACTTGGATTTATCGCATTTATAAATATTTCAGACAAAGACGATGTATTCTTAGTAAACGTGTCGCCAGAAACATGATGGTGTCTTGATACAAAGATAGGACCTTAATGCAACTGAAAACAACGTTATTATATCAAAGTAGTGAAAGTTCTCATGGAAATTTAACTTATATAATATTGCACTGCAATATGGAACGGGGACTAGTTTTATAATTACATGGCGGATGTAAATAACGTTGTACTTCGGTCCGCATCAAAATTCATGCGCACCGAGCGAATAACTGCTATGGATAGCTGAACTATCGTTCATATTCCATACAGCGTGTAAACTATCCATAAATTTTCTGTATTCTAATTTAGATTGATTTATATAGTTATCAAAATTATACTGAATACCAAAACTGTAAGCAGGGATACGCTGTGAAGCATGAATAAAATATCAGAATATTACATCGCGCATCTTATGATGCGTGGTATAATTTATGATACATATATAAAACTGTGAAGTTAAAATGCTTACAGAGAAAACTGGAACAAAAATCACAGGCTAGTCTCATCAATATTGGCACCACCTACCGGCAATACAATATCACTTACCATTACCAGTAATTGGATGTTAATAATTACTTATTATTATTAATGACATTCATGCGATGTTTATGCTACGGTGATAACTATGGATACTTGACTTTAATTTGTTCCCATCGACTTTATTGAATTATTTAATGGTTTCTGAAAAAAAATTGACATCCGAAATTGACTGCTCTGATGATTGTATGAGTACATTTTTTATATTTTCCTCTCAGAATTTTATTAGACGTTATACGTAGACAAACAGTTTGAACGACAAAATATATTTGTTTTAACTCTCACCCAACTTATATTATTTTAGTTAACAAAAGCACAGACATGGTCGAAAATAGGACATGATATTTAAAGTCCCATTAGCTTTTTGCTATAGAAAAAAGTTTGCAAACACATTCAATTGCTGATTTCATCCCAAGATAATTATTACCGACGAAACAAGCCCTTTTTCGTCTGAAAACACTAATTTCACTGTGATTTTTGCTTTTGTAAACATACGTCACTTTACGACGTGTGTATAACTTGTGTGCGGGAAAACACAGGTGTTCTATAAATAGTAATTATTTCAATGATATTGAAAAAAATACGATATTGGTTTTGGAAACATTTTTCCTTGCTATAAAGTATGCGCGGGAGGAAAATACAAAGGATTCCTCTGTTTAAGAACAAACAGAAACTATTACGACCAATAAATGTTTATGCTTATGGGACTTAGTCATTTAATTAATGAAGTTTTCCCTCCTTTGAATGGAATTCGTGAAAACATTTCATGAATAGTTCATGAAGTATTTGACAGAAGTCCTAATAAACGGATTAGGTCTCGTAATGTGTAAAGTAATTAAATTCCAGCTTGGCATCATAGTTTAGTTTTTAATCTTAAGCGATATATAAAGGCTATGTCTAAACTTAATTATATAGTATTTCTACTGTGCACTCTAGATGTGTTATATATATTTGACCTTCCAATGATTTGTTTTGGTAAATAATTCCCTTGATGTACATTGGTTCTAAATTTATATTTATCATTGTCGTACAAAAATCACACAATAAATTTAGAATGTAAATGTAAGAAGGAATTACCTTTATATTGAAAAGATGATAAATAAATTCTAGCGTTGACCCCTTCTCGTACCGACACCTCCTTTCACTGACCTCTTTTGGCAATGATCCCTTCTTGGATAGACCCCTTTTTATACTTATCACTTCCTGTACTGAGCCCATGTTGTGCTGACCCCTTTTTTCAATGACCCATTTTTTTTCACTAACCCCGTCGTGTACTGACCCCTTCTTCCTTCTTTCACTGACCCTTTATTGCATTGACCCTTCATTGCATTGACCAATTCTCGCATTGACCACTTTAAATGTGATTCTAGAAACCAGTTCCTGTAAACACGTATATTTTGGAGTGTCAGTAATTTTCTTTGTGATATTAGCCAATACTCATATTACATCACACGCCCACTCTTGGATCAAGCATAGAGTTCTCTTAGACTTCATAATGAAATCAATAGGTAACCATCTAATGACATGATCACTCATTAACAAATCGCATCAAAACGTTCCCCGTGGCTTTAATGCGTTCGATATTCCAGTTCTTGGTGACAAGGCATTCGTAAGTACGCATAATGTTTATATTTATTAGCAATAAAATTCTGTTCGAATGTTTTCAGGTAGCGAAATTTAAGAACTCCCATTTTTGTAATTCTAGAGGACAAAGTAAGCAATTGATTTTTATAGTTAAATATAATTGAAAATTGTACATTTCTAAATATTGTGTCAACATACCGATTGTGACAGTGTTTGTTTCCGGAACAATTAAAAATATAAATATCCGGAATGTTTAAAAGCGTTTCGTGTTTTAGGAGATAGTCACACAATGCTGCCGTCTCTCAGTTCTGTATGTCATTAACAACCTATCAGAATCGTGCTTTAATCATGATTTGAAGTGGCTTGTTAATAAAATAGCGTGTTTTATCTACGTGTGCCTGGCACCATTATCGATGCAGAATGATCAAAAAGAATAAAATGTACGCTTTAAATGTACACAAGGGCATTGCTCATACCACACCATTATGTTATTGTTTACCAAGCTTGAAATGGGCATTGCCACGGATAGACAGAAACCTTTTTTTTCTTCAGTTATTTTATCAAACAATTCATTGTCATTATGAACTACAGTACAACCTCTCCAGAGAGGCCCTCTGTAGAGCAAAAACCTCTCTATAACAACACCTTCAACATTTCACTAAGCTGATATTTACTATCAATTTAACCTCTGTAGAGCAACAACCTCTCTATAACAACACCTTCAACATTTCACTAAGCTGATATTTACTATCAAGTTAACCTCTGTAGAGCAACAACCTCTCTATAACAACACCTTCAACATTTCCCTAAGCTGATATTTACTATCAATTTAACCTCTGTAGAGCAACAACCTCTCTATAACAACACCTTCAACATTTCCCTAAGCTGATATTTACTATCAATTTAAACTCTGCAGAGCAACAACCTCTCTATAACAACACCTTCAACATTTCCCTAAGCTGATATATACTATCAATTTAACCTCTGTAGAGCAACAACCTATAAACAACGGCCAATATATGCAGCTCTCACAGGGCGTTGCTCTACAGAGGTTGTACTGTATATATATTCAGTGACAATATATTTTGAGAGTATAAATAAATATGAAAACACTGCGTTGTGCTTTCTCGAGGATTTAACACATTTTTGGAAATTGAACGATACATCAGCTTTCCATAGCCGTTACTCACTCGGCGCGCATGAATTTAATGCGGTACAACGTACCACGTTTTTCTACATCCGCCATGGCATTGTTGAACTACTTTCCGTTCCATGTTGCAGTGCAAATCGATGTAAGTTCAGTTACATAATTATTCTCAATACTTTCATTATGGATTTCGATCGTATTTATTTTTCGTGGTACATGTTAATGGGTAAGGCGTCTGTTTCGTATAAAATTGAATCTCAAAAAATTCCCTATATGTAAGTATATACTTAACTGTCGGAAACTAGATTTGAGTATGCACTTAAAAAGAGATAAACGCCTCTGCAGATCGTTAGATTCTGTAAAATGCTATTAAACCAAACAAGAAACATTGAGATATTTGCCGGTTGTTTGTTGTTTTTGAATCATTCAATTTCACATCAGTTGTATGAGATGTTTACTTAGTTTCTGGAAGTTTTTGTGAATAGAAAAGAAAACTACTCCTAGAAAAACACATAGAAAATATCCCATCTTGCAGACAAAAGAACCCCTCACCCCCCCCCCTCCTGTGACGTCCGTGTGATGGGGTTTACTTAGTTGTACATTCTGTTCATCATACAAGTAAATAGATGGGACAATTACAACACAGTCATACACATTCAAACCCTAAAATCCTGACTCGTTCCGGATTAGGCTAAAAGTTCGGTTTTCTGAAAATTCCGGTTTTCTGGGAACGTTTGATAATTTCAGAAAAAAGGGACATGAAAAAAATAGTCTGATATTCAGGGATTTCCGTTTTTTAGGGATTTAAGCGATTCGAGCTTTGGACATAAATATGAAAGTTTGTATATTTGATTTCACAATGATGTATCTATCAAGTAAAATGTAGTATTTTCGTTCAGTTTGCTTTTAACCCAAATTATGGATTATAATTGACCATACCTCAGTACTAGGGTACTAGTTGTATATACAAGTCGTTAGGGCTACAGCAATGTATACATATACACATAATTGATGCTTAGAGGCATTATAAAGATGGTTGTTTTCTAGATTTGCATTCTAGACATCTTTGTTTGATGACAATCGTAGTTGATGCTGGCAGATTCCGAGTAGAATATTTTATTTCAAATCAATTTTTTTTGGTGTAAAAATATCCGAATCAGGTTCTATAAGGTTGGTGATGCATTAGGTCGCATAGTGTCTCATATGAGTTAAAGTTGTCACTTCAGTATGCAAACAATACATTTTAGTCCAAATTGGTTTCAATGGTAGCTTCGTGACCGAGAAGTTGCGGTCTCTGACTAGCGCTTACCGTCTGTGAGTTCGACGCCCACCGCGGCCCAGAGAAAATCCACATGTGCAAAGCTGTCCGATTTTCCTACAGAATGTCAATGGCTCTACCCGAGTGTGAGCCTGGCGTCACCGCCACTGTTATGTACAGCGGGAAAAGTCACAAAATGACTTGGGCTGTGGCGAGTATCCGAGTACTCGAGTAATCACGAATCAAATTGAAGAATCGAGTACGAATAATCCCCATTACTGAGATTAGTGGTTCGCGATCTTGTCTTTAAACGTATTTTTTTTCTCTGAATAAATATTGTCTCATCTTCTACTTCATTTGCCAAGAGGTCCAATGGATTTGAGTACATATAATTTTAAGCCATTGGACAATTTATATTGATTGACTTCATTATTCCTCAAAATCTTTTAGCTGTCTTCAGGACTGCAATGTTGAAGTTTTAGATGGGTTATTTGATAAAAAAAGATTCGTGATTTGATTTGTGGATCGTAAGTGTTGAATCGTGGATCGGATCGGATCGTCACTTACCCAACGATCAACAGCCCTAAAAATGACCAAGTCAGTAAGTGCGACGTTAAACCCCTTATATAGTTAAAGAATTAATAGCGAACGACGTTTGAATGTTATACAATCTGACAGTTGTAGTCTTCAAGCATAATTCAAAATTAACAACATTGGACATTGACTTGCTTTTCCTTCCTAAATGGTCTGTGGATATCGTTAAAGCAAATAAATACGACATAACAAGCAATATAGATAGTAAATAATTGTGATGATTATCGTGAGTTCAATGATAGAGCTTTATAGTTGACGATCATACAAAATATTGCTAATCACCAAATTCGTATAGTCGTTTCTATGATGTGCGGTAAAGTTACAAAGATCAAAGGTTATTGATATCGCCCGATTAACATTTGATAGCTTATCAGACAAAATGCATTATTTTTATTTGTTTGTATGACTTTATAGAAAAAGTATGTCTTTTATTCCCTCCATTGTTTCATGTTAACATCTATAAATCTGACTTGATATACAATGGTTTAGTAATTGCGCATTGATTACTGTGGAATCGTTAATTTTCGTTGAGGATTTAATTTGGTAGATTTCGTGGGTCGGCTCATCCACGAAATCAAATCCCCACGAATTTAAATGCAGAGATAAGGCATTTCTTTTCAAAAATCAAAATCCACGAATTTATGTCTCCACGAAATAGCCATTTTAGTAAAAACCACGAAAATAGAGCCCAACGAAAATAAATGAAAATACAGTATTTAATTGTAACATTGGTAGATATCATATGATATAAACATGTGTCACATACACACAGTTATGTATTTATTATTTATTTTTACACTCCTATACTCATAGCACACAAATAATCGATCTTCAATTCAGAGGTAAATATATATATACCTATTTATAGCTCTTCAAGAAGGAGGTAAAGAAAGCACACAGAAGACTCAAAACTTTACGTATACTAAACACGACATGAATAAGACGTGATAATTAGTATATTGCATATTTCATACAAATTGAATGAACTATCTAGAGAAATAAAGCTAGTCCAATGGAACCAAGGCATTATACATGAAACGATAATTACATTCGGTTGATTGTATTAATGAATAAATGATTAATATTGCTAACTCGACGTGCATCTCTGATAGGTATCATGGGACATCTCGTAGCTATGATAGTGTTTTCTAATTCTTAACAATCTTGCTTAATGTAAACATTTCAGACATTTTCTGTTTACAGCAGAAAACAGATTCACAAAAATCAATATGATAAACAATTCTAATGATAAACAATTCTTTTGATAAACAATTTTAATGATAAACAAAGTTTATGATAAACAATCAATATGAAAACAAAGTTTATGATAAACAATTGCATAAAATCAGAGGGAAGCAAAAGACTGCACCATGCTACACACAAAAAAAATACACTACAAAAATAGTACCGCCCAATTGTCATTATTTCTTTCATGGTTTCCTCGGATACTATAATTCATTTTACGACACACTTTGATTTTTTTGTAAAAGTTGTTGCCCTTTTTGAAAAATATTAATTTCTTTTGATATTGCATGGTGACCTATTTATCTTTTTTTCTTTATCAAAATATATTGATACCGTGCTATTGGATTTTTATACCATGCGTTTTCATTGAAATTGATGCTCTTTATTATTTTATCATTACAAATGGGTTACTCTCGTAGTCTTCAATGTAAATTTAAATAACTCAAAGGAATTGCATTGTTTTTGAAAAAAATCACGGTAAATCATTTTCTATCATTGAAACCTATAAAAATCTGTAATATTTCCTAAAATCTGTCTGCCTAATTTTGAAAAAATGGTAGTTACGATCCTAAAACCTTAACTACTATTGCAATTCCTTGACTGCCAAAACAACTATTCAAAACGAATTAGACGAAAGAAACAGTTTAATCGGTCAAAAATGTCTATCGTTAAATAAGTTTTCCATACGTTTCAATACGAATTCTACGCACTTTTCTGATCACATAACGTTTATACACGATGTGTGGCAATTTTGAAACGTTTGCGAGAGTCGAATATTTTGACATGACCTACGTGCTTCTATTCTGTACTTCGTCAGGCAATGCGAGGATTAAACATTATTGTAAAGTAATTGACTTAGATACCGGAAAACAATGAACTTTATAATCGATTTAATGGTATTGTTATTGAAGTTTAGAGAATCACGCCTGGCGATCACGAGGTCTGGGGTCATAAATCACACAATATGTGCGAGTCAGGCCGAGAAGCAATCACATGTTTTAGTTAATAACTTAGTGATAAACATCACGAGTCGACGTAATTCTCTTAAGTGTAATTAATTGTGGACCACAAGCCTTAAAAAATAAAATAGCGAAAACAAAATATTGTGGTATTTATTATAATTCATTTTACTTAATCATTAGGTAATATTTTTCATTAGCTACTTGCAATAATTGTACAAGATCAATAAAACATGAATATTGTGATGCATCTAAAACTGATTTATTACAATATATACAACTATATGTTTGACTGTTATTTGACGGCCAGTTTTATGCTATGGTCATTTAAGCACCCTCAAAGAGAGATAGAGAGATAGAGAGAGAGAGAGAGAGAGGGAGGGAGAGAGAGAGCGGGAGATAGAGAGAGAGAGCTGGAGAGCGAGAGAGAGAGCTGGAGAGAGAGAGAGAGAGAGATGGAGAGAGAGAGAGAGAGAGAGAGAGAGATGGAGACAGAGGGATGGAGAGAGAGAGGGGTTGAAGATACTGGAGAAATGAACATTTATACCGATACAAGCCTCATCCGTTTTCCTGTAACTTTCTTGGCGCTGCTGGGCTCAGTAATTGAAAAAGTGTCCCTGAAATATCGCACAGCGGAGCAAAGATTCAGTGTGCTACCTCTGGACTACCGATCTACCATATTAAGACCCCCACAACCTAAGTGAAAATTACCAAGCGGATAATAAAATAGTATCCGTTCACTTATAAGTACTCAGTGATATAAGGTCAGTAGATATGATCAAGTATAAATCTTCTAAATATGTTCAGTTTGACATTTCTTGATATGAATTTAATTAAATTTACACAATTATCTGGTAAAGAATCACGAAATTATCTGATATTTTCGAAGCTTGGTATTAAAGTTTTATGAATATCTGTCAAAGATCTGAGACTAAATATTGTAGTCAGCGATAAAGAATGTTCCATATTCACAAAGAGAAGAATAGATAGTTTCAGACAGTATTTCCCTTGGGTGCTTCCTCAGTAAATTTTATCACTGCAATGAAAGCAACTTTGCTGTAAGCATACACACTGACACTTATGATGTTCAACAGATGCTAAATTTAACATGACATTTATATACACCAACAACGTCCTTGACAACGTCGTGTATGGTTGATGTTACATTCATGTATTTACTATGTTTTGTGTGACATTATGTATTTACTATGTTTGGTGTTACATTATGTATTTACTATGTTTCGTGTGACATATTTTGTGTGACATTATGTATTTACTATGTTTTATGTGACATTATGTATTTACTATGTTTGGTGTGACATTATTTATTTACTATGTTTCGTGTGACATATTTTGTGTGACATTATGTATCTACTATGTTTGGTGTGTCATTATGTATTTACTATGTTAGGTGTGACATTTATTTATGTATTTACTATGTTTGGTGTGACAGTATATATTTACTATGTTTGGTGTTACATTATGTATTTACTATGTTTGGTGTTACATTATGTATTTACTATGTTTGGTGTTACATTATGTATTTACTATGTTAGGTGTGACATCATGCATTTACTATGTTTGGTGCTACATTTATGTATCTACTATGTTTGGTGACATTATGTATCTACTATGTTAGGTGTGACATTATGTATCTACTATGTTTGGTGTGACATTATGTATTTACTATGTTTGGTGTGACATTATGTATTTACTATGTTATGTGTGACATTATGTATCTACTATGTTTGGTGTGACATTATGTATCTACTATGTTTGGTGTGACATTATGTATTTACTATGTTATGTGTGACATTATGTATCTACTATGTTTGGTGTGACATTATGTATCTACTATGTTTGGTGTGACATTATGTATCTACTATGTTAGGTGTGACATTATGCATTTACTATGTTTGGTGCTACATTTATGTATCTACTATGTTTGGTGTGACATTATGTATCTACTATGTTAGGTGTGACATTATGTATCTACTATGTTTGGTGTGACATTATGTATTTATTATGTTAGGTGTGACATTATGTATTTACTTTGTTTGGTGCTACATTTATGTATCTACTATGTTCGGTGTGACATTATGTATTTACTATGTTTTGTGTGACATTATGTATTTACTATGTTAGGTGTGACATTATGTATTTACTATGTTTTGTGTGACATTATGTATTTACTATGTTTTGTGTGACATTATGTATTTACTATGTTTTGTGTGACATTATGTATTTACTATGTTAGGTGTGACATTATGTATTTACTATGTTAGGTGTGACATTATGTATTTACTATGTTTGGTGTGACATTATGTATTTACTATGTTAGGTGTGACATTATGCATTTACTATGTTTGGTGCTACATTTATGTATCTACTATGTTTGGTGTGACATTATGTATCTACTATGTTAGGTGTGACATTATGTATCTACTATGTTAGGTGTGACATTATGCATTTACTATGTTAGGTGTGACATTATGCATTTACTATGTTTGGTGCTACATTTATGTATCTACTATGTTTGGTGTGACATTATGTATCTACTATGTTAGGTGTGACATTATGTATCTACTATGTTTGGTGTGACATTATGTATTTATTATGTTAGGTGTGACATTATGTATTTACTTTGTTTGGTGCTACATTTATGTATCTACTATGTTCGGTGTGACATTATGTATTTACTATGTTAGGTGTGACATTATGTATCTTCTATTTTAGGTGTGACATTATGTATGTACTATGTTAGGTGTGACATTATGTATCTACTATGTTAAGTGTGACATTATGTATTTACTATGTTAGGTGTGACATTATGTATTTACTATGTTAGGTGTGACATTAGGTATTTACTATGTTAGGTGTGACATTATGTATCTACTATGTTAGGTGTGACATTATGTATCTACTATGTTAGGTGTGACAGTATGTATCTACTATGTTAGGTGTGACATTATGTATTTACTATGTTAGGTGTGACATTATGTATTTACTATGTTAGGTGTGACATTATGTATCTACTATGTTAGGTGTGACATTATGCATTTACTATGTTTGGTGTGACATTTATGTATTTACTATGTTTGTTGTGACATTATGTATCTACTATGTAAGGTGTGACATTATGTATCTACTATGTTAGGTGTGATATTATGCATTTACTATGTTTGGTGCTACATTTATGTATCTACTATGTTTGGTGTGACATTATGTATCTACTATGTTAGGTGTGACATTATGTATCTACTATGTTAGGTGTGACATTATGCATTTACTATGTTTGGTGCTACATTTATGTATCTACTATGTTTGGTGTGACATTATGTATCTACTATGTTAGGTGTGACATTATGTATTTACTATGTTAGGTGTGACATTATGTATCTACTATGTTTGGTGCTACATTTATGTATCTACTATGTTAGGTGTGACATTATGTATGTACTATGTTAGGTGTGACATTATGTATGTACTATGTTAGGTGTGACATTATGTATTTACTATGTTAGGTGTGACATTATGTATTTACTATGTTTGGTGTGTCATTATGTATTTACTATGTTTGGTGTGACATTATGTATCTACTATGTTAGGTGTGACATTATGTATCTACTATGTTAGGTGTGACATTATGTATCTACTATGTTTGGTGTGACATTATGTATCTACTATGTTTGGTGCTACATTTATGTATCTACAATGTTTGGCGTGACATTATGTATCTACTATATTAGGTGTGACATTATGTATCTACTATGTTTGTAGTGACATTATGTATCTACTATGTTTGGTGTGACATTATGTATCTACTATGTTAGGTGTGACATTATGTATTTACTATGTATGGTGTGACATTATGTATCTACTATGTTAGGTGTGACATTATGTATCTACTATGTTAGGTGTGACATTATGTATTTACTATGTTAGGTGTGACATTATGTATCTACTATGTTAGGTGTGACATTATGTATCTACTATGTTAGGTGTGACATTATGCATTTACTATGTTTGGTGCTACATTTATGTATCTACTATGTTTGGTGTGTCATTATGTATGTACTATGTTAGGTGTGACATTATGTATCTACTATGTTTGGTGTGACATTATGTATTTACTATGTTAGGTGTGACATTATGCATTTACTATGTTTGGTGCTACATTTATGTATCTACTATGTTAGGTGTGACATTATGTATCTACTATGTTAGGTGTGACATTATGTATCTACTATGTTTGGTGTGACATTATGTATTTACTATGTTAGGTGTGACATTATGTATTTGCTATGTTTGGTGCTTCATTTATGTATCTACTATGTTTTGTGTGTCATTATGTATTTACTATGTTAGGTGTGACATTTATTTATGTATTTACTATGTTTGGTGTGACAGTATGTATTTACTATGTTTGGTGTGACAGTATGTATCTACTATGTTTGGTGTGACATTATGTATTTACTATGTTTGGTGTTACATTTATGTATCTACTATGTTAGGTGTGATATTATGTATTTACTATGTTAGGTGTGACATTAGGCATTTACTATGTTTGGTGTGACATTTATGTATCTACTATGTTAGGTGTGATATTATGTATTTAATATGTTAGGTGTGATATTATGTATTTACTATGTTTGTGGTGACATTATGTATTTACTATGTAAGGTGTGACATTATAAACTACTATGTTTTTGGTGACATTATGTATTTACTATGTTTGGTATGACATTATGTATTTACTATGTTTGATGTGACATTATGTATTTACTATGTTTGGTGCTACATTTATGTATTTACTATGTTTGGTATGACATTATGTATTTACTATGTTTGATGTGACATTATGTATTTACTATGTTTGGTGCTACATTTATGTATTTACTATGTTTGGTGTGACACTATGTATTTACTATGTTAGTTGTAACATCGTGTATTCGCTATGTTTGCTGTGAAAAAAATAGTTATAATTTAAAAAATGCATGTATTAACAGTATTCGATATTACAATTTTCTATGACACATAATTCTATCGAAAATGCTAGTTGAATAAATAAATATTCTTTACACTATCTAGTGTTACATACTCTTACAATATCAGATTAGTGTTTCTTATCATGTCTGTCTTCATAACAGCGTATTGCCTTGTTCACAAATGTGACCTTTTAAGGATTCCATATGATTCTGAAATTTGATTTCCTAGCTGCCTACGGAATATGATTTTCAAGATGCTTTTGATAACTTTGATCCAAAAACCACGATTATATCTTCCGAACATAATCTGTAACAATCATTTTAAAGTCAAAGAACCAAGCAATGTCTACAAATTGATTTTCTGTCTTGTTCTAAGATTGAAAATGACAACTGTCATATTAAGTACCATTTAAGTCTCAGAAAAAATTGTTACAGAAATGGGAATTCAATGTGACATTTTTTAATTGTGTCAAATGCCAGGAAAGAGAAAAACGCCAATATAATTGTGATAAAATCTTGTTTCCTTTTTTTCGAGGGATGTCACTCGCTTTTGAATCATCATTGTTTTGAAGAAAGAAACGGGCAATTTTGGAGAGAAATGCTCTGCATTTACGTAAATATATGGATTTGAACCTCGTATCTAGGTGGGATTCGTTTGTTGACATAAAATCGTTATATTGTTTTGGTTTATTATGGATCACCGATGATAACTCATCTTTAAATCGTATTTCAAATGTTAACTGACAGTTCCACTGTAATTGCATGTTCTGCGAAATCTGATGTCAACAAAATGAAAACCTTTTTCCGATGTGGTAATACACATCAGGAATGATGAGCACTAAGGATGTTTATTGCCCGAAGCATATCAAGCAATTATTGTTATTATAAATTAAATGATTTATTAATATATATGGAACAGCTCGTACGTTCAAACTGGCACTAACTTAGTTGTGACGTATGTTCAAATATATGTACGTCATATCGCATAAGTCTTGTCGACCTTTTTTGATTTCTGTGTGTCCTGTCGACCTATATTATTACATCGGATATGTCGTGCGAGGTTATCATGTCGTCCTAGGTGATTTACGTCACTCATGAAGTCATAGGTGATTTACACCAGGCCTGACATCCTAGGTGATTACGTCACACATGATCATGATGTCCTAGATGGTTTACGTCACACATGTCGTATTAAGTGAGTTACGTCACACATTTCGTCCTATGTGATTTACGTATATACGTCAAAAAAGTATTTTACATGACGTTTTAGAGATTTTGCTAGCATCAACTCGAAAATTAATTCCGTTATCAAATTCTACTTTCTGTTGCGTTGTACTAAGTAATAGATACACTATCACTTATACGGAGTTTTTTCTTCAACATACGTAAGAAAAATTCAGAATGGGTAGTAAAGGTTTATATGTATACATGAGGACAATGTCAGAATTCCTCAATTTTGCTATTCTTTAATTTGGCTCCCACCATCCAAGTTAGACTTGGAAACTCCATTGGTGTAATTATACACAAGGTGTTATTTAGATGAATTTTATTTCTTTCATTCATTGACAAACACATTCATGCGATTAAATTCATAGTTTCAAATAGTGTTTAAAGTATTTATTGAAATATAAGTAAAAGTCAATACATCACTTTCAATAGGATATACTGGAACAATGCTACTAAACTCTCGAATTAAAACTCCAAAAAGACCCTCAAAAGAACTCCCCAATTGCATATAATTACACCCTTTATTACGTAATAGACCTGAAATTTCAGGTTTGCCTGAAATAAGCAAATAGACCTGACTTATTCGGGTTACTTAAGGTTTTCAGGTTATAATGAAATTTAGTCTATTAAGATGTATATAATAAACCTGTACTTCTCAGGTTAACTTGAATGATAGTGTTAATCAATACAAGGTAGGAAACTGCAGTCATTCTACTACTGACCAATTATTGTAGTATAAAGGACATGAAATCCCAGGACTATTTCTACGGGTGTACGTCATTCGTAAAGTAATAACTCAAATGATGAAAAGATGCAAACTTTCAAACTTTTATTTACTCAATTCATGTTTTTACATGACAATAAGAGCAATATAGAACACAATATTAACAAATTGAAACGAGGTATAAATGTACGAAATTGTTAGTTAATTCAATATTTTAAATAATAAAATACAGTAAGGTGGTGGTTGCTACCAAGGAAACAAGTTTATCACGAATTGTTGGAAAAATGCGTTGGCAAGAAAAAACTATTCTAAATATATGATATTATTTCTAAAATGTTGTGGGAGAAGTATCACTACTAAAAAAAAAAATAACATGTTTTACATGATTATCGAGAAGGATCCAGTGCATGATGACATAATTATAACGTTACTTGTTAATTGTATTTGTAGGTTTCTACTTATTATAAGTCAAGAGGCAGAAAAAAGAACAAAATATAAAAATGGAATGTCATAGGAGAGTAGTCAATATTCTCTTATTATTAATGAAACATATATAACATTATGTACATTTATGTTGATTGTAATGGTTCAACAATAGCAGCAGTAATAATACAAATATCTGATTAAAATATGAAAATGCAGAATGGTTTAACTCCGTACACTATCTAACACACCTATCTTAAACAAGGATCACAGGATTTAATGAAAATAAAACCTAGTACGTTATTAAGCAACTTTGCAACAATGGGTAGTATAGGTTTAAATGTATACTAGAGAGCCATGTTCACCTGAATGCAGAATGTGACTTCTTTCATATTATTGCAACTTCTTTCATATCAATGTTTAACTAGGAGAGCCTTACACTAACCTACAAATTAAAGACACAACTTCCGTTCAGACTATCAGATGCAAAAGAACTTTCTCTCTACATTGTTTTATCAAATGAACTCTCTCTCTCTACATTGTTTTACTGAACTGAATCTATAAATAGCTGAAGCAGACGATGAGTTTAAACCACATAAACTCCTCCCTCTAATTCGAATAAACTATTTTGAAAATATAACCTAAATCTTAATACAGTTTGATGTTTCTTATCTGGACTGATAAAGGAATCATTTTGCTTCATTTAGAATATCTTTCAGTGATTAAAACCACAATTTAATAATATTATCAGTATTTTGAAAAACTCTCTCCCTAAGCTGAAAACAGTTTAAAAATTAAGCGAAACCACCCACTAGCCATTACCTGCCTTTTATACCCCTGGTAGGGGTTAAAGACAGGTATTCCGAGCAACCTTCATCAAGACTTGATAAATTAAAGAAGATATTTGAAATTTTTGTTTTTATTCAAATTAAAAGGAATTTTTACTACAAGGGAAAACCCATTACCCATCGGGGCGGGACCAACTGTAGTGAATTTGCATAAGCGGACGATTCGCTCTTCCGGAAGTCGGTTAGAGTCGCTTTACGAGATCTGGTATGGCTCGAAGAGTCATTCGAAGCCTGACGAGCGAGAGACAAGACGTGTCTGTAAACATTAGTAACTTGAACTTACAGAACGAACGATTACCACCACTGAAGACCCAGGTAATTATACCATATGCCCAATAGTAAGCCTGAACATACAAATGGTGATCAAAGACAGAGCTGCGGTTTTAAGCTTTGATAAACTTTAACATGTGGACAAAATTTGTGGACAACACTGTTATTAAGACACAAAGGATTTGTGGAAATATTTTCTTGAAATTCTCCGGCCCGGTGTGATATTTAAGCTTGTCTCGCATATATAGGGGTAACTTACGTTCCACAGATTGAGTAGCGTTCATTAACACTGTGTTAAATAGTAACATGAATGACCATATAAAGACTCGACATTGTATTGGTATCTGAACAGTAGATTACGACAGTACATTGTTTTCGTTGAAGTTCAGAGGTTAAAATTAGTTCTTTTCCCAGCATTCAAAGCGCGATGTTACACGGGGTGGTGCGAGTATCACGTGGCCTGGGTGTACACATTGGACTCATTTTGAACGTTTTGTTATCCGAAATTTGTTGCAAAGCGTGGGTTAATCTGACTGTGTAAACCGTTTTTTGGCTTGAGATAATTGGCCACACATTCCTGTGTAATGTATCTGGCCCTATTACACATACGCGGTCCAACTGTCCCGTGTTTAGACCAAAAGAATGTTTGCTCAATTCTAGTCGATTTTATTCAGCAGAGTGATTAGAAGACAGTGGGAGAGCCGTACTTAGTGGAGGAAACAAGTAAGAATTATCGTCATTTTAATTGTTTACTTTGTATGGTGGGTATTTCACAACGAAATATACTCTGTTAAAGTGATCACTTGGTTGTCCGTGGTTGCAATATTTTTTTCTGTAAACAAAGCACTGTAGGACCCTGTCAACCTGAAACTGTCTTTTTGCAAGTATGGCTTATTGTCCCCAGATATCTTGGTTAGGCCATGAATTGGCCAGCCATATTGTAAATTTTAGGCAGGAGGGGTGGGGATACCATTAATAGATACCTACTTGAAATGCTGATACGGAGGAAATTACCGGCAACCAAACTGGAGACGTTGGATTTCTCACCTGTTGTTCATTCTGCCGCAATCGGGGGAGTGAAACAATGGGTGGGGCAGGACCAAACGCCAACTAAGCACACAGACCTCGCATCGAAGGGAAACTAGGAGTGTAGACACAACGTCTATGTCTGAACTTCCCGATGTACCAGTTTGTGTATGTTACTTGTGTGCTTCTGTAATGTTACGTCACAGCTTAATTTTGTACCTAAATCTACTACGTAATGTATTAATAATTTCGCATGGAATCCTAATAATTTCTCCAACAAATGAATTGTTACATGTCAAATTGTGTCACAATTTATTTTACAAGTAATTGATTAAGATTCAGTTAACGTCTGACCATTTTATACACACGGTGACATAGAATCAATATGCAAATGCGTGCAAAGTTAAAAGAAAAAAGTTTTGTATAAACGCTTAATCCAGGTGTTTTCATACAAGTTTTTCAACTATTAAACATGCATTTTTTCTAAAAAAAAAAAAAAAAAAAATGAATAAAAAAATGAATGAATAAAAAAAAACATAATTCAAAATAACAGTCGCTGGTGAACCATGAATATTTACATTCAGTTCAGCATTGTTTTATTTTCCTGACAGTATATTATATTGCATCTAGGATTGACAACCGATCATATTTTGTGACATGTGTATGGCGATAAATATTCATTAATTGTGCTTAATAAAGCATTGACGTTGGTGGCTACATAAGAAAGCTATAATTATATAGTTATCATGACGTTATTATTTCCTTTGACGAATTACTTTCGATTTATTTAGTTTCGCGTTGGTGGATATCATGTTGGCTTAAATCTATACAACTTTACAAAGTGTTTTATAATTAGTAGAGTCTATAAGCCTATGAATAACAATCAGTTGTTAGTCCTTTATTTGTAGATTTGAGGCGAGTTTGCATTGTTCTGTTTCCGGATGCGCTGTTTCTTTATACTGTCCGGTAATATTGGTACCAAATACAGGCGGGAAGTTTGATTACCTGAAGATTAAGGTTTACAGTGGTTTCGGTATTCAAACTTAACACTTTACCACCGACTATGATAAATATATAGTCCCATTAACAATGAGAGGCTTTGGTTAAAGTGTGCATTTCTGATTTATTTTAAGTATTTAATCATTAAACTAGGCGGTCGTACACAAACAGGCGGCAAGGGGAGCTTGCCAAGTACTTTGGCCACACCTTTTTCATAAGATGGGAGGCGGCATGAAAATTATGAGAAATGTAGTCTAAAATAGTTAATGACATTGCTGACTATCTGTTAATAATAATGACATTGCTGACTATCTGTTAATAATATAATGTATTTTATTCAATAATTCAAGGAATGTGAAAGGACAGTGGCCTTTCGAATATATATTTGACAGTCAGGAGGCTTCGTCTGATGTTTTCTTTTATACAATTGTTTTATAGGAATCGCCTTCTGAATTATAAAGTCAGTCAGTATATAGTTTAGCTCATCTACGCTGTCAGTGTTAGTGGTTTTCCTGCTAAAGACGAAACTCACCCATTGTATCTGTTAATTATTCATAGAAAAGATATGGATATTAATTTGCTAGTGTTTTTCTTTGTAATAATAACTTGGTTACTTTCAGAGAGTGTGGGCGGTAAATAAACTGAAACTACGCAAATTATGTAAGCGAGGAATGGATTGGACAGTTAGTAGGTGAATATATTGTATACGATTGTATCAGATTTTCCAAAATCACAAAATATCCATATAGTTAATATGGAAGAGGTCATTATCTGATACAAGACCGTAATATCTTCTTTGTATTATGCAAATGATTGTTAACCGAATAATTCCACTACTGATGATGTGTTATGCATGCCAAATGGATCAATTGTATTTCTTGGAAGACAAAAGTAATTCTGCTGAAGGTTAAATACTTTTTGCCAAGTAAGTTTCGAGTGCACATTCATTGCTTATGGTTAAAGGGAGAATAGATAAAACACAAGCCACGAAGCCACCGTTTTGTGTTGGTCAAAACGTATTGTAAATGTACTTGGCATCTGTCACGCCGCGTTTGTCAAACAATTTATTAACGTATCGGCATCGGTTAAAATCGCTAAAATAACGTAAAATGATATTTTACGTTATTTACAAAGATTAAATATCTTGATATTAAGTAAACAGATGTATTATTGTTGTTAGTCGTAATATAATGGTACTTTCATTTTTTAAATTTAATTACAAACGTTCAAACAACCGAAATAACGGTAAATACTCGTCAGTAATTGTTTGTGTCATAAGATTATTTAGTTAATTAAAATAGCTATTGATCTGTGTATACTTCAAATGAATTCAACTTTAAAACAAGTATTAAACTTTTAAAGTCATTTAATAAAAACACATCAAAACATTATTGCTTATTTTTTGGTGTTTATTACTGAACGTTTTTTTAAATAATATCCTCCATAATTTTTGTTGCACTTAATTTTCAAATGGGTTATAACAGTTCCTTTTCGCAACTGTGAGACAAATTGTCAAAATTAGCCATCCGAATATTTTGGCTCTATAATTAGCCCTCACTCTTAATCTGAAATTGCTTTCTGTTGACCTAGGGTGTACGCTTTTAGCCACAATATATTCAACCAAATTACGACTGAAATTCAAATTTCACTTTGTAAGGATGTATCAATAATACAATGAAACACCAGGTTATATTTGATTCAGTAACAGATATACGTACACAGGATTATATTCTAAGGAATCGTTGGCCCCTGAAAATATTAAGTCGTACATGAAGAAAAAAATATTGAAATTGTGTCCTTCACGATACCATAATTGTATATTTTTTTGTCAGATGCTGTTACCAAAACCAATATTAGTTCATGTGTAAGATAAGACATCATTTTTTGTGTACGTATTTAACCACAAGTTCATGGTAATGAAAATATTGTTTTCTTAAAGGTTTATGACCAAGATAAAATTTCTACGAGCGGCACGGTTACGAAATTTTTCACAAGGAAATTTAAATCATCTTGTCACGAGAACTTTTGCGCTTAATTTTCTTTGAATGAACATAATTTCCGTTTTAAAAGCTTGCATGGATTAGTTTATGGATAGAAAAAAAATTGTACCCACTCTCTAACCTGCTGAACCAGTCAATATTCTGCGTGACGTCACGCAATGAGTGTCGAAATTCTACATGACGTCATGCAGCGAATGTCAGTTTACTGCGTGAGATCAAACAATGAATGTCAGTTTTCTGCGTGACGTCATGAAATTTGAAATTGAAATTGATTTTTATTTCTAATTAATTAAGACATCAAAATTATTTCTCAGAATCTGTCAGATTTCAGTACCAAATTTTAGTTTTATGGTTCGATCCGTTTTGAAACGACAGAAAATATCGTTCGCTTAAAGCAGCGATTCTAAAATAATTGATAGGTCCGTGATAGTAACAACATTAGGCCATTAGACGAGTATGGGTGATTTCTTTTGAACAATCAGATGAAAGAATACTGATAATATAATATTCAAGATCTTGTTCGTATCGGAACTGCGCCCGACAAAGTCAAGCATGGAAATGAGGCTTACTATGATAGAATCATTGTTGTTGCAAGTCAAATATCTTCTCTCACATAATTATTTATTCAAACGTGACACTGTCAGTATTGATCCGGTTAATTGATGAAAGAAATGCATGATATAACGTTAATGTCATTAGCGATACATGATCAATGTCGAGATTTTGATATAGACATAATTCAAAATTAATATATCTTCGGAAATCAACGTAACTAGAGTATTTGACATAATGTCTAACCAGCGTCATTATTAAAAATTAAAGAATTGATACACGACTGACGTGGCATTTCTCGTGGTAAAACTGTTACATGAATCCGTACGATCATAAATGACGTAAAACGACACTTTGCATGTTGTCAGGCACAACTTCGCACACATGGATACCCACAGGCAATGTTAATCATATTTAATCACGCGTCCTAATATTATCATAAATTCATATATTTACAAGGAAACTTTATTCGATTGTAGAGACTTTTAGAGCTTATGGAGGCATATGTTATGAATAATAGATTCTATCGAAGTTGTTATTTTCGTTAAATAGACTTGCAATATACTTAGTAAACATTTATCAAATGTTTCATATTTCTATTTTCTATTTCTAAACATCGTTAAAAAAACATCGATAGATTTAAATATCTCCTGTCCTCGCATTATTTGTCTTAGTTAATTTTCTTTCAGACTTAGCTAGTTTACGATATACGGAAATATATTCCTCCTTAGGATATCAAATACGATTCATCAACACTGAGTCTTTTAAAACATAAACATTCATTTGTATGTCTAGAAATGATGGAAAATATCGCCAAACGTGACTAGAATATATCAGCACGTAAACGTTGCTAATTTAATACTCACCGCGAATTTTGTACGTTAAAATACCATGAGCGTCTAAACTGCTGTGATACACTGATTAAATTAGATCACGTGATAAACTACGTTAAAAACACACCCTTTTAACAAATCAAATCAAGAACCGAATGTTATATTTCATACTGATCGTTTTCCCGAGAATCGAAAATGAACTACAATAAATGCAGCATGGTTTATAACAAATTTTCCTTTGCCTCCAAGCATCCTGACAGAGAAATGACCATACAAAAGTTTCCTGAAATATATTGTGATAGTTTGGATATCCTTATAGTCAGCGTACTAACCTCAAATGGTTGATGTGTATGATATATTGCAATGTGTCTATCGTCAACATTATAAGTCTTGACGTAACAATTGCTTGAGTGTTTCTAGTCCTTATCACGTAACTCCGACATTCCACATACGGCTATTCACAGCCTATGGGTTGACCAAAAGTGGATAAATATGCTTGGATGCAACAATCAATTAAACAATGTTTGTGTCTTTCACTTTTTCGGATCATTTGTATATCACTGTTTTAATATGTATATGATTATGCACTAATGAAGCATATTTTTGATAGTTGAGTTGAGCCTATTCGAAAAGAGATACACATATTTCGTCAATGTCTTAGTGTCTAGACCTTCCGATCACCTGTCTACAGGATATTAAATATTTAGAAATTTGATTTTCAAAGTGTCTACATTTAAGCACAAGAATGTTCAATATTACCGAATGTGTCCTAGTACGTATTCTATGCGTGGAGAGTTGTTTACGTCGATTTTATTTTCTTTACATTGTTGCGCAGTTGATGCTTCGATATTTATACGATCGTTTGTCGTGAATTATTTAATTTGATACCGTTCCTTTATTCTTATATGTACACACAATTGTCCAAAGAGTTACCACGTTCATTGATTACCCTTGTTATTAACATTATAATTTCATTAAATAATTTATTAATTTCCCTGAGCTGTTTGAAGCAGTTTTATTATACTAAATGTTTTATAAAAAAAAAAAATAAATGCCTGATCATAATAATATTTGTTTCATTACTAAATATAATACTTAATAATCTCTTTATTGTGATGGTTGATTTTAAATACATGTATTTGAATTAATTACCTGAATGCAATCTCTTCAGTCTGATCCATTCTATCCAGACTTATCCGAGCTTTTAGACTGATAGTATTGTATTACCAGAACACTTAAATGTTAAGTATTTGCTTTCCTATTAAAACGAAGAATTCATGCGGTTCACTTTGAAGTAATCTCGTCGTTGTCTCTGCTCGCACAAAGCACATAACGGAACGGCTATATTTGATTGACAATTTATTTGTTGTCTTAAATCTGTTTCCATTGATAATACATTGAACTTTGTCGATTGATTGAATCATCAGTGTTTTTTCCACGTACAGTCTATATTTTAACATCCATCCGTCAGGAATGACTTTCAATTTTAACGCAAATTAAATCACCGATGCATCCGTTTTGAAGGCGAGTGAAAGAGGTTTCAATTATAATTATGAGCTGACCATGTACGGTGAATACACTTTATGATATGTTGAATCATTCATCTTCAATATATAGATTTGTATACCGACAGGATGTATCATTCAAATTTTGCAATTGAAACCACTTGAGTCTATAAACTGACAGCAGTATGTATAGAATTGGTGTCTATTGATAACAAACACGAGCATCACTGATATATAGGGGAACATCGGGATCGAAAATTTATCTGGGATAATACCTCTGCAGGTTTTCGAGTTCGGATAATCGGGGTTTAGATGCACATATATTGTACTAGAAACCACTAAAAAAATAAAGAAACATCTTAATTATTCGAAATTCGCATTAATCTATATTGAAGTACATGTACTATAATGGACCCGGATATGTTTTTTAGTATATACCTATGAGTTGCATGCATTGTGTTATATTTAATGCAGATTGATTTCTGGATTTATTGCCTTGTTCTTAATTAAATGTCTACCATAAGGTCTAATATGTTCATCAGATATGAGTCTACATATCGCCTGAAGTAAATAGTACTATTCCGATAATAACGTTAGGTCAATTGATAATGAGTAATATAAGATATCCAATTTACCGCTTTTCAAATTATAAGGACCCATCTATATGGAGCTATATATGTAAATCGGACGACTAAGGGACTTAACTAAAATGTCAAAGAACACGCTGAAGAATATACTGACTATACTTAACACATTATGAATGTTTTTAATGACATTATGTAACACGTAATATTATATTGATATTACATCACACGTTATTTATTGTCCTGGTATATTCATTATATATGACATTGACAATATGTAAACATTACATTAACTTGATGGTTTCATATGTGTCAGTTCTGGCGGGTGTAAATTGTCAAAATCAACATAAAGACAGAACAATATCCTCTTTTCTGTGTTATGAGTAATTCAATATTGACACGGGAACATTCGCTTTATTACAACATGCACTAAAAATCTATATCATCCGGCGAAACATTAAACCAGCAATATGGTGCAATTCCTGTAATCTCAGACGGGCATATCACATTTAGAAAACATCGTTCTATCATTTGTTTCCCGCGTCTATTTATATATCATATGTAATGATAGTAAGGACAATGTGTTATTGCAAACAGTTTTTAAAGTTTGCCAAGAGTGATAATATTTTTAAATTGTCAATATTTCTATCTGAACAGGTATGTGAAACATACTCCTTGCATGTACTCCGTCCGTCTCCCGTTTACGTCTGTCATCATGCAACTACAAATTGAAAACGATGTCAGTATAATAGCCAACTGATAATGATTTCTTTACTACCATCTCCAATCTATAAAACAAAACTCACTGGAATGTGATATCGCGGTATGTTTTTAATTTAAGCATGATTATCTTTAGGCGTGCTCTTCATTGAGTTTTTTTCCTTGTAATCTATTAAAACAGGGATATCAAACTAAGGTATTCTGAGACAGAGTCGGAAATCTTAATACTCATTCACCCAGTGTTTTAATATCATGTATGTCCGCCATGTTCATGTTACCTCAACGTTTATCATTACGAACATTTTAATGAACCGGTAAATAATATTGAGTAAAACAAACTACTTGTTTAATCACAACGAAATGTATTCGGCAACCATACTAGAAATATCAACTAGAAAGAAAGCTGGTGTGTGGGAATATCGAAATTTGTAATACTACAATCTAACGTATATAATTATATGATACTTTTTATTGCGTCGAGGTGTTTGCTAATTTGTGAATGTGCTAGACCTCCATAATGAATATAAAGAAATAACACTATAATCCTAAGTGGACGAGGCAGCAAAGTGTATGCATAATGAGTTATATTATCACGTATCAGAGTTAACCCGTCTAATCACAATGTCTGATAACTAATAGATCGGATTAGATAAACACTACGTTATCTCCACCCCAACATCATCGTTACCACCATATATAATTTGTCTGATCGAATCTTAATGGTTTTTAAGACCATAATGGTGGGGGGGGGATGGGTCACATGACTTTCCAATAGAATTGCAGGTTAGCACTAAGACATCATCGTACAGATTCATTAATGAATAATGCTGTGTGTACTTACGATTTAACTGATTTGAAAACTATTACGTCATTGACTACAACAAGCAATCTTTAAATATGTAATCAGTCCTTGATTGACATATTGCCATTTTATAACATATTAACCCACTTCATAAAACTCAGGAGACATTATTAATTCGTAGAAAATTTCGATGATTTTAACTTCGAAGTGGTGTTGTTCAGATGAAGTGGTGTTGTTCAGATTGCATTCGGATACATAGTCTCGGTAAGAAATAAGGAAACAAATTAAATCAGCGTAATCTGAATTACATTTAAATACGAATACGTTCCTCTCTATGGTCGAAGCCAACCAAATTGTGGTACTGTATGATATGTTTCATTCTCTGTAGATCTGTCTCCACGGGAGGCAAGATGAATGCGATGATTGGTCTCTTATCATGCGAGTCCATCATTAGATGCGTGCTTTAGAAACACGTGATATGCTTATTAATTAAAGCAAGATTACACACTGTTTAAAACAACACACAAACATCCAGGATGCAACATTTATCATCAGTTCAATATCTTATAGAAATACAAAAATAACTGTAGACCACTTCCCAAATTGATTGTAATATGATGAGAAAGCTTATAGTAGAGAAACAATTATTTATCATACGATTTTCTTCATGACACAAAAGTGATGATGTTCGATTCAAACTGAATTTGGTAATGTAGCTCGTTTAAATGAAAAGGTAAGCAACAACAATAATTTATGAGATAAGGATAGCACATGTTATCAATAAAAATGATAAAAAAACATGAAATTATTAGTGATATGAATGGTTAAAGATAGATACGTAGGAACAAAAAAGTGTGTTTGTTGATATTGAGTTTTACACACCCTTTCAACAGTCAGAGTCATATTAGGGCGGACAGTTCATCTAACCATCGTTCCAGGGAAGAACCAGTACTACAAGATAACATGATACTCATATTTAGTCAAATAATATATGTTATCAACTTTGCAACTTGTTTTCATCATAATTGTTTAGTATTTACTTAAGAAACAATCATAAAGTTAAATCCAATTGGATTTTTACCAGTCTGATATAAATGCACCATAATGCAAATTTTTAAAGGAAGCTGAGAAAAATTGTTTCAATTTTTACAAGCATGTTCATATTCAACCCTGATTTATAACATACTATGTACATATTCATATGAAGGTATATAAAAGAGGCATTAATACGGAAATATTGCAAATCCAAACAGGCGAACAGTAGTACACGGCTATAGTGAATTTCTGGGGATAAAGGATGTTTTATTTCATTTTGTTCAAATTTTACGATATAATAATGTTGCCATAGTTCGGGAAATCAAATCTGCACTGTGTCCGATTCAACACAATAAGCTAATTCAACATTACCGTGTTTTACTTTACAAAATCTTCTGATCGTTTTCTGTAAATATTTGTTTGTCCATGATATAATGTGTCTGTCAACTTGTTGAATGTACTTTACTTAAACAACAATGCAAGCTCATATTACTGTGATATCTATCGTACACATTGATGTCCCAAGTGTGACATTCAAACGACTGCATCTTGACGAGGAGATGAAAATAGTGCTCTCAAAATGTTCACCTCCGTTGAAATATCATAATTATTTCAATGAGTCAAAGTAATGAAATGGACGCTAATGCAATCTAATGAATATTTTATAGATAATGATAAGAGTGTTGACACGAAATCCAATAAGACTTTTCTATAGTTTAAAAGAATCATCATGAACTATATTCATTTTGCTTGGATTCACATTTCCATATAAATGATATCTAAAAACATATTATGGTGTTGTTGTTTTTTTAAAAAAAAAAACCTTGCCAAAATGTTAAGGTCACGCATGATTTGTTATCGTTATTGTTTATTAAATTTACTTCTGTGAATCAGAAATAATTTCAGTTGATTTTTCACCTACTTTAAGCTCTCCATATTGGTTTGGTCGTAAGGATAAATAAAAGATGTTATAATTGATCATCTTCCCCATTGTGAAAGTGAGTCCCTTGTGTCTGAAATTGTTTCATACGAGACTAAATTATACGTCACAAATGAAGATAAGGAATCCCATTAAAATTTTGTCCTCCAGTATATTTTAACATCTTTTTATGAGATGCTAATACCAAAATCAATTTTGTTCATGTGAAAGAGTCTATCACCTTATTCTTGATACGTAGTTAATCATACGTAAACAATTATTCGTTCTTAAAAGCTTGCATGGATTATGTTTGGGGTAAAATATTAATGCACTCATTAACCTCCTGCCGAAGCAGTCAATATTCTGCGTGACGTCACGAACTGAGTGTCAAGTTTCTATGAGACATCTTGTCACGCACTGAGTATCAAATTACTGCGTGACGTCACGTACATCACGTTGATTTACAGGTTGAGGCCAATCAATAAATGTGAGTTTTCTGCGAGCAGTCATGTAACTTAAATTGAAATAATTTTTTATTTCTGATTATTTATCTAAGACATTGAAGTTCTTGCCCAGTATCTGTTTTATAATTAGATTCGTTTTTAAGCGAGTAAAAATAAAGCTCGTTTGTTTGGAGCAGTGATTCTAAAACGATTGATATGTCCATGGTTGTAAAATCATTGGGCTATTGGATGAGTATGTGTGATCTCTTTTGAACCATCAGATGCAAGAATACTGAGAATATAATATTCAAATTCTTGTTTGTATCGGTTCTGCTCACGACAAAGTCAAACATGGAAATGACGCTGAATATGATGGCATCATTGTTGTTACAAGTCAACTATCTTCTCTCACATAATGATTTATTTAAACCTAATATTGTCAGTTTTGATCCCATAAATTGATGAAAAAGTGCATGTTTTAACGTTAATGTCATTAGAGATACATGATCAATGTCGAGATTTTGATATAGGTATAATTCAAAATTAGTATATCTTCGGTAACCAACGTAACTTAGAGTATTTGACATTAAATTTAACCAGCGTCATGATTAAACATAAAATAATTGATACACGACTGACGTGACATTTATCGTAGTGAAACTGTTACATGAATCTGTAGGTTCATAAATGACGTAAAACGACACTTTGCATGTTGTCAGGCACAACTTTTAATCACATTTAATCACGCAATCTAATATTATTGTAAATTGTATTTACAAGGATTTATAAACTATCATGAAAATCTCACTCAAACTTTATTCGATGGCAGAAGCTTTTAGAGCTTATGGAGGCATATGTTATGAATAATAGATTCTGTCGAAGTTGTTATTTTCGTCAAATAGCCTTTGAATATGACCACTTATCAAATATTTCTTATTTCTATTTTCTATTTCTAAACACTGTTAAAAAACTATCGGTGAAAATAGTTTTCAGATTTAAATATCTCATGCCCTCGCATTATTTATTTTAGTTAACTTATTTCAGTTTATCCAAAAGCCGCATATAGTTTACGATGTACGGAAAGAGTATATTACTCCTCAAGATATCAAATATAAATGATCAACCCTGAGTCTGTGAATCATTTCTAACAGAACATAAACATTCATTTTGTATGTCTAGAAATGATTGAAAAAATCGCGATACGTGACTAGAATATATCACCACGTTTAATACTCACCACGAATTCTGTACGTTAATATACCATGAGCGTCTAAACTGCTGTGATACACTAATTAAATTAGATCACGTGATATACTACGTTAAAAACACACCCAATTAACAAATCAAATCAAGAACCGAATGTTATATTTCATACTGATCGTTTTCCCGAGAATCGAAAATGAACTACAATAAATGCAGCATGGTTTATAACAAATCTTCCTTTGCCACCAAGCATCCTGACAGAGAAATGACGATACAAATATTTCCTGAAATATATTGTGATAGTTTGGATATCCTTATAGTCAGCGTACTAACCTCAAATGGTTGATGTGTATGATATATTGCAATGTGTCTATCGTCAACATTATAAGTCTTGACGTAACAATTACTTGAGTGTTTCTAGTCCTTATTACGTAACTCCGACATTCCACATGCGGCTATTCACAGCCTATGGACGGATCAAAAGTTGGTAAATATGTTTGCATGCAACAATCATTTAAAAATGTTTGTGTCTTTCACTTTTTCGGATCATGTTCACTATCTATATGTTAAAACCATTTATTTGTTTATCACTGTTTCAATATGTATATGATTATGGACTAACGAAGCATATTTTAGTTGAGTTGAGACTATTTCGAACAGAGATACATATATTTCGTCCATGTCTTAATGTCACGACCTTCCGATCACCTGTCTACAGGGTGTTAAATATTTTAGCACAAGAATGTTCAATATTACCGAATGTGTCCTAGTACGTTTTCTCTGCGTGGAGAGTTGTTTACGTCGATTTTATTTTCTTTACATTGTTGCGCAGTTGATGCTTCGATATTTATACGATCGTTTGTCGTGAATTATTTAATTGTGATACCGTTCCTTTATTCTTATATGTACACACAATTGTCCAAAGAGTTACCACGTTCATTGATTACCCTTGTTATTAACATTATAATTTCATTAAATAATTTATTAATTTCCCTGAGCTGTTTGAAGCAGTTTTATTATACTATAAATGTTTTATAAAAAAAATAAATAAATGCCTGATCATAATAATATTTGTTTCATTACTAAATATAATACTTAATAATCTCTTTATTGTGATGGTTGATTTTAAATACATGTATTTGAATTAATTACCTGAATGCAATCTCTTTAGTCTGATCCATTCTATCCAGACTTATCCGAGCTTTTAGACTGATAGTATTGTATTACCAGAACACTTAAATGTTAAGTATTTGCTTTCCTATTAAAACGAAGAATTCATGCGGTTCACTTTGAAGTAATCTCATCGTTGTCTCTGCTCGCACAAAGCACATAACGGAACGGCTATATTTGATTGACAATTTATTTGTTGTCTTAAATCTGTTTCCATTGATAATACATTGAACTTTGTCGATTGATTGAATCATCAGTGTTTTTTTCCACGTACAGTCTATATTTTAACATCCATCCGTCAGGAATGACTTTCAATTTTAACGTTAATTAAATCACCGATGCATCCGTTTTGAAGGCGAGTGCAAGAGGTTTCAATTATAATTATGAGCTGACCATGTACGGTGAATACACTTTATGATATGTTGAATCATTCATCTTCAATATATAGATTTGTATACCGACAGGATGTATCATTCAAATTTTGCAATTGAAACCACTTGAGTCTATAAACTGACAGCAGTATGTATAGAATTGGTGTCTATTGATAACAAACACGAGCATCACTGATATATAGGGGAACATCGGGATCGAAAATTTATCTGGGATAATACCTCTGCAGGTTTTCGAGTTCGGATAATCGGGGTTTAGATGCACATATATTGTACTAGAAACCACTAAAAAAACAAAGAAACATCTTAATTATTCGAAATTCGCATTAATCTATATTGTAGTACATGTACTATACTGGACCCGGATATGTTTTCTAGTACATACGTATGAGTTGCATGCATTATGTTACATTTAATGCAGATTGATTTCTGGATTTAATGCCTTGTTCTTAATCAAATGTCTACCATAAGGTCTAATATGTTCATCAGATATGAGTCTACATATCGCCTGAAGTAAATAGTACTATTCCGATAATAACGTTAGGTCAATTGATAATGAGTAATATAAGATATCCAATTTACCGCTTTTCAAATTATAAGGACCCATCTATATGGAGCTATATATGTAAATCGGACGACTAAGGGACTTAACTAAAATGTCAAAGAACACGCTGAAGAATATACTGACTATACTTAACACATTATGAATGTTTTTAATGACATTATGTAACACGTAGTATTATATTGATATTACATCACACGTTATTTATTGTCCTGGTATATTCATTATATATGACATTGACAATATGTAAACATTACATTAACTTGATGGTTTCATATGTGACAGTTCTGGCGGGTGTAAATTGTCAAAATCAAGATAAAGACAGAACAATATCCTCTTTTCTGTGTTATGAGTAATTCAGTATTGACACGGGAACATTGCACTAAAAATCTATATCATCCGGCGAAACATTAAACCAGCAATATGGTGCAATTTGTGTAATCTCAGACGGGCATATCACATTTAGAAAACATCGTTCTATCATTTGTTTCCCGCTTCTATTTATATATCATATGAAATGATACTAAGGACAATGTGTTATTGCAAACAGTTTTTAAAGTTTGCCAAGAGTGATAATATTTTTAAATTGTCAATATTTCTATCTGAACAGGCATGTGAAACATACTCCTTGCATGTACTCCGTCCGTCTCCCGTTTACGTCTGTCATCATTCAACTACAAATTGAAAACGAGGTCAGTATAATAGTCAACTGATAATGATTTCTTTACTACCATCTCCAATCTATAAAACAAAACTCACTGGAATGTGATACCGCGGTATGTTTTTAATTTAAGCATGATTATCTTTAGGCGTGCTCTTCATTGAGTTTTTTCCTTGTAATCTATTAAAACAGGGATATCAAACTAAGGTATTCTAAGACAGAGTCGGAAATCTTAATACTCATTCACCCAGTGTATTAATAACATGTATGTCCGCCATGTTCATGTTACCTCAACGTTTATCATTACGAACATTTTAATGAACCGGTAAATAATAGCTTCCTTGCAGTAACAAGGTTTTGAGTAAAACAAACTACTTGTTTAATCACAACGAAATGTATTCGGCAACCATACTAGAAATATCAACTAGAAAGAAATCTGGTGTGTGGGAAAATCGAAATTTGTAATACTACAATCTAACGTATATAATTATATGATACTTTTATTGCGTCAAGGTGTTTGCTAATTTGTGAATGTGCTAGACCTCCGTAATGAATATAAAGAAATAACACTATAATCCTAAGTGGACGAGGCAGCAAAGTGTATCCATAATGAGTTATATTATCACGTATCAGAGTTAACCCGTCTAATCACAATGTCTGATAACTAATAGATCGGATTAGATAAACACTACGTTATCTCCACCCCAACATCATCGTTACCACCATATATAATTTGTCTGATCGAATCTTAATGGTTTTTAAGACCATAATGGTGGGGGGGGGATGGGTCACATGACTTTCCAATACAATTGCAGGTTAGCACTAAGACATCATCGTACAGATTCATTAATGAATAATGCTGTGTGTACTTACGATTTAACTGATTTGAAAACTATTACGTCATTGACTACGACAAGCAATCTTTAAATATGTAATCAGTCCTGTTGCCATTTTATAACATATTAACTCATTTGATCTTGATAAAACTCAGGAGACATTATTAATTCGTAGAAAATTTCGATGATTTTAACTTCGAAGTGGTGTTGTTCAGATGAAGTGGTGTTGTTCAGATTGCATTCGGATACATAGTCTCGGTAAGAAATAAGGAAACAAATTGAATCAGCGTAATCTGAATTACATTTAAATACGAATACGTTCCTCTCTATGGTCGAAGCCAACCAAATTGTGGTACTGTATGATATGTTTCATTCTGTGTAGATCTGTCTCCACGGGAGGCAAGATGAATGCGATGATTGATCTCTTATCATGCGAGTCCATCATTAGATGCGTGCTTTAGAAACACGTGATATGCTTATTAATTAAAGCAAGATTACACACTGTTTAAAACAACACACAAACATCCAGGATGCAACATCTATCATCAGTTCAATATCTTATAGAAATACAATAATAACTGTAGACCACTACCCAAATTGCTTGTAATATGATGAGAAAGCTTATAGTAGAGAAACAATTATTTATCATACGATTTTCTTCATGACACAAAAGTGATGATGTTCGATTCAAACTGAATTTGGTAATGTAGCTCGTTTAAATGAAAAGGTAAGCAACAACAATAATTTATGAGATAAGGATAGCACATGTTATCAATAAAAATGATAAAATACATTAAAAAAAATATTAGTGATATGAATGGTTAAAGATAGATACGTAGGAACAAAAAAGTGTGTTTGTTGATATTGAGTTTTACACACCCTTTCAACAGTCAGAGTCAAATTACGGCGGGGATAACATGATACTCATATTTAGTCAAATAATATATGTTATAATCTATCGTTTGCAACTTGTTTTCATCATAATTGTTTGTTTAGTATTTACTTAAGAAACAATCATAAAGTTAAATCCAATTGGATTTTTACCAGTCTGATATAAATGCACCATAATGCAAATTTTAAAAGGAAGCTGAGAAAAATGGTTTCAATTTTTACAAGCATGTTCATATTCAACCCTGATTTATAACATACTATGTACATAATTATTCATATGAAGGTATATAAAAGTGGTATTAATACGGAAATATTGCAAAACCAAACAGGCGAACAGTAGTACACGGCTATAGTGATTTTCTGGGGATAAAGGATGTTTTTTCATTTTATTCAAATTTTACGATATATAATGTTGCCATAGTTCGGGAAATCAAATCTGCACTGTGTCCGATTCAACACAATAAGCTAATTCAACATTACCGTGTTTTACTTTACAAAATCTTCTGATCGTTTTCTGTAAATATTTGTTTGTCCATGATATAATGTGTCTGTCAACTTGTTGAATGTACTTTACTTAAACAACAATGCAAGCTCATATTACTGTAATATCTATAGTACACATTGATGTCCCAAGTGTGACATTCAAACGACTGCATCTTGACGAGGAGATGAAAATAGTGCCCAGGATATCTGGTCAATCACACTCTCAAAATGTTCACCTCCGTTGAAATATCATAATTATTTCAATAAGTCAAAGTAATGAAATGGACGCTAATGCAATCTAATGAATATTTTATAGATAATGATAAGAGTGTTGACACGAAATCCAATAAGACTTTTCTATAGTTTAAAAGAATCATCATGAACTATATTCATTTTGCTTGGATTCACATTTCCATATAAATGATATCATAAAACATATTATGGTGTTTTTTTTTAAAAAAAAAACCCTTGCCAAAATGTTACGGTCACGTATGATTTGTGATCGTTATTGTTTATTAAATTTACTTCTGTGGATCAGAAATAATTTCAGTTGATTTTTCACCTATTTTAAGCTCTCCATATTGGTTTGGCCGTAAGGATGTTATAATTGATCATCTTCCCCATTGTGAAAGTGAGTCCCTTGTGTCTGAAATTGTTTCATACTAGACTAAATTATAGGTCACAAATGAAGATAAGGAATCCCATTAAAATTTTGTCCTCCAGTATATTTTTACATCTTTTTATGAGATGCTAATACCAAAATCAATTTTGTTCATGTGAAAGAATATATCACCTTATTCTTGATACCTTTTTAATCACAAGTAAACAATTATTCGTTCTTAAAAGCTTGCATGGATTTTGTTTGGGGTAAAATATTAATGCACTCATTAACCTCCTGCTGTCAATATTCTGCGTGACGTCACGAACTTAAATTGAAATTATTTTTTATTTCTGATTAATTATCTAAGACATTGAAGTTCTTGCCCAGTATTTGTTTTATAATTCGATTCGTTTTCAAGCGAGTAAAAATAAAGCTCGTTTGTTAGGAGCAGTGATTCTAAAATGATTGATATGTCCATGGTTGTAACAACATTGGGCTATTGGATGAGTATGTGTGATCTCTTTTGAACCATCAGATGCAAGAATACTGAGAATATAATATTCAAATTCTTGTTTGTATCGGTTCTGCTCACAACAAAGTCAAACATGGAAATGACGCTGAATATGACGGCATCATTGTTGTTACAAGTCAACTATCTTCTCTCACATAATGATTTATTTAAACCTAACATAAATTGATGAAAAGGTGCATGTTATAACGTTAATGTCATTAGAGATACATGATCAATGTCGAGATTTTGATATAGGCATAATTCAAAATTAGTATATATTCAGTAACCAACGTAACTTAGAGTATTTGACATTTAACCAGCGTCATGATTAAACATAAAATAATTGATATACGAGTAACGTGACATTTCTCGTAGTGAAACTGTTACATGAATCTGTAGGTTCATAAATGACGTAAAACAACAATTTGCATGTTGTCAGGCACAACTTCGCGCACGCCTACGCACACATCGATACCCACAGGCAAGGTTAATCACATTTAATCACGCGTCCTAATATTATTGTAAATTATATTTACAAGGATTTATAAACTATCATGAAAATCTCACTCAAACTTTATTCGATGGCAGAAGCTTTTAGAGCTTACGGAGGCATATGTTATGAATAATAGATTATGTCGAAGTTGTTATTTTCGTCAAATAGCCTTTCAATATGACCACTAATCAAATATTTTTTATTTCTATTTTCTATTTCTAAACACTGTTAAAAAACTATCGGTGAAAATAGTTTTCAGATTTAAATATCTCATGCCCTCGCATTATTTATTTTAGTTAACTTATTTCAGTTTATCCAAAAGCCGCATAAAGTTTACGATGTACGGAAAGAGTATATTACTCCTCGGGATATCAAATATAAATGATCAACCCTGAGTCTGTGAATCATTTCTAACAGAACATAAACATTCATTTTGTATGTCTAGAAATGATGGAAAAAATTGCGATACGTGACTAGAATATATCACCACGTTTAATACTCACCACGAATTCTGTACGTTAATATACCATGAGCGTCTAAACTGCTGTGATACACTGATTAAATTAGATCACGTGATATACTACGTTAAAAACACACCCTTTTAACAAATCAAATCAAGAACCGAATGTTATATTTCATACTGATCGTTTTATCGAGAATCGAAAATGAACTACAATAAATGCAGCATGGTTAATAACAAACCTTCCTTTGCCTCCAAGCATCCTGACAGAGAAATGACCATACAAAAGTTTCCTGAAATATATTGTGATAGTTTGGATATCCTTATAGTCAGCGTACTAACCTCAAATGGTTGATGTATATGATATATTGCAATGTGTCTATCGTCAACATTATAAGTCTTGACGTAACAATTGCTTGAGTGTTTCTAGTCCTTATCACGTAACTCCGACATTTCACATGCGGCTATTCACAGCCTATGTTTGATCAAAAGTGGGTAAATATGCTTGGATGCAACAGTCAATTAAAAATGTTTGTGTCTTTCACTTTTTCGGATCATTTGTATATCACTGTTTCAGTATGTACATGATTATGGACTAATGAAGCATATTTTAATTAGTTGAGTTGAGCCTATTCGAACAGACATACATATATTTTTCGTTCCTATCTTAATGTCACGACCTTCCGATCACCTGTCTACAGGGTATTAAATATTTAGAAATTTGATTTTCAAAGTGTCTACATTTAAGCACAAGAATGTTCAATATTACCGAATGTGTCATAGAACGCATTCTATGCGTGGAGAGTTGTTTACGTCGATTTTATTTTCATTACTTTTGTTGCGCAATTGATGCCTTGATATTTATCCGCTCGTTTGTCGTGAATTATTTATCGGGATATCATTCCTTTATTCTTATAAGTAGACACAATTGTCCAAAGAGTACTAACGTAACCAAGTTCATTGATTACCCTTGTTATTAACTGTATAATTTCATTAAATAATTTATTAATTTCCCTGAGATGTTTAAATCAGTTCTATTGCATTATATAATTTTCATTATAAATCAAAATTAGCGTCTGATCATAAGAATATTTCTTCCATTACTATATATAACACTTAAATTTTATCTTTAATATGATAGTTTTTTTTAAATATTTAAATTAATTACCTGAATCCAATTTATTCTTCGATAGATTTTCTCCCAGGTTGATTCTATTCTATTCAGAATTATACGAGCTTTTAGACTAATAATATTGTATTTACCAGAACACTTAAAAAATGAATGTTTGCTTTTCTATTAAAACAAAGCATCACTGCGGTTTATAATCACTTTGAAGTAAGCTCACTGTTGTCTCTGCTCGCACAAAGGACAGACCGGAACGTTGTCTTAAATCTTTTTCCATTGATAATACATTGAACTTTGTCGATTGATTGAATCATCAGTGTTTTTTCCACGTACAGTCTATATTTTAACATCCATCCGTCAGGAATGACTTTCAATTTTAACGTTAATTAAATCACCGATGCATCCGTTCTGAAGGCGAGTGCAAGAGGTTTCAATTATAATTATGAATTGACAACTTACGATTCATACACTTTATGATATGTTGAATCATTCATCTTCAATATATAGATTTGTATACCGACAGGATGTATCATTCAAATTTTGCAATTGAAACCACTTGAGTCTATAAACTGACAGCGGTATGTATAGAATTGCAGTCTATTGATAACAAACACGAGCATCACTGATATATAGGGGGAACATCGGGACCGCAAATTAATTGGGATAATACCTGTGCAGGTTAATCGGGGTTTAGATACACATATAAGGTACTAGAAACCACTAAAATAAATAAAGAAACATTTCAATCATTCGAAATTCGCATTAATCTTTATTGTAGTACATGTACTATACTGGACCCGGATATGTTTTCTAGTACATACGTATGAGTTGCATGCATTATGTTACATTTAATGCAGATTGATTTCTGGATTTAATGCCTTGTTCTTAATTCAATGTCTACCATAAGGTCTAATAGGTTCATCTGATTTGACTCTACAAATCGCCTGAAGTAAGTTGTACTCTTCCGATAACAAGACTAATTTTGATGCAAAGCATCAAAGACGGCGCACATGTTGTTTTAAGTACAAGATATTTTACGTAAGAATAAATAATAAATTTTGAGAATGTGGATGTCTAGTGTGAACAAGCTTTTACTTTGATTTGGCCTTCTAGCCTTATCTGACCCATTATAAAATCTGACCTAGATTTTATTGATGAGCATCAAGACAAATTTTCTACAAAATTTTGTCATATTTGTAACTAGATTACCCAAGTATGACGAAAGTTGTTTCAAACATGCATCATGTTACTATGTGACAAATGAGCAAAAACAAAACCTCTCATGAAAGAGATGTTTCTAAAATGCCAGCCAAGTAGTCATTCATGTTAAAGGTCTCAATCAATACAGGTCATACACAGATGATAACCAATTTTCATGTAAAGTTTGAAGATCTTATGCCCCACCATGCACAAGTTACTTATTGTAAGGAGACTGTTTTGTTGTCTGAAGGAAAACCATTTGTTCAACCTACCCAACAACAACTGACTTGTACAAAGCAATATATTCCCAAATGTTCGAACTGGGCATATATAAGAAAAAAAGAAAAGTATGTATAACAAGATAAAATAAATTTATTATCAAAAATGCATTCTTATGCAACAACAAATGTTAAGTTAATTAAAGAGATTAGTTAAACTGATACAAAAATAGTTACTAATTGCACTTTGTGGAGGTATAACAGCACATTCACGAAAGTTGAAAGTTTTAAGACGAAATGTGCATTAAATAAGATATAAAAAGGAAACATGTACATGAAACAGTACAGTCACAACAATACTATAAATTCATATTAAACACAGTTGAGCAAATGTGCACTTAAGCTTGAGCAAATAGCATACCTGAATGTTGCTTTTTATGATAGTGAAAATACAAACTTATACATCACAATACTTAATAATTATATAATGTTTTATTTTACAAAATTGATTGCTATGAATAATTTTTAATACATTGAAATAGAAACATATTAGAATTTGCAAAAATTATGTTATATCTAATTTGTATCATTAGTTCAGCATTCCTTCGACACTTACAACTGGCACAAGTAAAATACTAAAAATTAGTTTTGACAATTAAAACAAAACATTATTATGAAGTATGTGTAATGAAAACATAGTGTTAATAATAATAATAATGTTCTTAGATTGGTTATCACAAAGTACATAGCAAGCTAAAATGGTGGATTTAAGATGGCCCTACATAACTGTCATGAGTATTTACTCTAACAATCCAAATGGAAAAATCTCAATTGCCTATACAAGGTTTCTATGTTTTATCAGGTGACCAAATTAAATACTGACCTAATTCAGCCACTAATATCTGGTGAAGATTGCAAGCTCTACTTGGGAAAATAATCAATGGTCAATGGTTTAACAAAAATAAAGTTTTTACAGTTTAAATGGAAAAATGCAATAGGAAAGATTGAATTGCTTATGATATTATAAGAGTTACAAACAATAATTAGCAACATTTATACCAAGACAGTCCTGTAGTCTGGTACACACACAAAAATATACATATTTACAAAGAAATGTAAAGATAACAATAGTGACAGGAGAACTAAAATATAAGAGAACTTTTTTGCACTTTTCTTAAAGCTTTATACAGATATACATTTGAGGAAATAATCAATGGCACATGGATTATTAAAAATGATTTTTATGAGTTTAAATGGGAATAAAAAGAAACATGTCAAAGTTGAAAAATTGATTTTTTATGAGATCATACAAGTCATAATGAAAACATGATTAACAACATCTCTACCAAGAAAGTCCTGTAGCCTGGTCTACACAAAACACAAGCAATATATATATACATAGACATATTTACTAAGATATGTAAACAACAACAATGGACAAGATGAAGCTCAAAGTCTGATCTCTGGTAAGTTTTCTATTACTTTCCAAATGAATCTTTACCCCAGATGGCCCAGTACCTAACTTCAACATAATTTAATGACAGAAAGACTGTTAATATACAGAAGGAAAAAGTATCAGAAAAGTTTATATTTCATTTTGTTATAGATGAACTAGAGCAATGAAAGTCCTACAGTATAATAAACCAAAGTGTTGTTTTTTACCATACAATAAATATTGTAGCACAATGGCATTTGGTTAGAAATAAATAGCCATGGTCAGTGTTCCTATAATCATTTGTTGGTAAGAAGTTTCATAAATATGAATTGAAGAAATTGACTATCAAAGCAATAATCCTTAATTTTTCTATGTTTCTTATTAAGTTTACTGATCACTTGCATAACAAACATATATAAAAAAAAACATCATGCTGTATTACCTGATTTCTTGGTAAAATTAATTTTCATTTAAAAAAACAATCATGGGTATTTTTTTACTCAAAAATAACTAAAAATTGCATGCACTGTCAAAAACAATTTTTTTCTAACAGGCAAAAATTGTACTGTGAACACACAAAAATCTATAATTTTTATTATATTCTTTAGTCATACTATTGTCTAAAATGCTAATTTCTGGTTTTAGGCTTCTTTCCAAAATGTAATTATACCTTTAAAGCAACAAACATCTAAAATGTAAATATGTTAAATTAGAAAAATGTCTGCATGGTAAATTTGCATGTTCTGAAGAGTATATATTTATTGATTTATTTTTTCACAATATTATAGAAGTTTGTCCCAGAAAATTTTGCTGTAAAATTTACTGGCAACGACTCCACCATGCTGAACAATAGATCATCATCTTCTTCTTGTGGTAACTTCCCAAATAATTTAACTAAATCATCTTAAGGTAACATCCTTTGAGAAATTGTCTCTATTGACTGACAACTTGCATCTGTAAGTTCTTGATCCTTTTGTTCCTTCGCAAGTTGGACATACACCTTCCACTAACTTCTTCTTGCGACAAGCTGTAAATGTAAAAATAAAAAACTTATTTATATATAAACGGGAACACAAAACAACACATGACTGTGTATTCTATACACAATGTCTTTCCCTTTGACAACATATGAAAATCAGTCAGAACTATTATGTGGTTTATGACCAAAACATATGTTTCCCACACAGACATCCGTATACATGACATTTTAACAATTATTGATTCTATTCATGAACTCGACCACTTACCAAGCATAACATTTCCAAATTTAAACAGTTTTTTTGGACTATTATAAATTTAATGTAAGCCAGTTGGCATTCAAATCTGAAATATAGAAATTCAAGCACTTTTCAGGGTTTGTATGAAACCCACAACTAATAAACAGTGAAAATAAAGTCTAATCCAAAAAGTAGTATGCCTATAGACAAAAAATTCCACACCTTTTGTACTACAAGCAGTATATGAAGCAACTTCATACAGTGAATCAATTGAATACACCAACTCCTCGTCTTTCATTTGCACAGCAAATCACCATTTTTTTAAAATGTTGTCAACGTCCTCATCTTCTATTGACACAGGTACAGCATCATTGGAAATGAACTGAAAATATTAGTATTATAAATTTAAGCTCTGTAAGATATAGTCTATGAAGTTTAAAGGATAGGAAATTAAGTAGTTCTCAAGTTACTTACAGTTGGAATTACTTGTCCAAATCACCAAAAGTGAATAGTTTTCCTTTATACTATAAACATAATTATTGATAAAAGTTAATAGACTAAATCAATAATTATAATTACTTGTCTGGGACAACCAGTCAAGTGCTTATTTTGCAGACTGTAATTTTGAGTGAGTCACATTATTGAGAGGTCTTAAGGTGAGTTGTAACTGTATATATATTCAAGTTAAATGAGTATGATTTTTTTCATCTACCTTTTCATCTTAACACATACTTTTTTAATATTAACTGATTACTGAAACGCTGACCAACTGCTGACAGTCAAGATTTGGTAAGGCGAGAGTAGGCATGCTTGAGAAATTGCGTCGAAAAATGGCAATTGGCCCTAACGTAACTCGACAGGTCTGTTGATATTATATAGCCGTAATACATATCTGAAGCACAGTTCTCAATAAGTTTGGGGCCAACAGGCCCAAAAGCTAGACTAACAGACCTGCTTAGGGGTCCGGGCATTTTCTATCAATATTTTATACACTTTTGAGATTCCTAACCGGCCCAAACACATTTCTAACTTAAATCCATTATTGATGAGGCAATAAGTCACTGCATCTTATTGACATCTAGATTAAAACTTCCTACATGACAATATGCCTGGGTGTTCATTTTTCCTGATAAAATCTAACGTGAGGTAAGTTTCTAAGCGGCTAAATTGGCCTGCAGTTATTGAGAACCCTGCTGAGGTGTACTGTACATCATATAACTGACCCCTAAATGTAGCAACATTCGGCAAATCATTATGTCCAAGGTATCTAAGTTCACCGATGGACTGAACTATACTTCCATACAAGCGATTTCCTTCATTCAACATACAGTCAATATCAAGACTTATGAAATTAAAGATACTGCAAGGCTGGCATTGAAAAAATGCCGAAAGAGCGACTAGTGACATTGCAGTACACTGCATTCCATTATACGGTGCAAATTTAGACAACCTTGATGGAAACTACCAACTGTTAAATACTTCTTACCATGTTTGTTGACAGTTATCGTTGTTGTCTTTCGTGTTCAGTCAACCAATATGGCGGAAAGTGACGCGCTTTAACATGTGGTTAATTGTAACATTTTCATTGGTCGATTGATAGTGTCTGGCTGGAAAATGCTGGCGGAGCGAGTTTTTCGCGAAAAGGAGACAAAACAAAAAAAAGGAAAAAGGAGATAAAAAACAACGAACATTTCTACTGTTTTACGCAGCTAGAAAGAAACTGAATTCACGAAGCAAAATTCAATAATAACTGCTCAAAGAATTATATCAATTACGATTTAAACCGTCAGTATGTTTTATCTCCATTGCGTTTTTATTCGCAATCCGTTAAAACGCCAATGCGTTGTATATAAACGTAATACAAAATATGGTTTTTCATAAGGCAAGACTTATTTGCATAGTTTGGTCATTGTCACTACAGTTTTTCCATTATATAGGCTTGTACGAAGTAAATAAGATCAATTGTCGTTGATTTTTTAATTTACCCTATTGTTCTTTTAACAACTGACTTTCAGATAGGCATAAACAAGCTTCGAAAACGTTTTCGGTACTTTTGCGAAGTTGGGGTAGTAAGGTTTAGAAACTAACGTATAAAAAGAGCGTAGCCTAACCGTTTTGAGAGAAGCTATTATATATACAGAAAACATTTTCAAAGCTTTGTAGTAACGGTAAAAAACTTTCATTTTAAATATTTTGACATTTTTTATCACTTAATGGATGCATACAATACATATCAGATTGTTTAAAAAAGATTAAAAAAGAAAGTAAAAAATGATTAATAATACCAGCTTCTCCCAAATCGATTACGCAACACCAGTGCAATTTTTAACACTATTCAATACTGACGCCGCCGTTCTCGGCGCCGTCAATAACGTTAGGTCAATTGATAATGATTAATATAAGATATCCAATTTACCGCTTATCAAATTATAAGGACCCATTTATATGGAGCTATATATGTAAATCGGACGACTAAACTAACTAAACTAAACTACTTAACTAAAATGTCAAAGAACACCCTGAAGAATATACTGACTATACGTAACACATTTAGAATATTTTTTGTTGACATTGTGTAACACGTAATATTATATTGATACTACGTATACATCACACGTTATATATTGTCCTGGCATAGTACATTATATATGACATTGAAAATATGTAAACATTATATTAACTTGATGGTTTCATATGTGACAGTTCTGGCGGGTGTAAATTGTCAAAATCTACATGAAGACAGAAACAATATCCTCTTTTGTGTGTTATGAGTAATTCAATATTGACATGGGAACATTCGCTTTATTGCAACGTGGACTAAAAATCTATATCACATTAAACATTAAACCAGCAAAATGGTGCAATTCCTGTAATCTCAGACGGGCATATCGCATCCCGCATCTGATTACGAAATTATAGTAAGGGCAAAGTGTTATTGCAAAGAGTTTTTAAAGTTTGCCTAGAGTGGTAATATTTTTAAAATGTTAATATATTTCTATATGAACGATGTCAGTATAATAGCCAACAGTTACTGTTTATGATTTCTTTCCTTCCATCTCCAATCTATAAAACAAAACTCACAGGCCTGTGACATCGCGGTATGTTTTTAATTTAAGCATGATTATCTTTAGGCGTGCTCTTCATTGAGTTTTCTCCTTGTAATCAATAAAAACAGGAATATCAAAACGAAGGTATTCTGAGACAGAGTCGGAAATCTTAATACTCATTTACCAAGTGTATTATATCATGTATGGCCGCTTTGTCCATGTTACCTGAACGTTTATCATTACGAACATTTTAATGGACCGGTAAATAACAGCTTCTTTGCAGTAACAAGGTTTTGAGTAAAACAAACTACTTGTTTAATCACAACGAACATGTAATAGGCAACCATACTCGAAATATTAACTAGAAAGAAACCTGGTGTGTGGGAATATTGAAATTCTTAATACTACAATCTAACGTATAATATATATATGATACTTTTATTGCGTCGAGGTGTTTGTGAATTTGTGAATGTGCTAGACCTCCGTAATGAATATGAAGAGATAACACTAAAATCATAATTGGACGAGGCAGCATAATGTATCCATAATGAGTTATATTATCACGTATCAGAGTTAACTCGTCTAGTCACACTGTCTGATAACTAATAGATCGGATTAGATAAACACTACGTTATCTCCAGCCTAACATCATCGTTACCACCATATATAATTTGCCTGATCGAATCTTACTGTTTTTGAAGACCGTAATTGGTGAACAAAATAGATCACATGACTTTCCAATACAATTGCAGGTTAGCACTAAGACATCATCTGACAGATTCATTAATAGACAATGATGTATGTACTTACGATTAAACTGATTTGAAAAGTATTACGTTATCGACTACAACAAGCAATCTTTTAAATATCTAATCAGTCCTTGATTGACATGTTGACATTTTATTACGTATTAACCCAGTTGAAAAAAAACTCAGCAGACTGTATAAGCTCATAGAAAATTTCATTGATTTTAACTTCGAAGTGGCTTTGATCAGATTGCATTCGGATACATAGTCTCGATAAAAATAAGGGAACAAAACGAAACAAGCGTAATTTGAAATACACTTAAAAACGAATACGTTCCTCTCTATGGTCGAGGCCATTCCCAGTTGTCGTACTGTATGATATGTTTCATTCTGTGCAGATCTGTCTCCATGGGAGGCAAGATGATTGTAATGATGGATATCTTATAATGAAATTATTAGATACGTGCTTTAGAAACACGATATATGCTTATTAATTAAAGCAAGAAAACACACTGTTTAAAACAACACACAAACATGCAGGATGCAACATTTATCATCAATTAAATATTTTAGAAAAATACCAAACTAAGATGTAGAGCACTAGTACTATCCAACTTGATTTTAATATGATAAGAAAGCTTCCAGTAGAGAAACAATTATTTGTCAAACGATTTTGTCAAGACACAAACATGTTGATGTTCCATTCAAAATGAATTTGGTTATGAATTTGAAATGGAAATAATTCATGAGATAAAGATATGTTAATCCATATGTTAATTGTTTAGTATGTTATAAAGGTAAATCCAATTGGATTTTTACAAGTCTGATATGAATGCATCATAACGCGAAGTTTTAAAGGAAGCTAAGAAAAGGGTTTCAATTTTTACAAGCATATTCATATTCAACCCTGATTAATTAAAGACATCAAATGAAGGTTTATAAAAGTGGTATTAAAACGGAAATTGTACGTAATGAATTAGGGAGGATAACGCGTTCATTCATTTATATACATTTTGTATTACTCGTTATTACTCATTAACATCGCAAATCAAAACAGTAGAATACGGCTATAGTACATTTCTGAGGACCCGGTATATGGCGCCATTTTATTCAAATTTCACTATATGCAACTATGAAATATGGCTATATTTCGAGAACAATAGATACTTCACTGCATCCGATTCAACACAATAAACAAAGTCAACATAACTGTGTTTAACTTTACAAAATCTTCTAATCGTTTCCTGTAAATATTTGTTTGTCCATAATATAATGTGTCTGTCAACTTGTTGAATGCACTTTACTTAAACAACAATGCAAGGTCATATTACTGTGATCACGTACACATGGATGTCCCTAGTGTGACATGCAAACGACTTCATTTTGAGGATGAGATGAAAATAGTGCCCAGGATATCTGGTCAATCTCACTCTCAAAATGTTGACGTCCGTTGAAATATCATAATTATTTCAATGATTCAAAGTAATGATATGGACGCTAATGCAATCTAATGAATATTTTATGAACCATGATAAGAGTGTTGACACGAGATCCAATAAGACTTTTCCATATGCAGACTGTCTGTCTAAAATATTATCATAAACTACTTACATTTTGCTTGGATTCACATTTTCATATAAATGGCATCATAAAACATGTGGTGTTATTATTATTGCGTAATGGTATTATTTCTGTGATTCAGAAGTAATTTCAGTTGATTCTAACCTTTTCGTTATCTTCTCACAGACGCCTCAACAGCAGTGTAGTATAATTAATGCTGGCAAGTAGTTCTAGTCTTGATTTGTTGATTACGGTGCATGGTCATAAATTGTATAAACTGACTAAAGGTAGTAGGATCCTAACTGGACATAAAGCCCGCTAGCTTTAGGAGAGTGTGTCTGTTTATTATCTTACTTTTTAAATATAGGTAGTAAGGTACACAAGGGATAGGTTTTAAAAACATATTGATTAATCTTGTAAAATTAAATACTTGGAATAACTAACCTTTGACCTTTTATAATGTTGGAACTTTCTTATTTATCGACGGTGATGTTGATAATTCCTCGATTAAAGTTAGTAACTACATTTGTAAGGTTGACGTATAGAAACCTGTTCGCAATGCGCTTAAAAAGCTGCATATAATAAAAAAGCACCCATCGGCTGCAAGCACGAATTGGAAAACCATAGTCATGTGTAACTGTTCAGACAGAGCAATCAAATCACCATCAACTCATAATAAAAAGCTGCACATACAGATGCTAATGTATTCTAATCAGTTGAAATAGAAATATTACGAACTGTGTTTTTAGTATCCAGTTAACATTTTAAGCATGCACGTGTCTTGTAATGTATTATGTTCTTTTTAGTGATTTGATGAACTCAAGTTGTTCTTTGATCATATACAAAGCCAGACTAGGGTACAGCGTTTTTATATTATTCACTCTTAAGTAAATTAAGTGCATACATCATTTTATCTTTAAAAAACTCTTTGCCTCTTATCAGATGTGACTGGTATAATATCGACATGCACATTTCACCTCGACGATAAAAATTTCCGATATAATCTGCATGTATACATATGGGATTTCCTAATTAGGCCTGCTAGCGGTGAATGGCTCATTAGTTTACATACTATATATCCGACAATGGAAATAGTGTTCTGCTATCATGATAAACACATCATTTAAAGTGTATATGATTTATTCACTCTTAACCAACACATCATTCATGTTATGGAGCACGACCGTGGTAAGTGTACTGGACGTGTAACCCGGCGATCCGGGTTCGAATCCGGGTCGCGGCAGGTTTTACCCGTACATGTAAATTTGACATATCGATTTTTCTCCATATGTGGAGAAATAACTGTCTCCTTGTGGAAGTTTTTTTAGGTTAATATACTGTCCATGAAACTGGTTAGGTGATCCGGCCGCCGTTTATAACTGAATCATTGTTAAAAAAAGTGTTGAAGCTACTGAAACAATCAAATGAATAACAATAACACTAGAAACAAAATCAATTTCTGTCCTACATAATTATGACGACCAAAACAGTTCCGACGGTCACTTGTCGGCCAAAACCCCTACTTTGGCATAAATCATTATTTGCCGATTGTCTACAAGGCGACTTATCAGCGATAATCAACAACTATTTGCAGATTTGCGGTCAGCTCTTGAAACCTTAGCATCACTAAAGACTTCTCATTCAGTGGTTAGAAAAAAATTATATTTGCATTTGCTTTCTGAGTCCTTCCGTACCTGGTGAAAGGATTGGGCTCTCCTTTGTCGCCTTTTTGAAGACCTTCCTCAGATTATATAAAGTTTAATGTTAGTGAAATTTCCCGTCTTCATCCCCTCCCCATTTGTCACTTGTTGAATGAAGGACATTAGGCTGCCACCACTGTCTGCCTGTGTTATCTTCACGTTCATACCAATGGCTTCATCTGCCTCGAATGAACAAAGACTATTAATTAATTTAATACCATACAGATGCTCCAGAATGTTAAAAGCACGGTCAATTTTCTTTGTTTTACATTTTTTTATGACAAAGGATACAAATAGACGAAAGTGTATCAAAATGAAAAGAACACATTTGGCGTATTCTAGACGGAAAATAATCAGTTAACATATTAGTTATTATGATTGTTTGATATTAAGCGAAAGGTGGTTTGTTTTGGCCAACATTTTAGCCATGCAGTATTGTGGCAAACCGTTCGGCCATGCGATGCTCTACAATGTCATCACTGCTTGTCGAGATAATGAATAACTACTGATAACTATTAAAAAGCAAAAAGCCAATCACTGGTTTTGGTTAGTTACCAGAATCCGTAACCAAAAACAGTGATTGGCAAATGTCGGTGATCAGTCGTATCTGTAATATGACTGAATTAAGTTCAATTACTTTATTTAAAGACAAAGTATGATCTTGATGCGTCGTTGACGGGGAAAATGTATAATGAACTACATGGATTTATACAATAATCATGTTTTGTTAAAGGTTTTAATACGTAAATATAAAAAGACATAAATTATCATAATAAAATTATGGCAACGCTTTAACGGACAACAGTTTCCACTGTTACATAATTCATATGTGACAATAAACATATGCTCGAATCTTGAAATATCAGAGAAAACAAACCCATTGATGGAAGACAGGTGTTTCCTGATTTGATCAGACTGTGTAATATTATGTAAATATGTAGAAATGGGAGTGTTTAAACGTCTGCTAATTGTTTATAAAAATGATATATTTCAGATAACAATAGATCAATTTATACTTTAGACGTCAAATCAAGAAACCCATTGTCATGCACGCTTTAGAGTGTTATAATATTTCTAACTAGAACAAGGAGTTTTTATGTTGACCGACATTACCTGAAATTCTTTCTTGTATTTCAGCTACCGTATTGTACATATTAAGAACCATGATTTGGATAATCTGCAACCAGGTCCACTGATTCCGGAGAAGGCCTGTGTCAGATCTAGGTATGTATAATTTTAAATCTTTAAATACATGTTTGGAAAATATCAGAAAGCGTAGAAATATTGTGATCAAGTCATTTAGTGGTGCAAAGATGATGAGAACATGCCACTTGTAAAGGAAAAGAAAAATGTAAGCTGTTTGTGAAAGGTATCAGCCCAGTGATTTTTCAAGGTGGACAAACTGACTTGTTTTTCAAATAATGGAAGTAGAAAACATTCTGCGTCGCTGAAGTTTGGTAGGAGGAAAGCAAACAAAGGATAGAGTGACTGTTGCGTTATGTGCGTCAATAACTAGAGGAAAGATCAAACCACAAGTGATATGGAAGTCTCGTGAGCCGCACTGTTATAGACGCATCAATCCGGACAATCTGTCAGTGACTTATCTCAATAACAAAAGAAGCTGGGTGGACAGTCTAGTGTTGTAAACAGTGACTGTGATGATGATGATTTTAATGTGCCAATAACGGAGCTTGTAAAGCTACACAGTATGAAAATGTATGGTAGATGGATTCAGGATATCGCCAACGATGACATTCCTAAATCGAAATTGTTGGCTCTCAAAAAGGGAAATAATAAACTTCTGTATATGAAGTTAGGGGAGGAAAGACATGACACACACAACACTAGTCATGTATTTCCTCCCAAATGATCTTCTTCATACGTTGTTACACGTATTCCTTTCCCCATTCATTGTCTCGTTTTACAAACTGAGTCACTATATCCTTCACTTCGTATACTAACGCAGGGATAATGCTGAAACCGGTTTGCCTTTAAGTGTTATATGTGATGTTTACCAACAATGATACTGAACTTGAAACGTATTGATTTATTTTTTGTAACCCAATTTTGTATTTGACAATTGGGGTCAAGAAATCTTGGAGATACTTAAGGTAACGGGCATGGATGTCAGGTCAAATCAAGTTTCGCCAATTTATAGATTTAAAAACTAAACCATAAGTATGTACTATAATAAACCCACTGTATAAAGTGCATTGCAAGTGATTTGAAACAAACATTACATTTGATTGGTCTTCTATAGACTGATGTCGCATGTTATTTACAATTTTTTTAACAACGATGACTACTCTGTATATAGGAATATATTGCAACAAATAGCCTTAAAATCACTATAAATGTATAATGCAGGGAACCGTGTTTCAGTTTTTTTGATAACGTCCTCGGTTCGTTAGATACTTGACTTTAAAGAAATTCCGTACACAACCCCGCTGTTTATTTGATAATACGCCATAGACAACAAATGAAAAAAGTATCAAAATTCTGAGGCACGGTTCCCCAGATTAACATTTTTGCTACAAAATACCGAAAATCGCTTTGAAATCCATCATCAAATAAGACGGCAATGTTAATTGGAAAATGATATCTAGTGTGTTTTTTTTAAGATGAGCAATTAACAATTAAAGTGTCGGATCATTATCGCCTCATGAAATCAACGAATTTGCACATTACGTTAGAGATTTTTAATGCTGATAAGGAAAAGTCGATAAAGGGGTGCAGTATTTATCGCAATAAAGCAATATTTTTGAGCGTTCGGTTAGTATTTTGTGTTGCTTGTTATTTAAGTATGATATTTAATCTTAGTAAATAACGTAAAATATTATTTTACGTTATTCTAGCGATTTTAGCCAATGCCGATACGTTAAAGAAATTTCTTATTGAGGACATTTATAGACCACTGAAGGCTTTCGAATTTCTTTTTTTGCAGGATTTAACGTCGCATTATCAGATAGAGTCATACCTTTTCATGATTTATTGTTAGAGAAAGACTCCTAGCGTATTCCTAGGTTGAACCACCTTTCGCAATCTAGCTATACTGATTCCTTATTTGTGACCTTCTGTCAAGGTAGGACTGGACCTCTCATCGGTTAGGGGCTGGTGATACTAGTCTGATACCATAATCACACGATAATTGTGGCCTCATATCCATAATCCTGTAATAGCTAATTTAAAGTTTAAATACATGTGCATGTTTACGGACGTGTTTAAGGACGTGACCAATCGACAAAATGAGAAACCTAATTAGTTATAAATGTTATAAACTTCCGATGACTTCATATTACATCGAGTAATGAACACCAAATGCTTTCCGGGCTGACGTTTTCGAGTCAATCCAAATTACAATCATAATATTAAGATGAAACTTCAAAGGATGTCATAAAACCAAATGAATCTCTAGTTTGACATTTGCAACTTGATAAGAGTCTACCTTATTAACACAATACCTTACTAACATCCAAAGCCTAAAAAATAAACGGTTAACGTAGTATCGAGTTTCAAATATTTTATGATTAAGAACATGATCTTTTCAGACAACTAATTACCTTACAGAATTTACGTCTAAATGCTTCCGTTTGATGTATATGTGGTTATTGTAAAGAATCGTTATTAAATATGATAGCCAGTATCATCAATCATATAATCGACTTCTTTTGTAGAAATAACCCAACTTGTTTGTATAGCTACATTGTGTATGGTATTAACAGCGCCATGTCCCAAACAGGGACATGATTATATCCTCAATTATTTATTTCGTGATACCAGACGTCAATATGAGATTACATGAATCGTAAATTTGAAGTCAATAGTGAAAGTTATACGCATCATCAATTTTACACATAATGAAGTCTATTCATTTTTTTTAAATAACAAACGTATTGTACTACTTGATTGTTGTCGTTTTCAGCCATGAAATGCTTTGAACAAATAAGAATATACAATGTTCCATCTTTTTATCAAAACGTGTCTGTCCATTATGTATACTTCTTTTTCGTTTAGATCACTTTGTTAGACATTTCCGAATAAACTTCCGCTAGCCCTTACCTTCCACTTAATAACATATTTGTCCTAGATTAAATATAATTTTTATGCACACAAAATTTGCTATTGCAAGGATGAATTGGTTCGAAACATCTGGTCGTATAGGTGGAATATCTGATTCTGGACAAACAACGATTGAAGTTCAGTATAAAATAGTTCGTGCTTTCAAACTTGTATAGTGGAACAATCGTAAAAAGAGACTTTACTGTACATTGCAGATTTATATGAATGCTCTTATAAATAATATGAAGTGAAATATACTACCTGTCATTTCTCACGTAGGGCAAATATTCTAATTTGGAGGGGGAAATATTTGTCTATTATGTTTCCTGACAAAATATATCAACAACAACATATTTGACTTTGAAAATGAGGACATTTATGCCACATTAAACTGTAACAGTCAGAATGTTTGATTTTGTTGACTTTTAAATTCCACATTATCTTCTTTCCATTTCTATTTATAGTTTCCAATCGAATTTCGCAGTTCGTTTCCAGTGTTGAATTCTTAAATTTAGGTTTTTGGATATTATTCTAATCCCAAACAAACAATTATTCTGCCATTTATAGGACTGTCAGATATAGCTTTGTGCATGTTAGCTATCACCAATATATTATGGAGCCGGTCCATCTTTTTCCTTTTAAAGCAGAGATAAAAGCGAGCATTTTTTATGCTTCAATTAACATTATTTTGTAAAATGAACATGTACTATACATGTATTTGTTTCTTTGTCGTCTCCATGAACAATTTTCTTCTCTATTGAATATTTTATCTGAAGTAAGTTTTAAGTGCTGATTAATATTACGAACAGTGTCAATAAACGATTTTAAATTTTCAATTAAGTCAACATTATAAAAATACTCCAATTAGTGATAATGAAATTTTATTTACGCTTATTGAAAGATGTGATAACAAGATCTACGACGTTTATACAGAAACATCTGTAAATGAGATAAACTTCTGTTTATACAATAATCAGAGTTAAATCATTTGATGTATGCACTTTCTATTTGCACAAAGTTGCATATAGATGTCTTATCTTCTTTCCAGATAACCATTCAGATACAATGTTTGAATTCCCATCAGGATGATGAGTGTAAATATTGTACATTGCCAAATAAATATTCCTTGCTGTGATAGGACGATAGGTACACCGAAAATCATTCCACCCAGTTAAATATTTCAATGCTGGGACCGAAACTACGTTTTCTTCCACTAAGGATAGAGCCAAGCTAGTGTGTACACCCTAGCAGTATGACCAGACTATGTACTGTTGTTTAACTAACTTCTAAATTTTCATTGTGATATCCTTAAATTGACAATGGACTGTTTCAAAATGGAAGTTGGATAAGTCTATGCAAGAAATTCAGCAAGTTAAGCGTTAAGTGTCCAGAAGTATTTGCAGGACATTCTGATATCATTCAAATATGAATGGAGTTTGACCTCCATAATGGTAATATGACGATGATGTATTGTAATCAAGATCCATTAGGAAAAATAACGTGTTTAAACATTAATAAGAACATTAATAAGTGTGGACAAGTCAGTTGGCAAGATTGATTGACGTCATACCGAAAATTTATGTTGAGTATATGCATAGATTAATAGTCTAGTACCTCTTTATTGCACGATGATGATTTTCGTTTGAAACACTATTAAAACCTTCCTCGTTAACCCTCGGAGAGCAGATGATTCCTGGTGAAGAAGGTGATCCCCATGGAAAGTGGTGATCCATAGCCCTTAGTCTTATTTGCACCTCTAAAAGAAAATAAACATAGACTTAATGCATGTTTGCTGCAAGCAGTATACTGTTTGTTCTACATGATCACGTGAGCTATGATGATTATTATATGGTCTGTGTATTAAAGAAAGTGTAAGCCATGTTGGCAAGTTTGTATGTTTTCCTATTGGTCTGTATTTCCGTATGCGAAGTGCATTTGTGGTTGCTGTAAAAATCGAGTGTTTGCTATACAGAGTATACTTATAGTAGGAAGGAATTTTTGTAAGTCTTTCTGTCTGTGAGTCCGTTCATTGTTTCAGTTGATATAAATTTTGAACATCATATATCTGATTGTACATTGAATGTCATGGCAATTCCTTTATCTATAGAAGTGACTTGATAATGATTCAACTAAAACAACAGATTGAACTGACGTTTGTCATATAAATCGCACATGATCATTATTTTGTTTGCTATTTTGACATCGAGAATTTTGTTTTACATTGTCAACATATGTTTTTTCAGTTGATAAATTATCCACTCGGGGTTATTTTAATCCAGTCTACATATTTTAGCTTTTATATAATGTATAATGTGAATTCCAGGCTGTTAAGCGGTAAAACTTTTCCCTATAGTGATATTTCATTGACTTCGTGTTCACTGTAATTATGTAAACGTTGTCGCACAATAAACAGACATATAGTTCAAAGTTATCACAATGCCAGACATTTCAAGTACATTTTCACAGCCATTGACTGGTCAATGTTTGTATCTGGAAATTGAATACTAGGATGGGGCCTATGTTGCATTTTCATAGAATGTGCGGACGTCATAAGACCTTTACGAAGAAAAAAACAATGTGGCCGAAATAAGCATAATTTTTTTCTCAGATTGGCTTAAATAAAAAAAAATCGGAACATCTATCAAAGGCCCTTTTTTCGAAGGAAATATACCATGTAACATATGTTTTATTAAATACTTTCGTACTTATCATTTTTGGTACAATTGTAAAGCTATTTTGCCGTAATGTATAATGCTTAATATAATACGTGCATTTTGGGCTGGAAGCAGGAAATGCTAATGAAACATGTGTAGTTACCAGTGTAAACAACATATGTTATCGTTTCATTATTCCATTGCTTTTTTCTATTATAATCAGGTTTGCATTCTATACATTAATGTTTACCAAGATTTTAGGTTTTGTATCATAATCATGCATTTGTGCGTTCTTCGGTGTTAAAAGTTTTAAAATGTAAATATATCGAACACATTATTAGTCTGAAGTCAAGATTGCTTACAAGTAATAGGTTTTAAACCAGAAAGGAACCCATCCTTAGACTATGCCTATCAAATCGACCAAGTTTGCAAAACCAAATGGATTTAACAGTGTTCTGATCATTATTTTAAGCGTCAATCTAAGAAATAGATCACATTTGAGAATAGTTCACTCAAAAACACTAATAGAATCAGAAAATTTCCAAACGAGGCAATATTGTCTTACATGGTTTCAATTTAAGTTAAAAAAGTAATTAGAACTTCAGAATGGGGTATTCGGAGTAATAAAACAGACTTGTAACGACTATTTTAAGCGTGATTTACAAGAACAGCGTGGTAAGTTCTTTCTTATTTCTGAATCAACACATTTTTTTCGACTATGTCAGGCAAATTTTATGCCATCAAATTTGTGATGATTACAGAGTGATTTAGAAGAGTTTCCTATAATAAGTCACAGCAATGAGACAGACTACTGTGGAATCATTAATTTTCGTTGGGGATTTAATTTCGTAGATTTCGTGGATCGACTAATCCACGAAATCAAATCCCCACGAATTCAAATGCGGAGATAAGGCATTTCTTTTCAAAAATCAAAATCCACGAATTTATGTCTCCACGAAATAGCCATTTTAGTAAAAACCACGAAAGTTGAACCCAACGAAAATTAATGATTCCACAGTATTATCTTCCAGAAGCAGACACTGTAGTTATATCTTTATCTTACTGAGCGTTACTTTTATGAAGTTTCAAATCTTCATCGATGTTTGGTTTGATAAAACCCCACCCACTTAATTACAATGAAATTGATAAATTGGAGACAAAATTAGCTGACATATTGAGTTCCTGAATTTGTGATCTATATACTGCGAATAATTGAGTATATTTGCTGTCGAGACATTTCCAAGCCAACCCACTTCAACGTTATAATTATGATATTAAACTTCAAAGGTTGTTTTATAGCAAGACGAATCCACTGTTCGAAATTGGCTTGAATACTGCTTTATCAATACAATATAAAACTTACACACAGGAGAATACAAACGATTACGGGACATCATGTTACAAATATTTAATAATTAAGAACATAATTTCAGCAGACAACTAATTAGTTTCTCTCAGTTAGCCTAAAATACTCTTTTATCTCTTTGAAAATATTGAAATAGAATCTATGTCTAATATTATCCCTCAGATCGTTTATCATCCTATTGGAAAAGTGTTTGAATGATCGGAACACTTGGAAAGCAAACTGGTTGAGTAGATGTTTGTCACAAATATGATGACTTATAGATACTGACTTCTTCCAGACCGGCGTCAGATGGTTTCATAAAAAAGAGTATTTGATAATTAGTTGTAGAAACTTTGACATTTACATTGCAGAGCAAATGGTGTTTCGTCAACATGGTGGCGAAATCCGATGTAAACATTTTGCATATTTTATAGTTGGCATTTTGATCAAGTCGTCAGATAGGGTTGTGGATGGGTGATATTCCATCATGGACACCTCTTGGAAGAGTAATAACGAGACACCATGACGAGATGTCTGACATTATGTGTATCATGACCTCGGATATTTGTGTCTACATGCGTTTCATTGCAATTTTTCAAATATATTTCTTATATACTAGGAATATTGTAACCATGTACCTCCAAATCGTATAATATTGTAATTTAATTTTTTTGGCTATGAACTGCAAAGTAAAAAGCCAATACAATATTTGACTTTGACCCTATTTCTTGAGTCAATACAAATCCTTGATGGCAGATCGCCGCTTGTGTTATTATGTTTTGTACTACAGAGCAATATAGGGTATATAGTTTATTATCCAATTAGTATAATTATATTTGTTTTGTGTGAAATAAATGATACAGAACTGCGGAGCTTCCATAAAAGCCCAGTTACACTGATGTGTGATTTTTTGTACGTGGTCTCTGTTTCTTTCTCTTTTGTTCGAATTGACAACGGATAATCAACTTCGTGGTGTCCTTCCATTTGGTAACAGAAACGAAATTACACGAAAGTTATCTTTGTTGAAGCTTTGGTGATAATCGCACACGATTGCTGTAAAAATAATATTTCAGTGGATACCCGTAATAATTTTACAGTGCTGCTATTGCTACACGTGACACTGTACCTTTTATGTTACATTATACTATTATATTGGATACATGTCTTTATTCTTTGCGTATTCTGCGTGTTATCACATCGTCAGACCAGTGGTAACGAAGAAGACACAGGTTATTTCAGGTTCTCCATCGAGCCATACAGCTTCTGATAAGATTTTTTTCTTTACATTCAGCAACTCCTGAGTAGGTGTTCTGACTTCAGTTCTCCTCCCCACACGCGCAAATTTGTGACTCGGCCAGCTTAAAGCCCCATTAGCTTTTTGCTGTAGAAAAATATATGCAAAAACATTTAATTGCTGATATCATCCCAAGATAATTATTACCAACGAAAAAAGCCCCCTTTCGTCTGAAAACGCTCATTTCACTGTGATTTTTGCTTTTGTAAACTTGAAATATGTAGGGCGCGTGACGTCACTTTACTACGTGTGCATAGCATGACTGCGGGAAAACGCAGGTGTTCTATAAAAAGTATTTATTTCAATGATATTGAAAAAAATACGATAGTGGTTTCGGAAACAGTTTTTCTTGCTATGAAGTATGCACTGGAGGAACACACACCGGATTCCTCTGTTATAGAACAAACAGAAACTATTAGGACCGATACATTTATAAGCTTATGGGACTTTAAACTTCTTTTTACTATAACATTGGATACGAGTAATACTACAGCTTTTATGTAACTTAATACTGCAATTGTTTATAATTGTAACACCAAACATGTTACGGAACTTTTACTGTATTTTTTATACATGTATAATACTAAGTCTTTTATGTAACTTAAGAATATAACATTTGATACATGTAATACTGTACCATTTGAGTAATTTTATGTTGTTGCAGACTCTAAATTTAATTATCAGTTTACTATCTTTTGATGGCCATATATCATTTTAACTTGTCCGGCCCTTGATTTTTTTACTGAGGTCAGGTTCCTGCCAAACCTTTAGGGTCACAAGAGACGAGTGCCTCCCATATTTAGAAAATGAAGTTTTGAATTTATACATTAGAGAGCGCTTTCTGTATTTTGGTTGGTCAAAACTTCCTCTAAGATAATAATCACATGCAAAATAGAAATTTGCCGCCTTGGCAGATGGCTTTTGGTTTTTAGAATTCGTAAAGTTCTATTTTTAATATATTTTAATTTCACTACGTTTTAGGCACGGATATTATTGTTCAGTAAGTTCCTCTTGTTTTATTTGCAGGATTCCTGCAATTCTTTGTTAATTTAAAAGTATTTTCTATTGTTATTGCTAATTCTATACAATCATGTAGTTTTTGTAATTGTTATTTTTCACCGAGAGTGTGCATGATTAACTTTCTGATAACCACTACGTTATTTACGAAATAGTCCCATATTCTATGCTAGTCTTTGGGCATTAAAGTGGCAGAAGTAGCACGTATATTGCATATTTTCTTTTTGCCCAAAACACTTGGTGAAGCTACCCACTACAGCTGTGCAGTAGTGCTTGAGATAGTTTACTCCCCAGAATTATTACCCACGGAGAGTGCGTTATTAAACAATACCTGGGGGCGGTTATTTTAACGCATGTAATATTCTACCTTTTAATATGTAAACCTGTACACTGTTTAATGATATAATATATAATAGTCTATCTATGTAAGGGTAAATCAGTACTGGTGGGAAAACCGTTCGTGAAAACTTGTTACATGCGTCAGCCGCAGTGCATAAATGAAAAATTGTTGATAAACAGCGTTTAACCCTAATAAATGAATAAAATGAACAGACATATATTTCCCTAGTGATAAAGATTCCAGACATATGGGCAATTTTTAACAATTACCGAGTATTCATTTCATATATCATATAGTGTGCAGACTAAATATGTCCTTCAAGCATTGACAAGTGAAATAGTTTATGCCATCAACCATTTTGATGATTATTTTTAATGTTGTGTTGTGCGGTGCTGATGATATGATACCCTTGTTAAATTGTATTTCATTAAGGTAAATTACATCTCTAATACTGCTTTTCTGACATATTTGCCCACTGCTACAGAAACATGTCAAAATGATTTCAACAAAAGTATTGCCCGATTATCATTTCATTTATTTCTTTGATACTTGAATCTAATGTGGAATCATTAATTTTCGGTGTGGGATTTAATTAATTAAAGTCCATTTCATTGGTTGCCTCATCCACGAAATAAAATCCCCACGAATTTAAATGCAGAGATGAGGTATTTTTTTACAAAAATCAAAATCCACGAAATTTTCTCCCCTCGAAATAGCCATTTTAGTAAAAACCACGAAAATTGAGCCCGGCGAAAATAAATGAAAAATACCGTATAATACGACAAATTATTTTGTAAGATAGGTTGCCCTTGTTGGAAAAATAGATTGATTTCTTGTGATATTGCAAGCAGACCTATATTATTTTTTTATCAAACTGGATTGATACTGTGTTATCGTTTCATTGAAATGGATGTTCTTTTTTTCATTTATCATTGAAAGTGGTTTTTTTCTATGGACTTCAATGTAAATTTAAAGGGGAAAAATCAAAAGAATAAGAATGTCATTTCGTTTTCAAAATCTCACGGTTAATCATTTTCTATCATGGAAACCTTTTAAGATTATAAACATTTCCAAAATTTGTCCTCCCCATTTTAGTGTTTTGTTTTTATGCAAGCATAATAGAATATAGTATATAACAGTATTAGTTTATTAAATTTGTCAAAATATCAATATTCAAGAGGCGGTCTCTAAAGCTATCAGGTTTATTTAATTTATCAAAACTATACACCGGCATAATCTCCTTACATCTGCTTTGACATTGCGACACTGCGATGACATTATCAAACCTGTTGTGTTTTTCCCCTAATCGTTAAAAGGTACGAGTGTAAAAGATGACCACCCGCCTGTCTGTCTACCAGTGAAACAGCATGAACTGGACCAAGTGTTAATGTTTTTGTTACTCGCATTGTCTGACTCCTGTCACCCATAGTTGAGCTCGGCAATGTAAATCTTAGTATCGTATCGTATCGTAATTTAGCTAGTGTCGAGAATATCAAGAGCGATTTCAAACTGACAATCCAAGACCATGACATTATTTGCAAATAGTTTGTCATAAACAAAACGAGGAACAAAAATGTCCTTATGAAAAAGACAGGCATTTCTAAAAAAAATCACCTACCACCTTTCCAATGACCCACAAACCCCAAAACCACCGCCCACATAGGAATAGGAAGAAAATGCAGTATCCCGAAGTGTGCAGACTTAAAAAATAACTCGAACAAATTTAGTTCTAAGATGTTAATGATGCTTGTACTGTGCCAATGACAGTATCGAATCACCTGCACAAACCAATTATTTTGCTTGATTTGTGACGTTTGTCCTTGAGCTGCAAGTTCATTTTTCAGACATGATTTAGACTAAAACATTGCAATTCCTCGCCAGGGGGGATTCAAAGCTGACAATCACAGCGTAAATGACTTGAAATTTATGTTTCAGAACGATGACACAAAGGCGTATAGGTCTAGGAGTATCTGTCAAATGAAGCTACCTTCAATTCGCTAAAGACAAAACTCGGTTTTTCAAATCCTTGAAAATTTTGTTGTGTTCAACGAAGGCGCGTTGCAAGTTAAAGTCAATAACATGTTTGACCTTCAGAAGAAATGGAGAATGTACATAAAGTAAGTGTAGTTTTAATTGAATACAAATGCAGATTTCTCCTCGAACTTCTCTCTTTATATTAATCACTACTGTTGTTAAATCGGAATTCTAAAGCGAATTTCACCTCGGCCATACAACATCACAAGTATTTTAGTATGGCCCACTAAGGATTGTAATATGATCGCTATACATTTATACACTCGGTAGGCCTATAATTGTATGCTACCATGATGCTAAGATTATACTCACTTATTATTTTGTGAATACAAGTCATTTTTATCTATTCGTGTCCTTCATTCTTATCAATATATTATCCTTATTGTTCATATAGATTGTACTTGTTACCTCCCCTTTTACGAGTATCTAAATGGGTGCTCCATGACCATTAGTTGCCGATGCCCCATAAAAACTACATAAACACATATGCTATGGTGATATTTAACTTTGTGCAAGTCTGAATAAAGTTTTTCCGTTCCGTTATGATTCCACAAGGAGGCTAGATTTTGATGATTGTTACCATTATCACATGTGTATGTATTTTTTAATCTTGGTATAATTCAGTATAAAACGATTATAATTGAACTTATAGGGATCACGTGACCGACTGACACAATATAGCCAAGTGTATCCGGCCACTACTTTATTAGTTCTAAAAATAACGTAAAACCAGGATAAAAGTATGGTATTGATGAAATGATAAAATGATACACACATACATCTATATAACTACATTATACAAATAATTCTGAATAGAGTCGAATCTTTGCTGCTGTAGACTTACAACGGACTTACTTGTTCATATCACGTCATTTATGGCAAACTATTTTTATCTGTATAATTATCTATTTAGCATAATTATAGGACATAGCAAGGTACAAGTATTCCAAATCTATTTAAAACATTTTATTTAAATACATTTGTATATATCATATTAAAATGATAAAATTGACCGAAGCAAGACAAAAATAAACACAAGTACTACATTTTCGTAGGTTCATTCAAAACGCATCAATTTGAAATGTGTGAATCGTACAAATTAGTGCTGTATGTTGACAAATACTCGTCTCTAACGTTTGATAAAAACATCTCATTCTCATTTATAATTAATTAAACTTGTCTACTTAAACTTGATTTTATTGCGCACAAAATTTCCTTTTATGTAATGATTATCAAATGTGATTTTGAATTTTCGTATCGAGAACAGAAAAAATGTCGCAATCAGGAATGAGGATTTCTGGTTCCCATCAACTCCTGAGACAGTGACGGTTTTGTATAATTAATTACAGTATAATTCGGTTATTGTGTCAGCTTACAATGAGATCGCTTTTGATGATAGTATCGACGTTGTCAACCGATATCATCAGTAATTTTTCCCCTGAATATTCGACGTCTTGCCGAATACTTCGGTATGATGTTCACTCATTTTGTGATAATGCTTTGTTGACGGTAAACGAGATGTCCGTTGTCTTCAGAATCCAATTCAGTTAAGAGATAATTCATTTTGTACCCTGGTCATTGTGTTACAGTATCTATTGTACCATATAAATGGAATGCACTCGTTTACGGACGCCACCATGATATTACGTCAGTCGTTTTTCAAATCTGTGACAGAACAGAAAGATGGACCGATAATTGCTTTAATAAGACGTCCAATATGTGCTCATGGTCCTCCCCTTGGAGATTCGTGTTTTGTTAGAATTGTTGGAAAAAATAGAAGAGGCAACCGATATTGGTCATTTCTATCAAACCTTTACAATATAGAATACACACCGTTTATCAAAGTCTTTGCCAGAGTCATGAATATGTGAACTTTGGTGTAGCCCTTTGTATAACAGTGTCACATAGAACGTACATACCATTTTATTCACTGTAGATATCGAAATGGAATGTTAAACGTATCATGTTCATCCCTCTCTTGGATGTCTTGTTTAAATTCTTCCTCTTCTGTGTCGCTTACATCGTATTTCTCGTAGACATTTTATTATGATCTAACTGCGTTCGTATAAAAGTATGTTATATCTATATTGGTTTTTAGTGCGAGGCATATTTCCTTGATTTGTTCGTTTGAGATTTAGGGCCTCTGTTGGTGGGCAGTAACGGTCTGTCTTACCAATAATCAGTAATTGATCGCCTTGGGTTTTCATCCACCAATTGATAAACCTGGAAAAAGTGGCCCAATAATTCTAGCTGTTGGTGGTACGTTATTTTAAACCCCTGTGAACAAATAGGTTAAGATCCTATTAGTCGGAAGCATGTGTACGTGGAATTTCTAATGACTTATGTATTATTGTTATATATATTAGTTTGCCTGATAGAACAATATGTTGATTTGGTGCAAAAATTAATTTACATATTTGTCATTCCTAGTCGTATCTTAGTCTTGTCAGTCTGTGAAAAACCACCAGTACTTTGGTTGTCATTGCTCTAGTAAATTTATTCGTCTCACGAATATACTATATTCTATAATTCTAGATATATCAATGTTGATCATTGGGTATGTCCTATAAATAATACGCATAAGTTGGCAAAAGCCCATACAAAACCCTTTATCAAATGGTGTATGGTAACATTGAACATATATATTTACGGATAGTGATCAGCTAAAGAATACGTATCCTTCAATTCCTGAGTATATTTTCTTTCATTTATTTGGTTATACTGCTGACTCTTTCACTCTTTGTTAGTTCATCATTCAGACCCGAATACGTTGACATCATTTTTGTTCGTTCCGAAACAAATGCAATGACATGTAAACAGATAATTGTTTTCTCTTCGAAATGAGCATTGCTTGTATCACCTTTGTACCGTGAATAGAAAGCTACTCTAACAAACATGCTGAGGTCAACATAGTACCGTAATTGAGAGTTATTATAACAAATGAAATACTCAAATAAAATTAAATGCTAACATCAACTTTGTACCGTAAAGTGTGAGTTACTCTAACAAACTGGGAAGATGCTATTTGATGAACTTCATTTTGTGGTTTCAGTTGAATCAGGGTCACTCAAATAGAATTCATTTGAAAGACCCTGATCGAACAAGTCTAAGACTTCGTACGCTACTTCACCTAAAATAATCATAATACAACGGACTGCATTTGTATCATTTATCTTAATAAACTTCCATTTAAAACACAGAACACTTGGACCGGAAGAAAGATATAGTGAGTAATAGTATTATACACAACTTGATAAATGTTTACAACAAGGGGACCTTTTTGGAAAATTTACTATTCGTCAGTTAATTATTATATTGTATATAGTTTTCATGAGATATAACACGAACTTTGTCGCGTCGCATAAACCATTTCATCACGCAATGGCCGTCAGAATGACAATAAAATAAGTTGGTCCCCAGTTTGCAGACAAACGTCATTAAGTGAAATAAATAATTACCAATGTCGGTAACAGACATTATTATTTTTTGTTATTCCTTTGTACTTTGATGAATATTTGTAGGATTGGGTATTGAAACATCACATTAATTCAACATTTTTCTTATTCAAAACTAAATAATCAAAATTAAAATGTATTTATTTTTCAAACTACGTTTTGTGTGTGATAAACAAAATATACTGAAACTCTACATACTTGATTGAGGATTAGACAAGGTCGGGAAAATATACACCAACAGATAACCAGACGGTAATCAAGCGAGGGTTTTGAGAATAAACGATTGCTCGCGTGACGAGTTGAAACGGTATTTTATGTTGCTATAAAATAATCGTCCATGTCTTCTGATAATGACTAGTAACGACGTAAAACACATTCCATGATCTAGGATAGTGATAAATAGCCGATTAATGCTCGCATAAAATCTAACAATTATTGGGGTCGTGATAAATAAATGAGGCATTCTTAGGTGTACCAGGAATGTAAGGGTAATTATATGTTGTCGTAACTGAGAAATGACTGAACGCAATATTTAAATGTTTAGCTTCAAATCTATGCTCAGTTACAACCCTTCGAAAAAAGTGTCAAATATAAGCCATGGGATTATTCGCTGACAATAAAAGCAGTTAATCCAATGAGTGCTCGTGCATTGTAGCTGCAGTGATAAATAAAAATACATTTTTATCCAACTAGAAATCGAGCGGACATAATTAAGAAATGTTTATACTTGTTTCCATAATTCAAAATGAGATGAGTTTTTTTCAAAATCATTGTCATTTCTTTTATTTGAGTTATTTTCACTTAAAAATTGAATTGAAGTCGATGAGAAAAGCCATTTTTCAAAAATTAAAAAAAGGTCATACATTTCAATGAACATTCACGGTAAAATGATGCAAAATCTAATTTGATAAAGAAAAATATTGGCCACCACGCAATATCTAAAACAATTAGATATGTTTTCAGCATAGACCCAACTCTAAAGTATCTAAAGTAACTATGACCTGTATTGTGAACAGCAATACGATACTCAACAACACTCTCTAAACATGAAACGGACGTTGTCGTATAAATTGTTCCAATGCCCAATAACTGGTAAGGTGGTGTTTCATGATGAACAAACATTGCTCAACACAAACCGTCTAATGGACACATTAACTGCGTCTTTGTTCGAATAATGTCTTTGCTAATCAAACGATTGTATGTTTTATGATCTAATGATTGAAAATGCTCAAAAAGGTCCTGAGTTGGGGGAATACATTAATATCATATGATATATCAGATTTGACCTATCTTCCTGGTTCTGATGAACATTCCCACTTGAATTATGGTCATGTATCGGTGAAAACTGGGCTGTATCCCGCATATCTATAGATACGACACTGTTTTATTTCAGCATGTACTTTGTGTACAAAGGGCTATCAGATTATATATTTGTTACATATGGAGAAAATAATTGTTTTATGCTATGACATATATTTCCCAGGTGATCACCATACCAGACACTGTAGAAATTATTTTCTCAGCCATTGATATAGCGTTTTATGAGCAATCGTAAATATCCCATAGTCATTCACTTACTAGTGAATTATTCGGTAATGGCGGCGAGCTTGAATCTTGTTTTCAGTATAATACTGTATAATTTCATAGTTTTACTCTTTTACAATGTGTTATTTCGGACACTAGCAAATAACTCTAATTTAAATTTACAAACAATATCCGTTAGAATTTAATTTGAAGAAATATTTGTTCTGTTTGTGGAATTCAGCGCCTAGTAACATCGAGTGGTTAAGTTCGCTGACTTCAAATTATGTAACCTCTCACTGATACTTGGTCGTAGGTTCGAACCCAGCTACCGACCATGTCTCTCTATGTAAGAAAGTAGGCAGTTGTTTATAGAGGATGGGGGTTTAGTACTGGTTCTTCCTTGGAACAATGGTTAAACAATGACCCATACTGTTGAAAAGGGGCGTTAACTAAAACAACAACAACAAAAAACAGTAACATCACGTTGGTGATGTTTTTGGTCTACTGGGTGAGACCCTGGCATCTTTATCGTGATGTTGGCATCCTTCTTGTCTGTCAGCGCCTTCATTAAGTGTTTCTTGTTTAAATAAGATGATGTCTACGGTACACTTGACTGAAATGCTCACGTAAATACAGGTCTCATATAAATAATACTGAAAGGGAGACAACTTGGAAATTATAAATCAACGAAATGAAAACTAAAGAGGTTATTTACACGGAATTATTTACCAACGGTTGAGATGAAATTCATATAATTATGTAGCATTCAGCAAACGCTGACTGAATCATTAAGCAGTGTAATAAAATAATAGGGTACACATTATATTGCTAATAATTATATTAACTTTTTATTGAATAAACGAATGAAATTCTTTCGAAAACAAACCAAGGTTATAAAACAATGTGATTTTACATTTACACTTTATTTTTTAAATCTATATAGCTGTATTCACTTTTTTGTTTATGGCACCTTTGTTCTTTTATTAATCAATGCGCAGGTCAACACTAAGAGAACAATATTTGGAACATTCGTTAGAATTACTAGTCACGCTCATGTTGCTACCCACAGCTCGCTTAGGTTACTTCAATTCGACGAGTTTCCTTAACAAAAAGCACTATAACCAGTACGAGGAAATGGATAAAGTCTACATACTACTAAAGTAGCGTCACAGTTTCTTAGTAACTCGTTATATTTCTTAAAAGGTTTTTTATTCTACTCCCAATTCTATCCCCTTTTATGCTACATATCATAGAAAAAATGACCAGAATTGCTAAAGATTGTCGGATACACTTTATTTTTTAATTATTTATTAATCATTCTAAAAGTTCGGACTGAAAACAATAGAATGCTCTAACATAAGCTTGCCAGAAATTTAGAATGTTCTAAAATATGACGGGATACATTTTTAGAACATTCAGAACTTTCAAAGTTTTAGAGCATTCTAAAAATGTTGTTAGAAAGTTTAGAATTTCTAAAATTCATGAAGCGAAGAAGATAGGAAAAATGCTCCAATACATGCTGGCTAAAGATTTAGAACATTTCAAAAATGTTGACAACAAATTTCGAATTGGCAATTATAATAAGATTCTCCTATTAGAACATTTCCGTTTCTTCAATCCGAAACTGTAGGATGTTCTAACATAAGCATATTTTAGAAATGGTCGGAGGTTCAAGCTGTGAACTGTGTAAACTGAAGAGTTTAGTTTCCATCATCAACATTTTAGGTTACAGGGAAAGGTACAAAACAAAATGAGAACAATTTGTTGACAGATGCTAAGTCTATCCATAGAACGTGTTAACGAGTTTGAATAATGCATTACTAGTCAACGTAATGATACAAGTGAATGCCATTTTGAAGCCTATCAGTCAAATTCATGACTGTAAACACAATTCGAATGTTTGCTTGCACCTGTCTACAACTTTGAAATTATTTCGTTGATGCATTACCATGCAAGTTTCTAATAATTCTTTTAAGAATATTGATAGATCTTAATATACTCTTGTTGTCTAGTTGACCTGCACTATGATTAATCATTATCACGTGTCTTAAATCGTCGGCATTCAACTCAATTTGTACGTACATAATGTCTATAATCGACAAATGGACACCATAATTTTCACCCTAGCATTTTTTGAGGAAATTAGTTTGAGACATTAATTTTCTGTTGTCAGATACATGTGTTGCCAATTTTCCTAAACTAAGATTAATTATTTATTTTTGGAAGCTGAACGACAGTTACCATAGCCGTTGATGAGGACCAAAGTACTACACTTTCTTCATCTGTCATACAAGTGGTCAACTGGCAGGCGCGTAGCTGCCTATACGCGAGTACGCGGCTGAATCCACATGATTCTGACCAAAAAAAAAAAAATCAGGAATTTTTAAAAAATCACAAAATCTACTTCATTAATGTATAAACCCTTGACGCCTTAATGTATTCTATTTGTCCATATTCTTTATAGTACCAAAACTGACTTCTTGAGAACTACATTTATTTAATGACCCTGAAATCGCCTAGAATGCACCAGATTACACCATTATTCTCAAAATTTTAAAGGGGGAGCATGCCCCCGGACCCCCCTAGCTTAATCCTGAATCCACATCCATGGAGGGCTAGCTACGCGCCTGACTGGTAATTAAATAATTGCATGGCTTATGTGACTTTAGTCAGAATGCTAAATTGAATGAATGTACTTGACAAACATAATGAACAAAATACGTAAAGCTCAAAAGAATGAAAGTAAATGGATTGATTAATCAAAGTACTTTTAAAAAGTAATCATGGCAACTGAATTTACATAGACATGCACTGCAACATGAAACAGGAAATAGTTTAGCAATAGCAATGCGGATGTAGATAAACGTAGTACTTAGGTGCGCAAAATACCATGCGCACCGAGCGAGTGACGGCTAAGGAAAGCCAATGTGTACACTACGGTAGCGCTATGCACTGACCTGTGTTATTCTGCTCGGGGCATTATGGGTATTTGCAGGAACTACTTACAAAATGGAAATTATAAACAATAACATAGCGTGACGTCACCGTATGGTACCAAGCGTACTTCAACATTGCATTTCGATGAATAATTAGTGTTATTGACGAAAGCACAAGAATAGAAATGGTACAACGTATTCATTTTACATAACTAAACAAATTTTGTTAATAACATACAGCCGATATGGTTGTTTTGACATTTTTAATCCTTCCGCGGAACTATATTTTAGCGTATGTATAACTATCTAAATGTGGATAGTAATCAGTTTTATGCAAACGTAGTGACGTCACGCTAGGTATAGAACGAAGGAAAGCTGAACTATCGTTCAGTTTCCAAAAAGCTATGCATAGAAAAGGTTTAAATCCTAGATATATAGAATAACATTTAACAGAATGATAGTGTGGTATATGAATGGTGTGATTGGCAACATACGTGGTCTAATTCCAGTATGTACGAGTACAGCATGTGTTGGTTTCATTTCTTACATTATACAAATGACAACGGACCACGGTCCAGTGGTAAGTATGTTGGATTTGTAACCCGCCAATCCGGGTGTGATTCCCTTCCATGAAAGTTAGACAAAACAGTCGATTTTCCTCCAGACATTGAGAAGTTCCCTGTACCTTGTGGAAGGGTTAGTTAGTACTGGTTCGAATATCGTCCAGGAAAAAATTGTTCGGCCGACGTATTTAAACGGCGTTAAACCCAAAATGAATGAATAAATAAATGACATATAAAAGAAACGTGCACTTCACGATTAGAAAACACACATTTGTATAGAAGAGGTATACATGGCCTAAACATTAGGATTCTCTGAAGTGTGGTACTCACAGGGTGTAGGTAATACTAAACTATTTTTATTATTGTTAAAACAAAGAGTTAAAGACATTTTTATGCAAGAATGGAATAATCGAGTACAACTATCATCCCGTTCAAGGTTTTTTAGGGTTTTTGCAAATTTTGACTACAGCATGTATCTAGATAATATAAATATAAAAAAATATCTCATATCTATGACAAGATTTAGGCTCTCTTCTCATCGTTTAAGAATTGAAACAGGTCGTTGGAATAACACCCCAAAAAATGAAAGATTATGTCCTTGTTGTCTTAAACTTGAAGATGAAATGCATTTTCTATTTGAATGTAAATTGTATGATTCAATAAGATCTCAATATATTCTATCATATTATAGAATGCATCCAAATATTTTTAAAACAGAACAATTGCTTAATTCAAGTAATACCCTAATAGTGAGAAACCTATCCGTATTTATTTATAAAGCTTTCGAGATAAGGTCGTCATTTAGGAATCAAACTTAACATACGTGTAAACATACTTACATGTCATAACGCTTAATTAACTAAATAATACTCAATTTTATCTTACACTCATATCTGCTATTTACTTTTGATGTGCTCTTGCATGAATTGTTAGGCATCATCTGTTCTGTTGAATAGCTTGATACATATTTCAATGTATCGCTTGTACAATATGTATTATTGTTTTAGTATTATTTGCATCATTTGAAAAAATGTATTACATTTTAAATAATGTTTAAGCATTATTGATATTATTAGACGCATCGTTTAAATTGCCAGGCATTTCTTTCATTTTATTTCTGGTATGTTCTGTTTCTTTTGAAGCAAATGCATGTTTTAACATGATGATGTCTTCGTTTCGCATGTGTAAGCTATACTAGTAATTAATAAAACATATTTGTTTAGCAATAATTTCTGCATACGTCCGGTTAAATCGCTTAAAGTGCCAAGTACTTTTTTTCTGTTGTTTTCTGCATGTATTAACTTATGCATTCTTTTGTATGTATTTCTATAATTATGTTTTGTGTAAATGTATTTGTCCTTTTTTGACTGTCATGGGCTTTTTAGCCTTTATCGGTCTGTTGTAAATATGTATGTGGTATTGTAATAATAAACTAAACTAAAACATACAGATCGTGCTGGTGCATAATATTCAGTTTTTGTCTGTATTAACAATAAATATTTCCTTTTGACAATACGAAATAATGTATATATTATACACCCAACTATATATAATCATCAACTGTCATTGAGCAATTTATTGCTAGGGTTCCAGACACATTATTATATAGTACGTATTTATATAAACATCAAATCTGACACAGCTGATGGTAATTCATTCAAAGAATGTTCATATCATGCAAAACCTTTCACTGTTTGTATTTTCAAAACACATATTTACTCGATAACACAGCAGTAGGCATTAATGTGAGATTCGAAATCATTGTTGATAACTTATAATCTGATGAAAATGGAATATCTATGAAGATGGAAACTAACAATATTTGTCTAGAAATGTTTATTGGCTATATGCCGTTCACAGTGCACTGGAAAGCCACATATTAATTCACGAATCCATTGTCTAGTAGCATGAAAACAAAATGGATGCCCTTTTAAGTGTCCCCACCCAAACTATGGAGCCAAGTGCTGTATTTAGAAATCACAGGAAATCAAGACGAGGCGTATATCAATGCTTTTCAACGGGCACTATAAATAACCAGGACAATCTACTTTTTTAAATAAGAGTAGGGATGTAAATGCCCGGTTCTCTTGAATCTTGTCTTCCCTCTCTGGGGCGGTTCTGAAATGACCATACCTGTCGAATAGATCGTTTAACAACAGATAGACTAACATATCAATTTCTGTCTTTGTGCCGTTTGGTAACTGAACCCTCTTATTCATCACCAATTTAACAGATGTGTACAAGAAGGGTGTATCTCCATTTAGGAAAATGATACGTACCATTTCGTACTCACCCTTCATTTTACTAGTATACTTATATTTGTATATTTGCACGTACAAATATACAAAATATGGATAAAGACTATAGGCTGAAACTCGGTGCAATATCTGCCTAGATTTGTCAATATCAAATAATTACATGTACTATCATTTGACCACTTATACGTTTTAAAGTGCATTCATAAATTGACTATAAAACAATCAATCCATTGTTCGTGAAATCAAACATTTGGTGGAGCGTGAAACCTGAAATAACGAAGGGCACGAGAGGTAACTAACTACATGGAGACGTTTAAGCCGAACGACATATTTCCTGAGACAATTTGGTAAAGTCGAAATGGCTATGGTCGTGGTCGATTGGTAATGATCTCTGATTAGTAATCACTAGCTGGTTATCGCTAAGAGCTCCATTATATTTATCTGTATTGTTTATTATTATTTATGAGGAAGTTCCACAGCTAGCATAGAGTAGATCGGTGGTTCTGCCAAGGTGTACGCCTTGGAACTTCCATGTTCGTTAAACCTGGACAAAGTAGTTCAAAGGCACCGGTTGTTGATATATTGAAAATAAATGTTTATGAGGATTTGATTGCAACCCATACTGTTGTGAGCCAAATTTGATGCTGATATAACATAATATAGACCACGAAACAACAGGAGAAGCGTAGAAAATTATAATTTTCTTGGACAGTTTCTGGGACCTAGAATCAGACATGATTTTATGAAAGGTATTGGTGTATACGAGGCCAGAGAAGGAAAGTATGAAAGACAATAAATCGGTCAATTATTTCAGATCGGGTGATAATTACTCCATTAATATAAAGTCACATTCATATAATATTGTATGCTTTACAACTAAGATATGTTATACATTATAAAGACATATATTGTAAGCACTTTTCTCACATTGACCGTTTATGATCGTCTGTTGACACCGGATCTACTTCAGTAAATTTACACGCCGCGATAGCGCTATACCAATAAATAACACAGGTCAGAGGGAGCAAAAAACTACTTTCAGATATAAAACTAGCTTCTGAAGGTCCGAGTCGGTGCCTTTTTCAAGTTTGCGTCCAATTTCTATGTCTGATATCAAATTTCGTATTGTCCCTCCTTCTCAGCAAATCAAAATGCTCAAATCTTGTATTGGTTCAGTTTTCTCGTATTGGCCCTGGTTTTCTCATATTGGCCCAGTTAACCTATATATTGACCTAGTCTCTCATATATAACAAATTGTTCTTGTAATTTGTATTTTACTCGTAATGCTGCTCGTGATTTTTTAACGTTACCCAACCCTAGGCTTAACCAAAAATTAATCTTCAAAGATGATCTATAGAAGTAGAATTAAAACATTCGACTGTTGTCATACATAAAAACAAGTATATATGTTAGCACATTTAATACGTCAGAAACAAATATAAATTCAAAATTACTTCGATTCATATCCCAATGACTAGTCTCCATTGTTTTTAAGTAGATTAAAACCGACATGTAAAGTCTATACCACATTTTGGAGTGACATATATGTCAGGTGACATGTTAATTTATACGCGGTAAGCCTACGTCATTTATGACGTAACATCCGTTTTATTCTTGCTCATATTTCATCTCGGATTGAATCATTAAACATAGGTAAACAATTCAAGATTTGTTCTTTCACAATAAATTTATATCTTATATACCTACCACTGTCAGTAACACGGGAAGTAAATTGTACTGAACTCTAAAGTTAATGACTTTTCATGGAAAGTAACTCTTGTTTACAGAAGTGTGCTTTAGTCTGATGATGTGATATTAATGATGAGCAATGAAACTGAAAATAGAACTGCTGCACAAAAAAGAATTCTCTGAGTAATTGTCTATATTTTTAAGTGCAATGTCTTTAACCGAATCAAAAATGGTCTCCACTTTGTTTACCTTTTATAACAATTTACTTCAGTACCGTTGAAGATTGTGATGTGTGAATTATTTATTTCCTTCCAACCTGCAACTTTAACTCAAGGACTTTTACGAAGATGTTTGTCACCAACCAATGTCAATGATTACAAAAACAATACAATCATAAGTTATGTAGTAAAATCATATAGTTTCTGTACTCAACGTCATAATTTTAGTTCTATCAATTGACGAACATGACGTCATGCACTAGGTCAAGCAGACGCTTGCTACTTAGATACTCCTGAAATATATCTCGACAGAATTGTCACTTAGTTTGTTTTCGACCGCGCAGTCTATAATCAGCTTTAATACGTTTTTGAAGAATGTGTTGAGACCTAAATATTTTGTTGTCAAATGTGTTTTTCATTGATTTTTAGACGAGGCTAAGTTAAGTAATGAAAGAAGTAATATTTTATGGAGTCGTACAATTAATATTGTACTATTTTTATCAGACCGTCTGACAAATAATTGAATTATAATTGGAGACAATTATTTGCGCAGTTTATAGAAGACAAACTTTGTTTATAAATACGAATCTATTCAGACAATTATGAAAACACACATAACTCACTGCCATTTTATACGTAAGACAATCGAAACACTGAGAGTACTGTCAGAAGCAAAAGTTAAAATGTAATTCATAATATCTGGTAGATGTGCATTAGATAATACCAAAAAGCTCAACCAACTCTAGGCACCATTTTTCAAACTCAAATGTATATATTGTTTGGATTAATAATTTCCTCAAAATAGTCGGTTTTGGCTCAGTGAAATGAAGACGTTTTGGTAGCGGTTCACTTGTCATGTTCCCAATTCTGTTAAAGTTGATAGTAAACTCATACCTTCACTTCCTGTTCACTGTAAAACACGCCTGACTCTTAAAATTTCGTAATTGTATGTAATAATAGAGTTAATTTTTCTTTCATTAGGGTTAACTCTTAAGCGATGTGGTTGAGTGTTAATTTATTAAGTTTTATGTTGAAGATGTTTTTATTAAAGATGTATTATACAAACCTATCTCGCAAATAAGAAATTCATTCCGCAAGATCGAGTGCATTCCGTACTTTATATTTATCCGGTAGGCGGAGTTACGGTTAACTGGTGTCATCGCCCTGCTAGTCTCTTTTTACGATTCCCATGTGTATAGTAGCGAAGCGGACTATGAATGAAACGTTTGTGCGGATGAATACTGAATTATTAAACTCAATAGTTTTACAATTGGAAATGCCATTACAATGTAATTATTCAAAATGAACATAATCCTGCAATATATCCAACTTATGGCGTCACGTTTTTGTCAAAACAGAACTGGGTGTATAACTATAGAAGCACTCGCTTCGCTTTTGCTTCTAAAAATGAGTTAAAAGTATTCTCGCTGTCCTTGATTGAAGATGATCTATACACATGATGTAATTATTCATAGGCAACTTCCCAGTAAAATGGTTATTCATACAGCATGAATTATTCACGAAATACACAATAAAAGTTCAAGAAACAACAGTTCATGAATTTCTTTCGATTGGTTGTGAATGACTCAAAGCCGGCATTTTATAGCCCAAAATGTGTATGGTAAACGATAAATTACACATAACACATTTGTTTACAACCAAACTTTGCTTTTTCGGAGTAATTCTGATTAATTTGGCCATTGTAGAATTGGAAATGTAATAAACACACACTATGGTTTTCAATCACATGGGAACTGACATTACATTTGGTCGCGTAAGAATACGTGTTCTTGATAACTACCAGTCAAATAATATATTTTTACCACGGTTAAAATAGAAAAAGATCGTTTCAAGAATTATGAAATCAAGGCGCTGATTAGCTAGTGGAAAAGGTCGCCTGTGGTAACCTTCTATCATCTATAGGTTGTCTTCGGATCCTCATAGCGTTGCGAGTTTGAGAACATGATTTTATTCAGATTGCTGTAAATAGTCAATTGCATGTGATTAAAACACAACTGTCATAATTACTATATATTGTTAGTCTTCTGTCAATATATATCGCACGTTATTTACAACTTTTAAGAGCGATAACTATTCTGTATATTGGAATATATTACAACCATCAGTCTTAGGATCACTATAAAGGCATGAAGTAGGCAAACGTGCCTCAGATTCAGATGCTTCAGTCCTTCGTTCATTAGATAATTGACTTTTAAATGAACGAAGTTCCACGGTCTGAATCCAACTACCAATTGCTTAATACGTCATACTATTAGATAAATAAATCACATTTCTAAGGCACGGTTCCCTAAATAAACATGTCCACAACAAAACATTGAAAACCGCTCTGAAATCCATCTTCAAATAAAGCGACAATCTTTATTCAAGGATGACACCCGTTGTGTCAAACTGTGGCAAATGGGCATCAAACGTTTGAATTCCCTAATCAGCAAAGTTGCGTTTTTATGACATTGAACCAGAAATGCGAGGCTTATGAAACAGCAAGTCCTCTGATTCAATAGTAGTGGGTTATAAAATTGTAAGACTTGGTGTCAATACACTAAACTGACCGTGACCAGACAGGATTAGTCTGATATGGGACAATAAAACAAGAGATTAGACTTCATGTGGCTTTTTACTTGTGTGTGTGTGGGGGGGGGGGGGGGTCACTTATATATGAGCTGTTCAATGTTTTGAATGAAACACAATGAAAAAAATACAACAAAACGCATTGAATAGATACTATATTGTATGATATCAATACATCCTTTACATTCATACAGTCAATACAAGTGAGTACACTATAGTTAATTGATTAATCTGATTCAAGCACAAAATAGCTTAATTGCAAAATGGACGGACCATTCATGTTTGATAAATATATATAATATTTGTTGGAATACAAGAATAGTACGCTTATTTCTATAGTGTTGCTTAAATATTTCTTGTTACTGGAATTCATTATTCTATCAGTAACTTTCAAATAAAATAAGTTTTCCTGCTTCTTAGACAAAGTATCATATCTGATGTGGTCCTTTAAATATTGTCAAATTATACTGAATAATAACAGTTGATGATGTCAAAATTTAAATTCTAAATAACCTAATATTATTCAACTGGCCGTTTCAATAGTTTACTAAAAAACCTTAGTGCAAAGGGAAGGTAATGTTGTTAACAATCGTATCAAACGTTATGTGCGGATTAGTTTCCCGTAGAAAACAAATCGAAGTGTTTGGGAAGTTTATTATATCCAAGAACAACTAGACAAGTGGATATATCATTATAAAGCGTTATAATAAACTGTTATATATTTGTTAATAAAATTCAAATAATTTGTTTAAGAAAGTCACCATTTATACAGGATCTAACCACACAAAAGCCGAACACATTCGTTACAAACCTATGGATAAAATACAAAAAGGTTTTGGTCATGTAACGTCATTAAATTGCAAAGAGAAAAAAAGACAGACAAATGATGAAAATTAATGGTGCATAAAAGTCGTGGAGCGATGATTAAGATAACAAAAATGAAGAAGCATGACATTTATGCATACATATATATATAATACAAAATATATATTAAAATGAAAACAATCATATAAATTGAATCGAAATCTGAATGCAACAGCATCAACCAAATAATGTTAATATTATCATTTAAGAACTTAAAGGCGTTTGCTACAGTTTCTACGTTTGTTCACATAGACATTTAGGGAGAATGGATACTCTTTTATCATAAATGTAGAACTGCTTAGAAAATTAGTTGCCGTTTCCCGTTTTGTCAGATTGGTATCTACACTCAACGAAACTTTTAAGTATGATTTCAACCAAGTGTCTTCACAACACTTAAAAAAATATGAAATATACACCATGCTTTAGTCTGAGTTTTAAGAAGTTATGTAAAGTGTATTACATCTAGTTTCACATTCGGAAACCATTCTCAGACTAATTTCCGTACTGGCAGATATGTATATATTATGTTATTTTCAAATGAACAAACAACGAAAATTTAAGTTCAGAAGGTTTTGAAGATTGACTACGTATTACTTAATTTATACTTAGTAAAATGCCCGTCCGGTTAACTCAGTGGTAAGAGCCTTGGTCTACTGATCAAGATGTTGTTAGTTAAAACCCCGGGCGAAGTACACACTGTCCGTGACAAATTTGACTGAAGATATTACGCCCTATGTTAAAATGTCCTCCACCTCTGAATTATTTGGGACAGCTTGGCAAAAGCTTGTTGATAGAATGTGGTTTGTACTGGTTAAGACCTAAATAAACTCACAGGGAGCTGGTTAAGATAACGGCTCACCACGATATGACTGTAATAATGTTGAAAGCGACAATAAATCCGATGAAATAAATAAATGTATGAATTGTTCCAAACACAAAATAAACTAACAAACTTGATTAAAGGAACACATACTTCTTTTCATACTGCAGTGGCCTGTTTCAACAGATTTGAAGTTAAAGTATATTTGCATCCAGAAAAGCTGTGCAACATTAATATGGCTGCCATCAGCCAATGGCAAGTACAATACATGCATAGCAATTCAATCAGTTTTCTAGTCGATTGCGGTTAGTTAAGCCCGCGTATAACATGTAGAAGTGATTCTTCCATCATATGACCTTGATTCTAATCATAGATAATAAGTTGCTAGTTAAGGCAAATTTTCAACACTACTACATTCGATCTTTAACCAGAGTATCACATCAGTTCAGCTAAATTGTAATGAAATAATTTCCGCAATTATAGCAACATTTAACTTCATCAAAGTTTCATGTAGGCTGCTCGTTTCCTGGTTGATGATAATAAGTGTGTGTCTTTGTTTAGATAACTTAAATACATATTTACATGTTTCAAATAAATATCGTACATCAAAATTTTAATGTCAATGATTTCTTTGAAAAAATAAGCAATAGTACGTAAAAAATGGCGGGAAATCTTTCAACATTGTGCGTAGTAGTTATGACTTAAAGCAATATAAAACATACACATTTAGTTTCAAGACGCGAGATATTGTGCCACATTTTTATGTAAAGTGTATACTCAGTCTTAATGTATACAAAAGTATAATAGTTAGCAACTCAATATAAGACAAAGAGAGCAAAAATATACACGACAGCACATGATAAACAAAAGGAAATACAAGCTTTAACAAAATTAATTAAATCAAGTATCATGTCAGTATTTAGAGTATTTGTTACATTTAATCTACATTGTATTTTCTTAATTCAAACATTTAAAAAATTAACATGGATCACTTTCTAATAATACTTTCATTTTTGGGTAATAAATAATTCAATACATTTTGGCATATTAATTATTTTCTTCAAAAAAAAAATGTATGTACGATTTTTCTCGCCACAGTGATACAGGGACGCTCTAATAATACTAGTACATGAAATTCATCAACTAATTTAGAACTATAGTATTACATTTTTACATACAAATGCATCATCAAAGGAATTGCCACTGTTTTATGCCTTCTACCAGGTTCTGTCTTTAGTCTTAATATATATAATATGTATAATCAAGTGTAAAGGGTTATGTGTGAGTTGCAGAATCATTGGTAAGTACAAAGGTCATGTTCAGAACAAATATCGAATATAAAATATATTCTATGTTAATCCCAGCGGTAGACTGTTTGACATAAGTAAGTAATTGTATCCTTACGTGACTAAGGTATTTCGCATATTTAAATTAATATGGAAAACTAACTTGCGAGGTCAATAGTTAAGGCAAATTTCATCTCAAATACAAATAATATATATTAATCAGATGATGATATAAGTCCAGCTACATTCTCTGTAACCAAATAATTTCCGTGATCACAACCAAAGGGGTTTGTCACGAAATAAAATCAAAATTTTTTTTCCATGTAACCCATATATAAATAGAAGGGAAACAACTTCGACAATTCAAATCGTCCAACGCGTGTTATAAACCTCCATGTTATTGCAATGCAGTACAAAATATTTAACTCATATATAGTGCAACGTATGGGCAACTCAACACGCTAACAGAAAATGTATACTTTTACTACCTTTAAAGATATTCTCAACTCGCTATTGAAGATTTTTCACTCGAAAAAAGGTCAAATTTTACAAAACGACACACTGTCGTAAAATCGCTTTTCGATTTTTTTCGTGACAAACCCCTTTGATCACAACAATAAGCTTTATCATAGTTTCATGTTGACTGTTTGTTTCCGTTTAGAAGACAATATAAGTGTTGCATCTTCCCAATACATTATTTAAGTAAAATAAATATACATATCTACATGATTACAATAAAATATCCTATCAATATATGGAAGTTTATACGTTGATGTAGACAATAGAATAAATACAATAAAAATAAAAGCAATCCCGATTGACCTTGACATAGTCAACTTATTGTGCACACAATGAGCTCGGTTAGTTACAGAGTTCGTTAGATCAGATATGTCATTCAATGTTTTACCTCGACGTAATTCATAACACTATAATATTGAATGACCAATCGGATCAAACGAACTCGGTAACCGAGCGCCAATGATAGTATACACGGCTAAAAGAAATATAAAATGTGAATTAATTTACGTTCTAGAGAGAAGATATAGTAGCTTATGTACATCTAGGGGTATATAAGTTAGATTGTATTTAATAAATATATACAATTAAAGCAGAGATACATGTGAAATGTTGCCTCCTGCCTTTCACGAACGTGCCATCATTACCTTCTTGACAGTTTTCTTAGCTTAAGCTATGAACAACGCGTGAAATGAAATATCATTATTTAACTTTTAACGTATTTATGTATCAAGCGAAGTACAAACTGGAGAGCAGTTGGTTTCTACACAAGTTCAAATAGTCAGTGATCTGTCCAGCCACACTCTCTGTAATACAATGAATGTGATCATTTCAGTATTAACTTGATCTTAATATCTTTATGTCTGTTTTTTTCGGCTTGAATGTGATAATTTGTTTTTATTGTTTCAAGACATTGTTTCTATCAGATTTGAAGACTGACCACTTGTAAATATGTTTATAGTAAATACATTTTAATGTACAAATTTTACTATGATCTTAAGTCACGTCTTTCAGTAAAGGATTCTTGGAACTTATGTGATATATAGCAAATATTAAAAACATTTGTGCTACATACCTTATTCAAGGCTTTCGTATGTTTGTTGCACACCAGTATTTCTCGAACGGTCTAGACCTTCATAATGTTCCATTTCTATAGCAGAGCTGTAAAGAAAAGACGAACACACAAGTATAGAAGTTTTAAAAATAAACACAGGATACTAGGTGAAGCTCTGAATAAATAGTGAATGTATGGAAACATCAGTGCTGCAAAACTAAATTAAGGTCACACCCGATCCTTTACTACTTACATTCAATATAATAATTATTGCATTGATTGTCAAAAATCACTTGATGGAAGTTGTAATACTCTAAAGTATGGTATGTGTACCAATGCCCCCAATATCAGGGACCAAAATGGAAAGAAGAAAAACATATACTTTCTCTTGTATGTGTTATCCCTAGAATTGGTGTGTATTATATGATTTTTGCAAAATATGTGTTTAATTCTTTTAACATGCATCATTGCTGTTTATTGTTATGTAACGTAAACTAAACTAAATCTAAATCTAATCTACTGCGTCATATAAATGTTAAAACGATTAAGGTTCAAATGTACAGACATAAGCGTATAAGCCATTGAAATTAAAACTTCGTTTGTTTTCACTCACATGTTTGCTTCCTGAACTTGTTCAGTTGTGGTTCTGTTTTGCATCCTTTCAGTCGTTGTTTCTATAGCACCTACAATATTTTTCAGGTATATACTATGACAAAATGATAACCACAATTGAAATGTTACAATACTCAGTTACTGATATCTAATTACACATCTGTACAAGCAATGCAAATTTCATAGGATAATGAAGGATAATGCTTGATTGACTATGTAAATAATATCTAGTACATGTATATAGAAAGTAAGTATTCATAAAGCGACATTCGATTCTTTATCGGTTACATTTAATGTGGATGTATACGCGAAGAATGTTGTCTTTATTCGCGAATGTGTCTGGGCTCATGTTTGACCTATATTTCTTGACATGACGAATTTATCATTCAGATGAAATCCCTCATTCTATTGTATGATCCTTCCATCCATTGGGTGAAATCTGCAAGCGTATAGAAATTAAAGCCACACCAACTTATAGGGAGTCTGCATCTGTTTAATAAGTACTTCTTGGGTTTGTAAAATTTGAAACGTAAATAGTAATTATGTACGAAAACGTACCCTTGTGCGATCTAAATAGACTTATTTACCGTTCTAGACAAACATTATCATTGGTTGAATTAAAATACAGTAAATACGACCAAATTCATAATTGATTTTACTGACCTAACATTAACATTTTAATGCGTGACTTAATTGAACTGCAAGCGCTAATAACAACGATCAGATGGGTTCGTAGCAGATCGCACGCCAGTGGGAACCTAGCATGAACAAGTAATTGATCAACTTTCTTTTCGACTGTCTTTGGTCAAACACTACTCTATCTATACTGTGCAACAAACAATATGTGTGCCTTCACTTCAATGTGTATGTGTGTGACTCGTAAAGACATATACTTTTATATACACAAAGACATAACGTACCTTTTGAACAAGTCGTTCTGTACCAACATAAAGTACATACAGAAAGGAGTACCAATGTAATACCATGCATCGTCCCTAATACGGTTACTGCTATGATAAATGAGGTTTCATCTGAAGAAAGAAATACGTATTACACATACAGAAGAAGGCTAGCTGCTTCAGCACATGTATCATATCGTAACTAGACAACGAAACAAGGTCTCAGTTTGTAACTTACGATGCAAGGAAGGAATTATGAAATAATTAATTCAAGTGTTGAAATTATAGCTACTTAATAGGGCACATGTCATTATTTTCAACGTGTTAGATCACAACTTTATTTGCGTTCCTGACTAAAAAGTTCTTTTGTACAAGCAGTGATCAGAATCAGTTTGAAAATCTGGAATTTTTATCTTTTGTTTGAAGGGGAAATCAAAAACAAGTTTGCGGATTCTTCATGCATACACTCTGGCCATGTTATAATGCTATTAAACTTAATCGTTAAACAATAATTTGCGACATTGATTATAAGACAGAATTTCTTTGTAAAAATTCAGAATAATTTAATTACATAGCAATTTTTGGATGTGATGTTCGCTACATTATCTTAAAAGCATATTAGTGCCATACAGTATCTTTGTTGACAGGTTTTGTAGTAATGTAAGAGTTATAGATTTGAAATACAGTAAACACTTGTTGTTATTATCACTTGATAATACAACAGTATATGCATGCATATCAGTATATAAATATAGTGCTGTATGTACGAACAACAAGAAATAAACCAACATACATACCATTTACTTCAACGTAAAGACTTCTCTCAACCACACGATCAGTACCATTTCTTGTTGCCCGACACGTATACATTCCTTTTGACAATTTATCAACTTTTCCTAGGCTTAGAACATTCCTTATACCAGATCTGTCCCAGGTTATCTCACATGGTGGGTTACAATCCGTGGAACATGTAATATCAGGTAAAACATCTCCACTTGTGACAATATAACTTGTTCTAGATGGACTGAATTGTAGGGGTGAGTATGGCCCATCTAAATATTAAATTATAATGTATTAAAACAAATATATTATGCCAGTCGTGTGGTAATGCCTCAATGGGTTCAACTGGAAGAGAAAAATACCAACACAAGTTTATATGTGTCCAAGGCAGAAACACACACTGAATGTACCCATCAGTTATAACAAACTCAAACGACCTTATTTTATTTAGTACAATATTTATTTTCAGCCGGTGCTTCAAATATCAGGTTTCCGTTAATGTTTCCATTCTTTAGTACTCGCTTGCAATTTATAGGTCTTTGTAAAGTTAGTGCATAAACCTGTCACATTTAAAGAAGTATACATTTGAATAAAAATAAACACGTAATAATATGGAGAATGTAATAGTCATACATAACTTCTTATCCTATATATAAAGCAATACAAAGACTCACACAATACCCACAGTGTCAGGTTTAAATCATGAACATCACCATTGTCTTCTGTAATACGATATGTTACATTCTTTGCATTAAGATGTCTCGGCATTCTCATAATTATCATTCGTCCATCTTGTTCTATAAAGTCTGCTCTCTGTGACACAATCAGGCCATCTAACAACCATGTCGCTGTAGCATTTACACGAGGTCTTATCATACTTGAAGCACGTGGTGTTGCTTCAATATAAGCCGGTAAATTCTCCTCAAATGTTGTAATGTTTTGTGGGTTCCAAACATCTAAAAATGTATACCATTATGAAGGTATTGGTTTAATATTTATTAACTTACTTTTATACCCATTACAGACACAGACTTGAATCTTATATATATTTATATACATATACACATATGTATACAGGCATTCTAAAACAGAACATTTAAAGACATCGAATCAGCAATGTGAGGCATGTAACTAAGACCCAGCAGTCCTGTATATTCCAGGGTAGGGGCCAATAAAACAGACAGGGTCATTTAGCTTCGAACTACATAATCAGTCACTATATGGCTAACATATAGCTACATACTGTATGGATACTTAAAATGATCCAATGTTTAATTAATAACATAGATTATATACATATAATTTTAAAGTATGTTTCTATTAAATGCAAAATATTAAGAATAAAACAGTTCATTGAATATGATTAAAGAAATTAATTACTCAAATAAATGCTCTTTGCTGCAAACACATTTGCAATTTTTTTGTCTTACACCAATAAGTTTGGTCTGTATGATTTTGATAAATAAATTAAACGGTCCATTTTCTGAAATTAATACAACCGTATCCTAACTCCTTCATCTGTTAACTAAAATTTAAAACATTTCTAACCAATATATTTTTCTGAAGCAGTACTGATATAAACATAATTTCTTTGCAAGTCATTTTACAGATTATAATACATTTATAGTTATGTTGTAAATAATAATGTATATAAGGAATGATTTGATTTAGAAATAGAAGAAGCGTTCAGTTGCATTTTTAATGACTTTGTATAAGGAAGAAAATTGGTAGGAATAATAATATATTCTAGTCTAACTGTTCTTACATAATCTGGTTGTTATTTGCTTTCATTGCAGTTTCTGCCAGTAGTATTTTGTATCTTAATGATCCTGATTTTGTATTGTGTGATTGCTTTTGGCGCACTATTTAATATTTTATAATACTTCACTATAATATAATTTTGTCAGTTTATAGTTAACTTTATAAACTTTTACTATTTATTTATTTAATTTTAGAATCTTTTATAATTTCGAATAATTATTTTTCAATTATTTTTACTATCTAATCATTTTATTTTAATTGAAAAAAAAACTATCTTATCTCTTTTTTTTATTATTATCTTCAATTTAATTATTATAAATATAAAAGTGCGCCAAACGTAACGTCACTTTTTGACGTTGTGATGTCATATGTTATGACGTCATGACGTCACACATATGTTTACCATCATTCCAATCATTATACTAGTTGCCTGAAGAAGTAAATTACGAAACGCGTAGCAACTTTGTTTGAGTTATGTTTTCTTTTTTACCATAATAATCTGGTAATAACATACATTAATTACATGAAATGCTTATAAAAACAACAGAAAGTAATCCATAAACTAATTATCTCTAAATATCAATAAAAATGTATGACCTTTTTTATATGACTAGGTGTCTACAGACCGTGAAATGACTGGATTAATCTTTGTTTTCTGGGGGGGGGGGTCACTTCACTTGTATAGTAGCTGTTCAATGTCTTTAAGACGAACATCCAGTCCGTTATAATTAAAATTTGCGTATCATGAAGGATAGTTTTCTTCTCATACAAATGACCATACCTTTCGGAATACCCTTCGGAGTACATACAGAAGTCCAAGCCAAATTCATGTCAAATATATTATTTGTACAAGTACTCTGCTTGTATTTGAAACTTCATACAATTAGTTCAATTTGCATACATACTGTGAATGATATACGAGCTCGTATAATTGATATGTTATTATCATGTTTACAAATATCATACACACGTCATTTTCAATTATAATGTATTAAATTGTTATATAATTATAAGAAAGGTATAAGTACCCAAGACAAGCAATTCCCAACAACTTCTTAGTGTATCTTGATACTCATAAATACCACAATCGTCCATTGTGACATTATATAATGTTATAATTACATCACTTTCAGTGATTGTAAAGTCTACTCTGCAATCTCTGTCTAAGACAATTGGTGTATCTGGAGGATACATGAATGCATACAACAACACGCATTGTGAAGGCGTGTTCCTGAACAATATCATGTCATCGTGGTGTGCAATAAACGTCGCGTGCCTTCCTTTCTGTACAAACAATGTGTTGTTGACATCACATCCTGAAACAAAACTCATGTACAGAGTACTAAGATTTATATTGATAGTAGAACTGGATGACACGAATCTTTACATAGGAAAACACAATGATAAAGCTAGACTTTATTCATAGTTCCACTTATTTCTATTGTAGACCTTAAATTACTGAAGCAAACAAATATACACTACGTTTATGCTGTTGATTTTACAACAACATTATTAATTTGATATTTGATGATATTTGATACTTTATCGATTTGTATATGCTACTTAGTAAAGCACCACATTTTTGGCATAGTATGTAAAATGCAAAATACTCAATTTATTTGAAACTTGTGAAAATATTATTTGCGCACAATATGCCGGTTCTTTGTTAAGTATTCTAACTTGTACTCTTGAGCTGGCTGATGCATCATTTGAAGTAATTAGTGTCGAAGTTGTTTGTATGTTTGAAGGTTTAAAAGTAATACGACAGTTGATTAATTAATTATTTTTGTTTGGTCGCTTCTTAATTAAAGCCACACTAAGCTTCGGGATCGGTGTATCCTTTGAGATTTGCAACTCTCGGGTATAGAATTGTATAATAGGCCATATAAAATAGAATGACATACTAAATGTATGGAGGTTTGTTTTCGATTCATGTGCCGCAACTGATATGTGCGCAATTCCGATCATTTACGAACGGTTTACGAAGCTTTCGGAAAATGCCCGGCACTTGTTAAACATAAACAATAGATCGTATTTTGAACCGTAAACATTCGCGATTTTGATTGGCTATCAAAATTGTATGGGATACATCGATCAATCGAAATTCCTTGATTTCACGAGATGATAATGATCTGACACTTCAATTGTTAATTACTCGCTTACATAAAAACCACAGCAGGTGCCTTTTTCGAATTAAGGTTGCCGCTTTATTTGACAACGGATTTCAAAGCAGTTTTCGGTATTTTGTAGCGGAGATGTTAATCTATGTCTTTAATTTCAAGTGTCTAACGAACAGAGGACGTTATCAAAAAATCTAAGGCATGGTACATTATACATTTATGGTCATTTTAAGGCTATTTGTTGTAATATATTCCAATATACAGAATAGTTATCGTTGTTCAAACATTTGTAAATTACGTGCGATATTGGTTTATAGAAGACCAACCAAATGTAATATTTGTTCTAAAACAATTGCTATAGACTTTATACAGTGGGTTTATTTCAGTATGTAATAATATTTTTTTTATGTTTTAGCTTTTATACGCCCGTCAAAGACGGGATGTATTATGTGAAACCCCATGGCGGCGGGCGGGCGGGCGGTGGCGGCGTCAAGCACATTGTCCGGACTCTAATTCAAATAGTTTACATCAGATCTTCACCAAACTTGTTAACAGTTTGAACTAATTCAAACAGATTTATTCGGAACCTCACCAAACTTGTTTGAAATGTTTATTGGCACTAAATCTCATTCAAAGTTGATAACCAGCCCGATCATCCCTGACTTTTCTGAGTTATGCCCTTTGATACATTGAAAATTTACCAAAAATGAAGTTTCCACCCTCTAAGTCAACCAATTATCATTCAATATTCATCCAACTTATTGAAAATGTTAATGGGCATAAGATCTTGGTCAAGATCGATAGCCAACCCTATCACCCGAGGCACTTTTGAGTTGTGCGCCTTGATAACAGTGTCTGCTCTCTAAGTACGATTACCAATCGATCTTCGCACAAGATATTGGTCAAGTTCGATAACCAGCATAATTGCCCCAGGCACATGTCAGTTATGTCCCTTGATACATTGAACATTAACTAAAAATTAAGTGTGCTGGAAGTGTTTATATTTCTCAAATCACGAGGCTGTCTGGATTTCGATGAAAAATGTGAATGGTGCTACATGTCATATTTATAAAATGTTGCTTATTTTAAAAAATTAATTTGCTTCTCATGGTATCCCAAACCTATATGCGTATTTTGTGAAATTTTGCACTCTTGTTAAATCAATAAGTTGGTGAAACTTGATATGACCAGACATCCACCCCCCGATACCTTAAAAGATATCATCTTTAAAAATGATTGTGGCTGCGTAATGTATACAACTTTTAGATGAAGTACTTTGAGTCTAACTTACACATGATTGTTTTCTTGACAAAATAGAACGAACGCATCCTAGTATAACAATTTCGTTTGTTGTGAACATAATTCAGTATTGTCAAAAAATGTGAAAATCTCGTCACTCACTAGAAAAGCTGATTTTCATTATTATTTTAACACAAATGTATGAGAACATTATCATAGACTAATACAATAAGCAAATAACCAACTGAATGGAATATTATTTCAAATAATATTCAGGAATGAATGAATATTTGTAGTTTGTGTACCACCCAATGTACAACGTTTTATCGATGTCCGATTATTTTCAAGCGTCATAATTGTCCAGTAATAGGATGCATATTCTTTTAATTGAGTGTTCATTTTTTATCATACCGTTTTCTTCAGACATATTGTTGTTTATTGCCAGTAAACATTAAAATCTCCACATTACATGTTTTCCTCTTCGAAATAGCACACAAATTGTAGAAGTAATGAGAAATTCTACTGATATCAGAAATAATTAATCTTCCTGTATTTTTTAAGAAAATAACTTACAGTGAGGTGGTTTCTTGACAATAATCTATTCATGATGCGGAATTTTTATATAAATTACGCAAGTTACTATCAAACAATTGAACAAATGATTGTAAAATATCAAACAATAAAACAAAGTGTATTGTTCATCATGATGATGTTTTCTAAAGTTATTTATGAGCGTTCATCGTACAAATGCTTTATGAATTTATACTACATGAATCTTAGCAAAATCAATGAAATATCAGTAAAATGTTAGATAATTGTGTAAGGATACAACCCCGTAATAATGACCATGTACACGCAAAATATTGAACAACAAAACGACAATATTAAACCGTAAATCAAGTGTACGGGCTAAGACTATTCGCGTTTCATTTTGCCAAATTTTCATTAAAAACGTGTCATATAACAGAATGATGTTATATTCCTGACAACCATTTGTGCCAAGTTCCAATGTAACAAATCGCAAGCAATAAATGCTTGTTACGGCACAACATAATTATGCAGTGTATAAAATTCAGAAGATTTCCACCAACATCCGCCAAGTTAAATTTTGTTTGGTTTAATTTACAGCCAATACAGTCTTATGGGACAATCTTCATCGAGGAAGTCATTATCTACAAGCAATAACATAAACTTACGCGAATCGAAGACATCCTCTTCTTTTCCATTCACAACTAGAAGCATCGACACAAAATATATCAACTTCATATAAGTCATTATTTTGACGCTGAGCTTAACACATCATTATAAAATCCAGGAAGTTTAAGATCCTACCGGAAATGACGCAAAATGTAAACAGCGCGAGTATATTTCTACATCGTCATTTGCTTGTGTTTTTTTTTGGACAGAATTTTAGTTTTATATATGCTGTTGTTCGATTGAATGTAAGTTATACTGACATGAAATACATACTTACTAATCTTTATTATTAAGCAATATTTCACAAAGTGAAACCCGGCTATTAGAATGCCGATAATGGCGGGCGGGCGTCAAACAGGCGGTGTCGGTCAATAACTTAAGTTCGGATTGACCAGTCTTGACTAAACTTGGTATGTAGGATCATTGAATTAAATTTAGCCTGTGATTGTATTTTTGGGTCTGTGGGGTCAAGGTCACTGTTACTAAAAATAGAAAATCAGTGTCCGGTCAATAACTTAAGTTTTGAATGACCAATGCTTACTAATATTGGTATTTAGCATTGCTAAATCGAAGCCTAGCTTGGGATTGTATTTGGTGTCTGTGGGATCAAGGTCAAGGTCACTGTTACTAAAAATAGAAAGTCAGTGTCCGGTCAATAACTTATGTTTGGAATGACCAATGCTGACTAATATTGGCATTAAGCATCTCTGAAGTAAAGCCTAACTTGGGGTTGTATTTTGGGTCTGTGGGGTCAAGGTCACTGTTACTAAAAATAGAAAGTCAGTGTCCGGTCAATAACCTAGTTTGGAATGACCAATATTGACTAAACTTAGTATTTAGCATCCTTGAATCAAAACCTAGCTTGGGATTGCATTTGGGATCTGTTGGGTCAAGGTTACTGCTACTTAAAAGAATCAGTGTCCGGTCAATAACTTAAGTCGGGAATGACCAATGTTGACCATAACTGGGTATAAAAAATCCTTGCATGAAAACTTTGCTAGGGATTGTATTTGGGGGTCAGTTTGCTTAAAATTACTATATTAAAATAGAAAATCAGTTTTCAGTGAATAACTTAATCAAAGATTAAGATATTGCGACGGAATTTTGTGTGTAGGCAGCTTACATATAGTCTATACTTTTCAATTGCATCTTGGCCCTGCAGTGTCAAGGTCACTATTCCTAAAGATAGAAAATCAGTTTCTGGTCTATAACTTAAGTAAGGATTGATATATTTCGATGGAATTTTGTGTGTTGGTAGCTTACATCCAGTCCATGCTTTTGGTCAGTAGGGTCAAGGCCACTGTAACTAAATATAGAAATAAGTTTCCGGTCAATAACTTCAGTTTGGAATGACTAATCTTGACTAAACTTGGTATTTAACAACCTTACACGAAAGCTTAGCTTGGAATTGTATTTGGGGTCAGTTTGGTCATGGTCACTGTAACTAAAAATAGAAAATCAGTTTCCGGTGAATAACTTAATTAAGGATTTAAACATTGCGATGAAATTTTGTGTGAATGTAGTTTACATAGAAACCAAGCTTGGATTACATTCTATGCCAGTAGGGTAAAGGTCACTGTTAACTTTTTAGTCGCACTGGAAACTGAACCACTGATGAAGCCTTAGCGAACAGTGATATCAAAGCCTTGGAAAACCTGGTTTCGTAGTACTGCCGCGTTTCTTGTTGTTTTTATTGTCAATACTACTTGTGTGTTAATTAATTCTCTCATGATTCATTTTTTAGTCTTTTCTCAAACCTAGGGAGAACAATTTGATTTTGCAATGAAAATTTATCTGCGTAAAGTACACAGTGACAAGAATTTACGCATACTGACAGCGCACAACGCCGTTTTTTATCATTCTGAGTGCAATAACGAATACAAAGGAAATTTCATTGAAACAGAGAGGTAAAACCGCTATTTTCTAGACAATATAAGTATCTGTGAAATAAATCATCGTTGCTAGGAACATCTGCATGTTCCGTCATTATTAATAACAACCGAGGTGACCGAGGTGCGAAAACGATTGTATATATGAACTACAATTGTTAACGTACGGGATGTTTGCTTAAATAGTTTGATTTATTATAAAATAGATATTTCTTTCGTAACGCATCATGTAAAATCTCGGCACCGTGTTATTCATTGTGCTAAATCAGAGAGCTGACAACGCATACTTCGAAGTCCTCAAATTTTACAAATATTTGAATATCAAGCTAATTTGTAATTGATGTCATTCTTGGATTAATTATTGCTTCTTTCGTTCGACCATATATCTCCTGTAGATTTGACGCCTACATGACCCGCATCCGTTTTCCAGGGAAAAGACGACACATAAATAGCATTTGTTCTAGTAATGCTATACCATCTCAAAGCACCGATGAACAACAAAAAGGGCATATTCGTCAAAGGAATCTTTTTAGAACATACCAAGCCCTGAAAGTATTCGAAGTCGTAAAAAAGGTCAACAACACTAAATTTTACTGAAAAAAACATGCATAATGTTCATTATATTTTCTATCACATATTTTTATCCGAAGACTTTGAGAACAATCGTTATTTTGAAGCGTTCTTTCTTGATGGTTTTTGTGGTGCACTGCTACGCCGTGTAGAGCTTACATCGTATAGAGCTAAGGTGTAAGCTCTATACGTTGAGCATGTACATCTACTTTCATAACGGTAATTTGGCTGACGAAAAGAGCTTACATGCCAAGTGACAACCATTAAAGGCCAATTAGTTAGATTTTTTTTTCATGAAAAGATTTGTGAAAGTGTGAAGTGAAATCTTATGCAATTATCAATGAACCTTCATAGAAAGATTTTGCTGAGTTTTTGCCCTTGACTCAATTTACCATGTTTATGTTTCTGTGCACACATTTTCCAGCATTTTTCATTAGATTTTTATGAAATCTAAATGTCACCATTTTATCATTCGGCCATGCTGCACTTTATTTGATTTTAAAACGTATATACCGGGGTATGTTTGTGTGTGCCTTCCTATCTTCGTGCGAATATCCACAAACCTTTACAAAATGATTGGATTGAAATATCTTACGCGAATGGATAAACTTTTGGAATGCATTAATATTTGAAGGAGTTACTCTCATTTCACTTTTTACTCTTTAATGTATCATCGCGCTACCTCTAAGGAATATTTTAGACCAACTTATTGTGAAAACAAAGCATTCATAAAACTAAGTTTTATTTATAAAGTTCCTCATTACGGGAAGCTCTATACGGCGTCATCGCAGCGTATATAGCTTACATCAGATTCTATGCTCTATACGTATTAAACTCTATACGGCGCCACAGGTGCATATGTAAAGTTTTCGAAGTGTCTGGTATTGAGGGGTTACTTGTTACTTGCTGACGTGAGGACTGTCTGGTACCTATATAGGGGAAGAAATACTTTTTATATATGTGAACCCATAAAAGCAAATGTCTTTTTCTCTGCCGCGATCGATGTCCACTGAAAAGATACGGTACAAATCTTTCAAAATAACCTGCATGATGCGTTGCCAAATATATAGATGTCTTTCTCGTGCCAAAGTGGACAACCATTTCATGTTTCTTCACAATACAAACGAATTTAATCAGAACTCACACCTTTGAAATTTGCTAATTGGTATAACTGTTTACACTAATCTGACAAAGTACAACTGATATCGTTGATAATTCTGTTGATTACAGACTCTTTAATAATATACACAGAAGTTCCGTGTAATAGGTTCTAAAACAATCCTTACTGTTTATAACAACTTAAAGTGTCATTTTTGTCTCGGTTTCTGCATGTTTTGACTGGCAGTATACGTTGGTGAACTTTGCATGATAAAAAACCGGCATTGCGCGCTGGCAGTATACGTAAACCCTTGTCACCGTGGTAACGTGCATAACCATATAAAAGCCTGTGAAGTTATTAGTCAGCATTACCTGACCCTAATTGCAACTTTTGTGTAAACGCCGGGAACAGGTCAAGTGGTGTTTTCAGCCTTTTGTAACAATTATTTGGATACAACCAATATGTTGTGGAAACGTCGAAACAATGCTATTGTTTTCGAAATATTTTCTGAGCTTTTGAATTTTTTAAACTCAAGAAAGCAAACATTTAAAGGTTTTACGTTGGAATATTTGAGTAGAAAGAACTTTTAAAAAAGTGATTGTATACGTTATTTTGAATTCGAAGTATATGGATTTCACTTGAAGAACCGAAAAATACCCATTTTAAAACACTTTTTTCATTATTGAATAGGTATTTCCTAACTAGGGTGCGCACCCTAGATAGAACTATTTTAAGACCCCTGCCAAAAATTAAACCTCGTTTTCAAAACTAGGTAAATGCACGAAAACTACATGTTATGCTGGTGTTGAATAAACATAAATAAGGCAAATATATTTTAATACTTAAGGTGGGTCGCGGGTTTCATTCCGAAAAGTTTTCAGTTTCTAGAAGTCGACGCACAAGAAAATGTTTTTGCAGGAACATCCTTCAAAGTATTGGCTAAATCAAAAATGATGTATTCAAATGATATTTCCATTGAAGCCGCTCAAAAAACGGCCACCTAGTGGAGCGATATGTTGTATATGTTTTTTTCGCGTTATTTCTTGCACTGCTCCGATAATTTTCTATATTAAGCTGTGGAATTTACTGTGCACAATGCTGAATCATTTACAAATCCGAAAAAGTTAATATAGCTTCATTTTGCCGTCATTAAATTTTAAAAGGTTTTGATCGAACTCTGTAGTGGTAGCAATTTTTCGGGAGGAAACCCGTGACCCACGTTAACTAAAACCTCGTATTGATAAAGAATATTAATTAAAACACGTTTTTCTTACTGTGCACGGTCTGTCTGACATGTTTCGTTGTTTACATAATTAGAAATACAAGTCAAAATTGGAAGTACACATTTCTAAATATATACCGAGGATACCCTTTCGGTTTCAATACAACAACGAGTAATAAAGGTTTCCTTCCATAATTAATAGCAATCTTTGCCGAAATACTTCAGCATGTGCTAGATATTGTCCAAATCAACTTTTCCGTCAGTTCTTTTCTTCACATGCATAATTTGAGAAAGGAAAGCAACTGACCCCCTTTAATAAAGTAGTACTTATAATGTGTAGTGTAGTTTCTGTCTTGTCCATTTTTCAACAATCCATAATCATTTATATTGAGCCATACATGAATCATAATAATTATCCTAAATTGATATGATAACAATTTGAAAATGACATGCCTAATATTTAACACAGCAGAAAGTTAAACCATTGCAAGAATGTTATAGTTAGCATTATTCGGCTTTGTAGGAATGGATAAAACAATTATTTTGTTGTGATTAAGGAGTCGTATACTGTGTTTGTTGAGCAAGGTACAGTAATCAATATTATTTCAGTCGTTTTCAGTGGTCAATTCAATAAGTGAGCAGCTAGCGTAGTTTAACAAAACAATGAAAAGCTTGCCCTTAATGTTTTTATTTGCTTACACTTTTTTTAACAGAAAGATTGCATCAATTGTAGAACAGCCATCTCTAAATAGAGAGTCGTTAATAACATTTATGTTTTCATACAAGGAATTGAGCATTATTACTATATAAATAGTTACAATGGAGTATTGGTTGTTCAGAATCAAATATATAAATTTAATAATAAAAAGTAAAATACATTTCTCTATGATACATAATATTATATTTTGTTATGATCATTTGTAATTATAAGGAGATGATTTTGATGAAAAAATAAGGGAACATGCACTCAATGAATGCAAAGTATAAGAATTTAACACCTGGCCACCTGAAGTTGATGAAAATTATTTCTGATGTAAATTTCATAATTGCATTGATGCCAGTGTATGATTGTAAAAATTTGGCCAAGAAAAGTACATGTAGTTACTTTTCTGTTTTTTTATTTGTCTAGTGCATTCAATTTATTTGTTTGAAACGATTCTGAAACCTTAAAAAACTTTCATTCAGACAGATAGTTCTGGTTGATTTGAATGTTTTTTATATCATGGCTATGCGCTAAAACAATCAATGTAGAATGATACATTTGTTCAATATAAGCTACATGTTTGTGAAAGAAGTCAAATTTTCAAATTATATAAAGCCAAACTAAAATGTAGACTGTTTGTAGTTGAAAACACTAGCATCAAAATTAGCCTGTAGGAAGGAGTACAAAAGGGCACAAAATTCAGATACACACAAACACACACGTAATCAGATCATTACGCACAATAAATGATAATATAAACAATATAAGAATGTTAACATACATGCTATTGTTTAAATACTAGTATAATATCAGTCAGTTTCTTTCACACACTTATCTAGTATATAATAGACGAGAAAATAATTTTAAAAAATATTACACCAAAAGGTCGAACGTCTCTTTATCTTACAGCGTCCTTTGTTGATAAGTTTAACTAAAGGTTATATTTACACATAGAAATACATAACTTAGAATAGTATTGGGTAAAATTAAAGCTGTTCAATATTTAGGCAGCACTTATTTGTCAATATTGAAAATAAAAATATACAATTTTTGGATGACATAATTAACATATGCATGAAAATGAATTTATTGTGAAAAAAAAAGCAGTTTAAGTCATTGCGTACGCAAAAATTGGAATTATCAGACAATGTCAAAATTTGGAATTATAATGCGTACTAAATAAGCATGACAATATGCGGTATATAAAATGCATACATGCAGATTCTTGACACGAGCTTAACTGATATATTTACTTCTAAGTGTTTATCTAGTAGTATTAGAATTACTGGAATAAACTGTATTTTCATACTTTATCATTTGAAATGTTTCTTTAACAAATGCGGTGAAATATCGATTAAGCGTTCTTTATCCAAACCTCGGCTATCAGACTGTTGTCCTCTTTTATAAGTTTTTACATTTCTTATAAGTTAACATATTACGTTTGTAAGAATCAAGTGAACTGTACAATTATGGGTAGTTTCTTTCGACACAAAATTTCAACTGTAACCAAAAGATCAGATCGATCCAGCCACAGTATCTGTAATGAAATAAATATTGTAGTATCAGCATTTGCCTTAATCTTAGTTTTATGCCAGTCGATTTCTTTTGAGTGGAATTCGATTGGATATTTCATAGTCACTAGGTATTTTTCAAGACTAAATTTAAATAAGAAATATGTTCATTGTATTTTATATGCATCTTTTGATATATTCAACTTAATCAATACTTTTATTCAAGTACATGTGTTCGTGTATGTTATGAATGTGCTACAATTTACAAACCTATCTGAAGGTTTTCGTATGTATTCTGTGCACCAGTAATTCTTGAGCAATCCAGACCTTCATAATGTTCCATTTCTGTGGTAGAACTGTAAGGAGATATATATACTCATACAAATCTACATAATAATAGTTCTATAACTGATGAAATGAACACATGATTTAGGGTGAATAAATACTAGATAGAGAATAGAGAACTAACTTATAGGTTTCATAGGTTCACACGCATTAGTTAATTATTTGTTACAATTCATACTTGACTTTTTTACTAACATATCTGTTTCATGTTGGTGTTTCGTCCTGTTTTTCATGTTATCAACCGTTCTTGCTATGATACCTACAAAATATAAGTAAACAAGACGACGGAATATATGTATATAAGTCTTCTACAAAAGTATGCTTTTGCTTCGCATCCCTTCCATTGCCATTTATTTACGCGCTGCTTCGGTAACATACGTTGTCGTGATGTTTTTTTAAACTGTCGTTCCCACTCAACTATTAGACATGTTAGCTTTAGTGTAGTCACTGCTATATGATAATCAGTGCCCAAGAGTAATTTGTTGCAAGAAAGAAAATAACGTATACTGCCTATATCATTACGTCGGATTGTTTATTCACCATCTATTCTGTAAATTTATAAGGAGTATTTGTTTAAATGTTAAATTGTTTATTCTGAAATCAGTATCACTAACTGACAGTGTACATAATTCATACAATTATGCAGAACAATGAGCTACCACCTCTTCACTTGAACTAATCTAAATATGAACAATTAATCAAATATTGATTGGAGTGAAAAAAAGAAGAGGCAAATTAAACACGTGCGTTGTACCAGGTTCATTGTCTAATAACCGAATAACATTGAACCGGACATAGGGAAAAGTGCAATGGAAAAAATACTATTATTATTAATACAGGACCTGCGGTTATCACAATCGAACAGATAGGTCCGGGGATGTATGCACTTGTAAATGTTATTGGTAGGCTAACTGAAGGATGTTCTTCGTTTATTTTCTGCTATGTAATTTTGAATAAGAAAGCATTATATGTTTTGAAGGTCAGATTCCGGTACCCAGTAATATAGCCACTGTTGATGTTGTACAATTGTTACAAGGTACACGTGGACATATTGCTGGTAACAAGGTTCTTCAAATACTATAGTGTTTATAACTTCGCGCGTGGCATTGAGAGCAGTGCAACTAGAAAGGCGGCATTAGCTGAAAGCCAGAACTTGAGATCCAATAGCATACGACCTGTTATTGTTAGTTGTGTCAGTTGTATTGAATGTGAAACATTGAGGCTCACGTATTTGTGTGTGTATATATGATCATTATCTATCAAACAATTAGTATAATCATTAAACCTCAGTTTTATGACATAATTAATTTTGATCAGAACTACAAAAATACCTATTTTGCGTATACATGTACCTTGCTTGCACATTGAAGTAAAGACCTGATTTTAGTACATTTCAATTTCTAACCATCTGTTTACTCGCAACATATTTTTTCTACATATGTGCATATAATATTTGATAAATTGTGCATTACGCACTGCTTTTGAATTGTACATTAGTTTAAAAGGCATCAATTCTGTAACAGTGGATAAAACAGTAAAATAAGCGCGCACATAAGAAAATATAAGGAGAGTAGTGAAAGTATACACATAGACTGACTTGATTATTTTTCAAAACACAACATACCTCTCAAACAATGGCAATTTCTTTCAGACGTTCTGTACCAGCATACAGTAAACACACATATAATTATCAATGTTATACCTTGCATCGTTCCTAATACGGATACTGCCACGATAAATGAGGTTTCGTCTAAAAGAATATATTGTATAGAATGGATACATCTTTATATCAGATATTGGAACCATTTAATCGATGTAAGTCTGTGATATTCATTTATTAGCGACCTAAAACTCATTAATATTCAAAGTAATTTATTTAGATAGCAATACTATATCATAGCCGCAATCGATGAACTATGCAAATGTACAAATTAGTATAATCCTGTTATGCATCTTTGTTAGTTAGTAACATAATTTTTTTATCAATGTACAAATCAATGATTTTGTAAAAATGAAAACCAATACTTGTGTGCTTGTCATTACTAGCTAAAATAAGTAGCACATACAAGTCACAACGTATAAATGGTGATTCTTTGCTTCAACACGAGACAAACCAAACTGTACAAACCATTAACTTCAATGTAAAGACTTCTCTCAACCACACGATCAGTACCAATTATTGTTGCCATACATTTATACATTCCTTTTGACGATTTATCAGCTTTTCCGAGACTTAGAACATTCCCTATACCAGATCTGTCCCAGGTTATCTCACATTGTGGGTTACAATCCGTTGAGCATGTAATATCAGGTAAAACATCTCCACTTGTGACAATATAACATGTTCTAGAAGGACTAAAGTTTAGCGGTGGATGTGGCCCATCTAAATATGAAAATACTATATTCAAATAAATATCACACTTAGTAACACTGTTTAATTCAATGATTTTGTAAATAAATTGTTCTATGTTAAAATACGTGCTCGAAGTGTAACTATTTTTCGAATAGCAGAATTCAAGTTATTAAGGAGTTATCCAGGTTTGCAATTTTACACTAGTCTTGATAATGTATTTTTGTGCAGTACTTAAATGAACAATACCTTCCCATCTTAATGAGGTAAGTTTTGTGGAAAAAAAGTTTATAAAAATGATATCACATGGAGAATAAAATATCCATACATAACTTTTTATCCTAATTTATAAAACACTACAAGGACTTACACAATACGCTCAGTGTCAGGTTTACATCATGAACATCACCATTATCTTCTGTAATGCGATATGTCACATTCTTTGTATTCAGGTGTCTCGGCATCCTCATAATTATCATTCGTCCATCTTGTTCTATGAAGTCTGAAGTCCGTGAAAAAATCAAGCCATCTAACAACCAAGTCGAAGTAGCATTTACCCGTGGTCTTACCATGTTTGAAGCACGTGGTGTTGCATCAATATATGCCGGTAAATTTTCCTCAAATTTTGTAATGTTTTGTGGGTTCCATATATCTTAAAATGCATACCATTATGTAGATATGAATTTGATATTTGTTAACACATGTTTATGTTAATAACATGGTCAAAGACTTGAAACTTATATATTTCACCAATATACATGTACGTATAAACATATACACGTTGTATAAAACAAACTATATATTAAGTCGAATAACAGATTCGTTATAATTGGATTCTGCGTACCTTGTGTAGAAATGATTTCGCTTGTCACAGACGTGACGAATATCTCATAACACCGTTTGATACAGACGTGTTAAAGTAAATTTTATTTTGAGTCGGCAGGAATACGAATAAAATAGTAGATAATAGTAGTAAAACTATGTAAACCGACTATATAACTGTATGAGTAAATGAAATAAGTATGTAGCTCCTAAAACATAACTGGCATACATTGATAGCATAGTACACATTAAAACTTTGAAAATACGTAAAACATCTGCTTGACCCGTCATTCATCGAAGCCATGATGCTTTTAAAATGATTGAAATTAAAAGTTTGTCTAAAGTTTCAGACAAAGTGTTCAACAGCACAGGTGCAGCATACCGAAATGACATTTACCATATCTTGTTGATATTATACGATAATAGAATAGCGAAAACTGTACTTAACATTTGTTTTAATAGTTGGTGGGGGTATAAGAACTTTAAGTAATACCATAGAGTAGTATACGAAAGTCCACGCAAAATACATGTGTCAACTATATTCTTTGTTACAAGTACTATGTTTGTATAACAAGTTACATGCTGAAATTTTTATATGCACCGAGAATAATTATAACTACATGTATTTAATTGATTTCTATTTGTGTTTACCAAAATCACACCACGGCAATTTCAATTAAATATATTTAGCTACAACAGTTATATAATAATACACACAGTTGCAATCGTAACTACTCGAGCATTTCCGTAACTGAGAAATACGCCTCGTACATAGGTGTAGGGTTACAAATTTTGGTTATGCGGTTCCGGTAACAACTTTCCAACGACTAGGAACTCCTTTTCAAGAGTTATTCTCAGAATTACAGACCTTTAAGCCTATTTATTGTTCGCTATATTGATAAAATAGACAACAGTACCCATATAAAGAATCTCAAGTTGTTTCCATCGTGGGATTCCGAAAAATGGAAAATAGCCCGCGAACAACAAAACAAAATGGCGACCCGCGTATTATGTCCGAGGCATGTTCGTTAGACAAACGCCGAGGAGTTCCGATTGAAACAGGTGTATTACCTAAAGGAAACAATTCCCAGCAATGTCTTGATACTCCTGAATTCTCATAAATACCATAGTCGTCCATTGCGACGTTATGTAGTGTTATAATTACAGCACTTTCATCTGTGATTGTAAAGTCTAATCTGTCATCTGTATGTCGAACACGCGGTGTATATAAAGGATATCTAATATGTGCATACAACAACATTCTGTGTGAAGGTTTCGTCTTGTAAAATGTCATCCTATGTGATCTGTCCAAAGTGTTGTTAACAATAAACGTCGCATGCCTTCCTTTCTGTACAAATATTGTGTTGTTAAAATCACATCCTGAAACAAAACTCGTGTACAAAGTAATAAAATTTTCACTTAGGATACAAACACATGTATAGTACATATATAATACATTCATAATACATACACTTATCGGACCTACGGAAATGACACATTTTCAGAAACATTTACATTGTTCATTTTATTCAGCAATATTTGTTCCGATTGTTTCACTATATAATAGCTGGAAAAACAGATGTTAACTGATGTAGTACAAGTTCAGTTTATCATTTCGATCGCGCTATTTATGCCTTTTATAATAAGCCGATTCTCGTCAACGTCCGCCATATTGAATTGTTTTGTTTTTTATAACCATACTTATGACAAAATGCACGTACAATATAGGCTGATGTTAGGTTTTAAGTGTCCTTTCCATGATAAATTTAATGGTTATTCAAAAAACTTACGTGAGGTAAATCCATCTTCTGTAATGCCATTCACAACTAAAAACACGGCCAAAGAATACATCAACGATACACAATTCAACATTTTGTCGCTGAGCTGGTGTGGGAATAAGGAAGTCCAAGATGAAATCGCTTTATTAACAACCAGGAAAAGTGAATAATTTTACCTTCTTCCCTCTTCTTATATAGAGCGCTTATATTATACAATGATACATATGTTACAAGTTGAGAGATAAGTAGTATAATTTGACTTTAGAAATTGCAGTAAGATAAAATTACTAAATTTGAACCGGAGAAGGTGTTTTAAAATATCATAAGTTCATACATCTATGCATATTGTATAATGGCCTGATTCCACATACAAAAGGAAGAAACAAACTATAAATTACATTAACAATGAAAGCTGAAAGCGGACAGTATTTCAATAATTATCTAAATAGTACTACAATTAGAAACGGTAAGAAAACATATTTATGTAATGTATTCAATATTGATTCGAAGGAGTAACAATTCAAGAGATTTTAAACTAAAATTGTCTTATTCAAATGTTGTCAAATATGAAGTGAGAATGTACAGCATGTAGTAAGTAAACAAAGGAAGTTCATGTGATGTATGATGGACGACTGGGTCAAGATTTATACATTATGTACAATATGTATGCACAATATGACATTTCTACTTAGTGGCATTTCACATACTTTAAATGCATGTCTTATAATTTGGTTACAATACAAAGTAATATATCTGTGGAAAACCGTCATATTGATCAGATTCACTACTTGATATACCATGAACCATGAATAAAACAGCGACACATTCAGACACAAATTCAGCAAAGCTTTAACGCATAAATGATTACTACTAAAGTCCACAAATGCGTAAAAGTTAATTTCTTGCACCGATGTATTTTTATCATTGCATGAATTAACCTCGGAATAAAGGCATCATATACATAAACTATCTAGTACACATGTGTCTATATCGTAACCTAAATGAAACGCAGAACAAGGGTATGAAATATGCCGCATAATATGCATAAAAGTCCATACTTATCCCGCTAGTGACTTTTTAAATGACTGTGAGTACATTTACATTTAGTAATATACATTGAGAAATTATACTGTGTCTCTAGCAGGATAGCTTACGTCATTACGGCATTGTCACGTTGAAGTATAGAAATGTTTGCGTTGCTATGGAAAGGAAGAATGATGATAGGTGTGAGAATGCCATCGTGGGCATTCATGACAAATGGTGAACAATTGCAACAGGAAATGGCTGTCTTGGCCATTAAAGAAAACTAATTTTACATACGGTAGATAGATGCACACCTTACCATCGGAACGTTGTATTGAAAACTGTGAATAATCCGAGAATAAAACTATATTTAAGCGTAGTGCTCAATTAATACGATTATCGATTATTATGAAGCATGTGGCGTTGTCAGCAATAGCAGTGCAGTAGCAGTTTAAAATCAAGTGTGTTGTGACGACATGACAGTCTTGACCACTTCAAGAGCATCAGTTTGAAGGATTTAACATCTGTTGCCAATATGCTTTTCAATATGTTTTTGAACCGGAAACGTTATATAATTATTAAAGTGAAATACTTCCTTATGAAAGTTGAATGATTCATATATTTATACTAAAATCTTATTATCTGCGACTGTCTGAAAATAGTCAAATGGTATTTAATGATTATAAATTGCACATTCTAATAGGAGGCAAACACATGTCAAAGCGGAAGTATTATTGCGTATTAATATAGAAACAAATTCATACAAGTATCAAAATGGACGTGTAATTGAGAATCTATTCAGACAATATCGAACCACATTCAACTTACTGATTTTATTCCCAAATTGAATATAATGTGTTACTGATATCATCACCGTCATTGACTGAAATACAGGTCAATGTATAGTGTAATTATTTATAGAAACATAATGAATGTCACAATGCATTCCCATATATTGCACACAATGTGTTTAAATAACAAAGTGACCATGAAGCGATGAATACTAGTATATAAAAGTTGACCAAAACATAATTCTTATATTCTGTAACATACGTGGTTATTATGATTTATTATTTCAATAATAACAAATGCAGGGTCGTGATCAATTTATCTTTTGCAATAGCATATTATAGAAATCTTGGTAAACAGCAGTGTAACTGACGACAGACGCATACATATTGGTTAATGATGCGTCATCATAAAACATATTTTACAGCGCTTAGGTAGAATTGTTTTGGTTAACGTTTAGTCCCGTATGCTTCAGCTAATTTATTAATCGATGTGTTTGGTTATTTTTTAAGAGTTCATTGTTATTACCATCGTCTTATGTATTTAATAAATTATATTAAATGAAGAAGCAATGAATATTAATGTATCTTAAAGCACAATATTTGCTATAATTTGTTGATCAATTACATATCTACAATGCCATTTTAGTTACTTTGTTTTATTAATTTCCTTGTTCAGCATTAATTTTGTTTTGGTTTAAACAATATCTACGTCACGAAGTTGCCTTTATCAGGGAAGATATAATTACTATCTAATATATGTATCGAATTGAATACAAACTGGTTATTTCCTCCTATTATATGTTGATACGGCTGGGGCAATATTGGATGCAACCAATGCACATTTGGGTTTCCGAACACTTATTGAGGGCTAACTAATCGGAAATCTAACCCGCTTAATGATAAAACAAATTACAACAGAACCACATAAATAGTTACTCTTTTCATTTATTGTTAGTATGCAGTTTCTACACTGTCGTTCTATATAAATAAGAAGCATGGATAATTGGTCAATCAGAATAAAATACATCAACTTAATTATAAAAAGTATAGAACATGACCCCTGGTCATCTGAAGTGGCTGAAAATTATTTCTGATGTAAAATCAATAACTGTATAGATGTCTGTATATTAATGTAAAACTTTCGCTAAGGCACCTACATGTCATTACATTTCTGGTCTTCTTTTTATCTCGGTGCATTCAATTTCGTTGTGTGAAACGATATGGAAACCAAAAAAAAAAAAACGTTTCATTCAGACAGATAGTTCAGGATGATTTGTATTTTTGTTTTATATTTTGGCTATATACTTAAACAATACATAATACAATGTTTCAAAATAAGCTACACGTATGTGAAACAAGAAAATATAGTCAAATTTTCAAATTGACAAGCCAAACTAAAATGTAGACTTTTTGTAGTTGAAAACACTAGCATGAAAATTAGCCAAGGAGTGTGCCAATGAGTACAAAAGAGCACAAAATTCAGATACACACAAACATATGCAGTCAAATCATCACAAACAATTAAGCAATATATTAAGAGTGTTAACATACAGGTTTTAAATACAAACATATACCAAATCATAGAGCTTACATGAGTTTTACAGTCAGTTTCTTTAACAAACCTATTTATGTAATAAAAAATATCAAAATAATTATTACACATAAAGGTGGAACCTCTTTTTACATTTCAGTGTCCTTTTGAAAAGTTAAAACACTGGACACATCTACACTTAGAAATGTATAACTTAAAATGTAAATAAGTAAAACTAAAGCTGTTCAATATTTAGGTGGCTGTTATTTTTCAATATTGAAAATAAAAATATACAATATGACATAATGTACATATACATGCTGATAATGAATATATGCATTAAAATGATTTTCATTGTGATTTTTTATTATCTATTATAGGTTAAAAATAGAATTATGGAAGTGTGCAATGAAACATCAGACAATGTTAAAATATTGTGCGTACCAAATAATTATGACAATAAGCGATATAGAATACGAACATGAAGGTTATTTATATGAGTTGTAATGTCATATTTACTTCTATTAGTGTTTATTAGTATTATAATGTCTGGGATGAACTGTATTTTATACTTCATCAATGAGAAAGTATCTATGCACCACTAAAGCGATGATATGATGTTGACATAGGTCCTTACAAACGTATAACTTAAACCTTGGCTATCAGTTAAATTGTTAAATGTACATGTTGTCCTCTTTTATAAGTGTTAACCTTTTACGTATGTAAGAATTAAGTGAACTGTACAATTATGGGTAGTTTCTTTCAACACAAAATTCCAACTGTAACAAAAAGATCACACCGAGTTGGCCACAGTATCTGTAATGAAATAATTATCGTATTATTAGCATTTCACTTAATCTTAGTTTTATGCCAATCGATTTCTTTCTAGGGGAACCCGAATAGATATTTCATAGTCACTAGGTATCGTTCAAGACCCAATTTTAAGAAGGAACATGTTAATTGTATTTTATATCCATCTTTTGATACATCAAGTTCAATCCAGATTGATTTTAAGTCAAGTAAATATGTATAAGTACGGGTATGTATATTGCATTTTACAAACCTAACTTAAGGTTTTCGTATGCATCCTGACTATCAGGTTCTGTGTTTCTCGAGCTATCCAGTCCTTCATAATGTTCCATTTCTATGGTAGAACTAAAAGGAGATACATTATCATACAAATCTACATATAATTGTAGGTTTTATAACAGATGAAATAAACACTTGAATACATACTGGATAGAGAATAGAGAACTTACACGTATAGAGTTAATTATCAGTGTTTGTTTACTTTAAGGTTCACTAAAGGAAAAAGACCACATCAATATTTAATCAACTAATCTACTGATTTCCTTTGATAAATAACTTAACAATGCAGTTTCACACGCATTGCTACATAATCTTATGCAATGTTTAATTTACATTTTTACTCACATGTCTGTTTCATGCACATGTTGAGTTTTTGTTCTGTCTTGCATCCTGTCATCCGTCTTTCCTGTACCTTAAAGTTTAAGCATACACATGTATTCATGTCAACCCTACAAGTAGACAGTTCTGTAAAGTTGACTTGTTTAAGCAGTCACATGATTTAAGATATAGATAGTGGGGGAGTATATTGATTAGGAGATGAGGGATTATTTTGGACAATCGAAGAATCAAATTTGAGGAGAAAGCACTAAACATGTAGATATTGTTTGTATGTTCATTGTCTACCATCGGATCAGTGACTTGGTATTCGATGAGAAGGTGTTCTTCTGCTAACTTAAAGTTAGTTTATTTTAGGTAATACAAAAATGCAAATGAAAAAGCGCCAGTTGTTTTTGTCTGAGTCTATCACCCAGTAGTGAAAGATACATCAGTAAATATTGTTTAGTGTGTTTGAGCACTTTTGATACAAGCCAGTTGAATCCAGCATTTGTTTAATTGTTAATGTGTGGTGTCATCTCTCCGACAGCGCATTGTGAATTATTGACAGATGTCAAGACAGGTTGACTTCATTATGTTTCACACTCGATACAACATACCTTTCAAGCAAGAGCAATTTCTTTCAGACGTTCTGAGCCAGTATACAGTAAACACGAAAATGAATATCAATGTTACACCTTGCATCGTTCCCAATATGGTGACAGCCGCGATGAATGAGGTTTCGTCTACAACAAAATGTCATACAGTTGGATAAATACTGTATTTTAAGTAGTATTTGAAACTATGTAGAAGAAGTAGGACTTTGCTTTACATCAATTAAACCAATTTGAGCTCATTATTTACAGTAGTGGGTTTAGAAAGCAATTGTTGCAAGCGATGAATTATACAAATTTGTGTATAACATATTTTTCAATCGATATTATGAATCAAGATTTTGCTAAAATGAAATGTGAAATGTGTACGTGTCATTACTATTTAAAACAAATGGTACATACATGAGCCAGTGTATAATGTTGCGCCTTAGACATTAAACACGAGAAATACGAAGCTTTACAAACCATTAACTTCAACGAAAAGACTTCTCTCAACCACACGATCAGTTACAATACATGTATACATTCCTTTTGACGATTTATCAACTTTTCCGAGACTTAGAACATTCCCTGTACCAGATCTGTCCCAGGTTATCTCACATGGTGGGTTACAATCCATGGAGCATGTAATATCGGGTAAAACATCTCCACTTCTGACAATATAACTTCTTCCAGAAGGACTGAATTGTAGTGGCGAATCTGGGCCATCTGTATATGGAAATAATTTATTCCAACAAATGTATGATTAAGTCACTCAATATGTTTATTTAACAACATGAAGTATTATCATTATCGTGTTACTATAGGTAGTACACGTTAGACTTGTTGCTATTGTAATTATTTGTCTTTAGATAAGAAGCGTTTAACGCTTTTTTGATAATGCAACTGTCCTTATACTAACAAATGGAAGTGAAATTTGAGGTTTTGAAGATTTGTAAGCAATAGAAAAAGTGCATACTGATTTGTTTTCAAACGGATTATACATGTTAAAACTGCCATCTTTTATGGAGATTTCGGTCTCCAGATGCCATATATCTAAGCTCTAAACTTTCTTCTTTAAGACAAGAAGATATATAAATCTGTATAAAACGTTTGGCCTCTGGAGATAGGCCAATTATGACCACAGGTAAATTATTTTTGCAATTTTCTTAGAGGGTCTCTAGATGTTCCTCCAAGCAAAATATCTAAGTTCTTAACCTTGTGCTTTTAGGCAAGATTTTTTATAATTATGTTCCTGTATAAATTAATAAATAAAAAATTTGACCCCAGGGGCGGGGCCGATTTTTCACCCCAGGGAAATTATTTAAGCAACTTTGCTAGAGGGTCTTAAGAAGATGATCCATATAGCATTAGACCTTGTGGTTTAAGACAAGAACCTTTTTTAAGTTTTTCCTTTTGGTTGCATTAGAAACCAGATTTCTGCTCGGCATGGCATTCCTTTAGCACCTTTAGTAAAGGACCACAGTCGTTTCAGAGGATAAGTCGTTTTAAGAATTGTAGACGGATGGACGGACGACGGACAAATTGATATACTCGTACCTCAGACTAATATATGTCAAAGTGCATAAATGTTAAGCTAAAAAAACAAATTATACAAACCATTAACTTCAACGTAAAGACTTCTCTCTACCACACGATCAGTACCATTTCTTGTTGCCCGACACGTATACAATCCTGTTGACGATTTATCAACTTTTCCGAGACTTAAAATATTCCCTATACCAGATCTGTCCCAGGTTATCTCACATAGTGGGTTACAATCCGTTGAACATGTAATATCAGGTAAAACATCTCCACTTGTGACAATATAACTTGTTCTAGATGGACGGAATTGTAGGGGGGAGTATGGCCCATCTAAATATGAAACTATTTTATTCAAACAAATATATTATTATGTCAATCAAGTGGTAATGCTTCATTGAGTGCAAATGGCTGAAGAAAAGACGGATAGATTTTTTATGTGTCTACAAAACTGAAAAACACACGTTGAATACGCTTACTAATTGTAACACACCAAAGACGTTAATGCATTGTTTGAACAATGTGATTTTTTAAATTATTTGTACGGTGCTTACTTAAAATACAATTATGTTTCTTACCGTATAAATCAAACAAGCAGGAATCTATTAATGCCTGCAGCAGTGGTAAAGTACATAAAACCGTCAAACAATTAATGATATATGCATTGAATAAAACGGTGTTACAAACATGTAATTAATACTAATTATATAGAGAAGGTAATAGCCATACATGATACATGTCCTAATGTATAAAGCAATACTACAACTTACACAATACCATCAGGATCAGGTTTGCAATATGAACATCACCATTATCTTCTGTAATACGATATGTCACATTCTTTGCATTCAAATGTCTCGGCATTATCATAATTATCATTCGTCCATCTTGTTCTATGAAGTATGTTGTATGTGAAAAATTATGACCGTCTAACAACCACGTAGATGTAGCATTTACACGTGGTCTTACCATACTTGAAGCAGGTGGTGTTGCATCAATATAAGCCGGTAATAATTCCTCAAATTTTGTAATGTTTTGTGGGTTCCAAATATCTGAAAATGCGTGCAACTATGAAGTTTAATATACTATCTAATTACTTTCATTAATACTAAGATGATTACGACAAAAATGGTTCAAGTAATGAATTTAATGACCATTATAATGACCAGTCTTGCAATTAACAGTTATTATACTTTCTCATTCTTACTGCTACAAGCATTCGATTGTTCCTGAATTCCATGATTGAATTTGAACACTATTAGTCATGAATAGGATAAGCAATTTTTCTATTTTGTCTGCATGTACGAAAACGTTGCTGAAAAATACAAGTACATTTTTGTAGTGTAGCGATTTTTTACCGGACGGAAAAAATTAATAATTGACATGCACATTTGCGTAATGGATAGATATTTTTTCGAATTCATTAGACCGGGGATCTTTGTATACATATATACAACATATATTGACAAACATTACAATGATGTAATAGAAGGCAACTGCTCAATATTAACTAGAGATCATTGTTGTGGCCGTTAAGTATACGCATATGAAGTGAACATTACATGAAGGTAAACAACAATAAACTAAATTTGTATTGATACGCAGACGAGAAAGCGTTTTTTTTTCGACGGAGAAGGTATACACTGTTTGGTGCTTTGCCTTTACATACATATAACTATACGTATGATATAAACCATCACATAACATGAAAATATAATGCAAAGAAGTAATACAACAATAAAACAAGCTATACAAATCAAAACTAGAACTATCACCAAATGCCGCCTTGACACAGTTATTTTACAAACGGAAATATAACGCGTTTTAAATTTTTTGATACCTGCAAATTGTTGCTTAGAAATATCCTGACCAATTTCTAAATAATCATTATAAAAAATTACAAAGGGCCATAATTCATTAAAATTTACTTGGACAAAACCTATTGTGGACATGCACAACTTGGTAAATTACTTATCACTTCTAAGAAGTTTCACTGAATTCCTGCATGTAGTTGCTGAGAAATGGTTAGGACAAAATTTACCTATTGTATAAAACAAAGGGCCATAACTCAGTGAAAATTAATCCAAATAAAAAACCTGTTTATTGCATGCACGACTTGGCTTACTTTTTATAACTTCTGTGAAGTTTCATTGAATTCCCATGAGTAGTTACTGAGATATTGTATATACACTGTATAAAAAACAACATAGGGTCATAACTCAGTGAAATTTTAACCAACCAAGACAAGCATAATGCATGCGCAACTAGGCTAACTACTAATCAATTCTGTGAAGTTTCATTGAATTCCTGTCAATACTAGTAGTTAATGGGAAATAGTCTGGACAAAATTTGTCTATTATATATACTGTATACAATAACAACGGGCTATAACTCAGTGAAAATTAATCCAAACGAAAAATGCTTTAAGCATGCACAACTAAGCTTACTACTGATCACCTCTGTGAAGTTTCATTGTATTTCTTTTAAGTTGTTGCTGAAAAATTGTCCGGACGAATTGTGTATACAGACTCACGGACCGACCGGCCGACCGACCGACACGCGTGAATCCAATATAGCCATTTGTATACACATTTTCTACCTATGAGTTAAATAATGGTAGTTTACAACATAGAATTATTCAAGTAGTGAATCTCGATTTTGAAAAGCTTTGAAAATATATACGCTAAAAATTTTAACTTCTGATTCATTTTTAAATAATTGTCTAATTTTGAACATGCTAGGTCATGTCTAGTAATATCTTTTTAAACTTTTCTTGCGTAGATCGGTTTATAAATAACATTCCAAAAAGGGGATATTCGTCTTCAATTTTCTAACATATTAGACATTCCCTATTTTCTATTGGTATATTCTCGGTTTGTGCCGTCTACCAGACCCCTATTTTAAAATTATTCGACGAAACTAATAACTTATTAGCACTTTAGATAAAATTGATGTTCGAAATGAATGACAGATCTAAAAAAAGATTTCCCTCCTTGAGTTTTCTAAACGACTGTGCCAGTTTTTAATTTTAGTGTCTATAAGTCGTTGTTTGAAAACGTTTAGAAATATTTTAGCATCACCTGAACTACATTTTGTGTTTTAGCCGATTGATGCAAACTATAAATATAAAGAAATTCCGTGCAGTGTTAGTTATGCAATTGAACAATTGGAGTTTGAAGTGAAAACAAAACACAGATGTAAGTTCATGCAAGTCTAATATGATTTGTTTCAAGCACACATTTATATTTCACAGAGATCTACACAATGAGCATACCTCATAAAAACTGTTTGTTGAATTATTATTTTCTAATCTTGTTCTATAATTAAATAAATAAAATACAATTTGTTTCCTTTTACTGTTTTCTTCATTTAAAAAATATAAAACTGACATCTTTGAAAAATAATTTTATAGACTTACCTAAAACAAACAGCTCCCAGCAGTGGGTTGATCGTCCTCTATACATAAACATACCACGGTCGTCCTGTGTGACATCTCGTAATTTAATACTTACTGTCGTGTCGTTAATAAGTGTAAAGTTTAGCCTGTCATCAACTACATATAGAAAATCCCAACCATCCGAACCAAACATATGAGCATCCAACAAAATTCTTGACTTAGTTATACCCTTATAGAATGAAATGAAGGGAGAGTGATGCATGTTACCAGCAATAAACGTCGCGTTGTTTCCTTTCCGTACAAATAAACTATTGTTGAAATCACAGCCTGAAATAAAAATCCACGAATAAGGTACTATTACTGCAGTCTTTCATGTTCAGTCATTTAACATTCAACAAGAACTACATTGACTATCGTTTTCTTCGGTTGACCAGAAAACCATTTAATACACATGTTTAGGACTTCATGTACTTTTGGGTAATGTTAGCACCCAAGTAAAGATAGTTATATAATCAAACGACTTAACAAATACTCAGATTTATATACTACAGAATGCAAGTTTTATTAGACAGGAATGCTGAAAACAAGGACGGTTTTTAAATGTTAGCGATTCCCTGGAATCTCGATCTACTTTTTTGTGAATGTGTGCGTGAGTCAGTGAGTTGAATATGGGTGTGTTTGGATTTAATTGTAACTTGAATAGTCTAACTGCTGTATTACTTATAAAGTAGGATACAAATCTACTTATCACGCAGCATTTACCAGAAGCACGGTGACAAATATTTTTAACGTCTCTGGAATAAAAAATAACTTAGTGGCTTTGCATTAAAGTCATTATTCAGTCTTCCTTCTCTGTACGACCTCCAAACGAGTTAATTTGCAACATTTAGGATTTTTCACTATTTTATGAGATCGGTATGCATTCAGTTACATACATAGATCGTCTGCACATTAGATAAACTCGTATACTCCATTTGAAATTACTTAATGGCTTTATTAATAATGTTTACTGTTTCTGAATCATTAAAAAGTCATGCCACACAAATTAAATCGAGAGCAGGACTTTTGACTGCTGGATTTTGGGTTTGTTATTCGGCCATTGAATTATTTCACTGTGATTATTTGACTTCAGATATTGCATCTAAAGTGGTTTGTTGGGTTATTGAACGTGCTAAATATGCTCTGTTAGCAGAATTTGTGCTTGATTATTAAATACGCTACTTGATTAATTCATGTTGGTACAGTCTAATGTTATATCTGGATAATAGTAAATCCGCATGTTTACAGATTGGGAAATTCACTACGACGTAATCTTCACTTTTTCCCGATCTTAAATATATTATATCGGCAATTACTCGATACATATTACTTTATCGCATTGCGAATTACTTTAGAGTTACACTTGCAATATTGTAACCTTGAATAAATAAAGATGATTGTTGCACAATAATAGATAGCTGCACAAGTTGTTTATGCTCTACACATGTTTACATATTCTTGGATATCAATTTTACACCCAGCGATAAATACATTTAATACAGTATTTAAAAGTTGCCTTCATGTTAAACTTAACAATATAAAATCATGTAAGCGATGATAGTACTGGCTGGGACTTGTTTAATGTGTCTTGTACGCCTGCCAGTGATTACAAGGTAATGACATAAAGATTTATGACAAAAACTTTTGACAGATTATTTTTTAACTATTTAACGAAACATCAGTTACACGTTTGAATATGATCATAATAAGTGCTATATTTCACTTAAGGTTGATTTCCGCTAAAATTCGCTATTTTGAATTATTTTTATTTCCTAGCCACACATAAATATGCCCGTACCGCACATGTGGTTGTTAAATAATGAAGTTCGGTACTATGTTATGGTAATTTTTAAATAGAACTTACGCGAGGTAAATCCATCTTCTGCAATCACATTCTCAACTAAAACCACAGCAACAAAACTTATTGCCGTTATACAATTCAACATTTTGTCACTAATCTTACGATTTCGAAGATTTCATATACTTCGAGGTAAAATCTGAATGCACTTATTGCTTTATCGACAACCCGGAAGAGATGAATAAGTTTACCTTTACCCATAGTTTATGAATACTAATCTTTGGAAAACGTCATTTTGGTCTATCGCCTGATGAATCATTAATCGTGTATAAAACAGCGGCATAATGATTAACAATTCAAAATTTGTTCTTTCACAATAAATTTATATCTTATATACAATCCATTGTCAATAACACAGGCAGTAAATTGTACTGAACTCTAAAGTTAATGACTTCTCATGGAAAGTAACTCTTTTTTATAGAAGTATACTTTCGTCTAATGATATGATATTGATGATGAGCAATATAGCTGAAAATAGAACTGCTGCACAAAATACAATTTTCTGAGTAGTTGTCTATATCTTAAAGTGCAATGTCGTAAACCGAATCAACAATAAATGTCTCCACTTATTTTACCTTCTATAACAACTTACTTCAGTACCATTGAAGATTGTGATGTGTGAATTATTTATTTCTTACCAACGTGTTTACAACATTACCTCAAGGACTTAAACGAAGAAGTTTGTCACCAACCACTGTCAATGATTACAAAACCAATACAATTATAAGTAGTAAACCTATAATTTATATACTCAGCGTAATAATGTTAATTCTATCAATTCACGAACATAACACACTAGATCAAGCAGACGTTTACTACTTAGATACTCCTGAAGTATATATCGACACCACTGTCACTTAGTTTGTTTCGACCGCGTTGTCTATAATCAGCTTTAATACGTTTTTTATCTTTATTATCCGAACTACATGAAACATTAACATGTCCGCGCCCACTGTAGCTGACGATATGGTCTTAGTGTCGTATTCTAAAGCAGGACTGGATAATATGCTTGAGATCTGTTCCCGCTACGCAAATAAATGGCGTTTTCTCTACAACCAGATAAATGTGCTATTGTTATATGTAATAAAAAGGACTCAATTCGACAACAAAACTTCTTTCTTGGATCATATTCGGTACCTATATGTGACAGATACATTCATCTAGGTATTGAATGTAACTCATATATGTCAACCAATGTTAATATACACGATGCATGTATGAAGATTAGAGGTACGTATATGAACCTATATGTTAAAGGTTTTGGACCGGATAGACTAAGTCCATCTACTTTGATGACGCTGTTTCATTCAACAGTCATACCTAAAGCTGTATATGGTGGCTCACTCTGGAATAACAATTCTCCAAGCGACTTATTACGACTCTCCATCGCACAGAACTTCTGCCTGAAGCATATGCAAGGTTTCCGGAGAAACATGTCAACGGACCTTTGTATTTCAACAATCAATGCTGTACCAATAAATACAATTCTAGAAACAATGAAACTAAAACTGTTTGGGCAGATGTGTAGGCTTAATCCCCGGTACTTGGTTAAAGCATTATTCAATAATAGACTTTTAAGGTATATTGATATAGATTACCAGTCTCTTGGATTTATTCCGGACATTTATAAAATATTACAAAAATATGATCTTATGACATACGTGGAACAATACGTTATGGATGGAATATTTCCCCCGAAGAGACAATGGAAACAAATCATAGAACTAAATGTTGTAAAACGCAAAAAGAACGCTATTTTACAACGCGTTATAGACTCTGACCAATATTGTATTACAACGAATGTTATATCTGTGAATGGCTATTCCCCTTTATGGCATATAGCAAAATTAAATCCGAAAATACTTCCGATAAGTAAAACACTTGTCAATAATGTTGGTCTGATGGTGTCAAGAAAATTCGTACAATGTTGTAATTTATGCAACTATAGAACAGAAGATATAGTTGTTCATAAATTATGTCACTGTCCAATGCGGACAACAAAGCAGTATAACATATGGACTTGTTTATTGAATAGTCAAGGCATAAACGAATATAAACGTTTCATTCATAGTAATGATTATGAACAATGTGTGTACAATGTATCTCCTTAAGTTGAGCACAGAGACCAATACTGACGAATTCGTACATTTTTCATTAAGTAAGGCTATTTCTAGTGTTCAAAGTGTAGTTAATGTTATAAATTATAGGGTATTGAATTTTATAAGGGACAGTACTAGTAATACTTATATATTATGATCTCAAATATTGTTTAACTTATGGCCTTACTTTCGTTTTAATAGTAAGGTATTTCATATATATTGTGGACATGTATATTATAATGTACTAATGTATTACTCATATTTACTTGTATATAAATGTACTTCTATGCAAATTATTTGTATACATATGATTTCTGGTACAAATGTTATACTCTTCATAATTGGAGGAAAATAAAAGTCTATCCATCTATCTATATGTCCTGAATAAGGTTTATATTGGGAGAATGAACAATTTAAAAGTTATGAGTTACATTTACGTTAGACCCGAAAAAATATCCCTAAAACTAATTATAAAATAAAATAGATGAAATTAAAATATTATATATTAGACAGTCAAAGCATTTTTACTCTAATTGGTAAAAATGCAGTCATTAAAACAGTTGCTCTACCAAAATTGAAACATTTGATCATAGGACCAATCCTAAGAAGGAATTCATAACTAGTATACGAAATTTATTCTTCAATTTTTATGGAGAGTGCTCCTGATAAAGTAAAAAGAAATATTATAACTCAAAACTTTGAACTAGGTGGTATAAGAGTCTAGAAAATTTTTATGACTGATTAAAAATTTCATTTCACCTTTCTTCACGAGAGTGTAAAATGATGCTATTCATTGACCTAAAATTAGTAACAAGAACTTACGAAAATCAACGCCATCCTTTGTCATTCCATTCACAGCTAAAATCATTGACATAAAACATAACAACTTCATGTAAATCAACATTTCGCGACAGAGCTGAATACTAAGTTGTAACAATCAAGAAGTTTAAGATGACGTTACATAAGTAACAGGAAGAAAGAAACGGAATTAGAAATACATTTCAGTTATTTCAATTGTCATAAAATTAATCATAAGTTAGGTATCTTCACAACGATCTGTTCATGATGTTGAATTTTCACGTGCACAGCGGAAGATTTTATCATGCATATTGAACAATGGATACGAGATATAATCAAATTCTACACACCTTTTATCATATCCGTTATGCTGGTGTTAACGTTAACGTCATTTTACAAATTCATGTATACAATTGATGTATGATTGATCGCCATGAAAATAAGACTTGATGAACTCGGCATGCACTACCACACATATTCCATTTAATTTAATTAATTTGATGTTCAATGCCCACTTTTTATTTAATTCTGTTTCGTAGAATTTTATATATTAGCAAATACATTTTTAATAATAAGTAATAATACGTGATTAAGTTTGAGTCTTGTCCATTTTCAAGCAATCGATGTTGTATAACAAACGAATCAAACTTATCCATAAATTGACATAAAGACAATTTTGAAAATGTCTCAAAAGACACCATAGAACTTATGTAATAATCCAAGAAGTTTAGCAAGATTCTCCCTTTAGTTTACTCGATAATTAAGTATGCCCAATATTTAGTGACAATCAGCAACACATTGCCTTTGGCCATTTACATGGAGCAATTATTAAAGTATTTAATAACTGTATGGTGTAGGAGAGAAAAACCCATAAACTCTGTTGATAGAATTCTGTTCAATGCAAATTTTATTCATGATAAAAAAATATTATTCGTCTAAATTTCAGAACTGTATCGAATGTAAAACAACTGTGTAACAACAATGTAAGGCAACTAAAAGTAATTACGTTTCGATTTGCTTTATGTCTAAACAATTCTAAAACCTTAAAAAAGTTTTATTCAGACAGATAGTTCTTGTTGATTTGTATGTTCTTGCATTATGTGTCTGTGCTAAATCAGTTGATGTAGAATGATATATTTGTAAAAAAATAAGCTACTTGTATGTAAAAGAAGAAAATATAGTCAAATTTTCAAATTGTATACGCCAAAATAAGATGTATACTTTTTGTAATTGAAAACACTAGCATCAAAATTAGCCTGCAGCAAGGAGTACAAAAGGGCACAAAATTCAGATACACACAAACACACACGCAATCAGATCATTACGCACAATAAATGATAATATAAACAATATAAGACTGTTAACATACATGCTATGGTTTAAATACAAATATATATCAGTCAGTTTCTTTCACACACTTATCTATATAATAGATGAGAAAATATAAAAAACATTATTACACCTAAAGGTCGAACGTCTCATTATCTGTTAGAGTTTTTTGTTGGAAATTTCAACTATAGAGTATATTTACACATAGAAATACATAACATAAAATAGTATTGGGTAAAATTAAAGCTGTTCAATATTTAGGCAGCAGTTATTTGTCAATATTGAAAATAACATTGTGCAATATTTTGATGACATAATGAACATAAATTATGCATGAAAATGAATTTATTGTGAAAAAAAACCTAAGCAATTTAAGTCATTGCGTACGTAAAAATGAAATTATAATAGTCAAACAAAATCAGACAATGTCAAATTTCAATTATAGTGCGAACTAAAAAATTATGACAATAAGCGATATAAAGTGCATACATGCAGATTCTTGACAAGAGCTTAAATGTCATATTTACTTCTAGGCGTTTATCTAACAATATTTAGTATAAGAATTAGAATTTCTGGAATAAACTGTATTTTTATCCTTTATCATTTAAAATGTTTCTCTGTACAACGAATGCGGTGAAATGTCGCCGATGCCATTACGGACGAATCATCTTTTCAAAACCTCGGCTATCAGTTAAATTGTAAAATGTACGTGTTGCCCTCTTTTGTATGTTAACCTTTTACGTAATTAAGAGTCAATTGAACTGTACAACTATGGGTAGTTTCTTTCGACACAAACTTTCAACTGTAACGAAAAGATCAGATCGATCCAGCCACAGTATCTGTTATGAAATAAATATTGTAGTATTAGCATTTGGTTTAATCTTATTTTTATGCCAGTCGATTTCTTTCGAGTGGAATGCGATTAGATATTTCATAGTCACTAGGTATTGTTCAAGATTACATTTGGATAAGAAACATTTTTAATGTATTGTATATGCATCTTCTGATACATCAAATTCAATCCAGACTTTAAGTCAAGTAAATACATATATAAAAGTATGTATATTATATTTTACAAACCTAACTTAAGGTTTTCGTAAGCATCCTGAGTACCAGGTTCTGTGCTTCTCGAGCTGTCCAGTCCTTCATAATGTTCCATTTCTATGGTAGAACTAAAAGGAGACACATTATCATACAAATCTACATATAATTGTAGGTTTTATAACAGATGAAATAAACACTTGAATAAATACCGGATAGAGAATAGAGAACTTATTTATACGTATCGTGCTATTAGTGTTTGTTTACTTTAAGGTTCACGAGAAAACAAAGATCAAATCAATATTATAATCAACTAATCTATTTATTTATAGAAAATAACTTAATAATACAGTTTGGCACGCATTAGTATATAATTTGTACTTATGTATATTTTATTTGTTTACTCACATGTCTGTTTCATGCCCATGTTGCGCTTTTGTTCCGTTTTGTATCCTGTACTTTGCTATTGTACCTTAAAGTTAATTATAAACATGTATTCTTGTCATCCCTACAAGTGGACAGTTCTATGAAGTTGACTTCTTTAGTTAGTCACGTGATTTAATATATAGATAGTTGGCGATTATATTGATTGGGAGATGAGAGATCGTTTCTGACGATCGAAGAGTGAACTTCGAAGAGAAAGCACTAAATATATAAATATTGTTGGTATGCTTTTGACAGCGACATAGACCTGGGCATTGAGAAAAGTTCAACTGGAAAATATATAGAAAAGTTAAACCTGGGACTCAGCAATATAGGAAATGTATTAAAATACAATCGGTGGAATGACTTGATGATCTTGTTCATCTATTTTCCGCTGTGTTACTTTGTACTAGTCGTAACGAAACAAAAACAAATGTAAAAAAACTCGGTTGTTTAGGAAGTCTGAGTCTGACACCCAGTAACAGAGGACCTGCTGTTTTAAAAATTGTACGAATTGATAAAATAGTATACATTATAATTATGTAACTTGTGTGATCCACGTTTGAATTGTAAATTGTTTCAACACTTCCGACAAAAACCAGTGGAATCCTGCAATGTATTTTTAATTGTAAATAAGTGGAGCCATCCATTTCTGAGCCCGGTTATTAGTGCGCATTTGAATTGTTCACATGTGTCAGGATAGTAGTAAAACGCGCGAGTATACATTGACTGCATTATGATTTAAACTCAATACAACATACCTTTCAAACAAGAGCAATTTCTTTCAGACGTTCTGAGCCAGTAAACAGTAAACACGAAAATGAATATCAATGTTACACCTTGCAACGTTCCCAATATGGTTACAGCCGCGATGAATGAAGTTTCATCTAAAAGAATACGTTATATAAATTGGATAAATAATGTATTAAATAGTACTTGAAACTATGTGGTAGAAGGATTTTGCTTTTCATCAATTAAACCTGTTTAGACTCATTTTAATTACAGCAATGTTTTAGAAAGCAATTGTTGCAAGCGTTAAATTATGTAACTTTATGAACATATTTTTTCATCAATGAATTTGTTATAATGAAATGCATTACTTGTGTACGTTTCATTACTATTTAAAACAAGTGGCACATACATGAGCCAGTGTATCAATGTTGAGCCTTTGACATTGAACAAGAGGCAAACCAAATTTTACAAACCATTAACTTCAACGTAAAGACTTCTCTCGACCACACGATCAGTACCATTTCTCGTTGCCATACATGTATACATTCCTTTTGACGATGTATCAACTTTTCCGAGACTTAAAACATTCCCTAAACCAGATCTGTCCCAGGTTATCTCACATGGTGGGTTACAATCCGTGGAACATGTAATATCAGGTAAAACATCTCCACTTGTGACAATATAACTTGTTTTAGATGGACGGAATTGTAGTGGGGAGTATGGCCCATCTAAATATGAAACTATTTTATTCAAACAAATGTATTATTATGTCACTCCAGTGGTATTAATGCCTCATTGAGTGCATCTGGCAGAGGAAAGGACGGATATAGTTTTTATGCGTTTACAAAACTGAAAACATGCACGTGTAAGGCGCTTACCGACTGTAACACACAAAAGACGTTAATGCACTCCATTTTTTATTAGAACAATGTGATTTTTTGAAATTATTTGTACGGTGCGTACTTCAAACTCAAACTACAATTATTGTTCTTAAGATATCAATCAAACTAGCAGGATTATATTACTGTTTGCAGCAATGGTAAAGTAAATACATAAAACTATAACACAATCAATGATATATATATTTGAATAGAATGGTTACAAACATGTAATTAATACTAATTATATCGAGAATGTAATAGCCATACATGATATATATCCTACTGTATAAAGCAATAGTAAGACTTACACAATACCGTCAGGGTCAGGTTTAAATTATGAACACCACCATTGTCTTCTGTAATACGATATGTCACATTCTTTGCATTCAAATGACTCGACATTTTCATAATTATCATTCGTCCATCTTGTTCTATAAAGTATGTTGTCTGTGAAAAGTTCTGACCATCTAACAGCCAAGTCGCTGAAGCATTTACACGTGGCCTTACCATACTTGAAGCAGGTGGTGTTGCATCGATATAAGCCGGTAATGACTCCTCAAATGTTGTAATGTTTTGTGGGATCCAAATATCTAAAAGTGCATGTCACTATGAAGTTCAATATAATATCTAATTACTTTCAATAATGCAAAGATGATTATGACAAAAGTCGTCCAGGTAATGAATTTGAAGACCATAATTACCCAGTCTTGCAATTAATAATTATCATACTTTCTCATTCTTACTGCTGTAACCGTTTGATTGTTTCTGAATTCCGTGATTGAATTTGAACACTCTTCGGATATTCGTCTTCATTTTTCGTACGGATTAGACATTTTCCTATTTTCTATTGGTATAATTCTCGGTTTGTGCCGTCTACCTGACCCTATTTGACGAAACTATTACTATTACTACTATTAGCACTTCAGATAAGATTGATATTCGAAATGAATGACAGATCTAAAAAGAATTGCCGTAATTGAGTTTTCTAAACGATGGTGCCAGTTTTTAAATTTTATTGTCTATAAGTGGTTGTTAGAAAATGTTTAGATATATTTTAGCATCACCAGTCCTACATTTTGTGTTTTAGCTGATTGATGCAAACTACAAATACACAGAAATTCCGTGCAGTGTTAGTTATGAAATTGCACAATTGGAGTTTGAATTGAAGAAAACAACACAGATTTACGTTCATGCAAGTATAAAATGATTTGTTTCAAGCATATATTTATTTTTCACAGAGATCTACATAATGAGCATACCTCATAAAAACTGTTTGTTGAATTATTATTTTCTAGTCTTGTTCTATAATTAAATAATACAATTTTTTGTTTCCCTTTACAGTTTCCTTCATTTAAAAAATATAAAACTGACATCTTTGAAAAATAATTTTATAGACTTACCTAAAACAAACAGCTCCCAGCAGTGTGTTGATCGTCCTCTATACATAAACATACCACGGTCGTCCTGTGTGACATCTCGTAATGTAATACTTACTGTTGTGTCGTTAATGAGTGTAACGTTTAGCCTGTCATCAACTACATATAGAAAATCCCAACCATCGGAACCAAACATATAAGCCTTCAACAAAGTTCTTGACATATTTATACCCTTATAGAATCTAATGCTGTAATACTTGTCAGCAATAAACGTCGCGTTGTTTCCTTTCCGTACAAATAAACTGTTGTTGAAATCACAGCCTGAAATCAAAATCCACGAATAAAGTGCTATTACTACAGTCTTTCATGTTCAGTCATGTAACATTCAACAAGAACTACATTTAATTTCGTTTTCTTCGGTTGACCAGACACCGAACTCCTCACACCGGTTTCGTCAGGCTGTGTTAATATTCTCATCAAGGGATGTAACCGCTGCGGGGAGTTTGTTAATACACATGTTAACGACTTCATGCACTTTTGGGTAATGTTAGCATGCATGTAAAGATAGTAATATAATCAAACGACTTAACAAATACTCAGACTTATTTACTACAGAATGCAAGTTTTATTTAGACAGGAACGCATGTACGCTGAAAACAATGACGGTTTTTAAATGTTAGCGATTCTCTGGAATCTCGATCTACTTTTTTGTGAATGGGTGCGTGAGACTTAGTGGGTTGAATATGGGTGTATTTGGATTTAACTGTAACTTGAAAAGTCTCACTGCTGTATTACTTACAAAGTTGAATACAAATCTACTTATCACGCAGCATTTACTAGAAGCACGGTGACAAATATCTTAAACGTCTCTGGTATAAGAAATAACTTAGTGGCGTTGCATTAAAGTCAATATTCAGTCTTCCTTCTCTATACGACCTCTAAACGAGTTAATTTGCAACATTTGGGATTCTTCACTATTTTATGCGATCGGTATGCATTCAGTTACATACATAGATCGTCTGCACATTAGATAAACTCGTATACTCTATTTGATATTACTTAATGACTTTAATAAAAGTCATTGCTTAAATACTTTAAAACACGAAGAATGTTTACTGTTTCTGAATCATTAAAAAGTCATGCCACACAAATTAGATCGAGAGCAGGACTTTTGACTGCTAGATTTTAGGTTTGTGATTCGGCCATTGAATTATTTCACTGTGATTATTTGACTTCAAATATTGCATCTAGAGTGTTTTGTTGGGTTATTGAACGTGCTAAATATGCTGTGTTAGCAGAGTTTGTGCTTGATTATTAAATACGCTGTTTGGTTATTCATGTTGATACAGTCAAATGTAATTCATGTTGATACAGTCAAATGTTGTATCTGGATAATAGTAATTCCGCATGCTTACAGATTGGGAAATTCACCAAGACTAAATACAACGCAATCTTCACTTTTTCCCGATCTTAAATATATATTATGTAGGCAATTACTCGATAAATATTACTTAATCGCATTGCGAATTACTTTAGAGTTACACTTGCAATATTATGCCCTTGAATAAATAAAGATGATTGTTGCACAATAATAGACAGCTGCACAAGTTGTTTATGCTCTACACATGTTTATATATTCTTGGATGTCAATTTTACACCCAGGGATAAATACATTTAATACAGTATTTAAAACTTGCCTTCATGTTTAACTTAACAATATAAAATTATATAAGCCATGATAGTACTGGCTTGTTTAATGTGTCTTGTACGCCTGTCAGTGATTACACAGTAATGACCTAAAGATTTATGACAAAAACTTTTGACAGATTATTTTATAACTATTTAACGAAACATCAGTTACACGTTTGAATATGATCAGAAAAAGTGCTATATTTCACTTAAGGTTGATTTCCGCTAAAATTTGCTATTTTGAATTATTTTTATTTCCTAGCCACACATAAATATGCCCGTACCGCACATGTGGTTGTTAAATAATGAAATTCGGTACTATATTAATGTTATGGTAATTTTTAAATAGAACTTACGCGAGGTAAATCCATCTTCTGCAATCACATTCTCAACTAAAACCACAGCAAAAAAACTTATTACCGTTAAACAATTCAACATCTTGTCAATAATCTTACGAATTCGAAGAGTTCATATACTTCGAGGTAAAATCTGAATGCATTTAATGCTTTATCGACAACCCGGAAGAGATGAATAATTTTACCTTAACCAATAGTTTGTAAAATACTAATCTATGGAAAAACGTCATTTTGGTTTATCGCCTGATGAATCATAAATCGTGTATAAAACAGCGGCATAATGATTAACAATTCAAAATTTGTTCTTACACAATAAATTTATATCTTATATACAAGCCATTGTCAATAACACAGGCAGTAAATTGTACTGAACTCTAAAGTTAATGATTTCTCATGGAAAGTATCTCTTGTTTACAAAAGTGTACTTTCTTCTAATGATATGATATTGATGATGAGCAATATAGCTGCAAATAGAACTGCTGCACAAAATACAATTTTCTGAGTAGTTGCCTATATTTTAAAGTGCAATGTCGTTAACCGAATCAACAAAAAATGTCTCCACTTATTTTACCTTCTATTACAACTTACTTCAGTACCGTTAAAGATTGTGATGTGTGAATTATTTATTCCTTACCAACGTGTTTACAACTTTAACTCAAGGACTTAAACGAAGAAGCTTGTCACCAACCACTGTCAATGATTACAAAACCAATATAATCATAAGTTTGTAACTCATAGTTTCTGTACTCAGCGTCATAATTTTGTTCTATCAATTCACGAACATGACGCACTAGATCAAGCAGATGCTTACTACTTATAAATGTCTGAAATATATCTCGACAGCATTGTCATTCAGCTTTTTTCGACCGCGTAGTCTATAATCAGCTTTAATACGTTTTTGAAGAATGTGTTAAGACCTAAATATTTTGTTGTCAAATGTGTTTTTCATTTCAAGACGAGGCAAAGTTAAGTAATGAAAGAAGTAATATTTTATGGAGTCGTATAATTAATATTGTACTATTTTTGCCAGACCGTCTGACAAATAATTGAATTTTAATTGGTGACAATTATTTACGTAGTTTATAGAAGGCAAACTTTGTGTATAAATAGGAATCTATTCAGACAATGATGAAACACACTTAACTCACTGCCTTTTTATATATAAGACCAACAATGACAGTATTATCGCTGCCAATGATTGAAGATGATCTATACACATGATGTAGTTATTCATAGGCAACTTCACAGTCAAATTGTTATTCATACTACAGAACTATTCACGAAATACACAATACAGGTTCAAGAAAAAATCATGAGTTCATGAATTTCTTTCGAAGGGGTTGCGAATGACTCAAAGCCGGCATTTTTATAGCCATAAATGTGTATAGTAAATAATGAATTAAGTAAGTAATAAATTACACATAACACATTTGTTTAAAACCATGTGCTTTTATTGGAGTAATTCTGATCATTGTGGCCATTGTTGTATTGGAAATGTAATCAACACACACTATGGTCTTCAGTCACATGGGAACTGCCATTACATTTAGTCCCGCAAGAATACATGTTCATGATAACTACCAGTCGAATGGTTGTTTTATCATGGTTAGTTATGGTAGAATCAGATCGAGTTCAGAATTATGAAATCAAGGCGCTGATTAGATACTGTATAAGTGGCTAAGTTAGCGACGTGGAAATGTTAGCGAATTTCGCGAATGGACAAAAATTGCTAATATTTCACCACGCGTAAATATCCGCCGATTGCGGGAAGAATTTTACCATAACACCGGTTGACACAAGTAGACGATAGTTCCCGGTTCACTCGTGATCAATACAACATTTATTTAAATTCACAACTAAAAGAGTATTAATAAAAACAGAATGTTTTATTCAATCATTGATAATTAGAAATAAAGTTCACATTGTTTTTGTTTTTAAATAGCAAAATACAGTGTTTGGTTGCACCTACAAGAAGGTAAAAATGTTTTAATGCATATTATGGTTTGATTATACAAACTTATTTTTGCTGAAGAAAAAACACCCCAAGCTATGAAAATTTTCACACCCTTTACAAATTGCATACGTTTACTTCAAACACGCATTGTAAACACGCGCTTATATTTATTGTATTTCAACAAAAGATTGACACTTGCATTATAAACACTTAGGTTTTATTTACACTGGAGTGTGATAAAATCATAGCAAACATTATGTTACCACAAGGGTGCTTTAATGATGAGCGTTGACATGGACTGAGATTAGTCATATAAATGAATATGTTAAATATTTCTATATTACCTTTCAACTGGAAGGTTTTCTCGAACTGACTCAACGTATGGGATTATAATGTTGTCTATAAACTCGATCATAGTTTTTTCGTTGCTCCAGTGTGTCTCAGAGTGTGAAATATGCCACGACAAAGGGATTTTTTTACGAATGAATAAATTGGAAAACATAATGTACTAGTATATGTGACACGGTATTTTTCCCGTACGACATACACTTTAATACATGCCGTATATTTGTGATTTTTACGACGTGCTATAATTATGCAAATTTCCAGGTGGAAACGTCGCATTGGGTGACCTTCTATAGGTCGTCTTGCGATCCTCATAGCGTAACGGGCTTGAGGATATGATTTTAATCAGATTGCTGTAAAAAGTCCATTGCAAGTGATTATTATATTTGGTTAGTGTTCTATAGACTTATATCGCACGTAATCTACACTTCTTTAAACAGCGATAACTTCTCAGCATATTAGAATATATTACACCCATCAGTCTTAGGATACCTATAAAGGCATGAAGCAGGCAAGCATGCCTCAGATATTTGATAACGTCCTTCCAACTGAATCCAACTGACAATTGCTTAATACGTCATACTATTAGATAAAAAAATCATATCTTTAAGGCACGTTTCCCTAATTTAATATTTCCACAACAAAACACTGAAAACCGCTTTGAAATCCATCTTCAAATAAAGCGACAATCTGTATTCAAGAACGACACCCGTAATGTGCAACTGTGGCAATGGGCATCAAACGTTTGAACTCCCTAATCAGCAATATTGCGTTTTTATGGACCAGCAATTCCTGTGATTCGATAGTAGGGGTTAATAAAACAGTAAGACTGGGTGTCAATACTAAATACACTAAACTGACCGTGACAAGACAGGATTAGTCTGGTATGGGGCAATAAAACAAGATATTAGGCCTCTTATGGCTTTTTTGCGGAGCAACTTATATATAAGAGCTTTTCAATGCCTTTAATGAAACGCAATGGAAGAAATACAACAAAACGCATTGAATTGATACTATATTTATTTAACAGAAGTATGTAATTCATATATCCTTTACATTCATACAGTCAATTGATTAATCCTGTTCAAAACTAGCTTAATTGCAAAATGGACGGACTATTCCTGTATCATAAATATATATTATTTTTGTCGTTATCAGAATACAACGATAGTACTCATATTTTTATGATGTTGCTTACATATTTTTTGTCACTGAAATTCATTATTCAATAAGTAACTTTCAAATGAAATAAGTTTTCCTGCTTTTTAAAGAGGGTATGGTATCTGATGTGGGTCCCTTTAAATTGTCAAAATGCACAGAATAATAACAGTTGATGATGATAATCCTATATTATTCTACTGGCTGTTTCAATGATTTCATAAAAACATAAGTGCAAAGGGAAGCTAACGTTGTTTACAATCGTATCAAAAATTATGTGCGGATTAGTTTCCCGTAGAATACAAATCGAAGTTTATTTATTAAAGAACACCTAGACAAGTGAATATATCATTATAAAGCGTTATAAAAAAAACTGCTATGTATTTGTTAACATAATTCAAAGCATGTGTGTAAGAAAGTCCACATTTATGCAAGATCTAACCACACAATAGCCGAAAACACTCGTTACAAACATATGTATAAATATAAAAAGGCTTTGGCCATGTAACGTCATTAATTTGCAAAGAGAAAAAGAAAGACAAACAAATGATGGAAATGAATGGTTCATATACGTGGTTGAGCGATGATTTAGATACTATTAACAAAAATAAAGAAGCATGACATTTATATAAAAAAAGAAAAATACAAAATATATATAAGGAATCATATGAATTGAATCGAAATCTGAATATGACAGCATTACACAAATAAGGTTAATATTATTATTTAAGTACTTAAGTATCAACAACGACTGACTGATTACGTTAGGAAATTGATTGAAATGTGATCTTCGGTAGATTAATTGCGTCTTATTTGTTAGTGAACTGTGTGATTTTGTAGACATTTAGACGTACAAAAAGAATATGGTTTGATGATTAGAGGACGAAGGTCACAAGGACAGTTGTAGAATAAAATGTACTTAGAACAGACTTGAATGAAAGTACATTATGACGAGCATTAATATTTTGACCTCCATAATTTGCTTAAACTTTCATAACGAATTACATGAAATAGATTGCTGCCAGTCCCGCGTAAAACATGTGTAAGTGATTCTGTCATCACATGACTTTGATTCTAAACATAGATTATGTAAATGGTACATAATTGCAAGCTATGTTAGTTAAGGTATTTACAATTACTGCAAACGATCTTTAACAAGAGTATCACATCAGTTCAGCTACATTGTAATTAAATAATTTCCGCAATAGCAACATTTTACTTTATCAAAGTTTCATGTAGGCTGCTCCTTTCCTGGTTGATGACAATAAGTGTGTGTTTTAAGTCAAGATTTGTAAACATGAATGTATATTTACATATTTGAAATAAATATTAAATATAATTTCTTTGAACAAATATGCGATAGTCAATACGTATGTAGTCATGACTTTAAGTTTCAAGACGCGAGATATTGTGTCACATTTATATGTTAAGTGTTGTAGATAATAATGAGTCTGAATGTATACAGAATTATAATAGTTAGCAACTCAATATAAGACAAAGAGAGCAAAAATATACACAGCAGCGCAGGATAAACCAAAAGATACAAGCTTTAACAACAATAGTTAAATCAAATATTATGTCAGTATATAGAGTACTTGTTACTTTTAATCTACATTGTACTTCCTTAATTCAAACATTTTAAAAATAAACATGTATAACTTTCTAATAATACTTTCATTTTGGGTAATTAATAATTCAATACATTTTTGCATATTAATCCTTTTTTCCCCAAAAATAATATATACGCTTTTTCTCGCCACAGTGATACAAGGACGCTCTAATTATAAAGATTATACATGACTTTGATTCTAAACATAGATTATGTAAATGGTACATAATTGCAAGCTATGTTAGATTATAAAGTATTACATTTTTACATACAAATGAATTATCACAGGAATTGTCACTGGTTTTTGCCTTGTACCAGGTTGTATTTTTAGTCTTAATATATATAATATGCGCAATCAAATGTAAAGGGTTACGTGAGATTTGCAGACTCATTGGTAAGAACAACGGTCAAGTTCAGAACAAATATCGAACATAAAATATATTCTATGTTAATCCCAGTAAGTAATTATATCCTTACGTGACTAAGGTATTTCGCACATTTAAGTTTATATGGAAAACTAACTTGCGAGGTCAATAGTTAAGGAAAATGTCATCTCAAATACAAACAATATATAATCAAATGATGATATAAGCTCAGCTACATTCTCTGTAACCAAATGATTTTCTTAATCACAACGATAAGCAATATCAATGTTTCATGTTGATGTTTGTTTCCGGTTTGAAGACAATTTAAGTGTTTCATCTTCCCAATACATTATGTGAATAAAATAAATGTAAATATTTACATGTTTACAATAAAATAAGCTATTAAGCTATGGAAGTTTATACGTTTATGTAATCAATGGAATAAAGAAAATAAAACTAAATGCAATCCAGATTGACCTTGACATAGTCAACTTATTGGCACACAATGCGCTTGGTTACAGAGTTCGTTAGATCCGATATGTCATTCAATGTTTTACCTCGACGTAATTTATAGCTATAATATTGAATGACCAATCGGATCAAACGAACTCAGTAACCGAGCACCAATGATAGTATACACGACTAAAAGAAAATATAAAATGTGAATATTTACGTTCTAGAAAGAAGATATCGTAGCTTGTGTACATTTAGGGGTATATTGTATTAGTTAGATTGTATTTATATACAATGAAAGCAGACAGACATGTGAAATGTTGCCTTTTGACATTCACGAAAGTACCATCATTACTCTTCTTCACAGTTTTCTTTACTTAGATATGAGATAATTTGTAAACAATAGGTGGAATAAAATATCATTATTTCACTTTTAACGTATTTATGAATCAAGTGAAGTACAAACTGGAGAGCAGTTGGTTTCTACACAAATTCAAACAGTCAGTGATTTGATGATCACGTCCGTTCAGCCAAACTCTCTGAAATAAAATGAATATGGTCATTTCAGTATCAACGTGACCTTTATATATTTATGTTTTATGTTAGGCTTGATTGTGATAATTTGTTTTAGTTGTTTCAAGACATTGTTTCTATCAGATTTGAAAACTGAACATTTGCAATCATGTTTATTATGAATGCATTTTAATGTACAAATTTTAACATGAATCATTTGAAGTCACGTCTTTCAGTAAATGATTATGTGAACTTATGTGATATATGTCAAATGTTCGATACACTTGAGCTACATACCTTATTCAAGGTATTGTTTCACAGCAGTATTTCCCGAACGGTCAAGACCTTCATAATGTACCATTTCTACAGCAGAGCTGTGAATTAAAGACGAACACACAAGTATAGAAGATTTAAAAATAAACGCAGGATACTAGTTGAAGTACTTAATAAAAAGTGAATGTATGGATACATCAGTGTTTGTTGAACTAGTGCTGTAAAACTAAATTAAGGTCACACGCGATTCTTTACCACTAACATTCAATATAATAATTGCATTTATTGTAAAAAATCACTTGACGGAAGTTGTTATACTCTAAATTGTCAAATAATTAAGTATGTGTGTCAATGCCTGTTATACCAGGATCTAAAATGGAAAGAAGAAAAACTACACTTTCTCTTTTATGTGTTATCCCTAGTATTGGTGTGTATTCTGTGAATTTTGCATAATATTTGTATGTTTAATCCTTTTAACATGCAGTATTGTTGTTCATTGTTATGTAATGTAAACTTATCGACATAAGCGTTTAAGCCATTGGAATGAATACTTCAGTTGTTTTCACTCACTTGTTTGATGCCTGAATTTGTTCAGTTGTAGTTCTGTTTTGCATCCTTTCAGTCGTTCTTTCTATAGCACCTACAATATTTTTCAGGTATATACTATGATAAAATGATAACCACAATGGAAATGTTACAATACTCAGTTACTGATGTATAATTACACATCTGTACAAGCAATGCAAATTTCATAGGATAATGTAGAATAATGCTTGATTGATTTTATAAATGATATCTAGTACATGTATATAGAACGTAAGTATTCATAAGGCGACGTTCGAATCTTTATCGGTTTCATTTAATGTGTATGTATACGCGAATAATGTTGTCTTTATTCGCGAAGGTGTCTGGGCTCATTTTTGACCTATACATCTTGGCATTACGTATTAATTATTCAGATGAAATCACTCATTCTATTCAAAGGGGGACTGAGTGCACCTGTGATAATAATTTGGTCAATTTAAGACGGAATACATGTTTACTTATTACCGCATTATCGTTTTCTTTTAAAATGCTTGGGGTTAATGTTCAGAAATAATTACCCTAGTTGATTCGTTGGCTATTTTCGTCTTATTTCATATAATGTGCAATGTAAACAGCCGGTTGCGGGGTCTCGTCCTAGACGCGTTTTTCGGGTACAATTTTCGTTTTTGAGAACTGATGTATCTAAGTCATTACAGACTACCATGGAAACCTATACATTTTTAGAAAGGAAATTATATCTGCTATTGATCTAATTGTAGTTTAACTTCCTATGACAAAGGATTACGAAAACATCGGGGTTTGTTTTAGAGGTGTCAAAATGAGAATGTGATTTTGGCGAGCGGAGGTACACTCCGTCACCCAGTGATTCTATTGTATGATTCAGAGGTAATCATTCCATCAATTGGGTGTAATCTACAAGCGTTGAGAAATTAAGGCCACACCAACTATAGGGAGTCTGGAATCTTTCAATACGTACTTCTTGTGTTTGTAAAATGTGTAACTTAAAAAATGTGAGAAAACGAATACTTATGCGGTCGAAATAAACTATACATTTTTAAAAGTGGAATCAACATACAGTAAACACGACCAAATTCATAATTGATTTAACTGACCTAACATTAACATTTTAATCCATGACCTAATTGGACTGCTAGCGCTAATAACAACGAGTTATTCTTTCACTCCTCGTTTTCGGTCCTGGGAGTAGCAACTTATAAATGGAATGCCGTGAAATAGAATGGAAGTCCCCATAACTAACGGAAAGTATTCGCAAAGTAATTAATATACCGACACATTTTCATTTCAATTTAAACAATCAGAATGGCTGCCTTGAAACGAAAATTTAATGTAATGCTAGGTTCCTACTATCACGATTAAAATCGTAGTCTTAATCGTAAACCAGTCGTGTTGGTCCTATCAGAGCATATCAGATCTTGAGGTCAGTCGTGGCAATCTTGTTAATCGTAGATTCTTGTGAACGGTTAAAAAATGTCTACAACCAGCACGATCAATTCAATCGGGATCATCGTACCAGATAGTATTGGACCGTCATAAACTGAAACAGATCATATTCCATCTGACAGAATCGCATTAAAGCGCAATAAATCGTTTTTGAATTGTCAAATCGCATTGTCTCGTATCCAAGCCTGCAATTTCTAAAACATTCCACGATCAGATATGAAGGACCAATTGTGGGACTTGTAGCAGATCGCACGACTGTGGGAACCTAGCATTAACAAGTACTTGATCAACTTTCTTTTTGACTGTCTTTGGTCAAACACTACTCTATCTATACTGCGCAACAAACAATTGGTGTCCCCCTTCACTCCAATGTGTATGTGTGCGACTCATAAAGACAAACACTTATATATACACATATTACTAAGTCCTCAATAAAGGGAAAAAGATCTCGTAAGATCGATGGAGCATGTGCAAAAGATTTGTTCACTATAACGGTAACTTAAAAGATTCGTAAAATCATACGTTTGGTCTCAACAGTGTATATAACAGCAAAGAAACTTCACGACTGTCTTTTTAAAGCCATTTCTTGTTTAAATTGTAAATCAAATGATGCATTTTGTCCCCTCGGACGCGTCCATTCCTCCATCATTTGATTTGTGCGCTGTCCTACTAACCAGAGCTTATACGAATATCAATTATCTCCATTGAGCTTAAAAATGTTTATGAATTTCTCAGAGTTAGCGGTATGGTGAACTCTGTACAACTTAGTATATGTTCCACTAGGTAAAGAACACAGCATGTTCACGTTAATGTAAGATAATGACATGGTAATGCAATATAAGATCCTGAAGTCTGATAAAACTTCACACGTATGCGTCTGTAGCTTATTCCTGATCTCTTACTCGCATCAAGATTAGCGCTACAATCAAGTCGATCGACGCACGGAACTGACCGAGGCATGTACAAAGACATAACGTACCATTTAAACAAGCCGTTCTGTACCAACATAAAGTACATACAAAAAGGAGGACCAATATAATACCATGCATCGTCCCCAATATGGATACTGCTCGGATTAATGAGGTTTCATCTGCAGAAAGAAATACGTCTTACACATACAATGGAATGCTACCTCCTTCATCACATGTACCATATCGTAAGTAGACAAAACAAGGTCTCACTTTGTAACTTGAGACACACAATAATACCACTCATATGTTGAAATTGCAGCTATTTAAGTAAGCACATTATAATGTTTATTTCAACGTATTAGATCACAAATTTCTTTCCTGATTGAAAAATTCTTTGGTGCAAGGAATGATGAGAATCAGTTTGAAAATCTGCCATACTTGTTTTTACTTTGAAGGGGAAATAAATAGCAAGTTTGCAGATTCTTCATATATACACTATGGCCAAGTTATACATTTTTAAACATAATTATCACTTTACAAAACAGTATATGCATGCATATCAGTGCATAAATACAATGTTTTACATACGAACAACAAAAAGTAAACCAGCATACACACCATTAACTTCAACGTAAAGACTTCTCTCAATTACATGATCAGTACCTTTCCGTGTAGCCTGACATGTATACACTCCTTTTGATGATTTATCAACTTTTCCGAGACTTAGAACATTCCCTATACCAGATCTGTCCCATGTTATCTCACATGGTGGGTTACAATCCGTGGAACATGTAATATCAGGTAAAACATCTCCACTTGTGACAATATAACTTGTTCCAGGAGGATTGAGTTGTAATGGCGAATATGGGCCATCTATATATGAAATAATTTTGTTCAAACCAAATTGAATATATAATTATATCACACGAGTGGTAGTTTTTCAATGAATGTAACTTGCAGAAAAAAGAGTCTGCAAAACTTTTTCTTACGTTTAGAGCCAGTATACAGTAAACACGAAAATGAATATCAAAGTTTCACCTTGCATAGTTCCCAATATGGTTACTGCCGCCGATAAAATTAATGAGGTTTCGTCTAAAACAGTACGTCATAAAAGTGGATAAATAATGTATTAAATAGTATTTGAAACTATGAAGGAGAAGTAGGATTTCGCTTTCCATCAATTAGATCTATTTAAAGCCCCATTAGCTTTTTGGATGTTAAAATTAAAATTGGTCTTATTTTACTTGCAACGATGTTTTATCAGTGGAACTGACTTTTACTTACAATAAAAACATTTCGGAATTTTATTTTTTAATCACGAAGCACATATAGAAATTAAGTAAGCATTATATCAATGATATTGCAAAAATAAGAAAAAGCATCTAACAATATTTTACAAGATGTGACTAAAGAAAGTCATTATGTAAATATTGTTTTAGAGGAAATCAAATGATTATTTCTTATATTTTATTATTATTTAATATATTGTTCTGTATTACTTTATTCAAAGAGCTAATGGGCCTTTGAACACATTGGCCCCATTTCATTAAACATATTACACCACTTCTTAAGGTTTCATAAATATTTTCTTAGCTACGAATTCTTAAGTTTAGGAACGATTCTTTCTTATCTTAACGATAGCTCATGAGCGTTCTTAAAGATAAGAAAAACGCGATTGCTGCATTTAGTATAACGAGGCAGCCTTAGGTTTTAAGGCTGTTGAGTGCGATGTACCAGATATTCGTCAATAATGAAATTATTTCTATGTCAGTCAGGGGCATAAACAACTTTGAATGCATGCTATACACACAAAGAGGAAGGTATGGTGTTAACCTCTGGCTACTGCTTCTTGGGTCCGGAATTTGTTCAAATTAGAGCTAAAATGGTAAACTCACTCAGTATTTATATATGAATTCAAGATATTGCTAATTGATATCGACATAATTCGAAATATACAAAATACATTATTAGTATACTAGAGAATATTATTTGAATTTGAAACAACTGCACGTGTTAAATAAATGATAACATATTTTTCAAAAGGATGCAAATGTTATATATTAATATATATATGAACTCAAAAAAGACTATAGCTTTTTATTTCAAAGCACCGTTGTTTACGATTATTAGTCTTAATATTAACATTCGACTTAGATGACATTTTTGGCTATATTTATATTATTTTTTTCACTTTTCAAACTAATTAACGTTACGCACTTGGCGAATGTGTGTTTCACTGATGTTATAACTTATTGACAATCTGACATTCAAAGACTTCTATCATAAAGAAAAACTTTCAGGGACTTTCTGCAACCGATCGTATGTGCATTTAATAGCTATAAAACATAGTTTTCGTGATAAAGTTGAAACATTAAGCTAATAGATATTTAAATGCATCTGGATTTGTCGTATTTATCAATTCTTATCCTCCAATACTCACTTTGAAATCTTATTTCTCAAACGAGAATCATTTAATCTGAACATCAATGAATTATAAGAGGGAAGTTACGGTTGAATTGTCCGACATATATTGGCATGCGAAATAAGTAATTGTATGACATTGTGCAATTTTAAGCAACTCAAAACGCATTATCATGAACAAATGTTTAAATTGTTAAAAGATATATTTTCAGGTAAGACATATTAGATAGTTTACATTACATTACGAAACTATACTAACCATTAACTTCAACGAAAAGACTTCTCTCAAGAACACGATCAGTACCATTTCTTGTTGCCTGACATGTATACATTCCTTTTGACGATGTATCAATTTTTCCGAGACTTAGAACATTCCTTACACCAGATCTGTCCCAGGTTATCTCACATGGTGGGTTACAATCCGTGGAGCATGTAATATCAGGTAAAACATCTCCACTTGTGACAATATAATTTGTTCTAGAAGGATTGAGTTGTAATGGTGAGTATGGCCCATCTAAATATGAAAATATCATATTCAAAAACAGTATTTGAATACAATTTAATGAGTGCAACTGGCAGATGAAAATGTCGAACATAAGTTTTAATGAGTAGAAACACAGATAGGACTTGCTTACGAATTATACAACACCCAACACATATTTATTCTTACTATGTTGAATTTTTTTTCGTAAAGCATATCAGGATTTTATTAATGTTTGCAGTTTTACGCTCGCCTGAATTATATATGTATTTGTGCAGTAAATAGGTTTTTACATTTTAATTAAGTTATATTTAATAAAAAAGTGTTTATAGAAAGGATAGTAAATGAAGAATGAAATACACATACATAGTACATATCATTTATACAAGACTTACACAATACCCACAGGGTCAGGTTTACATCATGAACACTACCATTGTCTTCTGTAATACGATATGTTACATTCTTTGCATTGAGATGTCTCCGTATTCTCATAATTATCATTCGTCCATCTTGTTCTATAAAGTCTGTTGTCTGTGAAAATTTCAGACCATCTAACAACCATGTCGCTGTAGCATTTACACGTGGTCTTACCATACTTGAAGCAGGTGGTGTTGCATCAATATAACCCGGTAATGACTCCTCAAATGTTGTCACGTTTTGTGGGTTCCAAATATCTGAAAGTGCATGCCACTATGGAGTCTAATTACGTTTAATAATGCTAACTTAAAGATGAGTATGACAAAAATCGTCCAAGTACAGAATTTAATGAATATCTAATGACCCTGTCTTGCAATTATCAATTATTATACTTTATCGTTCTTACTGCTGCAAGATTTTGATTGTTCCTTAATTATATTAATTTTAACACTATTAAATAGTCATGAATAGGATAAGCAATTGTTCACTTTTTCTGCATTTACTAAAACGTTGCTGAATAAATACAAGTACATTTTTGCAGTAGAGCGATTTTTTTACCGGACGGACAAGACTATTGATTGACATGCACATTTTCATAATGCAAACTACAAATATGCGAGGTCATTGTTGGGCGGCTTAAAGAAATTACGCGCTGTGTTAGTAACAAACGTGGAATTTGAATTGCAAAACTCAACAACAGAGATTTACATTGCTGCAAACTTATATAATTTGTTTCGAGCACATATTTTTTTATTTGATCTACACGATATGCATGTGTCATAACCATTTTTTTGTAAGAATCACTTCGGTTGTATTAGATTTAGATCTTTGGAAGAATTTGGCGTTTGTAGCGTGAATCAATAAATTCCTTTCAATACAATTATTTTCATTTTCTTAATCATGTAATTATCGTACATAAGAATTGTAATTTTCTATTTTTATTCTATATTTTTTGTAATACAAATAGTTTCATTCTATTGCAATGTTCATTAAGACATGTAAAACTGATATATTTAAAAATATTCTTATAAACTTGTACAATTACCTAAAACAAGCAGCTCCCAACAATGGTGTGATGGACTTTTATATATAAACATACCACGGTCGTCCTGGGTGACATCTTGTAATGTAATACTTATAGTTCTTTCGTCAGTGATTGTAACGTTTAGCCTGTCATCAATATGTTGAATATTCAAACCATCCGATGTAAACATATCAGCCGCCAACAACATTCTTGTCTTAGTCATACCCTTATAGAATCTAATGATGCGATAATTAGGCATGATGTCAGCAGTAAACGTCACGTCATTTCCTTTCTGTACAAAAAAACTATTGTTGAAATCACAGCCTGAAATCAAGTCACGAATAAGATACTACTACAAACAAGAACTACATGTACATTTAATTGTGTTTTCTTCGTTTGAACAGATAACCATTTGATACTTGTATGAGGACTTTATATATTTTATTGGTAATAATGGCTTACAAGTAAAGATTAGGGATGGATATTGCGGGAATTTATGCGATTATGCGATATATTGCGATTCGCAACACTTTATAGCAATACGTGTTGCGATATATTGAGAGTTTAAAACTCTTGATTTATTAAGTATTCAAACTTAGATTTTAGTGAAAAAATGTAGTGTCATTAATCATTTGCATGATGGTATCTTCATTTAAGCTATCACAAAGAAACTAATACAATATCAATGACTATAATGAAACATCATGCTGTATAGCATACAACAATTGTACAATAATATAAAACTCTCATTTAATATGGCATCTCAAACAGTCCATATATAGTTACACAAATAAAATATTTCTGTTTCCGGTTGATGAGATATGAAATCAATGTTAGAATATAATTCATCCGTGTTAAACAGTCAATTTCTTGAACATATGTATTTGTATCAAAGTATAAATTAACCTCAAAATAAAGACATAATGTACGTAAATTTTCCTGTATATAATATATACATCAACGCCTTTTCAATCCCAGAATAAAGGCTTTAAATTCATAAAGTTCCATACTTCTAATGCTCTGTCAGTGACCTCTGTTCACATGTTTGACAGTGGTTATATATTACCAACTAATAATATGTACCTTAGTAAGTATAAAGATGCCATTCAAGTTATATAAGATATAAATTGCTGACAACTTTTAATATTGAAACTAAAATCCTTCATCAGTTTGATTTCTTCTTTTCTGCAGTAAGTTAATCAGTACTAAACAAAAAAACAACAACATTACGATAACGTTGATAGGTACTTGTTAGTATAAACAAACAAGAGCATGACAGTGCTTTACCTGCATTTAAAACGACAGTTATCGTATATTATTTGCTACAAACAATATGCTCATACGTTTAGTCGTTTACAGATAATTTCTGGGATTTTAACCAAGTGAAGTCGGGGTTCCAAATAAAAGTACATGTAGCACTTAAACTAGGATGTGACCACCTCTTATATTTGCGACTTGAATTCCCCACTGACCTGTAGAATAGATTATATACAGCGCCAACTTCTGCTCATAGAATATTGTTCAATTCCTGAATAAATGATTGATGAAGCTCATTGGAGGTCTCGGGTGGAATGCGGCGACATCTTGAACATGTTTCTCTAGATATTTCCAGGCGCGATCGAATAGGTTCAGGTCTTGTATCTTTTAAAGAATTTTTGGCAATTCAGGGGGGGGGGGTATTAAGCATAATTGTATACAGAACAGGAGCAAATTATTACCTGCAATGTTATTACTGACTGATGTTGCCGCACCATTTGATTCTGTTCCTTGGAAATTTATGGAAAAACGTTTGAAACCTTTTAAACTTTGATCACCATTTGATACCCTGGGTTAGATTGTTTTACAAAAGAAATCAGTCATGTGTTATTGTGAACGGTCATCTTTCAAATTGGTTCCATGTACATCGAAGATGCAGACAATGTGATCCTCTATCGCCTGACCTTTTTATTATATGTGAAGAAATACTGTCTCCGTTATTCAAAGCGAATAAAAATATCCCCAGGGTGTCAAAATAAGAAATGAAAAATATCCAATTTTACAATACGCAGATGACACGTCTTTGATTCTGGATGGCTCAGAAAAAAGTCCATAAAAATATTAAAATTTTATGCAAAAATATCTGGACTTCATGTTAACATGGACAAAACAGTAGCTATTTGGATTGGTTCAAGCAAAAACAGCAACATTACTTTATGTCCTGAATAAGGTTTATATTACTAATAAGAGAATGAACAATTTAAAATTAGGAGTTACGTTTACGTTAGACCTGAACAAAATATCCCTGAAACTAATTATAAAATAAAATAGATGAAATTAAAATAGTATATATTAGTCGGTCAAAGCATTTTTACTCTAATTGGTAAACATGCAGTTATTAAAACACTTGCTCTACCAAAATTGAACCATTTGATCATAGGACCAGACCCTAAGAAGATATTTATAGCTAGTATACAAATTTATTCTTCATTTTTTATGGAGAGTGCTCCTGATGAAGTAAAAAGAAATATTATAACTCAAGACTTTGAACTAGGTGGTATAAGAGTCTACAAAAAATTATGACTGATTAAAAATTTCATTTCACCTTTCTTCACGAGGGTGTAAAATGATGCAATTCATTGACCTAAAATTAGTAACAAGAACTTACGAAAATCAACGCCATCCTCTGTCATTCCATTCACAGCTAAAAGCATTGACATAAAACATAACAACTTCATGTAAATCAACATTTTGCGACAGAGCTGAATACTAACTTGTAACAATCAGGAAATTTAAGATGACGTTACATAAGTAACTGGAAGAAAGAAACGAAATTAGTACTACATTTCAGTTATTTCAATTGTCATAAAATTAATAATTCCGGTAAGGTATCTTCACAACGATCTGTTCATGATGTTGAATTTTCACGTGCACAGCGGAAGATTTTATCATTCATATTGAACAATGGATACGAGATATAATCAAATTCTACACACCTTTTATCATATCCGTTATGCTGGTGTTAACGTTAACGTCATTTTACAAATCCATGTATACAATTGATGTATGATTGATCACCATGAAAATAAGACTTGATAAACCCGGCATGCACTACCACATATATTCCATTTAATTTAATTAATTTGATGTTGAATGCCCACTTTTTTATTTAATTCTCTTTAGTAGAATTTTATATATTAGCAAATAAATTTCAAATATTTATTAAACCTGACTTCATACTTACTTTCCACTAGTTGGTAGTGTATTTTATCAATACTACCAGTTTTATCACATAGGAACACTTTTGTATGTTACTTTAATTTATCGTGATCAACCTTTCAACCTATTTTCAAACACATATATACAAATTGATATTGTTATGAAAATATAATTACACGAAGAGTATACTAGTAACAAACTATATTGCCTGTCTTGTTATTAGCGTTTTGTAACGATGCTTTTGATACAAAAGATGAAATATCACAAAAATTTAACTGTTCAGCAAACAAACCGAAATACATGTACATAATGATACAAAAAATGCCGTGTTAAATCGTTTACACTGAGCTATACAAGATGTTAAGTAACAAAATTAAATAAAGCGACAAAAAAATATGTTATAAAACGTCAAAACAATGACACTGTTTTCGTAATATTTTTGAAGACATACTTTGGAGACAAACTTTTGGATAGATTTGGTCAGTACCATCGTACTCTTATTTTTATTTGTATGCATTCGTTGCTCTTAAGCCTTTGCAGATAGAAATATCGTCCCAGGGATGCGATGAATCGCCTTCCAAAATTCAGTATTGCAATGTTTTCTTAAACGGCTTGTACAATCAGAAAATGGATATAGAAAGAGAAGCCACCATTAGTATACCATTATACAGGACAAGTTGTTACATGTTACCCAACCGATTGACGCCATGCGATTAAACGGATTAATGTATGATAAATGCCTCGTCCTCGAGGCTTTTGGAATTTTTTAAAGACTACCTCTAGAAAGCAAATTTTTAATAATAAGTAATAATACGTGATTAAATTTGAGTCTTGTCCATCTTCAAGCAATCGATGTTGTATAACAAACGAATCAAATGTATCCATAAATTGACATAAAGACAATTTTGAAAATGTCTCAAAAGACACCATAGAACTTATGTAATAATCCAAGAAGTTAAGCAAGATTCTCCCTTTAGTTTACTCGATGATTAAGTATGCCAAATTAATTGGATTGTTCCCCTTTATTGAAATAAACTAGTAAACCTTTGATAACTGTAATCGGTATCGCCTTTGTGATTTTCGCATTCGACGCCATTGGTTGGCTGCGTATTGTAATATTTAGTGACAATCAGCAACACATTGCCTTTGGTCATTTACATTGAGCAATTATTGAAGTATTAATAACTGTTTTGTGTAGGAAAGAGAAACCCATAAACTCTGTTGATAGAATTTTATTCAATGCAAATTTTATTCATGATAAAAAATATTATTCGTCTAAATTTCAGAATTGTATCGAATGTAAAACAACTGAGTAACAACAATGTAAGGCAACTAAAAGTAAATACGTTTCGATTCTGCTTTATGTCTAAACGATTCTAAAACCTTAAATAAGTTTTATTCAGACAGATAGTTCTTGTCGATTTGTATGTTCTTGCATTATGTGTCTGTGCTAAATCAGTTAATGTAGAATGATATATTTGTAAAACAATGAGCTACTTGTATGTGAAAGAAGAAAATATAGTCAAATTTTCAAATTGTATACGCCAAAGTAAAATGTATACTTTTGAAAACGCTAGCATCAAAATTAGCCTGCAGCAAGGAGTACAAAAGGGCACAAAATTCAGATACACACAAACACACACACAATCAGATCATTACGCACAATAAATGATAATATAAACAATATAAGAATGTTAACATACATGCTATGGTTTAAATACAAATATATATCAGTCAGTTTCTTTCACACACTTATCTATATAATAGATGAGAAAATATAAAAACATTATTACACATTAAGGTCTTTTGTTGGAAAGTTCAACTATAGGGTATATTTACGCATAGAAATACATAACATAAAATAGTATTGAGTAAAATTTAAGCTGTTCAATATTTAGGCAGCAGTTATTTGTCAATATTGAGAATAACATTGTGCAATATTTGGATGACATAATGAACATAAATTATGCATGAAAATGAATCTATTGTGAAAAAAACCTTAAGCAATTTAAGTCAGTGCGTACGTAAAAATAAAATTATAATAGTCAAACAAAATCAAACAATGTCAAATTTCAATTATAGTGCGAACTAAACAAATATGACAATAAGCGATATAAAGTGCATACATGCAAGTTCTTGACAAGAGCTTAAATGTCATATTTACTAAGCGTTTATCTAACAATATTTAGTATAAGAATTAGAATTTCTGGAATAAACTGTATTTTTATACTTTATCATTTAAAATGTTTCTCTGTACAACGAATGCTGTGAAATGTCGCCGATGCCTTTACGGACGAATCGTTTTTTTCACAACCTCGGCTATCAGTTAAATTGTTAAATGTACGTGTTGCCCTCTTTTGTATGTTAACCTTTTACGTAATTAAGAGTCAAGTGAACTGTACAACTATGGGTAGTTTCTTTCGACACAAACTTTCAACTGTAACGAAAAGATCAGATCAATCCAGCCACAGTATCTATAATGAAATAAATATTGCAGTATTAGCATTTGGTTTAATCTTATTTTTATGCCAGTCGATTTCTTTCGAGTGGAATGCGATTAGATATTTCATAGTCACTAGGTATTGTTCAAGATTACATTTGGATAAGAAACATTTTTAATGTATTGTATATGCATCTTCTGATACATCAAATTCAATCCAGACTTTAAGTCAAGTAAATACATATATAAAAGTATGTATATTATATTTTACACACCTAACTTAAGGTTTTCGTAAGCATCCTGAGTACCAGGTCCTGTGCTTCTCGAGCTGTCCAGTCCTTCATAATGTTCCATTTCTATGGTAGAACTAAAAGGAGATACATTATCATAAAATCTACATATAATTGTAGGTTTTATAACAGATGAAATAAACACTTGAATAAATACCGGATAGAGAATAGAGAACTTATTTATACGTATCGTGTTATTAGTGTTTGTTTACTTTAAGGTTCACGAAAAAACAAAGATCAAATCAATATTATAATCAACTAATCTATTTTTTTCCTTGTAGAAAATAACTTGATAATACAGTTTGGCACGCATTAGTATATAATTTGTAGCTATGTATATTTTATTTGTTTACTCACATGTTTGTTTCATGCCCATGTTGCGTTTTTGTTCCGTTTTGTATCCTGTCAACCTCCTTTGCTGTAGTACCTTAAAGTTAATTATAAACATATATTCTTGTCATCCCTACAAGTAGACAGTTCTATGAAGTTGACTTGTGTAGTTAGTCACGTGATTTAATATATAGATAGTTGGCGATTATATTGATTGGGAGATAAGAGATCGTTTCTGACGATCGAAGAGTGAACTTCGAAGAGAAAGCACTAAATATATAAATATTGTTGGTATGCTTTTGACAGTGACATAGACCTGGGCATTGAAAAAAGTGCAACTGGAAAATATATAGAAAAGTTATTAAAATACAATCGGTGGAATGACTTGAAGATCTTGTTCATCTATTCTGTGTTACTTTGTACTAGTCGTAACGAAACAAAAACAAATGAAAAAAAGCTCGGTTGTTTGGGAAGTCTGAGTCTGACACCCAGTAACAGAGGACCTGCTGTTTTAATAATTGTACGAATTGATAAAATAGTATGCATTATATGTAACTTGTATGATCCACGTTTGAATTGTAAATTGTTTCAACACTTCCGACAAAAACCAGTGGAATCCAGCAGTGTATTTTTTATTGAAAATAAGTGGAGCCATCCATTTCTGAGCCAAATAGTAAAATCCGGCTAGTAGTGCGCATTTGAATTGTTGACATATGTCAGGATAGTAGTGAAACGCGCGAGTATACATTGACTGCATTATGATTTAAACTCAATACAACATACCTTTCAAACAAGTGCAATTTCTGTCAGACGTTCTGAGCCAGTATACAGTAAACACGAAAATGAATATCAATGTTACACATTGCATCGATATGATTACAGCCGCGATGAATGAAGTTTCGTCTAAAAGAATACGTTATATGAATTGGATAAATAATGTATTAAATAGTATTTGAAACTATGTGGTAGAAGGATTTTGCTTTTTGTCGATTAAACCTGTTTAGACTCATTTTAATTACAGCAATTGTTTTAGAAAGCAATTGTTGCAAGCGTTAAATTAAGTAACTTTATGAACATATTTTTTCAATAATGAATTTTTTATAATGAAATGCATTACTTGTGTACGTTTCATTACTATTTAAAACAAGTGGCACATACATGAGCCAGTGTATCAATGTTGAGCCTTTGACATTGAACAAGAGACAAACCAAATTTTACAAACCATTAACTTCAACGTAAAGACTTCTCTCGACCACACGATCTATACCATTTCTCGTTGCCATACATGTATACATTCCTTTTGACGATTTATCAACTTTTCCGAGACTTAGCACATTCACTAAACCAGATCTGTCCCAGGTTATCTCACATGGTGGGTTACAATCCGTGGAACATATAATATCAGGTAAAACATCTCCACTTGTGACAATATAACTTGTTCCAGAAGGATTGAATTGTAGTGGTGAATATGGCCCATCTAAATATGAAAATATTTTATTCAAACAAATATGTAATTATGTCACTCGAGTGGTATTAATGCTTCACTGAGTACAACTGCAGAAGAAAAGATGAACATGATTTCGATGTGTCTACAAAACTGAAAACACACACGTTGAATGCGCTTACCGATGTGATTTTTTAATTAATTGTACGGTGCTTACTTCAAACTCAAACTACAATTATTTTACTTAACGTATAATTCAAACAAGCAGGATACTACTTATGTTTGCAGTAGTGGTAAAGTAAACACACAAAAGCGTTACACAATTAATGAGATATACATCTGAATAAAATGGTATTTAACATGTAATTAATACTAATTATATAGAGAATGTAATAGCTATACATGATATATGTCCTAATGTATAAAGAAATACTAAGACTTACACAATGCCGTCAGGGTCAGGTTTACATCATGAACACTACCATTGTCTTCTGTAATACGATATGTTACATTCTTTGCATTCAAATGTCTCGACATTCTCATAATTATCATTCGTCCATCTTGTTCTATAAAGTCTGTTGTCTTTGAAAAATTCAAACCATCTAACAACCATGTCACTGTAGCATTTAAACGTGACCTTACCATACTTGAAGTAGATGACGGTGCATCAATATAAGCCAGTACATTCTCCTCGTATGTTGTCTTTTGTGGATACCAAAAATCTAAAAGTGCATACCATAATGAAGTTTTAATTAACGATTCCAAATATCACCTTTGAAAAATGCTAACATGATTATGACCGAAGTCGTTCATATGATGGACTATAAAACGGTACGGAAGACCAAATATTGAAATCCATACTTAATGCTTGCTTTTTCTTACAGCGGAAGTTCTGAATTTCAATCTATAAATAAATACAGTTTGATTGGGTGAAAGTCAGATTAATCGTGAAACGTAAATTTTTATATTCAATAGTGTAACATGATATTTAATAAATGTTTCGGAATTCTTCAAGTAAAAAAGAGAATCAGAACAATATTCATTGTTTGTGATATATTCACCTTCCTTTGTAATTAGTTATACATAAAGCTTCGCCTCGGTAAAAAATTCCGGTGAGTTATCACATCAAATACAATAGCTCACTAGTCAACAACTGTACAATAATTGACAAGCGCATTTGCGTTATAGCGCAAACTTCTAGTATGCGTGATCATGACTTGTTTGTAATAAAAACAGTTGTACAGTGTTCATTAATCAACAAGAGGGACATGATATCTTTATATCATTATTAGAAAAAGGTCCTGAGAGACAAACAGTTTTTTTTATATGAGCCTATGTAAAACCAAGTGACCCCGGGGCGGGGCCAACTTTTACCACAAGGCCATAATATGAACAAACTTGACAGAGGTCCACTAGATAAAGCTACATCTGAAATATCTAAGCTCTAAGCATTGTAGTTTCTACCAAAAGTATTTTTTAAAGATTTTCCATGTAAAATAAAACAAAACGAGGCCCAGCCAATTTTGACCAAAGTGCTACAACTTGAACAATCATGGTCGAGGTCCATTTGAAAATGTATTAGACAGGAAATGTTAATAATTCTCCGGAATCCCTTATAATTTTTTTGTGAATTAGTGTGTGAGTCAGTGAGTTGAATAAGGGTGTATTTGGATTTAAAGGGGAAACTCTTGTTGGTTGGGCTATGTAAACTTTTATGCCTAATACTACCTGTCTGTTAAACTCTCTGTTGTTAAAAATAGAACAATAATGGGTGAGTCATCAACTGACTACTGTACTCCTGTTAGTTCAATTTTCTTATAGAATACTGGACGATACCATTGTAAAGGTTATCACTGTAAATTGATTGCCCAAATAATTTAAATCCGTAGTAAAGTGTAATTCACTTGAACCAGAGTCATGGTGTATTGGATAAGGTGGCATGTACATTGTACATACATAACAGTTTTACAAAATGAAGCAGATGTGTGTGGTCCGAACTCAATCAATGGCACTTTCTTTTTAAATTATTGTATCCATTTATTTTTATAAATAATTAATTGAACTATGTTTGTTATTGTTACATGTATGTATATACATTGAATAGCACCCTTTTATCAATTTTCAAAAGAGAAAAGGGAAAGAAGAAATGCATTTGTTCTCTGGTGTATCCCTCTTTTTTATTTCTTGTATACATGTTACTGGACGGAATCGCGAATGCAAATGAATAATTTCAAACACTATGTAAAAATACTAAACACCTGAACGTGACCGATTTTTACTTATTGTATTATCACTCCACAATTGAAATATATAAATCCTAATTACCAATGTGAGGTTATTATATTTTTGTTAATTTAACGGAACAATTTAAAAATAAAAAACCTATGAATAATAATTTCTTATCGATGCATATAAAGTTAACTTTTATTAAAAATGAAAAAAAAATGAAAATAAAAATGAAGCCTACCGTCAGACGCAGTGACATTCACCAACTTTGTGCTTTACCAATTGCGCCACAAAGGACAGTGATTATAAAGCTTCATAAATTGGTCTATAGCAAATTACAACAGTATTCGTGTTACCTAAACATGTATAAATGAGATCGTCCATGTATACAATAACATTGCTGACCTAAAAAATTGAACTATATCTGGTGCCTCTGTTTACAAACAGAGCGTTTATCAGCAAGTAGCCACACTTCCTGGGAAATTCAAATTTTCCGCTTGACAGGTTTAAACTTTTTCTCAAAGTAACAAATAATATTAATATATAACTAAGATTTTTGGATGAAATGATTTGACATGGAGTAAAATACGTTTGTGAGAATTTTCAAAGTATTTATTTCCTAAGTTTATTAAAAAATTCCAAAAAGGGTTCTCTGATATGAAACATGCCCCAGCGCCATCTAGTGGTTTATATAGTCATGTTACCCCTTTAACTTCAATGCATCAATTATAAACTATTTCTCACGCAACATTTACTAGAAGCACAGTGACAAATATTATTGAACGTCTCTTGTATAAGGACTAACTTAGTCGCGTTGAATTATAGTCATTGTTAAGTCTATCAATTACTTCCATCTGTGTCCTATCTCCAAATCGGGATTTTCACAAATGTATGCAATCGATAATTAATGTGCATTTAATTGTATATAAATCGACTGCACATTAGGTAAAATCGTTTTCTCCATTTTGATATTAAAAGCTATGGCTTGAAGACTTTAAACACGGCGGATCATTAATGTTTACTGTTTCATTAAATAAATGATAAATGTGCTTTCCTGTCCCTTAAAAAACTTGATCGGAGCACATTAGTCACAAAAATGTGTCTGTTTTGCTAGACATTTGAGGTCCCCATTTGTCTCATGTGAGACAAATGAGATCGCATTGGTTTTACGTTATACAAATGTGCTCCGAGACAAATGTGTTCCTACAGAACAGGACTGTTAATTGCAGAGGTTTGGGTTCGAGATTCGGCCGATAAATTATTTCGCTGTGATAATTTCACTTCAGATATAGCATCTAAAGTAGTTTGTTGGATGATCGAACGTGCTAAATATCCTCAATTATCTGACTTGGTACTTGATTATCAAATACGCTCCTTAGTCAATTCCTGTTGGAACAGCTAACTGTTTTATCTAGATAGAAGTAATTCCACGTGCCCATCAGTCCTATTGGGAACTACAACAAATTTGACACATTCAAGTTGACACAATTTCCCTGATTTATTCTGATTATATTATGTAGGCAACTACTTGATGATTATTTCCTGATCACATTGCGATTAGGTTTGGAGTTACGCTTGAAATGATGTATCCTTGAACAGATAAAGACAATTGTTGCACAATAATAGGCTCCTGCACAAACTGTTTATACTCTACACGTGTTTACATATTCTTGTATATCAAATTACACCCAGCGACAAATACTTTTATTATTATAGTGTTTAAAAGTTACATCGACATCTTCATACATTTTAACCAAATATCAGTCAGATGTTTAAATGTGTTCATAAGTTAAGTGTTGTATTTCAATTAAGATTTAAGTCACAAGAAGTTGATGTCCGCCGACATTCGCTACATTGAATTATTTTTATTTCTTAGCCATACATACAGGGTGTTTCATAATGTGTGATAGGCCTACCATAAACATTTTGAATATCAACAATTCTTAGATAACTATGTAAATTCTGTGATAGTAAATAAAGTCTGTGATAATAATTATCTCTAAGATAACTTTTATTCCATTTTCTTTTTTTTCATATTTAATTATTGTTTGCAGTTTTTTCCTTGGTTATTTACATTCATTTTATAAGGATGTATTTTTGTGTTACCCTTTTATTTTAACGTTTGTGACATGGTTTCCATTTTTTACTTATATCATTTTACAATTTTACAGATAAAAATTTTTAGTCAGTATTATATTTTAGTTTGTACACTTTATATGCTCATTTTGTGTACTGTAGTTCCTATGTACCATGTTTTGGGAAATGGTTAGAATATGAATAATGAAAAATAAATAAGGATTCCACATACAGATAATAATGGTTTACGCAATCTAAATATGCCAGTGCCGCACATGACGTTATTAAGTAATGAAAACCATTACTTTATGAAATTAATGTAATGGTAGTTTTTAAAACGAACTTACGCGAGGTAAATCCATCCTCTGCAATCACATTCTCAACTACAACCACGGCAACGAAACATATAACTGTTATACAATTAAACATTTTGTCACTAATCTTAAGACTTCGCACTGAGAATCATGAACTTCAATCCAAAAGCGCATGTTACTTGATCGACAACCCGGAAGAGGTGAATAATTATAGCTTAACCATATATCATACACTTCATTTCCACCGAAGGGCAATAAAGAACTTAGGTAATTTATACACAAAAGAAGACATTGTTATGAAATAAAGGAGAATATGCAAGACATGAAAAACAAAAGCAACAAGAAAATATAAATCATGGAGAAACTACAGCGAATGAAGATGAAGTTTAATGAATATCCTAGTAATAGAATTTAAGTGAAATAAAATAATTATAAGAACAATGTAGTCGATTACAGATTCTGATTACTAGGTTATCAGGTAAAATTACGTACATTATCAAATTATTTTCAGTATAGAATCGCGTATATTGTATTTCGCAAAGACAACATCGGAGGCTTGTTGCTATGAGGACAATTGTGAAAAAAATACGCATGATTCTCATGAAAGCAAAAAAAAATCAATGTACCACAGACGGCATTACACTTATAAATATTTTTTTCGGCTTATGATTATGATTATTATCTACGGATTAATATCAATTTGAATAAAGTAAACTAAATTAGTAAGAGGTAAAATTGCCCCTGATTAGTCAATGACACGCGATTGTATCAATGTAACATAAAATGCATATTATCATTAAATAAGTAAATATTCCAAAAAGGAATAAAAATCAGCTCCAGACAGCAATAATAACACTAGGCAAGGTATGAACATTTGTTATTGAATAGAATTCGAAATTATTGAAATAAATTCTCAATATAAAAAACTTTTCAAAGCATTTTAATTTAATGTTGATTGTCACGCAATATTAACATTTTTGGATAATTATTGAAAAACAAACACACTAAGAAGAGTAAACATGAGCTCAATTAGCCATACAAGCATGATATTAACAATATCATGGCAAGTAAGTTTTTTGCACGAATTTGCACACATATCTGCGGGAAGGGTTACAGTTCTTGTTCTCATTGATAATTTTTTATAAATTCCGAATCGTGTATATAACAGCGACACATTTAGACACAAGATCAGACAAAATTTTACACATGGTTAATGACAAAACAAAAGCATTACAAGGGATGTCAGGTTCATTATATATACTAGTATATGAGATATGCAATCAAACATGGAATTAAGTCCACCTGTGTTTAACAGTTAATTGCCTGCACAGATGTATTTATATCTTGGCATAAATAAACCTCAGAATAAAGGCATCATGTACATAAAATATCTTGCACTCGTGTGTCTATATCATAACCTAAATAAACCTTAGAATAAGGACATAATGTGCATAAAAGTCAATACTTCTCTCATTAGTGACTTTGTATTCTCTTGTTGGACTGTGAGTATATTTTCATCTAGTTATAAATAAATATTTATTATGTTATGTTGTGTAGAAATCGTATGAATACAATCAAAGCTATGAAATGACTGTCATCTACCTGAATCAAACCGAAAATACTTAATCAGTTAGTAATATTCTTTTCTGTAGTAAGTTAATCTATACTGAACAACAAAAACCATTCGGATAACTTTGATAAAATACAGGTTAGTATAAACAAATAAGTGCATGCTATTCATGCTTTTGAAGATAGTTCTGTTGTACATTATTTGGTATGACCATACGTTTATGGAAATCAGATGTTTTCTAACTATTGTATTGTCAAAGTGTTCTGTCAGTTTATCTCAAAAGGTTTCATAAATTGGGTAAAACAGTGATAACATTTGCACCAGACACGCTTTGATCATGAACGAGCAGATCAAAGTGCTAATTCGCAATTTCAACATTTGATAGACATTAGTTGCTAATATGAGTCCTGTTTAAGCGCAGGTACCACGAGTCTGTGTACATTTATTTATTTGGTTGGAAAGCATTCTTAATTTGGATACATGCATATAAATTGCAATTATTGGTGTAAACGAAATCATGTTGAATAAAAAAATTGCACAACTTGCAGATGTTACTACTGTACACTCATAAATGACATTATGAACCATTGTTGCCATCATAATGCTGGTAAGATGAACAGTCCTATGATATTGACACAATGAACAATCAGTTGCATGTTGGTTTTATGAACTGTTAAGTACATGTTGACATGATGAACTATTCTTATATCTTGATGTGATGAATTCTGATCAAATCTTGGCATAATGCACAGTACTAAAATATTGACATTATGCGAAGTCCTAACAAATTGGGATTTTGAACAGTCTTCAAATATTAATATGACAACATAATTATGTCCAAAAACTAAATTCCAACATTTCTGTACTAAGACTCTCCATCAGTACTTTCAGTGCTTTTCCAGAAGTATGTCAGTCCGTACTGTAACCATAATAAAGGGGGAAGTTATTGCATACACAGGTAAAATTGTGCGTCTCTTCCGGGCTTCTATAAACAATAGATGCACTCATATTTCATCTTCTGACGGCGGAGTTTAAAGCTCAGTGACAAAATGTTGGATTACAAATCGTTGTTATGTTTTGTGACCGTGTTTTTAGTTGTAAATGTATGTGCAGTAGATGGATTTACATCGAGTAAGTTTTTAAATCACCATTATATCTATATTATATAGTAATGACCCTTTGGTACCACATATTGACCTAAGCGTCGCGTGCATCCAGTCATAGTAATTTTGAAATATCAATAATCAATATGGCGGATGTTGTCATGCGAGCTTAGTCGAATTGATCATCCGAATTTAACATTTGCGTTTCAACCTATTGTGTGACTAATATAAACAGCAATGTTTCTGAAATTGTTGCTATACAATCAACCTGTGTTTTCAGTCCCCTCCGAAAAGGCCACCTTGAGAATGAGGCCATTCTTTTAAAAATCGTCATTGATTATTAAGATGAAAAATAACCTCTAAATAAAGACTAACAAACTGCTGTAAATGTAATACTGTGGAATCATTAATCTTCGTTGGAGATTAAATTTCGTGAATTTCGTGGGTCTGCTCATCCACGAAATCAAATCCCACGAATTTAAATGCAGAGGTAATGCTTTTCCTTTCAAAAATCAAAATCTACGAATTTATATCCCCACGAAATGGCGATTTTAATAAAAACCACGAAAATTGAGCCCAACGAAGATAAATGAAAATACAGTATCTGCAACAAAATTGTCACCGACACAATATGCACACTACTTATTTTGACGAATGTGCCATACGAAAATGTATAATTATACAGTTGTATCATCACAACATTCGAGTCCGATATGCTGTTTGTTATTTCGTAATTTGTTTTGAAAAACTCATTTGCTTAATTTATAAGCTAAGGAATGACTTATCACTTAGATTTAAGAAAATTGAGAGAAATACCTTCTAAAAACATTTTGGTGTACTTATAATGATTATAAAGTAAGGTATATATACAAATTCTCGATTTAAAAGGCTTATTACAATGTAATTGTGCTGCATGTTTTATGTCAAATTGTTTAATATGATATATTACATGCACGGATGTATACATATATAAACTGTCATTTTGTCTTTGTTTTGTGTAGATCTATTATTGAATAAACATACAAATGTATATGCTGCTTGCAACACTAAAATTGATTAAATTCCACATCAACTTGACTTCTTACAACATTGTAACAGTTGCATGTCACAACAGCTTAAACGTAATGTAGATAATTAGACAGACCTTATTTATAACATTTGTATCAAAATTTGTTTTTAAATAGAATTTTTATATTTGCTTGTTTCTTTTCCATTTTATTTATTTGTTGTTTAGCAGCCCATTGGATAGCTATGGCCATTTCAGAGCTGACACAGAGAGCGGGGGAATATAAGACGCAGGAGGACTAGGAATTTATATCCGTATATATCCCTAGTTTTTATCGTGACCGGTTCAAAGCACCGACACCCATCTCGCCCCTTTTCCCCGTGATGATCTAGACACGGTACTTGTCTCTTTACTGGGATGGGACATTGAGAAGGCATCCCTGAGAAATTCGAAAGGCAGAGCCGAGAATCGAACAACGCAATGGCCATTAGTAGTCCAGCGCTTTGCCACTCGACCATCGATCATCCCTTTATTTGTTTCAGTACGTTTAGATCCACAATAGAAATAAGTGGAACTATGACCAGCTTTATCGTGTTATCCTAGGTATTGATTTGTGTCAAACTATTTTATTGTTACTTATTGCTTACAGGTATAAAACATTTCTTGACATAATTAACATTATCATTTTTGTATCACTGTACATGTTGGTACCGTTAACACTGGTTTTGTTTCAGGATGTGATTTCAATAATACATTATTTGTGCAGAATGAAGACAATGCGACGTTTACTGTTAACATCACTGCGAACGTAGTGCGTAGGGTGACATTCTATAGAAGAATGCCTTCGTATAAAACCTTGTTGTACGCTTATTTACCTCCACTGCGTATTTACAGTAAAGATGACAGAGTCAACTTAACAATCACTAATGAAAGTGCTTTAATCATAACATTATATAATGTCACAATTGACGATTATGGTATTTATGAGCTTCGTTTGTTACCAAGACATTGTTGGGAACTGTTTGTCTTAGGTATTGTACGTTTTCTTATCATTATATAACTGTTTAATATAGTTCAATTGAAAATAACTTGGTACCCCGTGTGGTATGATATTTGTAAACACGATATTTAATCTATGGAATCTCGTCAAATATGTACTTGTAACAAAAATAATTTGAGACAAATATTTTGCGTGGACTTAAGCATGTACTATGGTATTCCGTAGTAAGTAAGGTTATTTGTATGTAAAGAAAAACATCGCTGATGATACGCAGATTTTAATTATAATGGACCGGACTTTGGTCTTGAAAAAAAGTTTGTATTATGAATTTGCTCATTTGTATATTCATAAATATGTATGTTTTAAGTGTTTGAGCATGTTACGGCTACAAAAGTGTTGACAACGTATTAACCACATATCTTCAAACTTCATAGTGGCATGCATTTTCAGATATTTGGAACCCACAAAACATAACAAAATTTGAGGAATTCTTACCGGCTTATTTTGATGCAACACCACGTGCTTCAAGTATGGTAAGACCACGTGTAAATGCTACAGCGACATGGTTGTTAGATGGCCTGAATTTTTCACGGACTGCAAACTTCATAGAACAAGATGCGCGAATGATAATTATGAGAATGCCGAGACATCTGAATGCAAAGAATGTGACATATCGTATTACAGAAGACAATGGTAGTGTTCATGATGTGAACCTAACCCTGTGGGTATTGTGTAAGTTCTTTTATATTTAAACAATAATACAGGAAGTTACGCATGGCTATTTCAGATTCAATAAAATGATATGTTTGCAAGGACTTATGTATGTATGTATGTATGTATGTAAGTCATCGATGTATGTAAATCTTTTATTCCCATCTTTACAAATACATACAAATACAAAGGGAGTACACAACTTCAAACATTTGATTCGTACGTTGAAAAAAAGAAGTTGTAATTCGATAAAAACTGTATTTACAAAATCACATCGTCCATGAATTGACGTCTTGTATGTGTGTATTATAATCGGTAAGCACATTCAATGTGTGTGTTTTTCTGTTATGTAAACACTAAAAGTGTGTTTGTCTTTTCTTATATGACATTACCACTCGAGTGACATAGTAATATATTTGTTTGAATAAATTATTTTCATATTCAGATGGCCCATATTCGCCATTGCAATTCAGCCCTTCAGGGACAAGCTATATTGTCACAAGAGGAGATGTTTTACCTGATATTACATGTTCCACGGATTGCAACCCATCGTGTGAGATAACCTGGGACAGATCTGGTAAAGGAAATGTTCTAAGTCTCGGAAAAGTTGATAAGTCGTCAAAAGGGATGTATACGTGTCGGGCTACAAGAAATGGTACTGAACGGGTTGTAGAAAGAAATCTTTACGTTGAAGTCAATGGTTTGTATAGTTTGATTCGTCTCGTGTTGAATATCAAACGCAACATTTATACGTACATTGTGACATGTATGTGCATTTTGTTTTCAGTGAAAATGGCACTTTACTAATAATGATTTTCTTATTTATTGGTTCGTATCTAATTGAAAACAAAAATGTTACCAATAAATATGAAGTAAACGGTAGATTTTCTCAATTGAATGTTTACAAATCACTTTTTGATAGAGTACGTTACTGTGTAAATCAATTGCTTTGAATATTGACAAAGTAAACATTTTTCTCAAATTAAGTAATGCAATTTCTTAAATCTTAATGTTATGGGCACATTTTATTATTAGAATGGAGCATATCCTTATTACCTGAGATCGCAGCCTACTTTTTGTCATCTGGAGATACACTGGCTGATATAATATGCAAAGCTGAATGTTCTCCATCATGTGATGTTGATTGGGGACGTCATAGTTCATCAAACATTCTCTCTCTTGGACAAATAACATCTGATATGTCTGGAGAATACGTTTGTACTGCAACACAGAATTTTACAGGGAGAACGGTCAACCGATCTGTTGTCATACATGTTAAAGGTGTTGAAAAATGAAATATTCCATTCACGTAACGCCAATATGTATAACATTATATGATAGTTGATTTTTTATAATCTATTTTTTTTATATTAACACAATGAAACATTGAATAGATGTTAACTGATGAATATCTTTAATGAATTTAAATATGTTCAATTGACGATTGTTTTGCTTACATTGAGTAAATGGTTCTAATTACTAATTAAAAAGCAATAATCCAGTTCATACAACATAATGTTTTAGATGAAACATCATTCATTGCGGCCGTTGCCATATTGGGAACAATGCAAGGTGTCACATTGATATTCATTTTCGTGTTTACTCTATACTGGCTCAGAACGTCTGACAGGAACTGTTCTTGTTTGAAAGGTATGTTGTATTAAGTCTTAAAGAATAATCAAGTCAGTCTGTCTTTACTCTCCTGACATATGTCAATAATTCAAAATTGTGAACTATTACCCGGGATTTACCCATTGGCACAGAGACGACACCACTTAAACTTTTATTTAATTACGAATTCCAAATCAGTCCTTGGTTTGGCTGTTTTGTGTCTAAAATGTTCCATCAAATTTAATGCAAACATAAATAAATCAAACACAATACGCACATCTGTAGAAAGAAAAATATGTCGCGGTTGAAAAAGATGGTGAGAAAGTGCACTGCACAAAATGTACATTTCCTCACCTTATAACAACGTGCAGGCTGGTCTTCAATTCATGACGCATTTTGTTATTTGCACAGCTTTCAGTGCACAAGACACACCTACTCATGTGTTATGTGATGCTTTTTTATTTGTATTATTAATGATGCCGAATACAAAGTTACAAAATAGAAATTACACGAGGAAACTGTTTGAGTTTGTCCACTAATAATAATTACCTTTGCATACTTACTCTATAGGAACCTTTGACTATTCGACTATCAAAGCAACATACCTTATATTGCTGGGCGGGAGTGGCTCCCATCTTAAACTTTTCTATGTCTTTTCTAGTTGCACTTTTCTCAATATCCAGTACCATGTAACTCAGCCAACACTAGACAATGAACATACCAACACTATTTGCATGTTTTGTGCTTTTTCTTCGAAGTAGACTCTTTGGTTGTCTGAGATGATCTCTCATCTCCAGATCAATGTAACCGTGTACTATTTTATACCTTTAATTACGTGACTAATTAAACTGGTCAACTATTCAGAATTGTAGGGGTGACAGCTTATGTTTCAATATTATAGTATGTAACAACAGACAAAACCATATCATATGTGTATACTTCAGGTATTGCAAGAAAGACGATTGTTAAGATGGAAAACAGAACAAAAATTCAACATGAGCATGAAACAGACATGTGAGTAAACAATTAAAATATACGTTTAAAGAAAAACATATAATGAACTAATTAATGCGTGTGATCCTGTATTGTTATGTTATTTATATAAGGAAATGAGTACATGTAAATTAGTTGATTGTATAATGAGATCTTTATAAGTATGTCCTCTACACTCTATGTACCTTTAATTCACCTTAAGTCATCTGTTTTATTGATTTAAGTTATGGAATATAATTATATGAAAATTTCTACATTTGTGTATCTCCCTACAGCTCCACCGTAGAAATGGAACATTATGAAGGACTGGACAGTTTGACAAACTTTGATACTCAGGAAATATACGAAAATATTACATAGGATTTTAAGTTGTGATATATTTTTTTCCATTGTTCGTATTTGTGATTTTCCTTAACTAGTTGACTTATCTTTTTGTTTTCCATTTGAACTTAAATACTTAATAAATACACATTTCAACTGTATAATTGGATTTTCTTACATGTGCTAGAAAAAGAGAAGACTAAAAGATTTATAGAGAGTTTATTTTATATTAGATATTGATAGGTGACAGCTGTGTAATAACTGAACAGTTTTCATTGTACCTTCATTATGTAAACACATCAAATTTAGTAAGCAATTTCTAGCTGTAATTATACCATGAAGTCTAACATTTGAACAAAGGTCACTATCAGACAAGAAGCGCGGCCTTGAGGGGTAATTAATCTTTATTCTGGTAATTATTTCATATTTTTTATAGATATGTAAATGACATACTTGTACGCTGTCATCACATTTGACCTTTAACGCAGGTTTGATCAAGTATTTTCGACATGATTTAAATATATTTATATTGTTTATATGTTCATCAATTAAAATAATTATGTTGTTTCTTACATTTATAATCTGCATGTTTACATATTCATATTGTTTATATGTTCATCTATTACATGTTGTTTCTTGCATTTATAACCTGCATGTCTACATATTCATATTATTTATATGTTCATCTATTATAAGTTGTTTCTTGTATTTATAACCTGCATGTTTACATATTCATATTGCTTATATTTGTCTGAACTGCGTTCAAATATTCTAATTTCTGCACACACATTAACTTTCATTGTTGTTTGATTTAGCTCATAGAAACTTAAAAACAATAGAAATGAACAAACAAATCAACAAGACATATCTGTCAGTAATAACGTTTTTAAGTTTTCAGAAAAGTTCAAATAGTAAAATCAAATGCACAAGACATCAATGGGCAGACATCAGAAAGCAACCTAAATGGTTGTCATGACATATCCACTAGTAACAGTTTTTCAGCAGCATAATTAGATAACTAATTCTTATACATTTTGTAGCTAACTTTCATTGAGGATTTTGCCTAGTCCATGCTTCAAGTAGACTTAAAGCTTCGAAAACCAATATGGCTTTTGTCAACAAATTCATAACAATTCATTAAGTACAATGTATAGCTGTATGCTTTACTTATGCAAAAGGATTGTTTCAGTTGTTCTTGTATGAAATATAAAACCTCTTAAAACTTATATTGTTGTTCGGAAAGTAATAAATAATGCCTACTAGTATTTAAATCGAGCTTTAATTATACAACATTAGAACTTGAATTAATGTGGTCATTTAAGATGGACCTCAAATAAGATTTTATTCTGTCACTTGAAGGTTACTCAAGATACATTAGTTACACAGAAGAAAAATACTGGCTTGTATTGTGTTGTATGCATCATCTTGTGGTAACAACAAAAAATAACATTAATGTATCATATAGCAATAGTTTATAATTTTAGTTTTTAAGTTGATATATTTTATTTTGATTAACCAATAGTCCATTGTTCTAACTTTTATAGAATTAATTCATTGAATATGTAATGATGTTATTTCATCATTGTGTATTAATTATGTATTGATATTAACAATAAATAAATACAGAAACTATTTATTGCGTTATTTTGTAAAAGGTTTATACCAACTTAGCAGGGTATGTTATATCTCATAATGCATGTACTTTCCCTGAATCAGTAACTCCCTGTTACATTGTTATCAGATAATAGTTAACTCATAAAAACACTAATGAAGTTGAACAGCGGAATTAGAAGAACAGAAGAAAATGATCTCTAAATAAAGATCACCAGTCAATAAAGATCATATTTTGTCTTTCCCATAGGTGGCCTTTTTTCAGATGTTTTACTGTACATTCTATAGATCTGACGGTCAGTGGTTCCAGTTTATATTATGCAGGAGGTATTTTATAAACAAGAAAACCAAACTAACGAATGATCGTTGGTGTATTCTATTGCCTGACTAACAAACTACTGTAAACGTTATATCTGCACCTAAACTGTTACCAACACAACACCTCTAAACATCAAATACATATTTTGACGAATGTGCCATACGATTGTATATACTTTGTATCATCCATACATCATTCGATTCCGAAATTCTGTTTGTTATTCCATTCCCAAAGTAAAACATTTTGAAACAAGAAATGTCTTTAAAAAGACAGTCGCGAAATTTCATTGATGTTATTAACACTGTTGAAACCTAGTATGAGACATGTATTATGCTTGGACTTAAGCATGCACCATGGTATTTCCGTAGTAAGTAAGTATGTAAAATACATCCTTTATGGTACGTACATTTGTATTATAATGGACCAGATATTGGCCTTGAAAAGTCTATTTTATACTATTACATGTATTGACTGATAATTATATTGATAATTATGTATGTTTTAAGTGTTTGAGCATGTTATGGCTCCAAAGGTTTGTTGACAACATATCAAAAACATATCTTCAATCTTCATAATGGTATGTATTTTTTTTAGATATTTTGAACCAACAAAACATTACAACATTTGAGGAATTTTTACCGGCTTATATTGATGCAACACCACCTGCTTCAAGTATGGTCAGACCTCGTGTAAATGCTACAGCGACATGGCTGTTAAATGGTCGGCATTCTTCACATAAACAGACTCCATAGAACAAGATGGACGAATGATAATTATGAGAATACGGAGACATTTGAATGCAAAGAATGTGACATATCGTATCACAGAAGATAATGGTGATGTCCATGATATAAACCTGACCCTGAGCGTATTGTGTAAGTTCTTTTATAATTAAACAATAGGACAGGAAGTTACGCATGGCTATTTCAATCTCAATATGATGACATGTTTGCAAGGACTTACGTATGTGTGAAAGTCTTTGATGTTTGGAAATCTTTTATTCACATCTTTACAAATTCATACAAATACAAAGGGAGTACAAAACTTCAAACATTGATAGAATCATGATTGTTTGATTCGTGCGTTGAAGAGAGGTTGTAATTTGAGTTTGAAATAAACACCTTACAAAAAATGTATTTACAAAATCACATCGTCCATGAATTAACGTCTTATGTGTATTATAATCGGTAAGCACATTCAATGTGTGTTTTTCTGTTATGTAAACACTAAAAGTGTGTTTGTCTTTTCTTCAGTTGAGCCCATAGAGCATTACAAGAGGAGATGTTTTACCTGATATTACATGTTCCACGGATTGCAACCCATCGTGTGAGATAACCTGGGACAGATCTGGTAAAGGGAATGTTCTAAGTCTCGGAAAGGTTTATAAATCGTCAAAAGGGATGTATACGTGTCGGGCTACAATAAATGGTACTGAACGGGTGGTAGAAAGAAGTCTTTACGTTGAAGTCAATGGTTTGTATAGTTTGATTCGTCTCGTGTTGAATATCAAACGCAACATTTATACGTACATTGTGACATGTATGTGCATTTTGTTTTCAGTGAAAGTGGCACGTTCACTACTAATGATTTTCTTATTTATTGGTTCGTATCTGATTGAAAATAAATATGAAGTAAACGGTAGATTTTCTGAATTGAATGTTTACAAATCACTTTTTGATAGAGTACGTTACTGTGTAAATCAATTGCTTTGAATATTGACAAAGTAAACATTTTTCTCAAATTAAGTAATTTAATTTCTGAAATCTTAATGTTATGGGCACATTTTATTATTAGAATGGAGCATATCCTTATTACCTGAGATCGCAGCCTACTTTTTGTCATCTGGAGATACACTGGCTGATATAATATGCAAAGCTGAATGTTCTCCATCATGTGATGTTGATTGGGGACGTAGTTCATCAAACATTCTCTCTCTTGGACAAATAACATCTGATATGTCTGGAGAATACGTTTGTACTGCAACACAGAATTTTACAGGGAGAACGGTCAACCGATCTGTTGTCATACATGTTAAAGGTGGTGAAACTTTTTGAAAAAATGTCCATTCAAGTAACGCCTATATAAAATATAGTTGACTTTATAATCTGTTTTTTTATATATTTACATATTCAAACATTGAATAGATTTTAACCGATGTATATCTGTAATTAATTTAAATATGTTCTATTGACGTGTTTTGCTAACATTGAGTAAATGATTCTAATTACTGATTAAAAATCATTTGTATTATTGGTGATGCCGAGTACAAAGTTACACCATAGAAAATATACGTGGAAATTGTTTCAGTTTGCCCACTAATAATGGTTACCTTTGCATACTTTCTCGACACGAACCTGTCTGTTCGAGTATCAAAGCATCATACCTTATATTGCTTGGTCCAATCTTCAACTTTTCTATGTCTTTTCCATTTGCCATTTTCTCATTGTCCAGTACCATGTCACTGAAGCTGATAGCAGGCAATGAACATACCAACAAATATGTACAAGTTTAGTGCTTTTTCTTCGAAGTTGACTCTTAAATTGTCAGAAATGATCTCTCATCTCCCAATTAATGTAACCGCGTACCATTTTATGGCTGAAAATACGTGACTAATTGAACTTGTCAACTATTCAGAATTGTAGGAGTGACAGCTTATTATGTTTCAATATTATAGTATGTAACAACAGACAAAACCATATCATATGTGTATACTTCAGGTATCACTACAAAAACGGTTGATAAGATGGGAAATATAACAAAAACTCAACATGAGCATGAAACGGACATGTGAGTTACCATTTAAAGTATATATTGCAACAAATAATGAACTGATTAATGCGTGTGAATCTGTATTTTTAAGTTATTTGTATAAGGAAATACGTAGATTAGTTACTTGTATAATGAGATATCTAAGTATTTTCTTTACACTCTATATACCTTTAATTCACTTTAAAGCATGTGTTTTATTAATGTGTGTTGTAGAATATAATTGTATATTAAGTTCTAAATTAATTTGTGTATCTCCCTACAGCTCCACCGTAGAAATGGAACATTATGAAAACCTGGACAGTTTGACAAACTTTGATACTCAGGAAATATACGAAAATATTACATAAGATTTCAAGTTGTAATATATTCTTTTCTATTGCTATGTATGACATATACGTACATATTTAGTTGACAGAAAATCATGATTAAATATTTATCAAAAGATGCATAATAAATAAATAGTTTCGTTACCATCATGTCCTGCCTTTTAATATTATTTGAGCAATAAGATATCGTTATCTTATAGATTTATATTGTTGATTTTATGTTGGATATATATTTCTAGATAGCGAACAAATATGTGGCTTGAAACTTAGTCCCGTCAAAAGACTAATTACGTCAATGTTCATAATTCATCAAATATCTCTTAAATTCTTAATCGAGTTTCTGATTATTGGTGAAAATAATATGTTTCTTTATATGCAAAAACAAATTAACCATGCATGATGTAACTTGGACGTATGACGATAACGCTGCTTGTTCTAAATACCGAATGACTCGTGGAACGCAACGCTGAACAAGTATGTCCATCAAATCCTTGAGGAAGTAATGCTTAATAACCAAGACAATTAAAATTTCATGTTCTACATTTTTCTGGCATTATAAGTCATTATGAGAATTAAGTTGGTCAACTTGTTTTTATTATTATTAAATGTTTGGTTTTTATTACAAGAATGATTGCTATGTCAAACCATTCTTGTAATAAAATTTTCAAGTTGAAGTCACCTTTAAGTTTTGCTCTCGTGAATTAACCTACCGATATGTTCCGCTGCATTAAGTAACATGTGCCGACCATAATTACGTCAATACCACAGTTAAAATTACTTTCATGTTTCATATACCGTCTGTCCTTATAAATAATAATTGTCATATATAGGATTATTACAAGTTTGGTTTTTATTACAAGATTACAAGAATGGTTGCAACAACGCCTTTAGTATAATGAGATAAACTTGATAAAGAAACTTGATTAACGGACACAAATTGCTTACTAGTAGTATATCTTACAAATTGAGGTTTGGTCCGGTGAACACCACCTTGGAATTTTTTCCCAAAGCAGTCTCATGGAATGCCTGTTTTTTCTCGTCACGTTGTAGTTGCGTTGCCATTTCTGTCTGGAGATCAGTTTATATGGTAAGCAACGTGCCCATTGCATTTGGAAAGTCTTGGGATAATATCAGCAATTGTTTGTTTTTTGCATAATTTATATAGCAAAATGCTAATGGGACTTTAAGTTATGTGTGCGATATGGTTTGACGTGGAGGTTTATTTGTGACCATGTATTATGTGTGGTACCTAAGCATTATTTTCATATGACAATTCCCATGCGTAGAACGCAGAGAGCGGGGCTTACAAATGCAACAGTTATTTTCTAGACTTGTATGTGCTTGTAATACGTATAAACATAAAAGGCGGGGCTCGCAAATACGACAGTAATTTTCTAGGCTCTTATCTGCTTGTAAATACGAGTTAATACGGAGGGAGGGTATTAAAATACGACAGCAATTTTCTAGCCTCATATACGAGTAAGTGCTTGTAAATACGTCAAATACTTACAAATACGACAGCAATTTACCTGCCTCTTAGATATGCTTTTGAAAATAGACGAGTTTTGACAATTATCCCGTTACCAGTGTCTTGCGACAGCACAACACTCACTTGCATCAAACTGATGTTCATTATTATACTCTGTAAACCACACGTTAGATATAATAATATATTTAGAAAGGACTTAAGAATGACCGTACCCTGATGCACCACCTTTTTAGTGAATATGAACAAAAGTTAGAGGTACCTGATCTTTATAAAGTGTGACCTGCAAGCATAATTGATTCAATATTAAGATTCAACCATACAACATTTTGAAATATTCGACACAGGTCATATCAGTCATATAACTGACTTTATATCATAAAGGGAGGTAATATTACTAACAAGTACTCTCCCTTTTCTATGATTATATAGCGCTTTTAATTTCATATTTATAAATTCCATAATTACACAATTCTGAAAAGCTTATGGTAATTGATTTATTCTACATATTCAATGAAAATAAACAACAGTTTAATGGTTAGAAATGAATTCCCGTATAAGGGTCTGTAATCCGTGATTATTTGGTAACATTGGATCGCTATCCAATTGGCTTGTTAAGAATCGATGATTGATACACACGCATCCTACACGTGCTGCACGTGTTCAGTGTAAGCTTTATCAACTTCTATCAAAATTGTCAAATTACACATCCGTAAATGTGGTCAACATAACCTTGACACATTTTCTAAGAGGAAGAGTCTGGACCCTGAGATTAGTTCTTGGAGGAAAGCCCTATTTGCTTGTTCCATTCGTTAACTGTTTCCATTTATTATTAAACTTACCAAAAACCAAAATGATAAATTCGGGCGAAACATAGTTGTTGTTTAATTGTCTAAACATGTTTTGAATCGAACTTTACTAGGACAGATGATTAAGATGAAATGTATGTTTTACATTCGAACATGGACAATGTCATTAACTTTTCATTTTAAATTAACACAGCGTCTGTATATCCCAGGTATAACTGTCTTGTATGCAGACATTGTTTTTGATACCTAAATCGTGATTAACCAGGTAATAAAACTCTTATTCTAAAGTTAAAAGTTAACAAATATACATTAACAAATTTCCCTATACTCGCTCATAAATGCGACATTTGTATTCGAATCGAACTTAATGATACCCGACTTGCCCTGACTGATTCACCCATAACAAGACATTTTCCCGCCCACCAGATGCTTATAGCTCATACGTGCTAACGGAGTGGGCGGGGCCTACAATGTCGAGAGCAATTTTATCTCGGCCAGTTGTTTGTTATTTGTTGCGGTGAGTTTTTAATTTGTGTAAAATACGAGTTGATTGTGACAATGTATTGGCAAAAGGAACTCGAATTTTATATGATTTTATTAGTTATGAAGTTTGTAAGTGGGGTGATAGTGATGACAGAATTTGCCAAAGTATTTGGCGAGGGCGAAGCGAACATTGCCTGCTCTAGTATCGCCGGAAGAAGCGCTGATTATTTGGCAGTAGCGGTGGACGAATCGAACGAGTGCACGAATTTAGATTGGACGTGGGGATCATCCCCGGCTTATACAACTGGATCAACATATTATGAGAAAAGGCGTGTTGTTCAAATCTACGAAACTCCGGTAAGAATATAAAATGTTAGGCGTTACATTTACGCTAGACTTGAACAAAAATCCTGAAACTAATTGTAAAATAGAAATAGATGAAATTAAAATACTATTCAACAATTGGTCTAACAGAATTTTAACTCCAGTTGGTAAAAATACAGTTATTAAAACATTTGCTTTACCAAAATTGAACCATTTGATTACCCTAAACAGGAATTGATAACTAGCTATACAAAATTTATTCTTCAAATTTGTATGGAGCAATGCTCCTGATAAAGTAAAAAGAAATATTATGACTAAAGACTTTGAACTAGGTGGTATAAGAGTTATCAGTCTAGAAAATCTTATGAATGCTTTAAAAATTTCATGGCTAAGTGAATTATGAAAAGATGGTAAATATTTGCATCTTATCAATACTATTTGTCCATTTTTACTTTGTTATACTAATTCGGTCCAAATTGTATTAAAACAAAAATTCAGGGCATTAAAAATGAATTCTGGCAAGATGTTTGTACAAGCCATGTATCAGTGCTTGACTCTTATGTCGTACGAACTTGGTATGAATTTTTATCTTTACCAGTATGTTACAATTTTTTTTTAAAAATTGGTGGTAAAACATTTTATAACAAAATATATGTGAATAAAGGACTATTTTTTAGTTAACGACTTAATGAAGAATAATGGAAATGTTTATACATTTGTAGAATTCATGCCGAGATATTCAGTTGCAACAAATTTCTTAGAAATACAATAATATAATACACTCTATGATAATATTTTAAATACTATTAAAAAAGAACATAAAGGCACAAATGATCTATTGCCAAACCAACCATTATTTATTAAACTATATAATTGCAATTAAAAAGGATGTAGATTTTTTATGATATTTTGTTAGTAGGCATATATCTCAATCAAAAGCAATAATCAAATGGGAAAGGGATACAAATACAAATGTACTAAACTGGGAAAATATCTACTTACTCCCTTTTAAATCCACTAAAGACTCAAATTTATAATGGTTTCAGTTTAAAATAAACCATAAAATTTTAGGAACAAACTGTCTCTTACATAAAAGGGTCTTAGGACTGATAATCTTTGTACTTTCTGTAAAGACTCCCCTGAAACAATCCAACACTTATTTTATGAATGTCCTTCTACATAAATATTTTGGGAAAATGTAAAAGACTGGATTAAAAGTAAACATTGAAACAAATTGGATTAAACTTCACATCTTGTTTGGCAATAATGCATTCCCAACAATTTTAAATAAAATCATCTTAATTGCAAAATATCACATATACAAATGTAAAATTACCCTCAGTAATCCTAATATTGTCGATTTTAAACATCAAGTCTCATTTACTTATAAGTCAGAAATATATAATGGCAGAAAAACATTCACTTCTCATAAGATAGAAAAAAATTGGTCACCCCTGGCAGCGCTTGTCCAGACACAGGACAGGTAAATTTCACTTTCATATATATATATTTTACCAAGACTGAATATGATAATTGCATTATTTAGTTCTTCTTGCTCTCTCGCTCATATCGCTTTTTCATTGGCAGTAATTAAGTACTTATTCTAATGAACTTGACTTTTTTCTAATTTATTCCTTCTAAATTAAATAGAACTACAGTATATTGTATGCATACACTTTCTTGTTCAAACCATTTCTTCTTGTTATAGTATATATACACTTATTGTTTGTTCAGATAATAATTATCTTCTTGACACTGTTTGTAGTATGTATACTTTCAAATATGTGACATACTGTAGCATAAATAAAAAGATAAAAAAAATATATAAAATTATCACCACATTGTAAAAGTTAAAAGGAAAAGCCAATTTTATTTGTTTAAAACACTTTTGAAATACAGTCAAACCTGTGTTAGCTGCTACCTCCGATTAAAGGCCATCCTATGAATAAAGGCCACATTTTTTGTTTTTCCCCAAGTTGGCCATTGATCACAGGTTTGAATGTACAAAATTTGTAATACAAAACAACTTCTGTAAAAGGACCACCTTTGGGAGGATATATAGTGGTCTTAATATTGAGGTGACTGTTCAGTACTAACATGGCATAAATTCTGTCAATTTTATATCGTAAGACTGATGATAGGATATTTAGTTCCAAAATATTATCTTGAATATTCTTTGTATATTGCAGTCTTATTTCTCCTTTCAATTTACCCTAAAACCTCTCAAATAGAGAGATCCAGAGGATCCATACTTAAATAATGCCTGTCTATATATTAACAAAGTTCAGAACTTGATTCGGATACCAGTCTGTTCACATAATTTCCAAATAATGTATTATTCGTAATCTGCTGTTAGTTAATCTGAGTTGTCTAATGTTACGACTTACGCATATACAATCGTCAATGATACTTATTTTTCTTATTTCCCTGCGGTAGATTCAATTATCAATGATTCTCTTTGAATTGTTTTTACCCAGCAAAGACAAAGGCAAAGCCAGAACATTAACTTATAAAATAATTTTTTTTATCCCCATGTGACTGAAACATTAATTTTGCATGGTCTAATAACATGGTAGAGTGGTTACGAGTGACATGAAGTGAAATGTATTCCATAATGTAGACTTGCTGAAAGTGAACGCTCTCTGGGGTAATTTTAGGTCACCTGGATACGTAGGACCAGTTAATGTCAGACGTCGATACTTTAGGGTTATTAACGCTCTACAGTTCACAGTTTTGATTGGGTCTTCTTTTTTTTCAGAATGTATGTCTCATTGGAAAAGTGCAAACAATGTAATTTTGGGTCTAGAATTATGTCAATAGGTCAAATAAAATCAAAACCTTGTTAACACTCTAGAGGTCCCAGTTTTGACAGGATCTTCACTAAATCTTGTAAAATGTTTGTCTTAATGATATCTTGGACATTTTCATTTGGGGCCAAAGACTAAGTCACAGGGTCAAATCACAGGAAAACTTTGCTTACACTCTAGATGTCACAGTTTTGATTGGGTCTTAACCTCATCTTGTAGGAATGTTTGATTAATGATATCTTGGGTACTGTATTCTAAGGCAAACATCAAGCATAACTTTGTAACAGTGAGGGTAAAAGGTATCCATGAAAATTTAGTGATATTGATTATTGAAAGAAGAAACACTAAATGTTTTGGATTTTACGCTCACTTTATACTTACGGTTTTTCATATACAGTCAGGGACCACTACTCCTGGATGGTTCTTGTTCTTCACAACTATTAGCGAGTACACCCAAGTCACTCAAAATACATGTGTTGGAAGAATGACCTTTGACATATCAAATTAACCTAATGGTTTCTGATCATAAACAATGCACTGTGAAAGGTTTATTGTAATTTATATTGCAAAAACATTTCTTTCAGCTGGTTCTCGGTGGTGGAATGAAACTCCCAATAACGTTCCGTGCTGGTTCCTACATCAGCATGCACATAGAATTCACATCGGATAATTTTGAGTAAGTGATACATCGTTAGTTATGAGAAGTTTCATTCTTCTGTAATCGCTTAATTGAAACAAATTCGCACTACGATAAGCCGCAAAAATCTACTTATCTGTTTTATAAATACAGTCGTCAGTAACCTTTATACTTCAAATTTTAAATATTCTGTATCAAACCAGCGTTTGTGGGTATTCGTCAATCCTTTGACAAAACTTAAGTTACTACTAATATAACTTTTAGAAATTATCACTTTTTATGGAATTTTTATTTGTATTTATAGAATTTCGTTTCATTCATGTTGTTTATCTGTTCATAGTTCGTGCAACATTAGACTGATGGACATGTTTGAAGAAACTTTCAGTGTGTATGATAGTGATCCGGAAGTTGTGTTGGCTAGTATGTTATTGCGGCCAACAAAAGGTATGTAATACTAAGAACATGCATTTGACTCAGTATGTTCATTCTTTGATATACTTATGATACACAAATAAATGCGTGATCTTCATTTAATTATCAATGCAAGAAAAATCTTCTGCATTTGTATCAGCTTGTACTCAACACAGCAATTTGACTCTGCCTCCTATCGGCTTGACTGGAAACTAAACTACTGTTAAAGCATTAGCGCAGAATTCTAAAGTTGTGATATCATTTATTTTCTTGTAGGTTAAATGTATAGTCTATTGCCGCATTTATTGTTTTAGTTCCAAGCGACGTGGTTTTTAAATCATACCGTGGAGGGTGGAGGAATCACGGTACAATCCCGTACCCTTTCGCAGCCAGACCATCACCATATAATATCACATTAGAAGCTCTGACCGATGACATGCAGGTACATTAAGCCCTTTTTAGTGACATTTCAATATTTACCCTACCTTAACACTAACACTTTGGTCGGACCTTTTTTTAATTCTTCTATATTCGAGATTAATAATGAGTGTTTTTCTTAATATCTCAAAAGTAGTCATAATATCGAAAATTTACTGCATCTGGAACTATAGAGCTATTCAAATTTGACGAATCACGTGACCCCGACTTGAAAGCATCGCAGAAAAAAACACTCAACCCCTAATACGATAGAGAACATGAAAACATCTAAAACAATGGCTAATCAATACATAAGTATATTAGTACTAAGATTTGGAGGTTTAAGATTTTCTGTCAATGAATAATAGTAATATGAAAAGTTAAACAATAAATCTAAATACTAATTCAATGGCACCTAGTATCACATAGAAACAGCTAGATTAAATGTACAAGTACCGATTATCTTTTAATACTTTGTTGTCATATTTCAGATATTGTTAGATGGTAATACGACGGTTCAATACAGCCATCGTACTGCCCCAGAAAATGCCAGACAGTTGCTATTCCCGCATTCTGCAGGATTACTCTTGCATAAGATCGAATTTGTTGGCGTGTAAATTTGAGTACACTAATCGACAGGTGAACATGGAACCTTTCATATTAGCAACAGTTACGGCCACTTATTCTGTTTCTCATCATCCCTTGTTTGTAAATAAAAAGTGCTGTTTGTCTTGGATGACTGTAATGTCAGCTGGGGAATTCCTATGACATCATTGGAAAATAAATATTTCAAGAAAAAAAAATTAACTTGCGTATTTTTTTATACGATTTAACCTGCATAAACCTACATTCTGTACTAGAAAGTATTATAGTCCACTCTGTACATTAAATAACTTACAATGGATCATTACGGCCGTATACGGAAAACGTTCTTCGTATCACGGGAACGGGCGGCATGTGGCGATATATGCCGATAAATCCCGAGCTCCATTACTCTGGGAAGACCTTAAATGCAACTTTCACTCAAATGTGTAAATAATATTGTTCAAATTCAAATTCTGAAATTCGATATTATTTCTGCTTGTATAGCCTATTTAAAGATAACTCTATAAATATGCAATTAATGTCATCCTAAGACAAAGAATCTAAGAAATATTGATAAAAATATTTTCAGATTACGGAGAATTTTTAACCAAATTACCATACTACTACATTCAAATTATCTCCCTTATTAAAAAACACAAAATGTGAATATGACTTTATTTTCCAGTTTTTCAGCCTCAACTCATTAATATAACATCCTTACTAATATCCTTATCTAAATGTCAAACATTTATATAGAAGGTTATAATCACAATAACTATATTATATAAAGATGTGACCGATCGCGAGGACCGTGGGAAAATTTATTTTGGATTCAAAAGTCAGTTCGAGTTGTTTCTCTTAGAGGGAATAGGAAGACCTTTGAATTCAGATCTTACTTTACGTTTGCAACTTACGTGGAAAATCATTTGATAATTGAAAACTCAATATGATTAGATCTATCAGGGGAAATGCAAGATCTCATATTAAAATATGTGAGGCTATGGCACACTGGATTATGCTGTAGAATGCGTCTCTGGGAGATGTCCAGACCCCCATAGATAGGTGCCTACACATTATTATAGGGCAAGCTACACCCTTGCTAACAAATTCATTCCTATGTAACAATATCACTTACTAGCAGTTGTCACATTTGTTGAAAATTCTTGTGCTGTCAGACGGATTTTTAGATTTTTTTTGCAACTGTAAATGGTGCATTTTTAAAGAAGGGAAGTAAACTGTGTAACATTACTGCAATGATCAAATTATAACACTTTTTATCTACAAAAGACAGCTCATTACTTTAGACACGCGAATGTTATTACATATCAAAATGAACAGAACTTGGCTGCTCTAAATTGCTATGAAGAAAATCTGCTACGTTGGGCTTTTGAGGGTATTGATTCCTCTTAATTCAATTAGCAGTACTAACTCCTATGACATTGTGACATTACATTTATTATTCCTGTACACAAGTTAGGCAGATATCTTTCGTGTATTTAATTTTTGGAGAACTTTGTTATTTCCTTTCTGCAGCCGTCCTGTGAGTGTTACGTTCTCTCGGCATGCACGTTTCACTTGTTCCTTTAAATTTATATTTTCTTTGTAGAGTTCATCGTAGTTTTTACCACGATATCTGAAAAGGAACAGTAAAGGTCATTTTTGATCAGCTGATTGACATTCTACAGACATCGCATTATATATTTTTGCTTTGGGTTCAACATCGTTTTTCAACCTTTTTTCAGTAATGTACGGCGGCCGATTCACCTTACAATTTTTTCTGGACTGTTTTCTAACAATACTAACTTACCCTTCCACAAAGAACCGACAACTTCTGAAATGCTAGATGCTATGAAATATAATATGGACGTATAGAAATTCGGCTCCCTGATGATTACATGTGTAGAACCGAAAATACATCATATGTATTTTATGCACGATTCCATTATTAATTCATTAGTATACTTATTATACCCCACTTTATTCTACAATGATAATCTCCCTCTTATAACTTGGATATTTTCGATTATCAGTAACATTTTTACAGAATAGCATGCGACCGAGAAAAACCGAATGACAGATGGTCACGTGACTGAAGTCATATTTTGAATGTTAGATAGGGGCAACAACTCATATACTGTTTTTTGTCATTTTTATGTACGATTGTTATTGCTTCGAAAATAATGACGACATCAGTACAGGGTCTGTTTATACAATCCGTTTATTGATCATCCAGTTTTAATCCTCAAATAATGATAATTAAAGGGGCCATAGTTTTCTCTCTTCTCCTTGTTAGACAAAATCTAAAAGAGCCCCCCCCCCCCTCCCTCGCCCTCCTACCGCATGTACCGGCTTGTGAATTATATAATCTGATAAACAGTATTACAAGGAATTAGTTATTTACTATTAATAAACAGTACAATGTACTTAAAATATAAGCATGATAAAAGTTTTTAAAAATACAATCTTTGTATAATTTTCTACCGTTTAAAATGAAATAATTTTCCTACCCTTCTAGTTCTCTGATCAATGTAACATTTTCTTTGTTGGATTTTAGAAGCTGATTCGTAATTAATCTCATCTCTTTATCTTTCTCCTTCAGCTGTTTTTGTAGATAAATTGCCTGATACTTGGATGCAGATTCCACCAAAGTTTTTCTTTCTGTCTTTGGCCTGTCCCATTCGAAATGTTTCGATCTGAATAGACAAATATTTAATTACAAAGTCCTGGACTAATAAAAAAGTATACACTGGTTGGTTTGACTGTTGTTGTTGTTTTTTTTGACTGGGTGGAATTTTCCGTGTCCCTTATTTCCATTGTAGTACATTTTTTAAAACGATATGTGAATTTAGTATAATTCCATTATCTGAAATAAGCCAAGAGATCCAGGAACTCTTCTAATACGTGTCACTTGAAACACAGAGTAAAACAATAATCAGTTCTGTACACAAACATAAATACATCAGATTAATCAGGATTACAAGTAATTTTTTCAGGCGATTTTTTGGGGGGAGGGGGTTGCTGGCATACTGAAACTTGCTCTGTATTACAAGCAAACTGAGGCTTAATTTCCGGTCCCGTGGGAAAATTTATTTTGGATTCAAAAGTCAGTTCGAGTTGTTTCCCTTAGATATTTAGGTACGAAGGGAATAGGAACAAATATGACTTTTGAATATTATACAATGTAGATCTTACTAAACGTTGCCAACTTTCGCGTAAATTCGATTGATAGTTGAAAACTCAAAATGAATTAATCTTTCAGGGAAAACTGCAAGATCTTCATATTAAAATATGTTAGGCTATGGCCTACCTGATTATGCTGCAGAATGCGTCTCGTGCAATCTACGGTGAAAAGATGCCCGGACCCCCTTAGATAGGTGCCTACACATTATTTAGGACAAGCTACGCCCCTGTTGTGTAATATTAATATATGGTATTATACAACAAATAATGTAGTATAAAATGTAATTATGGTGTTACTCAATACTAAATCAACTTTTATTATTGTATCTCACCATGTAATATCAATCAACATGTTTGTTTAATATTTGTTTACTGATGTCGTGGCAACTTATCTAGGTACACGTAGACAAAAGTTATGATAGTATATAAGATCACCGGCCTTAGTGCGGAGAAGATTTTTTGTCTTATAATATTCTTAAAATAAAAACTGGAGCTTAATAAAAAAAAACTATGATGTCGACTTAAAATCTAGTTTTTGTTATTACGCTCCAACATTACACCTACCTAAATCACAGGACCATTAAAAACGCAATTTGCAGGTATGTACCACCTTTGAACGGTCAGTGGCAACGTTATTTGGTGTTTAACCAGTTTGATGGGTCCGTCCAATCTCATACTTACCTCCGGTGTTACGAAAACAATGATACATTACTAAACAACATGTGGGAGTTCAGTCTAAGGCATACTGCAACCAGAATCAGAGCGCAAATCATGGGGAGTGCGTTTAACAAGTACCAGTATGTACAACTCTTGTCTACTACTAAAATTACCTGTTTTCAGTATTTTTAGACATTACTGGACATGTCCAAACACCAGCTAAACTTCTGTCACCATGATTGAATGGTTGGTTGAGAGTTGACGGTTCAGTCAATGTTTTCTAAACGATAATATGAAAAATGAAAGTAGTAATTTATGCATTAAAGAACATATTTGATTGGTGCCGTTTTAACACATCTTGCGTTTGGAGATTGTGGTTCATCAGGATTTCGATAGGAAATAAAACAACAAATCCTTGGAGATCGACTTTAGGTAGCAGTTAAGCAATTGCAGTTTGATTTCTTTTTTTTTGGCCTTAGTCAATCAGAGCCTGAATAACCTCTGAATAAACCCAGCATCGCAAAATAAATTATGTGACGAAAATTATATGCCAGTTAAATCATTTACGCCTCGGCATATTGAAAGATTGTACAAATCAGAAATGTACACATGTATGATATACTGTTAGGGGTAAATATTTTGGCCATTTTGTCCTTGTGAAAATATAACAAATTTAAAAAAAAATTCACTCCTTAATTACATACAACTTCTCTAATATCTTACCTTAGTCAAATAAATGTTTGCTTATCAATTTGAAAATTGTGCTCCACGATTAAGCACCAACCCGAAATTCGTGATTCCCTTCAATGTAGTATCTTAACTCTCATCACCCGACATATCAACAATAATCATGACATCCCTCAGATTATTAACCTTTTTTCTTTACTTACTCCCCACGTTTATCAGATTATTTACTTTTTTATTCCCCACTATTAATGTTCATGTTCACGTCCCGCGGATCTTTTTCAGAAGCAGGGTAGCTGGTCATACCACAACATCTGCATCTCTACTGGCGGCATTTTGCATTACATACTGCATACGGTTCCATCCTCCTTGACATAGCCGCTCACAGCTTCTTATTTAGATGCCGCCCAGTACCATCCGGATGCACCTTTTTATTGCTATTTACTGTAAGATTGTCATTATTTTACAAGAAACAAACGCTACTTTACTTGTGCCCTCTACATGTCCTCATTTCAGGAGACGTGCACCCTAACCCTGGACCTGATTCACCTAACTCTTCTCTTTCAGACTATCATCAGATTTTAAAGAGCGGACTCAGTATCATGCATGTGAATATTCAGAGCCTCAGACCCAAACTTGACATCCTGGAAGTCGAAGCTCAACCATACGACGTTCTTGTCTTTACTGAAACTTGGCTCAATTCCTCGGTGTCAGATAACGATATCGCTCTTCCGAACTTCCAACTTCCATTCCGTCGCGATCGTATCAACCGACTTGGTGGCGGTGTAGCTATTTATGTTCGTGAAGGTATCAATGCCATCATCCGAACTGATCTTTCTATTAACGGATTGGAAGCTCTGTGGATTGAGTTAACTGTTTGTAAGCGTACCATTTTACTCGGTGGTTTTTATCGTCCTCCAGATGCAAACAACGACACATGGACTCTTCTTGAACAGAGCATTGACCAAGCCTTCAGTTTTTCTTCTGATAACGTTATCGTAACCGGTGACTTTAACATGAATATTCTTAGCCAAATACCAAATAAGATAATTAACCTAATGTCATCATACAATTCTGAGCAGCTCATAACATCCCCAACACACTATACGGAACACTCAAGCTCACTCATAGACCTTATATTTGTTAAAAACAAAAATCATGTTATTTCTAGCTTTGTTGCAGACCCTTTTGTTCCTGAATTGACTCGTTTTCATTGTCCAATAGTAACAGTTCTTCTCTTTCATAAACCAACAGGCACCACGTATAAACGTCGCATTTGGCTTTACGACAGAGGAAATTATGACGAATATAGAGCACAATTACGGACGACAGACTGGGACAGCATTCTAAATAGTAACGCCCTCGAAGAATTGACTGCCACAATAACAGACACAATCACATCAGCAGCAACTACTAATATTCCAAACAAGATAATAACAGTGCGACCAAATGACATTCCATGGATGAACAACACAATTCGGACACTCATTAGAAAAAGACAGAAATCACATAAAAAAGCTAAAATATCAAATACATCAGAAGCATGGGCAGCATTTAAACAGGCACGAAATACAGTAACAAGACACCTACATCAAGCCAAAAACAATTATAGGAATAAACTAATTGACAAAATAAATACATCCAACATTTCAGCTAAAGTCTGGTTCAAAACAGCTAAACAATTGACAAAAAAGACACAATCACAAACAATACCAACACTACTTGACAATAATCTCGAAGCCACCACTGACAAAGAAAAAGCTGACCTTCTTAACCACTTCTTCTGTTCCCAATCGACGGTGGAAGATCAAAATAATGCTCCCCCCGTTCCTATATTTCAAGCAGAGTCCTCATTTTCACAAATTTTCATCACTCCAACTGACGTCAAAGATGCTCTTAAGCTAGTTGATGCCAGCAAAGCATGTGGTCCCGACATGGTCAGCCCGAGACTCCTCAAAGAGGCCACAGACGAACTTGCAATTCCTCTTTCATTGTTCTATAACAAACTTCTTTCCAACTCTTTCTTCCCCGACTCCTGGAAACTAGCCAATGTAACGCCTATTTTCAAAAAGTCCGATCCTTCCAAACCATCAAAGTATCGTCCGATTTCCCTTCATAGCTGCATCGGTAAGCTCATGGAACGTTGTGTCCATAAGTATATTTACAACTATCTTGTAATGAACGATCTCCTCACTCCTTTCCAGTCCGGCTTTATCAAAGGAGACTCGACTGTTAACCAACTAGCATTTCTTCACAACGACATATGTCAAGCACTCGACGAAGGAAAGGAAGTGCGAGCAGTCTTTTGTGACATATCGAAGGCATTCGACAGAGTCTGGCATCGTGGTCTTCTTTCAAAACTCTCTTCTCTTGGTATATGTGACTCTCTCTTGTCATGGGTTTCTTCTTATTTGTCCAATCGCAAGCAACGTGTTGTCTATGCAAATGCTACTTCTTCTTGGTTATCCATCAACGCGGGTGTCCCTCAAGGTTCTATCTTAGGTCCTCTATTCTTTATTACCTACATTAATGACATCGTTTCTTCAATCAAATCCAACATACGACTCTTTGCAGATGACACTAGTCTCTACATCACAGTAGAAGATCCAACTACAGCATCAATCACGTTAAATTCTGACTTAGCAACCATTCATGCATGGTCCCAGGCCTGGCTTGTCTCATTTAACCCTTCGAAGACAGAATCTATAATATTCAGTAGGAAGAGAAACAAGCCCATACATCCTCCATTGTCTATGAATCATGTAAATATTGCAGAGGTAAACTGCCATAAACACTTAGGACTTACCTTTTCTTCAAATCTGAAGTGGGACACCCACATCTCACTTACTCTAAAGAAAGCTTGGCAACGCATCGGCATAATGAGGTCCCTTAAATTTCTAATAAACCGATCGTGTCTTGAAAGGATGTATATCTCTTTCATTCGGCCTATCTTAGAATATTCAGACGTTGTGTGGGACAACTGCAGTGACTTCTTAATACATGAAATCGAATCTGTCCAGGTCGAAGCTGCGCGAATTTGTACAGGAGCTACAAAATACTGCAACATAGAGAAACTACTCAAGATGGGAAACCCTTACAGAGAGAAGAAAACATCACCGTCTTGTTCTTTTCTATAAAATGATACATGGTCTCACTCCATCCTATTTGTCAAATCTGATTCCTAATACAAATCAAAACCAACAAAACACATACACCTTAAGACACTTAAGACAAGTTAAAATAAATACACAATCGTACAGCTCCTCATTTCTTCCAAACACATTACGTCAATGGAATCAGTTACCTGCACCTATACAAAATGCACTCACATTGCAATCATTTAAATCAGCTCTCAAAACAAACAAAGCAAGGTCTTTACCTCTGTTTAACTGTGGCTCACGCATCGGACAAATTCTACACACACGTCTCCGACTCGGATGCAGTTCTCTGAATCATGACCTTCACAGGCGGTCTCTCGTCGATTCTCCCTTATGTACCTGTGGATCCATAGAAACAGTCGAACACTTTCTTATGCGATGTCCGAACTATACCAACTCTCGAGCAACTTCTTTTGCCAACATCAAATGTCCATTTGTCCTATCAAACCTCTTGAATGGCTCTGAAAGACTCTCCTACGAAGAAAACGAATCTTTGTTTCTTGACGTCCAGCGTTACATTATAGCAACAAAACGATTTGAGTAGGCCGGTCTCCCTGTTCCTGACTGACCGCGTGCCGTGAACATGAAACCACCATTTCTAGTATTTTTTTCTCAAACAATCTGTTTTCAAACATCTAACATTATTTTTGCAGATATGTATTATTAAATATTTATCACTGACCATGTATTTTTCATGACTCATAGCTTTCTTTCACATGGAGAGGAATTTATATAAGTAATCCTTGTTTTCCAATCCAAAATATCCTATCTTAGTAACTATCACAATTCATGTATGTGTGTATGTTTGAAATATAATTTGAAATAAAGTTTAAACTAACTAAAAAAATATATGAATGCAATAATTTAAAAGATAATTATGTTGTTTTTATCAAATAATCACCTCAAGGGATTCTACATCATTTTCTCCCTCTGTACCAGACTGCGCCATCCTTGCTGACTTAACTATACGCTGAAATAGTAATTTGAAATAAGAACAATCCATTAAACTGACAATCAATTCGGACAAATGAATTCGGATACAAAAAACCGCCATTGTAAATATTAACAAATGTTCATTCTTTGTGAATAGGCCTTTGTTGTTTATAAAATAAATACATACGTACTGATTGTTTCGTAGCTTGTACTAATTTCTTGACGTCTATGTTCAGGTATGTGTTCGGCTTTTTCTTTATTCCAATGAACTGCAATAAGATCAACAAGTTTTTGTAAACCTCAGCAATGAATGCAACAACTGACCAAGTGACTGTTTATATGTATAAAATGTTGATGATTTTGGTTCAAGAAGCAACAGAATGAACAAGATGGCCTTTGAGACATATGTAAGTGGTGTATATTTGGCTTAACAGCTCGCAATGTTTGATTTTTGGCTACTTATTGTATTGCTTCATCTACGCGTACTGTAAGATTGATTTTTCCGTCTGTGAAAAGGACAGCTTATATAAGATATACAATATATTTTTATTGGGATTATTATTATGAAATACGAGCATTAATGATGCTTTTGTTTCTTTTACATTAGAAGACCCCTTTTCAGATTTAGGAAACCTTTGCTGTATTGAAAAACAAGGTCAGTGAAAATAAACGCTCGAAGATTCGTACTCAAGTTTCTGAATATTCGAATATCAGAAATTATTTTGATTGACATCCCTTGGAAACAAATGATCAATGTAGATTATCACTGTACATAGAGTAGATTTTGTTCATACTATGAAGATATACGTAAATAGAGTTAAACCTGTGAACAAAGGTCATCCTGGGGAAAGACAAAGTATGACCTTTATTGACATTTGGCTTTTAATCGCAGTTTTTTTTTTCTCTCTAAAAATCAATATTTTTTTTAAAAAGGATGACCTTTATGTGAAGTAGCCACTAACACAAGTTTGGTTGTACTCGAGTTACTTTACTTACATAGTTTCCAACACGTACAGCGCTCCTTGCTTTATTCCATCGAGTTGTTGCAGTTGGTAACGTACACTCCCTCCAACCTTCCACCTCTTTGTCGTAATGAAATTTATAATGCGGCGGTGGCTAAAGAATATGCGGGTACAGTTAAAAAGGTATCATGTTTCAATTTACACCGCGGTCAATCAATGTCTTTTTTTCACGAATGCGGTGCAATCTCTCACTGACTCAGAAGTTTAAATACCAATATTATGTTCACTCTTTTGGTACAAATATTAAAATGTATTAGCAACTCCGATCATACTCTAGATCGAATACGTACCGTGAACAATTAAAACTTTTACCTCTATTTAACTTACAATAAAGAAATAAACTTGCCTACTATTTAATGTACTCCTAATGCAGTATAAAAGTCATTTTAATTCCTTCCACATAATTGCAAAACCTAAGTAGCCTACAGAGGTACACATGTTTCATAGTATAAAACTGATTATATGCGTACATATGTATTTGTATTCATTTAAATTTGAACTTTCAACGGTACTGATAACGAACTGATTTCTTTTATGTGATAAATAGATATATTCCACCGTTTGTTGACATACACTAAACAGAATGTCCCTGAGTTTGGTTTGGACTGATAAGTGCGAAATAAAATAATCAGTTTTAAGCCGTCGATTTTACTTTCGAAGGAGTTCAACGAACCAGATGTACTCCTCTGTTTTTTATCAAACACTGAAAATTCTATCAATAACAGCTTGGCGAAAAAGCTCATTGTTTATTTTATTTTGTGTTAATTAGAGCACATGTAAATTGCTTAAATACATGTATACTGTGAAGAAGTACGAACAAAATGTGAATACCTTTTTCTTCTGTGAAGGGAATGGGGTCCTAAAAACAGGACGAGGGGCCGAAGACGATCGTGCATTTCTGTCAAATCTTGTAAATATTGGAACCTCTACAAAACACACATAAAACCACTTTATATATTGTCCATAATTTACGACATTTATTTACGTAGTACAAATATCAAAGTACTGAAAGTACTCATGGAAACTTAACTTACATACATTTGTAATGCAACATCGACGGGGAACTTGTTCAACAAATTTTGTGAGGTGGATGTAGAGAAATGTACTTGTAGTACTTTGGTCCGCATAAAGATTCATGCGCGCCGAGGGAGTGACGGATATGGAAAGCGGAACTATCGTTCAGTTTCCAATGAAGACTTTCGAATAAACAATACGAAATGAATTTGGACCGCTATGTGTATACAATACTTGTACTTGAATAATTCTATGATGGTGTTTGAATAGTTGAATTCGATTAAATGTTGTTTTATATTTTGCATATATTTTCGTCTCCATTATTCTCCTGTGTATACATTGACGGAAATTGAGACCGGTATGCCATCTTACGATACCCTTGTTTTTAAGAGATCTTTTTTGTCAGAACCTTGGGTGGAATGTCTGCACAAGATTTTCTGTATATTTCAGGTTTTTGTTTTCACTTATAAACGCCAATACGTACCTATTAAATATTACTGCCATTTTATTTAAATATTGCTTATCTAGGTACTAATTATTTTCACACCATAGCCTATGAGTGGAGTGTAATGACTAAACTTAAATTTACATGACTATAAAATAGTGTAGTGTTTTATTTGATATTGAGCAGTTCATCGAAAGAAATATTATAATTATATCTCCACAAACTACCATTTTATTTGAACGTATCAAAACGAGACAAGATTTAAGATTAATCTCAAGTTTTGTAACTTCTTGTACTTACTCGTAGGTCTCCTCACGTCTACTCGATGTTCCTCCATTACTTCTAGTTAGTTGTATGACTCTCTTTGTATTACGGTGACCAGTCATACATTCGTTCCAAGGCCTAAATTTTACACGTTTATTCCTTTAGTATATAATTTGCATTTAAAAGCCTCAATTCTAATTCTAACAATACACATTTTGTAACTTCATTTGCAAATTCCCACTGTTAAACTTAAGTAGATCCTTAATTATCATGTTTAATATGGTCCCCATTAGTTCGATAAATGCAAAAGTCAATACAAATATAGAAAATTCGGGACCAAGAAAAAATCATGGGGAGTTTAGAAGTTTCCGGATTTCAGAGGGTCCGGAAATCAGAACGGTTACGCCGTAGATACCCATATATTCCATAGTGTCAAAAATGGGTAATGTATGCATACGAATTTCACAAACACTGTGTATTGATTAACGAGTAATAATTATGAAAACATATCTATAACACACAACTTGTTGTAAATAGTATCAGCATAGATAAACCAAAGTTTAACCGAAATTTGATTTTAAAAACATCGCATGTTGTGTCATTTATAATGTATATAAGCCAATAAAACTGCGTAAGGTTTAAAATCAGCAATGGCAACCAGACAATAAATAATTTATTTTATATCAGAATTAAGAATACCTGTATTTAACTACAATACGTCCGAATAAAACATCCGAAATCTGGTAAGTATCCGTACCTATCTGTACAAACTATTTTCTTTTCTAGTAAACATTTCTCTAACATTATTAAAATTCAAATTATTGACAAAATGCTGAAACACAAAATCTATATTGTTATATTAATATTTTTGTTTGTTTAATGAATATTTTATTAGTTTTTACGATAGCATGTTAGAGCAAACATTACCGTCCGATAACCGTTACAGTAGATATCAGATCAATTTTAGCTTATTGAATATTACCCATGACTTGTATATAACAAATAGCACTAAATTTTGTTTCATTCGTTTCTTTTGAACGCTTCGTTTCAACCTATTTCAAAAAAATCCGAGTTCTGAAAAATTACTAGAAAACGCTGCATAGGGAATCACGTGATACCGAATCAATAAAAAACGGCCGAAAAATCTTTAAATTCGACGCCTAAATCAAGGTATGCCAATTGATTGAGCAACATAAAAACATCAACAAAAAAACAAAGGCTATTCAGTACAAAAGTTTTAAATAGAGAATTGATCGAATATTTTTACCGCCATATTTTCAAATCGGAGTCGCATGATTCCCCTGACTGAAAAAAACACGACAGTAAACATACATGTAGTGTGTAAGAGCGTACGTGTGTGTGTGGAGTGCATAGTTCGATATCTGGAATATATACGTTAATTCCAGTAGTATACTTATTAGAACCTGGAGTGTACATATTTGTACTGGAGTGTACGAAGACGTAGGAACTGCCCCCACCCCAGAAATGTCGACCGTTTTTACAGTAATTATATGGGCAATAATTTATCCTATTCCGGAGTAGTATTATATCTGATGTGAGAAGTATTATATCTTATGTGAATAGTATTATATCCGATGTGTGTAGCATTATATCTGATGTGTGTAGTATTATATATCATGTTAGTAGTATTATATATCACGTGAGTAGTATTATATCTGATGTGTGTAGTATTATATCTTATGTGAGTAGTATTATATATCATGTGTGTAGTATTATATACCATGTTAGTAGTATTATATATCATGTAAGTAGTATTATATATCATGTTAGTAGTATTATATATCACGTGAGTAGTATTATATCTGATGTGTGTAGTATTATATATCATGTTAGTAGTATTATATATCACGTGAGTAGTACTATATATCATGTAAGTAGTATTATATATCATGTTAGTAGTATTATATATCACGTGAGTAGTATTATATCTGATGTGTGTAGTATTATATATCATGTTAGTAGTATTATATATCACGTGAGTAGTATTATATCTGATGTGTGTAGTATTATATATCATGTTAGTAGTATTATATATCACGTGAGTAGTATTATATCTGATGTGTGTAGTATTATATCTGATGTGTGTAATATTATATATCATGTTAGTAGTATTATATCTGATGTGTGTAGTATTATATCTGATGTGTGTAGTATTATACATCATGTTAGTAGTATTATATCTGATGTGAGTTGTATTATATATCAGGTTAGTAGTATTATATATCATGTTAGTAGTATTATATCTGATGTGTAGTATTATATGTGATGTGTGTAGTATTATATATTATGTTAGTAGTATTATATCTGATGTGTGTAGTATTATATATGATGTTAGTAGTATTATATATCATGTTAGTAGTATTATATATCATGTTAGTAGTATTATATATCATGTTAGTAGTATTATATCTGATGTGAGTAGTATTATATCTGATGTGAGTAGTATTATATATCATGTTAGTAGTATTATATATCATGTTAGTAGTATTATATCTGATGTGTGTAGTATTATATCTGATGTGTGTAGTATTATATATCATGTTAGTAGTATTATATATCATGTTAGTAGTATTATATCTGATGTGTGTAGTATTATATATCATGTTAGTAGTATTATATATCATGTAAGTAGTATTATGTATCATGTGTGTAGTATTATATATCATGTTAGTAGTATTATATCTGATGTGTGTGGTATTATATCTGATGTGGGTAGTATTATATATCATGTTAGTAGTATTATATATCATGTTAGTAGTATTATATATCATGTTAGTAGTATGATAACTGATGTGAGTAGTATTATATCTGATGTGTGTAGTATTATATATCATGTGAGTAGTATTATATATCATGTTACTAGTATTATATCTGATGTGTGTAGTATTATATCTGATGTGTGTAGTATTATATATCATGTTAGTAGTATTATATCTGATGTGTGAAGTATTATATATCATGTTAGTAGTATTATATCTGATGTGAGTAATATTATATCTGATGTGTGTAGTATTATATGTTTTGTGAGTATTATTATATATCATGTTAGTAGTATTATATCTGATGTGTGTAGTATTATATCTGATGTGTGTAGTATTATATATCATGTTAGTAGTATTATATCAGATGTGTGAAGTATTATATCTGATGTGAGTAATATTATATCTGATGTGAGTAATATTATATCTGATGTGAGTAGTATTATATCTGATGTGCGTAGTATTATATATCATGTGAGTAGTATTATATATCATGTAAGTAGTATTGTATATCATGTTAGTAGTATTATATCTGATGTGAGTAGTATTATATCTGATGTGAGTAGTATTATATCTGATGTGTGTAGTATTATATATCATTTTAGTAGCATTATATCTGATGTGGGTAGTATTATATCTGATGTGGGTAGTATTATATATCATGTAAGTAGTATTATATATCATGTTAGTAGTATTATATATCATGTTAGTAGTATTATATCTGATGCGTGTAGTATTATATCTGATGTGGGTAGTATTATATATCATGTTAGTAGTATTATATATCATGTTAGTAGTATTATATATCATGTCAGTAGTATGATATCTAATGTGTGTAGTATTATATATCCTGTGAGTAGTATTATATATCATGCGAGTAGTATTATATATCACGTGTGCAGTATTATATCTGATGTGTGTAGTATTATATCTGACGTGTGTAGTATTATATCTGATGTGTGTAGTATCATATATCATGTGAGTAGTATTATATATCATTTTAGTAGCATTATATCTGATGTGGGTAGTATTATATCTGATGTGGGTAGTATTATATATCATGTAAGTAGTATTATATCTGATGTGTGTAGTACTATATCTGATGTGGGTAGTATTATATATCATGTTAGTAGTATTATATATCATGTTAGTAGTATTATATATCATGTTAGTAGTATGATATCTGATGTGAGTAGTATTATATCTGATGTGTGTAGTATTATATATCATGTGAGTAGTATTATATATCATGTTTGTAGTATTATATCTGATGTGTGTAGTATTATATCTGATGTGTGTAGTATTATATATCATGTTAGTAGTATTATATCTGATGTGTGAAGTATTATATATCATGTTAGTAGTATTATATCTGATGTGAGTAATATTATATCTGATGTGTGTAGTATTATATGTCTTGTTAGTATTATTATATATCATGTTAGTAGTATTATATCTGATGTGTGTAGTATTATATCTGATGTGAGTAGTATTATATCTGATGTGTGTAGTATTATATCGTATGTGAGTAGTATTATATATCATGTGAGTAGTATTATATCTGATGTGTGTAGTATTATATCTGACATGAGTAGTATTATATATCATGTGAGTAGCATTATATATCATGTGTGTAGTATTATATCATATGTGAGTAGTATTATATATCATGTGAGTAGTATTATATCTCATGTGTGTAGTATTATATCTGATGTGAGTAGTATTATATATCTTGTTAGTAGTATTATATCTGATGTGAGTTGTATTATATTTGATGACCTATGTGAGTCGTATTACGTATGATGCCCGATGTCAGTCGTATCATATATCATGTGAGTAGTATTATATGTTATGTGAGTAGTATTGTATCTGATGTGAGCAGTATTATATGTGATGTGAGTCGTATTATATATGATGTGAGTAGTATAATATCTGATGTGAATAGTATTATATATTATGTGAGTAGTATCATATTTGATGTGAGTAGTATTATATTAGATGTCCGATGTGAGTTGTATTACATAATTATGATGTGAGTAGTATTATATTTTATGTGAATAGTATTGTATCTTATGTGAGTAGTATCATCTGTGATATGAGTAGAATTATATTTTATGTGAGTAGTATTATATTTGATGTGAGCAGTATTATATTGATGTCTTATGGGAGTAGTATCATATTTGATGTCCGATGAGAGAAGTATCATAATTGATGTGAGTAGTATCATCGGTAATGTCCGATGTGAGTAGTATGATATTTGATGTCCGATGTGAGTAGTATTATATTTGATGTCCGATGTGAGTAGTATTATATATCATGTTAATAGTATTATATCTAATGTGTGTAGTATTATATCTGATGTTAATAGTATTATATATCATGTGAGTAGTATTATAACTGATGTGTGTAGTATTGTATCTGATGTGAGTAGTATTATATATCATGTTAGTAGTATTATATATCATGACAGTAGTATTATATATCATGTTAGTAGTATTATATCTGATGTGTGTAGTATTATATTTGATGTGAGTAGTATTATATTGATGTCTTATGGGAGTAGTATTATATTGATGTCGTATGGGAGTAGTATTATATTTGATGTCCGATGTGAGTAGTATTATATTTGATGTCCGATGTGAGTAGTATTATATTTGATGTCCGATGTGAGTAGTATTATATTTGATGTCCGATGTGAGTAGTATTATATTTGATGTCCGATGTGAGTAGTATTATATTGATGTCTTATGGGAGTATTATTATATTTGATGTCCGATGTGAGTAGTATTATATTTTATGTCCGATGTGAGTAGTATTATATTGATGTCTTATGGGAGTAGTATTATATTTGATGTCCAATGTGAGTAGTATTATATTTGATGTCCGATGTGAGTAGTATTATATTTGATGTCCGATGTGAGTAGTATTATATTGATGTCTTATGGGAGTAGTATTATATTTGATGTCCGATGTGAGTAGTATTATATTGATGTCCGATGTGAGTAGTATTATATTTGATGTCTTATGGGAGTAGTATTATATTTGATGTCCGATGTGAGTAGTATTATATTGATGTCTTATGGGAGTAGTATTATATTGATGTCTTATGGGAGTAGTATTATATTGATGTCTTATGGGAGTAGTATTATATTTGATGTCCGATGTGAGTAGTATTATATTTGCTGTCCGATGTGAGTAGTATTATATTGATGTCTTATGGGAGTAGTATTATATTTGATGTCCGATGTGAGTAGTATTATATTTGATGTCCTATGTGAGTAGTATTATATTTGATGTCCGATGTGAGTAGTATTATATTGATGTCTTATGGGAGTAGTATTATATTTGATGTCCGATGTGAGTAGTATTATATTTGATGTCCGATGTGAGTAGTATCATATTTGATGTCCGATGTGAGTAGTATTATATTTGATGTCCGATGTGAGTAGTATTATATTGATGTCTTATGGGAGTAGTATTATATTTGATGTCCGATGTGAGTAGTATTATATTTGATGTCCGATGTGAGTAGTATTATATTTGATGTCCGATGTCAGTAGTATTATATTGATGTCTTATGGGAGTAGTATTATATTTGATGTCCGATGTGAGTAGTATTATATTGATGTCCGATGTGAGTAGTATTATATTTGATGTCTTATGGGAGTAGTATTATATTTGATGTCCGATGTGAGTAGTATTATATTTGATGTCCGATGTGAGTAGTATTATATTTGATGTCCGATGTGAGTAGTATTATATTTGATGTCCGATGTGAGTAGTATTATATTTGATGTCCGATGTGAGTAGTATTATATTTGATGTCCGATGTGAGTAGTATTATATTTGATGTCCGATGTGAGTAGTATTATATTTGATGTCCGATGTGAGTAGTATTATATTTGATGTCCGATGTGAGTAGTATTATATTTGATGTCTTATGGGAGTAGTATTATATTTGATGTCCGATGTGAGTAGTATTATATTTGATGTCCGATGTGAGTAGTATCATATTGATGTCTTATGGGAGTAGTATTATATTTGATGTCCGATGTGAGTAGTATTATATTGATGTCTTATGTGAGTAGTATTATATTTGATGTCCGATGTGAGTAGTATTATATTTGATGTCCGATGTGAGTAGTATTATATTTGATGTCCGATGTGAGTAGTATTATATTTGATGTCCGATGTGAGTAGTATTATATTTGATGTCCGATGTGAGTAGTATTATATTTGATGTCCGATGTGAGTAGTATTATATTTGATGTCCGATGTGAGTAGTATTATATTTGATGTCCGATGTGAGTAGTATTATATTGATGTCTTATGGGAGTAGTATTATATTTGATGTCCGATGTGAGTAGTATTATATTGATGTCCGATGTGAGTAGTATTATATTGATGTCTTATGGGAGTAGTATTATAATTGATGTCCGATGTGAGTAGTATTATATTTGATGTCCGATGTGAGTAGTATTATATTTGATGTCCGATGTGAGTAGTATTATATTGATGTCTTATGGGAGTAGTATTATATTTGATGTCCGATGTGAGTAGTATTATATTGATGTCCGATGTGAGTAGTATTATATTGATGTCTTATGGGAGTAGTATTATATTGATGTCTTATGGGAGTAGTATTATATTGATGTCTTATGGGAGTAGTATTATATTTGATGTCCGATGTGAGTAGTATTATATTGATGTCTTATGGGAGTAGTATCATATTTGATGTCCGATGAGTGAAATATCATAATTGATGTATTATCATCGGTAATGTCCGATGTGAGTAGTATGATAATTAATGTGACTAGTATCAACTGTGATATGAGTAGAATTATATCTTAATATGTGAGTAGTATTATATATTACGTGAGTAGTATTATATTTGATGCTAGAAGTATTATATTTGATGTCCGATGTGAGTAGTATTATATTTGATGTCCGATGTGAGTAGTATTATATTGATGTCTTATGGGAGTAGTATTATATTTCATGTCCGATGTGAGTAGTATTATATTTGATGTCCGATGTGAGTAGTATTATATTGATGTCTTATGGGAGTAGTATTATATTTGATGTCCAATGTGAGTAGTATTATATTTGATGTCCGATGTGAGTAGTATTATATTTGATGTCCGATGTGAGTAGTATTATATTTGATGTCCGATGTGAGTAGTATTATATTGATGTCTTATGGGAGTAGTATTATATTTGATGTCCGATGTGAGTAGTATTATATTGATGTCCGATGTGAGTAGTATTATATTGATGTCTTATGGGAGTAGTATTATAATTGATGTCCGATGTGAGTAGTATTATATTTGATGTCCGATGTGAGTAGTATTATATTTGATGTCCGATGTGAGTAGTATTATATTGATGTCTTATGGGAGTAGTATTATATTTGATGTCCGATGTGAGTAGTATTATATTGATGTCCGATGTGAGTAGTATTATATTGATGTCTTATGGGAGTAGTATTATATTGATGTCTTATGGGAGTAGTATTATATTGATGTCTTATGGGAGTAGTATTATATTTGATGTCCGATGTGAGTAGTATTATATTGATGTCTTATGGGAGTAGTATCATATTTGATGTCCGATGAGTGAAATATCATAATTGATGTATTATCATCGGTAATGTCCGATGTGAGTAGTATGATAATTAATGTGACTAGTATCAACTGTGATATGAGTAGAATTATATCTTAATATGTGAGTAGTATTATATATTACGTGAGTAGTATTATATTTGATGCTAGAAGTATCATATTTGATGTGAGTAGTATCATATCTAATCTCTGATGTGAGTAGTATTATATCTGATGTGAGTAATATCATGTTTTATATGAGTAGTATTATATCTGATGTTAATAGTATTATATCTGATTAGAGTAGTATTATATCTGATTAGAGTAGTATTATATCTTATGTGACTAGTATTATATCTGATGTGAGTAGTATTATACCTGGTGTGAGTAGTATTATATCTGATGTTAATAGTATTATATCTGATGAGAGTAGTATTATATCTCATGTTAATAGTATTATATCTGATGAGATTAGTATTATATCTGATGTTAATAGTATTATATCTGATGTGAATAGTATTATATCTGATGAGAGTAGTATTATATCTGATGAGAGTAGTATTATATCTGATGAGAGTAGTATTATATCTCATGTTAATAGTATAACATCTCATGTTAATAGTATTATATCTGATGAGAGTAGTATTATATCTCATGTTAATAGTATTACATCTCATGTTAATAGTATTATATCTGATGAGAGTAGTATTATATCTCATGTTAATAGTATTATATCTTATGTGAATAGTATTATATCTGATGTGAGTAGTATTATATTTGATGAGAGTAGAATTATATCTTATGTGAGTAGTATTATATCTGATGTAATAGATTATATCTGATGTTAATAGTATTACATCTGATGTGAGTAGTATTATATCTGATGTGAGTAGTATCATATCTAATGTGAGTAGTATTGTATGTGATGTAAGTAGTATTATATGTGATGTGAGTAGTATTATATCTGATGTGAGTAGTAGTATATTTGATGAGAGTAGAATTATATCTTAAGTGAGTAGTATTATATCTGATGTAATAGATTATATCTGATGTTAATAGTATTACATCTGATGTGAGTAGTATTATATCTTATGTGAGTAGTATTATATCTAATGTGAGTAGTATTGTATGTGATGTAAGCAGTATTTTATCTTATGTGAGTAGTATTATATCTAATGTGAGTAGTATTGTATGTGATGTAAGTAGTATTATATGTGATGTGAGTAGTATTATATCTGATGTGAGTAGTAGTATATTTGATGAGAGTAGAATTATATCTTATGTGAGTAGTATTATATCTGATGTAATAGATTATATCTGATGTTAATAGTATTACATCTGATGTGAGAAGTATTATATCTTATGTGAGTAGTATTATATCTAATGTGAGTAGTATTGTATGTGATGTAAGCAGTATTATATTTGATGTGAGTAGTATTATATCTGATGTGAGTAGTATTATATCTGATGTGAGTAGTATTATATCTGATGTGAGTAGTATTGTATGTGATGTAAGTAGTATTATATGTGATGTGAGTAGTATTATATCTGATGTGAGTAGTATTATATCTGATGTGAGTAGTATTATATTTGATGAGAGTAGAATTATATCTTATGTGAGTAGTATTATATCTAATGTAATAGATTATATCTGATGTTAATAGTATTACATCTGATGTGAGTAGTATTATATCTTATGTGAGTAGTATTATATCTAATGTGAGTAATATTGTATGTGATGTAAGCAGTATTATATTTGATGTGAGTAGTATTATATCTGATGTGAGTAGTATTATATCTGATGTGAGTAGTATTATATCTGATGTGAGTAGTATTGTATGTGATATAAGTAGTATTATATGTGATGTGAGTAGTATTATATCTGATGTGAGTAGTATTATATCTGATGTGAGTAGTATTATATCTGATGTAAGTAGTATTATATCTGATGTGAGTAGTATTATATCTGATGTGAGTAGTATTATATGTGACTTAAGTAGTATTATATCTTATGTGAGTAGTATTATATCTTATGTGAGTAGTATTATATCTGATGTGAGTAGTATTATATCTGATGTGAGTAGTATTATATCTGATGTGAGTAGTATTATATCTGATGTGTCCAGTATGACCTCTGATCTGATTTAGGTATGTTGACTTAGACTTTTTACTTACTGATCTTTAATGCACTACTCAAATAGAAACATTGCTCAAAATCATGTCATACATTTCAATAACCAAGATAACAAGGCAACAAAGTTCCAGCCACATACAAGTAACAAACAAGAATTAAGAAATAAGTATACATAATTTATTTTTTATCAGTACTGAAATGTTCTATTATCTCCACAGCATATAATCAATAGCATAATTCATTCTAAACCATAGTAAATATACAATATATACAGAATACATGGATAGTGAAGTAACAAGAGCTACATAACCTCTTCATAGTATTTGTCAGAGACCAACCTTTCTTTTGTTGGCCCTTATCTAAGCACAGTATGAAGCTACTAACAGTTGTATGGGTCAAAGTTGAAAATTTCGAAAATTTGGAAAACTTAACATCCGTGCTGCGAAAAAAACCAGCACAGTCCGGACCTTTGAAAAAACAACAGAAATTCAGGCATATTACGGAAAACACATGCAGTTGTCATTTCTGTCGATACCAACTCCAACAAATGGATTACACATATATTATACTCCCTGGAAGAACAGTGATATTAGCCCCATACATTACTGTCATATCTTCAAATGTCACAATCTATTCACATAGGCTGGTTGAAGATCAATCATAAAGTAATCTACATTCTAAATTCAGTAATGAAAAAAACAAAAACAATAAAATAAGCAAACTTTGTAAACTTTTAGATATTATTAAGTTTGAGGAAAATCCTCCAGAAAAATAGTTCTCCTGAAGTAAAGTATTAAATACAAGTACATGGATATATTACTTACAGGTGAAATGATACACCATTATCAGTAAGCGATGATAAATTAACTTGTAATTCATCATTACAGACACAGAGCATAAAATGCAAGGCATAATAAAAAGGTATTATCACTAAACAATGATTGGTTAACTTTAAACTATACATATATCAGCAGTTGCCTTAAATATCAAAATTATACAGTAACACCTCTGAAAACCGAACCCCACCCAGTATGGGATATAAGTCAAGTTATCTGGGAATTCTGCTTTTCTCAAGACATAAAAAAAATGCCGAAAAAAAAATGGGATTCGATGCATGCATCGTCTCATTTTCAGGGGAATCTGATGTTTAGGGAGGTCAGTTTACAGGGATTTTACAGTACACTGAATATAGCACTAGTCACACATACAAATATTAAACCCTGGAATAGAAGAAGTGTACATACATTAATCATATGATGCACACGTTCATATGATACTTGGTATTAATAACTGAGATGGGGTCATTCCTTTAAACAATGTAATGGGAACAAATAGTGACTTACATTCTCAAGTATTTCAATATTTCATTTCAGAAACTACCATTCCCCAAGTAGTCTATGGTGTATCATTAACTTAAGACTAATCTTATGACTATGATATAACGATAAGTTTAGATGGTTTCATAGCTGAAGAAAGGCAACTTTGTTCATGAATAATGCATTCTACTGGTACAATTGAAATTGCTGACCAAGTCAATGTATGTTTCTGACTTCAACTGAAGAGTAATTAGTTGTTAAACACAATTTCATTGGTCAGTAGATGATTCATTAATACTACAATACAACTGTGAACTCAAATATCATATGACAAAAATAATGGAATGTGTTGAGGGTTGCATCAATATTCTTTGTTGAAACAACAAAGAAACTGGTTATAGCACTAATTAAGAGATATAATGTCATTTTTCTCAGCCATTTCATATTCCCCTTCAACACTTATAATTTAAACAATACCAAATGTACACAAAGCCATCTCTTGATATGGACTTACAATATTGTTTACCTAGCTCATCATACCCACACAATAACAAACCATAACTATGGTAACTAAATGTACCTTTATTATGTGCAAATCCTGACTGAAGAATATTTCATAATTTGAGCTTATAATTATTCAACCATACATACATTACACAAAAGAAACATAGCACTTTTAACATTTTTCAATATTTTCAAGTTAAAGATAAAACTACTTCAAAATAGTTTTAAACAAAGAAATAAAATCAACAGAAGCAACAAGAATGTCAAGTTAAAGTATAATATTGCTAACTTCAGGACATCTTTTTAAACAAACAAATAATTATACTTTTGATAAAAAAAAGAAATTTTGTTCAAATTCATATTTTTATAAAATCTTCAAAAATAATGATATGATCAAACAGAATGCAGAATAACATGATTGTAGGAAGCAGTACGATATAGTTCGCATTACCATGGTAACCAACCATAACTATCACTCCTTTAGACTGTATCAATGTGTCACATGACACGCAAACATCAGGTGACTTATCTTTTTTGCTATGTATGTAAAACATACAATTTTCTTTATGGGAATATCATTATTAAAACAGGAGCTGCAGAATTGTTTCTGAAGAATTTTCTATATAATAGTCAGCCATCACTTATGACATTGTACCAAACACAGGGTTATGTCTGCATATACTTGGTCCATGCTCGTCATAGTCGGCCTTGGTGTGACATACCTGGTAGAATTCCGGCTGAAATAAGAGAGACTTACATTGATTTTTTATACGCAGGATTTCTAAAATGTATATTTTTAAGCGTCAAACTGATTTATTGTACATAGATTTATTATACATGGATTTATCATACACAGAATTTTTAGGCATATAAATATTATTTCTTATACACAGATCTATTCTGTAATACAACGCTTATATATTATAGTATAATATAATTTCACAGTCTAATAATATAACCAATGAAATGATTCTGTAATTCATTAATAGTTTCCCTTCTGAATTGTTATTAAGTAGTGTTGGCAATGCTGTTGTTTATAAAATAAAATTTATAAATGCATAAACATACCGTTGAAGCCAACATAGAGCCACCAAACCAAACAGCGTATCTTTGCATATGATGGGTTATAACTTGTACATCTATAGGTTTTGGCTGGAAAAAAATCACATAACAATCATTACGCTATTTCTCACGTTTTTGCTTAATAAATTCAACCAAAAAGACCTCTATCACCACTGGTCTCTTGGTGAACATTCTTTAACTAAAAGTAGTCAACAACTTTTTACGCACACATGTTCACTCAGGTGTGTGAATACAGCTAAATTAAAAATCCTGAAAATCATATGTGGCCAACAATTTTTGCCGAACAAAAGATCTTCAACCACACTATTTACTTATTTAACTCAGGTCTGTATTAATTAGGGGTGACACTATTATAAACAAAATCCTTTATCTTTTTGTATGCGCGATTCGCCTTTCTACATTTTGTCAATGTAATGCGAAATAATTCAGTAGCAAGCTAACAATTCATTATTAAGCAACACTGGAACACTCGAACTTTCAACCCCTAATTCCATCTTTCAGGCAGTGTGATTGAACAAATGCTTAAATGTAGGAAATACCCCACCCATCTTGTAAAATACCCCAGCCACTAAACAGATCTAGCTGGATAAAATATGAGGAGTCTAAAAAAAAAATCATCGGAATAAAGGAAAAATCAGACTCACATAAATTATGACAATAATACCCCAAACCACACATACCTTGATTCTACCTTCACTCAGTTCTTCACTGATTTTCAATCTTGCATCAACTACACGCTTTACATCTCTTTGCAACTTTCTTCCGAAATCCTTGAACATAGTTGAGCCACCTGAGAGGACAATATTCTGAAAAATAATTATTAAAACAGTAAATATATAATCACCATATCATGAAACAGTTAGCTATTGAAAGAATTGAGTCACTGTAAGTAACAATTCTGTACAATACCAAAATAATGGTGAACAGCCATACTTTACTAATCAGACAAGCAGAGGTAAAACCTGTCGATTACAGACAGAAAGAGATTGCATGAAAACTCAATACTGTTGTAAGATATTTCATACACCTACTACCAGCCCTCATATCTTCTCAATGGTGCTCATGCTTCACAACAAGAGTGCCAGGTCACAAAATACGCCTATCAAGGGGCATAACTCAGAAGTGGTTATTGAACTTGATCGAGATATTATGGCCATTAACATTTCCATCAACTTTGTTGAGAATCCGAATAAAACTGTTGTGGACGGTCACACCGATAGCCCATCCGCCCGTCCGCTGTGGGTGTTCCCATAATACGACCCGTTTTTGAAATGGGCGAATATAAAAATGAAACCCATTTTCAACCAAATGGCTGAAATCCATGAAAAATCACATTCCTGCCATACAGCTACCATACTTCATAAACATATTACTGACTGACATAAGCACAAAATATTTTTACACCCATTTATTTACAGTTTTTCCCCACTGTTTAAATAGATTTAACTGATTGCTGGGTTACAAGTTTTGCTCATTAACCATATGCGTTGCCCGCCCATCCGGCTGTTAGTCCTTCCGGAAGGCTGGATGTCCGTCTGGAAGGACTAACAGCCAGATGGACAACTCCGAACCTATAACCCTCCGCCTTTGGCGGGTGATAACAAACAAAGCAGATAACAAACCTTGTATAAACCTCTCCTCACATCTATAGGACTTTGCTGGATCACATGGTCAACTACTTCTGATATAGGTGTCGTAAAATCTGGGTTTGAAAACTGGAAAAACAAAATGTACGTTGATGGATTCAATTTAAACACAAAACAAGTATCTTTAATGCATATTATTTTAGAAAACAGGTCTTCAAAAATATAATTTTTAGATTGGTAAAGTACTTACATACACTATCTCAATATTGCCATCTATTTACATATCTACTCGCTTACAAAATTTCATCAAGCTGACTTGGAAAAGCAGTTGAATTGTCTGTGTATTTCCATAGTGACTGGGGACATTGATCCTGACTTTGTGGAGTGAGTGCAATTAGTAGATTAATTAGTTTTCAATCTTGCGTCTGAGATGGGTACTGTTAATCCGGTATTATTCGCGATGTTTTTATTTTCGCTATTATTCGCGAATGGAAGCATTCGAGAATTCATAAATCCGCGTAGATTTATTAATATAAACTGGAAATTTAAACACATTTCTTAAGATAACAAAAGGGATTAACTGACAGTTTGTCACTTTTCTTTATTCAATACTTGTTTGATTGTAACAGGCTTGGACGATTTAATTTTTGCAGGTAATGCATGATATATGTTTAACCCGTTTTATTTATCTATTTATTTATATTATAATTCAAAGCCTTCGCGAAATTTAAATTAAGAGCCTTCAGACGCGAATTCATAAATACGCGAATATGTTCAGGGTAGGCAAAAACGCGAAATAAAGATCACGCAAATATAAAGTGATTTACAGTACTTTCCCCAGTGACAGGGTCACATTGGAAAACTTGGAAAAGTGTTTAAATCATCACAAGATTAAGATTTTCGACCATATTTTGACATTTATGTTACCATAGCAACCACAATCAGTGGTCGAGTAAAGTTAAGATTACCTCTGGATGGAAGAAAATTTCTGGGCCTAAGAATCGTTCGTATCCAACATCCACACCAAACTTTTGTTTTGATATTGAATTAATGCCTTCATAACGTTTCATCCATTTACCAGGATCCTGATCATACTTTGCAAATTCTTTTGCAATATCAGGACAAACGTAACTATATCGTTCCTGCAATATAAAATCATTAAATTAAAGTTAAGGCAGATTATTGCAGCAAATCATTACAATATAAAACCATCGTTAAAAAATGTCTTTTTCAGTAACCCTATCAAGATAATTTTCAGTGGATAGGTAGGTAGGAAATACTTTTTTACAATTTATTTTTCATTATATTGAACCCAAAGTATGAGAAAGAATGCCATTTTCATATATAGAAAAAACTTTTGCTTAAAGGCCCAAAAAAGGTTGGGTAGAACCGTCTTTGGTGAGTAGGAAGGGATGCCTCGAACAAACTATCTTTAACGATGGCCTAACATATAGAAGCTTACAAGCTTAAACTAGTATATGTCTTATAGTACAATTAATGTATAACAAAATAAACAACCTGGTAAAGCAATACAATGTTATCAATAATTTGTTCATACATAATAGACTCATGTCTCATAATTATTCTATGACTGTGGGTCCGTATACTCTTGGTCATTGATTACGTACCAAGTAAAAGGCATCAAAATTTTCAGCATACATCAAATAGACGTTGTTTCAAAATATAAGGCTTGACCTAACTTTTTATCTAAAGGAACAAAATTTACAACTTAAAAGAGTTTTGTAAGTGTTTCTGTGACTTTGCTTCATAAAAAATATGGAGCCAAGAACTTACCTTGATAGCTTTTGCTGTTTCCAAGGATTGTTCTGGAGGAATGCCAACCTCTCGTTCTCTCAATAACTGTTGAATGAAGTATGTGATGTCTCTGCCAGCGATGGGGATATGTTTGATACAACTTCCAATAACATAGCCCTCAGCCTAATAAATATACATCAATAAACAGTAGAATTCAGGGGTGTCAATAGAGCCAAATAAAAAATCCTGAAAATCAAATGCTGCCGACCTTTTTTGCCAAACAAGAGTCTTCAACCACACTGTTTCCATATCAAACCAGTTTGTATAACAGAAAATCCTTCAGAGCAGATTAAATTGGCCATTACTTCGTCATTTCTTCAGATATTTTCATCAAATAACTGTAATTTGCTCGTATATCATAGCTCTTTCAGGACAGATAATTCCGGATATATCTGTAATATTGTCACCCCTGAGAATTGTAACATAATTTCAACTGAAGTATAGTTAGGGTATAAAAGGCACGAAAAGGTGACATCCATGGTCGAGTATCTGACTAGCAACTAATCGCTAGCCCTTCAATGTTGAGATTTCAAATCCCTTTTAGCAAGCTGTCCAGCTAACCTATGTCAAGTAATTCTTCCAAAGGTCTTCATCTACTATTAAAGCTGGAAGTGACCAGATAACTCTGGCTGTTGGTGCGAAGTTAAACCCAATTATCGTTTTTAATTCACAGTAAAATTTGGATAATTGTCTATAAAGAAAAATCTAATACTTGAAAGAAAAGTAATTGAATTATTAAATAATGATTCATATCTAAAGTACTAAATGGACTGTAATGGCCTAAAATGTCTATTTTTAATGTAGCAAATATACACACATATATACACTGTATGAGATGAAAAAAGTCATGATACTCACTACTGGAATGACATGGGTAACTCCGTCACCAGAATCTATCACAGTTCCTGTAAGAGTTCTCTCCCCTACCTGACGAGATGTCCAAGATGCAGCAAGAGCTAATACAGCCTAAAGTTCATCAAAAAGAAAACAGAATGTACATAGCTACTGTTAAAAAAGTCTAATCAGCCATTAATTACTTTGATTAAATGTCATCAAGATAATAAAACACTCCATGAAACATTTAACACCCTCTGGCTCCTAGTTGAATATCTTATAAGTAAAAACTAGTAGATACACACATCTTATACAAACATGTACATCTATACAGTCAAACCTGCAAACAAAGGCCATCCTTGGGGGAAGACAAAAGGTGGCCTATATTGACAGTTGGCCTTTTTCAGCATGTCATTATGTTCTAAATAATCAATGGCGGTTTACTAAAGAATGGCCCTTTATCACATGATGGCCTTAACTCGGAGGTGGACCCTAACACAGGTTTGACTGTCTGTATCACACATTTGTGCAATGATAGCGTGAGGGAGCTTCCATGGTCAAGTAGTTACGGTCTGTGTCTAGTTATTTAATACTACCCCTTCACTGCAGAAAAATTTACATGTGCAGAGGAAGATGTCTAGCCAGACTATGGAAGGCCAGTGGTTCTACTCAGGTGTACTTCCGGGGTCTTCCCTAAACCATTACAGCCACATGCTGCCATATGACCCTATAGTTATATGCAAAATTAAACCTCAGAGATAAAAAATCTAAATGCAAAAATCATTCTTACTTTGTTTATTTTTGTTTAACACTTTATAATATTATTTAATAAACTCAATTTCATTCATTCATTCATTCATTCATTCAGTCAGTCAGTCAGTCAGTCAGTCAGTCAGTCAGTCAGTCAGTCAGTCAGTCAGTCAGTCAGTCAGTGTCAGTCAGTCAGTCAGTCAGTCAGTCAGTCAGTTAGGAAATTAAAATTTGGAAATAAATTTCTTTTAAAATAATATCACTTGCTTAGTTTACTTCAAAATTTATACCTAGGAGTGTTAGGATCACCTATGCAGGATGTCAGTCATACATACATGTATGTGAACAAGCATACCACAATTTACACAATCACAAACATAAATCACTGTCAGTGATTTTAACATTTTCAACAAGTTAACATATAGCAACGTGACATTTGTATGAGAATTAAAAAGCTTTTGAAAATAAAACTCCCTAGTTTTATCATTCTGCCATTTTAAGTAGTAGATCCTTCTTAGACAGGGTTTTTTCTCTGTATTTTGGGATTATGACCCATACCCTTGGGATTGGGAATTTCGCAGTGTTTTAATCGAAATTGGGAAAAATGTGTAACTACAATTTTTGCAATGTTCAACTTATTCTACTTATTCTCCCACAAAACAGTAGCAGATTAAGGTATTTACTACCAATAGTGATGTTAATGAACTTATATAATTAACATTTTTTTTTGGGGGGGGGGGGATTGGGAATTTTTGTCCTGTGAATTGGGAAAAAAAGATACTATTTTCCATTGGGAATATGACCGAATTTCGACTATAAAATCACCCAAAAAAATCCATGGTAATAATAGACCTGTACTAATGACACTCAATATTAAGGTAAGATTATGACAGCTAACACCATCAAGCACATCATGTTACGATATATCCAACACCTTGAACATAAAACACAATAATAAATTCCCCAGTTACTATGACAGACAAATAATAACTCCCAATACATTTACTAACATAGTAAATTAAGTGCAGTTGGTAAATACTGATCAAGTACACATGTTGTCAATCAAGCAAAACACAGGTTGACAGATTAATGATGACAAATAATTACATTTAGTATGTATGTACAGTCATAGTATATAATCACATTAATACAATATCAAAAACAGACAATGTGGAATGTGGACAGGTTCAGAGTATTGCGGAGGTATGGGTCTCCCATTAGTTGAACAATGTACCTTAATTACAACACACATGATCTCCTACAGTTAACTTTTAAGAGGGTTTAAACGTCATTTCAGAGTAGATTAAATTGACCATAACTTTGCCATTTCTTGAGATATTTTCATCAAATAACTTCTATTTTGTTCAGAAATCATAGCTCTTTCAGGACAGATAAATCTGGAATTCCGGATATATCCAGAATATTGTCACCCCTGCAACACTTTTCATAAAATTTTCATAGAAGGGTATGACCTACCACAACCTGGATTTGAACCCAAATTGCAGGTTAACAAGTCCAGCACTCTAACTATTGACCACTGCCCCACACTTAACATTACAAGTTTTCTGATATCAATCTGATTGTCACAAATTTAACAGTCTGTGATTTCAATTTTCAATAAATAAATAAAAACTTACCTGAACGGCAATATACAGTCCTGGAACATTAAAAGACTCAAACATAATTTCCGCAGTATATTCTCGATTTTCTGGTGTATTCAATGGAGGTTCAGTCTGGAAAAGTTAAGATGTTTGTTAATTAAATTCAATATATTATTAATTATTTCTAGATCTTTATTTCAATTGAACGCTGTATTTCAACAATTCTTCAAATATATATGGCGGGTGATTCACCTTACAAGTTTTCCTGGACAGTATTCTAACCAGTACTAACTTCTCGAAAAAATTGACATATCTGTCAAATTCTAATGGAAGGGTATGGCCTGCTGCAACCAGGAATCGAACATGGATTGCCAGGTTACAAATCCAGTGCACTAACCACTGGACCATGACTGCGGGCTATTTCTATACATAAGGAAACAAACCTTTTTACAGTTTTCAAAATGCAAGAAACATCTTTGAACCAATTTGTTTTTTCCATTCACCCAATTCAAAAAGGAAATTTTAGTCACACAAATTGTGACAATAAAGACTTTCTTTCATATTTGAATACTAAACAGTGATTATTTATATTTTAGGTTAACCTGTATGAAGTAGTGTATTATAACTGCATTAAATACAATACTTATTGACTGCAGATCATTACTGTATGTTAATTCTACTGCAGTTAATATAATTATACAGTATTCAAATCGTTAAAACTCTTTGGCATTGTTTTTTATTGTAATGACCCAAGAGAAAAGTTTCCATACTTCGAGAATTAGATCGTAACTCTAGTCTAAATGATTTGTTGAGTACTTGACTTTGATGTGTGCTAATGCAAGTTATCAAGTGATATGTCGAGTAATGTGTCAAAGTTCTACTCAAAGAACATGTTAAGTACAACACACTACATCAGCACTGAAGATTAACTGAGACAAACTAGAGCTTGTCACAGACGTGACAAAAATATTCCAACATGCCACTTTGATCAGGTTCTTACTACCCTAGGGTTTGCGCACAACACACCAGCACAGGCAAAGAAAACTCCATTTTGACCTTCGACCTTAATGTGTGGCTTTGACCTCAGATTGGGACACACCATCTAATGTAGGTGAAATCTAGCAATAAATATCAAACTTACAGATTTAACACTAAATGAAATGCGACAGGACGTGATAGGACATTTAAAGGGGCATGCCCAGGAACTGCTGTGTCTTGCTTTTTCGTACACCAAAAATGCGTTTGTCACTTGCAAAACCAATTATTACCGAAAAGTCAAAGAAGAATGTGCGTTCAAAAATGACCCTATAACACACGCGTCGTTATTTGTATGTCGGTTTGAATAAAAGGCTGTCAGCCTTTTATTGATGACAGCGATATTTCCGATTCGTCTGAGAGTTTAACTGAGCATGTAACCTTTCAAGTGAACATAACATGAGAAATACTTACCAATTCAGTTTGTTGACATTTTTTCCACAATGTTTTCGGTTTTGACAGATCCCAAAAGGGTCGAGTAGTGCAAATGACGAATAATTTCTGAGGCCGAACTCGGCAGGTTTGGTCAATCTTAAAATGTGTATTTTGAGTAAACTAGCGGGATATTTCGTAAATATTTTACAGGGCTTTCATTAATTGATTTAGGCATTAAAATGATATCAATTTGATTGCTATTCGAGACGCTTCAGTTCCAGGGCATGCCCCTTTAACGTGATTCCAGTATAGCCTACACCACTGATAGTGGGTGGAGGTACAATAAACAGCATGTATCACAATTGAATGTTGTACATTAGGTATTACCAGTAAAAAGTAATGATCCTCTGGCTCAGAACGGAGGTATTTAAATATTGCTTGCTCCCAGAATCTCTCCATCAAATCCCAGTCGTCTACAATACCATGTCGAATAGGCCACTGAAAACATATACAATCATTTAATGGTAGTGAAGTATTAAATAAACCACAGAAATAAGAAATCATGCCAAATAAAGAAATATCTAAATTGTTTACACAGATATAAAACAGAAGAACAAACAACTAATTATTCTATTTACAAGATAATGCCATTCACAGTTTTTTAATGTAACCATTCAAGCCCTATATGCAAATGAACTATAGAGTCTTCCCAACATTTTATCCCATTAGATTACGCCAATTTTGAAATTTTCTCATTTTTATCGACCAAGACGGTTTACTAATTCAAAATAAATTTTCTTCAGTAATGTACCACAATGCACATTGATGGTTGTTTATTTGTGATTCAAATGTAAACTAGAAATGTGTCCAGCGGGTACGAATGCCCCCGCTGAGAGCTATGTCAAAAAGGGGCCATAACTCCTGTGAAAATGTTTGGATTTTAATGGAAATCCATCTTGGCATGAACTTTATTATTATACACCTTCATGTAAAATATGAAAACAATCCATGAAATGTTTCTTGAGTTATTGCTCGGAAACCAAAATTTGAATGGAGGAACACCACAATTTGGATGGACGGACAAACATACATGTATACATAGTATTAGATGTAATTTGGGAATATGACCAATACCCTTGGGATTGGGAATTTTCGCGGTGTTTTAATCAAATTAGGGGAAAATGCATAAATACAATTTTTGCAATGTTCAACTTACTCTACTTATTTACACATAAAACAGTAGCAGAATAAGGTAATTTACTACCAATAGTGATGTTATTGAACTTATAAAAATTTCTTAAAAAAAATAAAAAAACTTTTTTTTGGAGGGATTGGGAATTTTTGTCTGTGAATTGGGAAAAAATATACTATTTTCCATTTGGAATATGACCGAATTTCGGCTATAAAATCGCCCCAAAAAAATCCCTGGACCCATCAAATTATGCAGTGACTGTTTATTTCAATTCTGTTTATTTGAAACTAATTTCCACAGTCACTAGGAATTTGAGATAACGAGACTCAACTGTATAACATAGCTCATATTATTTAACTTCCTTTTTACTGCATTCAGTTGAGAGATTTATTTTCCTGAATGCATAAAAGGCAGGCTGATAACATCAAGATTATAAACACATCCCGCTGATAATAAATCTTCCTTGTTTATTTTGCGCAAAATATTCACCAAATACTTCAGTTTTTAAACTATCTTGCTGTGGGATAAACAGCTAGCTGCTGTAGACAAATGAAGACAAGAAACAAGGTAATGCCACCAAACCAGGTTTTCAAATATTTATTAAACAGGAATACTGTAGTTTTCAAGTTTTTGCAATGGTGACATTAAACCCCAAATCCATCAAATGCAATCAAAAGTAATGTATCCATAAAACTTTGCCACACTGTGACACACCAGGTTTGTGCTTATCTGAATAGGACCGAAACCAATTGTTTGCCAAATTATTATTTCCAATTCTTACAAATCTACGCATTTTGATTGGTCAATGGAGGGATTTTACACTTCGATAAACTCCTTTTCAATCGGAAACTTTTATTTCTGTACATCATCGGCGGACTACTTTTGACTAATTATGTGAACTGTAAAACATAAAACAACCAATTACAGATTCAGTATTACAGGCTTTATTCAATGTGTATTATGAGGTCAGAGGGAGTTAACACTTCCATGATTGACCAGAAATGAATGTTTAATCCTACAATGAACCACACTACTTTACTATTTACATTCCTATCTGATGACGTCATATCATGACGTCATCAAGTGATACATGTATAAGATTTTACCAGCTAAAGAGTTTTAGCGGTTCATGCTGGACATTTGTAAGAATTTGATAAAACAAATGAATTTAATTGAAAATAAAAGGATTAAACTTTCATTTCTGGTCGTTTATCGAAGAGTAAACTCCCTCAGACCTCATAACATACATTTCACATAAAGCCCTTTGGACTTTATTCAATGTGTTATGAGGTCTGAGGGAGTTTACACATCGATAAACGACCAGAAATGAAAGTTTAATCCTATAATAACGGCCGAAATGAGATAATTCAAAACAATTTAATGCTAATTTAAGAAAGTTAATAAGACTGAAGAGTCAGAAATCTGTTAGTGTAATCTGGGCTTGACTTTTTCAGACACCCATCCTGCTGGACATCCAGCTTAAGATTTTTAACTGGTTCTACAGCATATTAAAATCGTTCTGAGTGAATTTCAACTTGTATTTACAAGCAAATAAATTAATTTGTTGAGCCCTGGCAATAAACAATTGTTCAGTAAAGTGTACATGACTTATTAAAAAGTGAAAAAAAGAAGATATTTTTAATGTTGTTTTCTTTTGCTACCAATTTCTCACTACATCAATGTTTTCAATAAGAGGCAGCCAGAGGCCAAATTGACTGCTTAGATGTTTGTTTATATTGAGTTCTACGCCCCTTTTTCAGTCAGTGTTGTATGAGACAGACAGTTCACCTAACCATCGTTCCTGGGAAGAACCAGTACTGGGGCTGTGGATCGTTAGGTAAGTGGTGATCCGATCCGATCCAATCCGCGATTCAACACTTACGATCCACAAATCAAATCACGAATCTTTTGTTATCAAGTAATCCAGGGGTGTGGAAATATCATATTTTTCTACTTGTCACCGGACAAGTAGACTGGAAAATCTAGGTTGTCCGGAACAAAAATCAACTTGTCCGAATCTTAACTATCAACAGCTGTACTATTAAATGTGATTTTTTAATAATCTTATTTGGTGTATAGTCTACCTAGGTCAGTTTTGCTGCTCAGATTTTGTATTGAATGTATACACCCAAAGGCATATGCCACAATATCAATATGACATTCAATTACTACATGTGAGTTGTGTTGCTTGGTAGGAAAGGAGATAAATCCCTTTCACAAAATTCACGGATGGTAACTTCAATTTCTTTGGCTCTTAAACCTTTTGCCTTTTTGAGCTGCAATAACATTAAAATGTAAAGGGAGATGTTTACCATAATCAGGTAAAACTACCTGCCATAATCCAGCATAAATTGAAATTGATTTTAATACGACTATAATAACACTGCTGTCCTGGCAAATGGAGATTTCATCATGAATGTGCGCCACATGATTAAATATCAAGGACAAGATAACACAATTATAGAAGGTTAACATTAAATACCAATTAGATGACGTCTGATCTGCACGATATAGTGATGTTATCCGAATTTTTTTGTCCGAAGTTTGTATACCTTATGAAAATATAAATGTAACACTCATTCTTGAAAATTAACGAGTCTTTGACGATGAAGAAAGAAGAACTCACGATAAATTTGATGCATCAAAGCTTGGGGTAATTAAAATTGGTGTTGATAGGTGCAAACAACTTAAATAAGCATGGTCAATTAAAGATATGACTGACAAGTTGCCGATCTTTAAAAATATATTACAAGATTCGGCGACAGATCTTGAGCATTCGGTAACTTTTATACAGTGTTCTTTTTTCTGATTTGCTACTCGTCCGCGGACAACTACCACCTAAAAAGTTACTTGTCCGAGGAGAAAAAATCCGTGTCGGACATAGGAATTCCACACCCCTGAGTAATCTATCTAAAACTTCAAAATTGCAGTCCCGAAGACAGATAAATTTAATTTTCCTTTAAGAATAATGAAGTAAATCAATATAAATTGTTCAATGACTTAAATGTATACGTACTCCCTTCCAATTAATGGATTTACCAGCATCATTTTCTGGTTTGAGCCTGTTACCCAATATTTAAAGATCCGGTTGGACATCTTGGCTAACAATGCATAGTCTATGATGAGACAATATATATTCAGAGAAAAGGGATTTTTAAGAACAAAGAATGCATTTTGTGTTAAAAAACAAGATCGCGAACCACGAATCTCAGTTATGGCGATAATTTGTACTCTATTTTTCAAATTGATTCATGATTACCCGAGTACTCGGATACTCGCCACAGCTCTAACCAGTACTAGACTCCCATCCTCCCTAAGTAATTGCCTACATTCTCATATCAAGAGACAAGGTAGGTAGCTGGACTCGAACCCACAAGCCTCTTTCAGTGAGAGGTTTTGAAGTCAGCGACCTTAACCACTCGCTCATGGAGGCAGGTCTGAATGTTTAAATGTCTAGAAAAACAAAGGATAGTTTTAGCATTTACAACATTGGAAATGAGCATTGTCCATGATTTGGAAAAAATAAACTTCTTTTAACTATTGTGCTAGTATCCATTTTTATGAGGCATACAATTAACACTAATTTAACAGAGGAATCAGAGCCTGATACTTAAGCTTACCTTGACAGAATAAGATGTTGCATTAACAGCCTCGTCTCCAATGAAGAAGTCTAAGTCATCAACCCCCTTCCCAAGGCGCTTGATAGATTTATCTCCAACTGACGCTGATTCTTTTACAGCAATAGCAGATGGAATAATGAACTGAGGTTCTGTGTTTCCGGCATAACCCATTTTTGTATATCTGAAAAAAAGTTACGTTGTTACATTTCATTATTCAGGAAATTTTGACTGTTTCATTTCTACTTTGCCCAGATTTAGTCTTGAAACTGTATCAGCTGCAAGAATTATTTCAGGGTTTTTATGAGGTGATTTGGGGCCAGAATTCAGCCCCATTCCCGTCTGAAAAGCCGGTCTTTTTTATGACATTTTCAAGTCCAGTATTCTCCGGGGATTCCCCCGTTCCCCAAGTAAAAAGTAATTAAATTTTTGTAAATAAAACATGAATTTAACATATACAATTTGTTATTATTAATTTATGAATCCGTCTTAATTTATGTGTGAGTGATCTCCCAATATTTTCATGTAACAGTCAAGATTCCCCTTAACCAGTATAATACTAAATAATATTTTGGTCCTGTTGATTTTGGCAAGGTGACCCGATACCTGTTGCCCAAAACAATAAACAAAGAGCACTGCGAACAGGGCTAACGCTCTCGTCTGTAAAGGTAGAGGATGTTTATCCATTGTCATGTTATTGATCCCCTTTTCTGCTCAGGATGTTATTGTTCCCCATTCTAAGGCCCCCTTCCACCTTCCTTAAAGGTGAAAAAACTACTGGCTTAGCCTTAGAAAGAAAAAAAATCAGGTCAACTTTTGTAGAAAAGTCTGTAAGATGATTTCTTGTGTCTATGAAAATGATGAAGAATGTCCACTATAGGCATACTGATCTCTAGTCTCAAAGGTCAACAGGGAAGACCCTGTGTATCATGATTAATACCAGCAAATCCCTTCTTTATGAAAGTTGAAACTGTCAACTCAATGAATCACTTTCAAGATCAAATGCCTAATTCATAATCATAAATAACATTTGATATTTATAAGGAAGTGAACAAACTTCTTTAACTTTGGATACAGAGCAGTGTTTTCAATATTTATTATTATCATTTTCATCTCTAAGCAGCCATCTTGGGCGGCCACAGGCCAAACTGACTGCTTAGAAATGAATATTGGCCAACTAGAATTCCCAAATACAACATTTACAACATAGGAAATGAACACGGAAAACCTCCTTCGACCAAAAAGGAAAACTTAATGAAAACCATGTAGAGTTTAGATAATGTTCTATCCTCAAAACATGGCGGATGATAGTCCTGAATGAAATAAAAACCTACCCTGTGCCATTGTCAATAATGACAGCATGCTTCATGTAAGGCATTTTAAGAAAATACAGATGTAAATCGTATTAAGAACACAATAAAATCCAGATTACACAAGAGTCTTGGTAAATTTATAAGCTACAACATGAACACACATCAACTTTGTCGAGAGCACTCAATACGATACTTCCTGATGTGTATACCAACTTATAAGACGTTGTGTCACTCTATACAGTTAAAACACAGTGCGTTTAACAACCACTCGGTATAATTAATACCAAGCAATAAGAGGACAATATACTGACAAGAATGTCACTCGATGTATAACAGCATAGAAACAATAAACTACAATAATATACACTAATTGGTCTGATCTATGTTTCTTTTCTAAGAGAATTAGTCACTTGTCAACCAGCTACATTTCAATAAATTTGAATCAGTTAACTTCACCATTATTCTATTATCAAACACCACATAATAAGGTTATTTTTTACATGGGAAATATGATAACCAGCTGCAACATTAATATATTAACAGATCAATTAAAACCTAGCTTCTACTTCAAGACAACTTATTCAGGTGACTGGTTAATATCAGCTCGTCATCCATATAACAGCATTAGAATATACACAGATTTCAGTAAAAACAAGAAATGTGTTTGGAAGGTTTCTGTATGATAAAAACGACGGTCTCGATTTCATTTGATGCAATATAACACAATAGGAAAGGTGGTGGGGTGGATGATGGAACATTTTTTTGCAAAACAGGAAGGGTTGTTTTTAGGATATTTTGAGTGTTTCTCTTGATTTTAAGCTCTGAATTGTTTTGTCATACCCCGTTCCATTGTCGATGACCACAGCTGGTAGTCGCCCAGCCATATTGATGCCGCTTCAGTGACAATTAAGTGTTAACTTCCGTAATTCGCAACCAGGAAATGAATCAGTCGTCGGCGACTCGGCAAAATGGCGCATGGGAGGGTTGTGACTGGTTACTCAAATTTTCAGTCGGACACCTCGGTCTTTTTCCTGGTTTATTGGCCTTGGGAGCCAAAGACAAACAACTTTCGAAAAGGAAAAAAACACTTTTGCAACAGTTACCTCCCTTATTTCAAGTCAGGTTGGCAAACTGTTTGCGAATATATAGATATATTCTATGGCAGTAAACTCCTTCTAAAGCCCGATTCATAGATTAATTAGTTATTGTGAAGTTCGTTTGTGGCCCCTATCAATGTCTACGTACATGAAGAACTTAGTTACATTTTTTAAACTTTCGTGGAAAATCATATAATGAGAAAAATATATTATATATGATCGAAATACTCAAAATGTATAAATCTAGCATGGAAAAACTGCATAATCTTCATGTGTTTTTACTAAATCATGCCGGAAAATAAATGCCCCAGAATGCATCTCCGGCAATCTACAATGTATTTGTTTCGGGGCGGGTGGGGGTCATGCCCCGGACCACATAGAAAGGTGCATGCCTACACATTATTTTAGGGTAAGCTACACCCCTGGTATATACATATATAGCCTAGTATAATATTATAATTATAGGATATATCAGTTAACGTGATTTATACAACTAATTTTTAAGTATTTTACGTCCAAGGTTATGAAACTTATTAAACCTCAAAGTAACGTTAACGAATTTGTGCTTTGAGTTTTCACGAATTGGGTGTCTAAGCTGACTTTTGACCAATATTTCTTGGCGTGACGTATTAATTATTCAGAAAAAAACCCTCATTCTATTGGATGATTCTAAGGAAACTCTTCCTTCCATTAGGTGAAATTTACAACCATAAAAGGAATCTCTTGTAATACATATATATAATGCCTGACTGCATACAATGAAATCAGTGTCAGCATTGGCATGTACAGAGGGAAAATGTCATGATGAACCAAGATATGAAGTTTGATGATTGTAGGCAGTAGCGTTTTGATTTAATAGGCAATTTAAAGTTTGGTACAGGCAAACAAAGGGCCGTAAATCTGCTAAAAATGATCGAATCACAAAACCCTGACAATATGTGCTGGGGAACTTGGTGACAATAGTTCTACCAAAGCTTGGTAAAAATCCCTTGAGAAATACAACAGTTGTTGCAAACAAAGATAATTTCTGTATATATTACATATGCACAAAATAAACAAAGGGCCATAATTCCGTCAAAGTTTATCGACTCATAAAACCTTTTCAACATGCATTGGGTATCTTGATAACAATAGTTCCATGAAAGTTTTATAAAAAATCCTTGAGAAAAGAATGAAACAAGAGTATTTCGCTGAACATACACAGACGAATAATAATCATCCATTTTGCAAGTCAACAAGTTAACGAATGTATCAGTTCTTCATTGAAAGTAACATATCACTCCAAGACAAAGTTTAAATCTAAATCCGTTGGCACTCTCCTGTGTACTCTCCTGTGTTGATAATCTGTTCTAAAATTAGACACTCTGTAAAACTGACCACTGATGTAGTGCGCAAATGCATACAGGTTGTGTAAACAATTATTACTGCATGTGTTAACCTCAGATAGTAAAATGTTCAGCGTTTGTGGTGGATTTATACCTGTTATACAACATGGCATACATCTAGTAATGGACAGCACAAAACGGGGAACATGACTAACAGTAGTACTAGTTAGCCACAACCCCCAGACCCTCTACCACTAAAAAAGTAACTATCTAGAATAATAGAAAATAATGTAAAACCTTCGTTATATAAACATCATTCAAATATCTCAATTCAAAAATCAAAATAATGCATAATCTTCAAACTGTTACTATAGGTATTCAACTCTCAATTTCATTTTTAATAAAAATAATGCACTCGTTTCGGTTGCAATTGCATAATTTTCAAAAATCGGTACCAAAATGATAGGGTTAATATTAATTAACATTACATATCAACAAATTTAAGTAAAATTATAAACTCAAACTTTACGTCCAAGTAAACTTTACGTAAATTATAAACATGAAGTTTCCATAAATTTAAGTCTTCATTAAACGCTAGTAAATTTTAAATCAACAGAAAAATGTAAATTTGAAATTTAAGTGTCATTATATTCTAAGTAAGTTTTAAACGTGATGTTTACACGAATTTAATTCTTCATTAAACGCTAGTAAATTTCAAATCAACAGAAAAATGTAAATTTGAAATTTAAGTATCATTATATTCTAAGTAAGTTTTAAACATGATGTTTACACGAATTTAATTCTTCATTAAACGCTAGTAACTTTCAAATAAATGAAGAAATGTAAATTTGAAGTTTAAGTGTCATTATATTCTAAGTAAGTTTTAAACGTGATGTTTACACGAATTTAATTCTTCATTAAACGCTAGTAAATTTCAAATAAATGAAAAAATGTAAATTTGGAGTTTAAGTGTCATTATATTCTAAGTAAATTTTAAACATGATGTTTACACGAATTTAATTCTTCATTAAACGCTAAGTAAATTTCAAATAAACGAAGAAATGTAAATTTGGAGTTTAAGTGTCATTATATTCTAAGTAAGTTTTAAACATGATGTTTACACGAATTTAATTCTTCATTAAACGCTAGTAAATTTCAAATAAATGAAGAAATGTAAATTTGAAGTTTAAGTGTCATTATATTCTAAGTAAGTTTTAAACGTGATGTTTACACGAATTTAATTCTTCATTAAAGACATTGAACAGCTACTATATAAGTGACCCCCCCAAAATCCACATGTGGTCTAATCTCTTAATTGTTTTATTGCCCCTAATCAGATAAAACCAGTCTGGTCACGGTCTGTAGACTTGACACCTAGTCAAAAAGTGGGGTAATAAATTTTATTGATTTACAGTGATAATAAGTTGATGACTAAATTGCTTTTGTTTTTATAAGCATAGAGTAACAGATTATGTAAACAGGTGCTAGTCTATCAATGACCCTGTCTGTTTTATTACCCCCTACTGTGGAATTAGGGGACTTTCTGGTCCATAAGTCACATGCCTCGCATTCCTGGTTCAATGTCTTTAAACGCTAGTAAATTTCAAATAAATGAAGAAATGTAAATTTGAAGTTTAAGTGTCATTATATTCTAAATAAATTTTAAACATGATGTTTACACGAATTTAATTCTTCATTAAACGCTAAGTAAATTTCAAATAAACGAAGAAATGTAAATTTGGAGTTTAAGTGTCATTATATTCTAAGTAAATTTTAAACATGATGTTTACACGAATTTAATTCTTCATTAAACGCTAAGTAAATTTCAAATAAACGAAGAAATGTAAATTTGGAGTTTAAGTGTCATTATATTCTAAGTAAATTTTAAACGTGAAGTTTATAGAAATATAATTGTTCACTAAACTTCCGTAAACGCGTTTTTTCGAGCAGTGCATTACAATCACCCAAAATAAACAATTACAGGGCCATAATTCCGTCAAAAATGATCACAAAACCCGGAATACATATGTGTGGGGGTTCTTGGTAACAACAAGTCTGTGAGAGTTTCGTCAAAATCCCATGAAAAATGTAGGAGCTAGTAGTATCTTAAAATAAATGTAGGATTATTTTAAACACGATGACCCCGTGACCTTGACCTTTGACCTACTGACATGAAATGCACATGTCCTGTAGAGCTAGGTTGCCATGAAGAACCTACATATAAAGTTTGATGAATGTAGGTGCAAGCGTTTTGATTTTATGGGCAAGGTTAAACAGACAGACAAACAGAGAGACCAAAAACAATATGCCCCCGATCTATCGATACGGGGGCATAAAAACTAAATTTGTCATAAGATATGTTTCAAGCGAATAACTACTTAATTATCGTTTATCGGTAGTTTTTTTAAGGAATGATCCAAAATCGATGGATCCATAGTTAATATAGACTTGACAAGAAAAACTATAACGAAACGTTACAGGTAGACAAAATACAAGAAACATTGTTTTTTGTTTTTTATGAAGTTGCTTTTTCATAAAGGAAATTGACTGTATATTTTACTACTATTCGATCCCAAATTATGGAGAGTATAAGTAACATGTTTATACATGTTATGAATAATATAATTATATTGACAATCATGAGTATTTCGCAAATGAATAAATTCATTTATGTAGTTCACAAGCACATGATGATATCATATCCTACATCAATCAAATAGAATATACACCGAATGCTAACAAATTCACCATAATCTGCCATGATACAACCACATTGAACTTCAAACAGCATTTAATTCCTATATTGATGCCACACAACAACGTATCTATGTCAACATCACAGAGCAATGCCTGCATGATTTACTTATCTATCAACAAACAGCAGACAAACAGACAAAATAACCGACATCACCATTAGCCAATCAATTGACCAGGATTACCTAAACTAGTTAAAGACACTATAAATGTACAATATACCTACAAACAACTAGAATAAACTTGTACGGGTCCATGACTAAAATTCGTCTAGAAAAGTAGGTAGATCTCTGGTTATACGACAATTGTGAAAAATATATTATTTAGAGCTAGTAATTATAGATAAAACCAGGGATGCTATGATTACACTTGTAATATAGCATCCCTGACAAAACCAAGTTATGCATGGATACGCGCCATTCATTTTTCCCAACAGAATCTGATAAATATTTGTGAACAATATCCAATTCAAGATGAAAGTTCGGTAGGTATTATGTTAAACATTAATATTACAAAACCATATATTTACAGAATGCTGCAATATTCAGCTTTAATTAATATAATGTCAAATTTATTATACTATATGCGTAATTAAAATAGTTATTAATTTAAGGGATCCGCGACACTCATTTTTCTGTCAGCAGAACCAGGAATGCTATATTACATATATAGCATCCCTGTACGTATTAATACCATCCCTGGCAGAACTGATCCGGGACTGAACATTCGTTTTTTTTGTTTTTTGTTTTGTTAATTACTACAGAATCTGATATTTACATAATGCTGATATATTCAACTTTAATTCGGTATCAAATTTGTCTTATCCTGCCATCTAATAAAGAAGTTATGAATGGATGTACGCGTACCCTTCACCGCAAATATATTCTATATTGGCCGGATCCACTGGAGCCGCGTTTTACACCTAACCAAGACTGTAAAATGGAGATTTGTAATGGCGAAATGGAGATTTTAGACTGTAAAATGGAGATTTGTGATGGCGAAATGGAGATTTCAGACGGCAAAATGGAGATTTTAGATAAAAAATGGAAATCTCCATTTTGCCTTCTCCATTTTGCCGTCACAAATCTCCAATTAGCAGTCTAAAATTTCCCTTTTTTATCTAAAATCTCCATTTCAGACAGGAAAATAGATATTTTAGATAATGTTAATCCTACTATTCAATCAATATTCAATTTCCATTATTCCATTTAGCTACCGAAAATCTCCATTTTTTATCTAAAATCTCCATAATCTCCATTTCGCCATCACGAATTTCCATTTTGCCATTGGAAATCTTAAAAAAAATATTGTTTAATAATAATATATTATGTATTAATTTAGCAGTCTAAATTTCCATTTTTTATCTAAAATATATATTTATTTTTAATCTGAAATCTCCATTTCGCCATCACAAATCTCCATTTTTCCGTCTGAAATCTCCATTTTGCCATAGCGAATTTCCATTTTACCATTGGAAGTCTCAATATATGTGAATAATATTGTTTAAAAATTTGCATTTTGTATACCAGCATATTTAAAGATGTAATACTTCATAAAAATCTCCATAGGCACAAAGGAAATCTCCATTTTGCCTATGGAAATCTCCATTTTGCCCATTTCGCCCATTTTGCCATAAAATCTCCATTTCGTACTTTAGTCATACCGTAACCAAGAGTTACCTCCCTTAGATTTAGGACGCCATTTACTTTCTTTCAGTTTCAATCAATATAGTGTAAGTTGATCAAGAAATAAGAGAAAATAAACGTATTGTCCTGAAAAACTGTGTAAGTTCTTTTATCAAAATTCATTAAGTATATAATTTGATTCAAAATTTAATCTGATTTTGGCCTGTTAACATTCTGATTTTGCGATTACTTCGTTGTAACAAGGACTTATACATGTATGTATGTATTATAAGTCCTTGGTTGTAAATAGTGTTGGGTACCATTTTAATACTAATTCGATCTGTTTTATTTCGTCTTGTTGACCATTTTGATGATCATCAATGTAATGCATACATATCATCGTGAAATACCTTCAACTACGTTGTAACATGTATGTAAGTTGTACAAATAAACATGCTCATATTAAAGATAGGGTAGCCTAGGTTGGTTGTTGTTTAGTTTGGCTATTGAAAGTGTTTGGAAAGGTAAAACAGTGGTTTTACCACCAAGGGAGGTAAATATTGGAGATGTGGGAACTATGTATTGGGTGAACTGTGTGTTTTAGGCCTACTATACCAGACTATTTATTTCATGCTGATACACAGGTATCAAGAAGAATTCAGAGCTGCTTCTGATGAAATTATTCTATAAATCTTGAAATCCTCATACATTTTCTTATTGACTTGAATTTGTATTGGAAATATTGAGGAATTTGTGAAATGATAATGTCAAAAACTCACTCTGAAATTCTTGATATTTGGCCAGTCTCTCTGTGAATTAGAATATACACACATGTATGCATTTTTACCTTGGATGCATTTAATAATATACTTTTCAGAGATATGGCATCCTCTGGAGACAGTAAGGATAAATTAAAGGTAAGTTTAGATGTTAAAATTTCATTCTGTTAAGGATGGACTTCTCAGAAATCCAGTGATAATTGCATTGATTTACAGTACCATACCATATTTCTTGCGTGACCTTACCAAAAGACTATCTCATTTCAAATTTATAACCATCTAATTGGACTGGAATATTTTTGTTTAAAACTCTCATTAATAATTTCTAATGACTGTTTGAATGAAGGCAATTTATGGAGAAAAGTGAAGATGTTTAAAAGGTGTAGTTTCATCCTGTCTGCATTTGGAAAGGAAAAACTTTCCCTGACAATCCCTCGGAGAGAAATACCTTACTACATGGCTGTGAGTTTTGTTCACCTATCTATTGATATTAAGTTATTTTGGCACCTAAGATATACGTATTCTTATTATTTTCAGATTTTATGTATTCATGGTTATCGGTAAGTACTCAATTAATGTATCTATTTGTTCTTCATTTTCTTAGGCTGATAATATGATTATTACATGTACAGTACAACCTCTGTGGAGCAACACCTTGTGGGAGCTGCAAATATTGGCCGTTATTTAGAGGTTGTTGCTCTACAGAGGTTAAATTTACAGTAAATATTAACTTAGGGATTTTTTGAAGGTGTTGTTATAGAGAGGTTGTTGCAATACAGAGGGCCGCTCTGGAGAGGTTGTACTGTACTTACTTATCATAACTTGTGACGTTAATTTTTATTTTTTCACAACACATAATTATCTTTGAAACATAGAAATGAATAAATATCATATTTTTTGTAAGGAGTTACAAACCTGTAAGAATTTGTTGGTTTTGTAAGAAGATAATCAACATTTCGAGGGTTCAGCGCAACAGTGTTGTAACTCATATTGAAATAAGAACAAGTTACGACAGTGTTGCGCTGAGCCCTCGATTTCTGATTGATTTTTATTACTGTTTGTTTCCATTGGTATAACACAGCTTGCAGCTGGTTCACACAATCAGTATTTATACCCATACTAATTCATAATTCACCCTTCAGCAAATAATTGGTAACTTCTCCGCATTATACAAGTTTTTCTATAATTTCTTAAAATTTTCATCAAAGGATATGACCTGCCATGACCGAGATCACCAGGTCACTAGTCCAGCATTCTAACCACAGGATCTAAGCCACAGCCCCTGTTTTCATTGTTTTATCTTCATAGATAAGGCTTAAATCAAAATTAAGTTTGTTTGCCCTTTACCGACCGACGCGAAAAAATCATGCCGACTCAAAAGATTTTATTGCAAAATCTGGGAGAACTTTATTTTTATACTTGGGAAAATATGCATGTACTCACTGCTTTCGATAAACATTTAAAGTTAGTATGTATCATTTGAAGTAATGAAGGAAAACAATAATGTGTGTTAAGGCACAGAGTACTTGTTTATGGTTGATTAAAGCACACAATAAATGATTGTGTGGTAGCAGAATACATAAAATGAATAGATAGAAGTGTAAAGGTCAAATTCAGAAATAAAATATTTTTCCTACCTACCGACCCTCTTCTAAAATTCAGGGTCGGTAAAGGGCAAACAAACATATTTCTAATTTAGGCCTAAGCAAATTACAAAATTATTGTTTATGATAAAACATATTCATACCGATAATCAGATAAGAAATTCATATCTCCTCATTTTCTGTGAAGGTAAACAAATTTATTTAATAGTACATGTATAAGTTTTATATTTTCAGACAAAATGCACAGTCATTTAGAGAAAGAACAGGAGCATTTAGAAAAATACCAATTATTAAAAAAAATACTGAACTAGGTAATGAATCTGTTTAAGATTTGTCATGATTGAATACATATTTCATAAACCCATTCTCCTGAAATGCTTGTGAATATATTTTGATCTTTGACATTGCCAGTAGAATAAATACTCCTAATACATGTCTGGTTATTGCTCTTATAGGGTGTTTTCTAGTTGAATTGCTGTATACATCAAAAAGTTATAACAAAAACCTTCCAATATTTCGGGAACCTTTTCTGTGTCCCCATCCCAACTACTGTCCCCAGTACTATGTTTAGAAAATCACAGGGAATGTGTGAGGCATGTGTCTGTGGTTACAGCCAGCATGATAAAGAACCAGGAAAACTGACTTGAAATAAGAGTTGGGATATAAATGCTTGATTCTTCTGCATCTTTTCTCCCCTCTTTCATGGGCAGCTCTGAAGTGACCATAGCTGTTGAATGGGCTATTAAACAATAGATAAATCTAAATAAACTGTATACATTGAGGGCTTAGCGCAACACTGTCGTAACTTGTTCTTATTTCAATATGAGTTACGACACTGTTGCGTTGAACCCTCGACATGTACTTTGCTATATTCTAGTTCATTATAAATGTGTAAAGTTATGTAATCATCATACACAGTAATGTCTGTATTTTTCAGTGTTTATAACTGCTCCTAATAAAGTACCTCCCATAGCTAATGTTGAAGGGCAAGACTCAAGTGATCAACAAGGTTTGTTACATTTATTTGGTAGAAACTTAAACCCTTTTTGCTTTCATAGGAACATTATATGTAGGGCTTTTGACTAACATACTAAGTTGTAACTAAGAGGAAGAACATGAAATTTGTGTCAAATTTCATGGAAGAAGCATTTCCTTTCTAGGGTTGATGTGACAAACTGAACAACTTGTACACCTATCTGAGTATGACTTGACACATGATTAAGGTGCATCTGTGGCTGAGTAGTTGTGCTTTCTGACTAGTAAACACTAGCCAATCACTACTTCGAGTTAAAATTCCACCCAAGACTCCAATTTCACATGTAAGGAAGCTGATTAGCTAGCCAAGACAATGTCAGTGGTTCTACCTAAGTACCTTGGGTCTCACACCATTGTTAAAAGCTGGAAGTCTCCCTAAAGACCTTGACAGATGAGGTAATGGTATGTCCCATTGAAAAAAAGATTGGTGTATGATAAGTGTTTGTTTCAGATGAGAGGGGCTGGTGGTTTTCTAAAGCGGATGATTCATATATGGCTCAAGAATACACAGAGTGCTGTAAAGGTTATGCTGAATCTTTAGAACTGGTGAAAAAGACTTTAATTGATGAGGTAAACTTTTGTTTACAAGTATTTTTAAAACAAAAAATAGTTTCTCTCAACTACTGGACCTGAATTCCAGTCTTACAAAATGTTCGTCCATCTATTCATCCTTCCAACTCAAAGATGGGCTAAGAGTAAGGGTTAACACTATTTTTCACTAGTATTTCAGTTATGTGTTACAAATGCTTCCTGGGTTAATTAATTGTGTGTATCTTATTACATTTATTCAGGGACCATTTGATGGGATTCTCAGTTTTAGTCAAGGTGCAGCCTTTGTTTCTTTATTATGTGGACTCCGAGAACAGGATCCAGGTAAAAATATGAATCATACTATGCTTTGTTTCAAACGAAACACCAAGCAATAAAACTCATTTCTTTATGTTGTAGTGTTGCCATGATATACCAGTACATGTATATTGCAATACAGCATCAGGCCGATACGTACCGCGATACGACATCCATGTACCGCAATATTTTCTTTAATAACTGAGCACTTTATCCATTGAATTAAATGAATGCAGACACAAATCTTTAGTGCTGTTTTGAACCATCAAAGACCGAGTGATTCCTCTACTTAACAAATTATTAATTACTTGCAGTTTTCCAATAAGCCTTTATTGAGGCAGTGTGTAAAATTGATAGTTTATATCTATTGATGCTGATAAGCCATCTATTGGTTGCACTATATGAATGAACTACGTTATACAGTTAGCCGATATATCAGTGGCTTTTGTTTTGTTGTGTTTTTTATAACTTCACTGTATTGCAATACATATTGCAATATGGGTGAATGTATTGCAATATATTGCAATACGGGTTATGCCATATCGTTGCACCACTATTATAATGTTGTATATTTTCACAAAACCTGACTCTTATAAACATACTTGCCAAGTCTCATACTTCCAGAATTTAAATCACACCCTAACACTCAGCTGACAATATACTACAAATCAAATTTGTAATTACATTAAACCACTGTGACAATTTTAAGTGTTTTTATGCCCCTGTCATTTGAAGAGCATAAGGTGTTACTTCTGTTAGTGCATCTGTCCATTCAAATTTTGTTTTTTCACGCAAAAACTCGAGAAATATTTCATGTGTTGGTTTCATAATTTACGTCAGGGTATATAATGATAAAATACAGGTCAAGTTTGATATGCGTTAAAAGCCAAAACATTTTCACAGGAGTTATGGCCCCTTTTTGACTTAGTTCATCACAAGCAATCACACAACATAATTTATAGATTGTCTTGTGAGTGTATCTCACTAACTTCCAGTGTGTTTTCTTTTGTCAAGAGGACTTACACATCCATGACCCTTTTTAACATACAAAGTCATTTATGTTTTACTCATTATTTTCAGAAATATTCAAGTTTGACTTTGTGATCCTAGTCGCAGGGTTTAAAAGTCGTCAGTCATCACATGAATGTTTATATAAAACGCCAATGACTGTAACATCGTTACATGTGTATGGTGAGACTGATAAAGTTATACAGAAGGGTAAATATTACTAAAGATTACTTGTTTGACTAAATATATGTCATATAAGAGAATGTCAACAGATTAGTTGTTGGCTTCAGTGCTAGGCGAAACTCCAATTCTATTATTTAACATTTTAGAATAAGGTAATATATGAGTATTTTCTTGTTGGATCCAAATCATCAAGTCTGTGATGTTGAATGTAATATCATATTTAAAGCATTTTATACCATTTACAAAGTTTCAATGCATATACATGTATTTACAGCACCTTGAACTGACTGATTATAATAGTGTATTAAGGCCTAAAGTGGCCCAATGGACTTAAAACTTTTTATTATATACATAAACAGTCAAACCTGTTAACAAAGGCCAGTCTTGGAAAAGAGGTAATTTGGTATTTTTTGACAGGTGGCCTTTATTCAGAGGTAATTTCGTTCTAAGAAATCAGTGATGATTATTAAAGGAGTGGCCTTTATTCACATGGTAGCCCTTATTTAGAGGTGGCTGTTAACACAGGTTTGACTGTACATACGAATATATACATATGCAAGGGTTATGATTTCTGGTATATATATCTGTTAAGTACTGTACCTAGTAAGTTTAACGCTAGGTAATTTGAAAAAAATACTCTGGTGTCTACAGATAGATAGTACATTAACCAATACATAGCCAATAAGCATGCTGTCCAATTCAAAGCACTGCAGCAGATATCTAATCTTTTCCACCGAAAAAAATCGTCAAATTGGTTATTCAAACACATCCTCATAACACAAAAACAACATGAATTACCATACCAAACACATCTTAAAACACCAAATACAGTATTAGCAACACATGCTAGCAATCAATAAAATCACTTAATTGCACTCATAGATTTTCTACCTCGTTAGGCTCATATGATTCTGCGAGCTTCAGTCAGTATAACGTTTGCTTTCAAACACCAACAAGGCAAATGCCACGGAATCGTTTGAAGATTTTAGTCAATGCGACAAATATTTTAAATTGTATGTGTATAGAAAATTCCGTTTTTTTTCTTTTGGAATGAATCAGTGCATTTTAAAATAAAAATTAGTAAGAGCATACTATAGTAAGGCTACTGTGATATATGTCAGTTACAATGTAAATCATTTTATTTTATTGCAGTGTGTGTAGGAAATGGTGTATGAATCATATTGCCTAGTTTATACCGATCGTCCGTGATATGGTCAAATATATATTTCAAATTAATTAAGATAAGAGAAATCATGAAAACAAACGTATACATGCAAATAATATATAATTTTTGAATGAGAATAGTTTATTTCATTGTACATTTTATTTAATTTTGACTACATTTATTACCATTCCTGGATAGTTATATCATCATTATTTATCAAACAAGTTGAATTTTACCAAAGTTTAATGAAAACATTACACATGTTTAATTCATACGGTTTTATATACAATGTATTAGAAAGAGATTTCACAGTATACACTGCTGTGTTATTTATTAAGTCAATTACCTATAGTACAGGGCCCATATTCATAAAGTTCCTAAAGGAAAAATATTTCTTAAGTTTGAGGATTTTCCTTAGTTTTCTACGATTTTCCCTCAGATATGAAGAAATTCCTTTGAAGTTTATGAATTGTAATTGAAGAATTTTGCTAGCCTACAGAAACATACAACTTATTGAAATTTCTTATTTAAATCTAAGGAGCTTTATGAATGTGGGCCCATATCTTAGTTTAGATTCACTTATGGTATGCATGTATGTAGTTCATAAATGATGTAATGACCTCTTTTAGGTTCAAAAGTTTATCTTATTATTGTAGAAATGAGTGAAGATTTGCTACAGTATTTTGTTGCCCCAAGAACGATACAACATGGCGGAGGACATTTTATTCCTGTTACTGCTTCGGAGAAGAAAAAATATACAGAGTTTCTACAAGAAATGCTTAATAAAAAGTTGGAACATTCATGATAAATCTACAAATGTTTTATTTTTATGAGATATTCAGTCTGTTGTATGTAAATGATTAATAAACTTGTATTGGAAATATGTTTGTATATTTTATCAAACAATGTAATGCCAGTTATTCTACAACTTTCCTAGTACTAGAGCAATGAACTCTAAATTGATATGACTTGACTATTAAAGGCCCATTAGCTCAATCAGGTATGTATATTAACATACCTGGCTCAATAGATAAAATAAAAAGATAGTAGAATATAAGAAATTTATTTTATTTGCTCTATTACAATATTACCATGATGCCTTACTTTAGTCGCTTCTCATAAAAATGTTGTCAAGGTACTTTTTCTTATTTTTTGTAGTATCGTTGAAAATACTGTGCTTCATTGCTATATGTACTATGTGATAAAAAGAAGAAAATTTCAGAATGTTTTTATTGAATTTAAAGGCAGTTTCACTGTTAACACATCGATCTAGGTAAAATAAGACTTATTTTAATTTTGACATCTAAAAAGCCAAATGGGACTTTAAAAGTGCAACAAAATTGTACTTGCTTAAGAGTGTTAACTAAAAGTTTTGCATAATCAAAATGTCCTTAGATAACATTACAGAGGTCAATAGCATCATTTACTAACTGTTAAAACAAGACAAGGATTGGTATGTACGGAATTACTGACAGGGAATTGTGACAATCTAATGGTCCAGTTTTAAGTCCTGTTCTTTTTATGCACTTGACGTTAACAAGTATACTGCGCAGGCAACTGACCTACATTTGATAGAGGTGGGGTAAACAACAGCTGCGAAAAGTGAAACACACTTCTAACCTAATTCATGCTCGAAATAGATAAACAGTCTTGGACAAAAACCTTACGATGTAAATAAATGTGCCGTGTGCAAAAATGCAGACATGAATCTTAGTCAAGCACTAATTTTTCTTTGTCGTAATCCTGCTAAAAAAACTGATAAACTAGTTCCAAGATAAGTTATAAACTGACTTCGATTTTATTCTAAAGTTTGTATAAATACAAACAAGGAGATCTTATTATAAGAAGATACATGTATTTGCGTTTACCTTGGACAACATATTTTATTATACCTCACGTGACTTATTTACTCTATAGTCTTATGTGACGTCAGAGGGTGACAATCCGTAATGTTACCCTCTGACATTACATTTCGGCCCGCTAACCATAACGAAACTGCCATCACGCGCTCACGCGATATTACCGTCGGGTGTCAGGTTTTATTCTGTCTCTGTCATATCGAATACTATCCTTGTCTAGACACTTTAGGCACTTAGTAGAATATAATTTTATTTTGACATCCGGTTTTGCAGTAGACATTTTGACAGCAAAAGTAACTATGGTGTCAGAAAGAAGCTTTGTTTCAATTTCTTTTATAGTTTTCGTTATATTTGTTAACATGTTTGTTAATATTGTTTTGTTCGGTATAATAAAATAAATATCACATCCCACATAGGGTGATAGAACGTAATGTTCACCCTTGACAAAGTAATGTCAACCTCGGCTAACACCTCGGTCGACATTACTTGTCTCGGGTGAACATTACGTTCTATCACCCTATGTGGGATGTGATATTTATATAGTATCAGCGTGTTTAATGCCGTTTTGGGCACTTTTCAGGTACATACAACAGCCGGTTCACATTACCAGATTTCCTTGTTAGTATCAAAGACCTATACATACATAGGTCTTTGTTAGTATTTTTACCAGTACTTTTTTACTCTTAACATAAGGAGCCATCAACCATACACTAATGGGACAACATCTTTATTGACGTTGGTACTGTATTTTCCCTATGTAAACTATGGGTGACTATTGGGTCCAGTTTTGGCTATTGCAATACTATTGATATTGCTGAAAGTACTATTGCGATACTATTGATGTTGCTGGTAACTATTGCGATACTATTGCAATAGTTATTGCCAAGATTTGACAACCACAGAGATTAACTTGTAAATGCAAATTTGCACAGTGTAAGATATAATTTTGCTGTAAATATATGCTAAAATGTTTGTGGAAATTATTTAAAATGAATTGGAGAGAAATAAATTAACAGAATTCAGTTCAAATACTGCATTGTGTGCTTTGATGCCTGTGCTTATTTACATTATTTTTGTTACGAGATGCAACGGAAGTTTTTTTAGATTAATAATTAACTTTATCAGAAGGAAACTATCGTAACTATCGATAGTTGAGCTACCTATCGGCGATGTAATTATTGGATCGAGACTTTTACTATCGATCCATACTATCGGTACACTCTGGATTGCAATGCATCGATATTTCGATGTATCGGCCCACCCCTAATGTAAACATCTTGGCTCGTGTAACTTCTGAACAGAGGAAGTGTGCATGCATTCAAAACCTTTTATCAGCAGAATTTTTTATAACTACTGTAGCAATATAGGTCGACAAATTCATGTCCGACATCCGTGTTCGTGTAAACTCTGGTTCAAAGCCGTTCTGAGTTTTCCTCAAGACTGCCATTGGACTATTGGCTCTGTTGCTATGAAGCTAATTATGATTTGAATTTATTACAACTTTGACCGGTTATAGTCTATAACATGTGAAGTAACTTCAAGTTAATTATCAAGTTTATCTGCTCGTTAGTCTATTGGCCATAAATCATCAAGCAATTGGAATGGGATTTTTTATTTCAGGAAATTACGGAAACAGTTTACTGTCAATATTACTTCACTGTTCTTGGGATTCGTGGACAAGTGAATTATTTGATACAAAATGCCTTTCCTCAATATCCCTCTCAGTGCCTTGGTAGTATAATCGATACATTATTTTGATAAATATATGTATATGGCAATATAACTTCCATTAAGTGTACAATAACTGGTTTTGCTATCCAACTTACCGAGATTTTTGGTGCGACCTTAGACAAAAGTGTAACATTTGAACTATAGAATGCATAGCACCATTATTAATTGCTTAAAGATTACTTTATGCATGTATAAGTTGCGCTCGGTTTATTACCATTGATATAGAATTAACAACTTAAAAATCTTTCTGTTCAATTTACATACATTTTTTGTAGCGAGGATGACGTCAAAATTTTCAAGCGTCAGATAAAAGTCGATGCGCTCCATGCCATTCTTGAAAACTGCGAAGCGAATCGACTGATTACTTTGATTTGTACATTTTATTAAACTAGAAACATTTGGTGCTCTCTGTTTTAAAAGATAAATTTTACACACAGCACACACATCCAATAGAGAACAAAGTAATTCAGAATTGAATTCACGACAGTAAATGGTATGACTGTTGCCACCCACTAGCTGCAGCCCTAGCACACCAGACTAGCGGTATGTGTATCACATAACGCCAGGGTTCGTATCAGCGATCAGTGATACGGACAACTATGTTTCAAATTTATTTTCCGTTGAAATTTTGAATAGAAAAAGAGTTATTCAAAAAGAGAACTGATAAAAATATAGACAATCCCTCATTTGTAAAATGTTTTAACAAAGTTAATAATCTCTAAACTGTTGCTGATATGAATCCGATTGCAGTTTTAAAGAGTGCTTAACACAGGGTACACATATTAGACCTTCGTAAGGCAACATTTTGACTTCCATTCATTCAGAAGGTAATTCAAACCGCAGTGTGACAAATCATTTGTGTGTAACAGTTATACGAGTGTAGGTAATGAATTGTATTTAAATAGAATTTACTTTTGCATCGTAAAAACTGTAGCAAATGACAAGGCAATTTCCAATGATATTCAATTCATTGGGAAAATAAAATATTCAAGATTCTATTTCTTATTTTTCATGTAATATACCGAACAAAACTTATGACTCAAACACACTATGTATAATACGATTTATCGACCCTTACGAAAAATACCATGGAGCAATTTCATCAAATATTAATTGACAAGATACAGACTTCGAAATTCCTAAACTTGTTTATGTCATTGTCCCGGTATATCCAAGAATAAAACTGGCTTGAAAATCGCGTACATGATTCAAACGACACGGTGAGGGTTTATATACGTTTTATTCAGTATACTAGTATTTATTGGGCCTATTGATGAGGATTTGGTAACGGCTTGTTCCAACTTGCCATATTTAAAAAAAGACTCAGTAAGTCCGCGTGCAAATGTCAATGTCCTCCCTTCTGGGTCGTGGAAACAGTCTTTAAGTGTGATATCCTTATCTGCCATTTTGTCCCGTTAGACAATAATCTCAAATTTGACTTGAAGAAAAAAACAGGTCATGTTCGTGAGGTAATCTACGACCTGTCTGTCATATAATGGTATATAAAGCGACTTGTTGCTCGTTGTATTCATGCAGTGATTGATTCAGTCATTACAGCCCTCGTAAGTAAATGTTTTATATTATTTCTCTGTTTTGTAAGACTCTAACTGTGCCCCAAATTATCATCATATTCGTTGGATATCATTGTTCGAATTATCATGAATTGCACAATAAACATGACCATTGCCATATTGAAATATGTTCTGACCTGACGTGTGGCACTCTAAGTAATCATGTTCGTCAATTTGAATACTGTGTGTACAAAATCTTCGATCGGGTACACAGTTTTGGTTCATTTATTTATTATGAATTGTGGTCGCATTGGTACTTATCGTATCGATAAAAATAATATACCGGTCAAAAATACAGTTAATGAACATTAGATTACATAATGTGAGTTATTAAGATATTATTTTGATATCCTCAGACTACTTTTTGCTTTTTAACTAGATACGTATCTGATGGGCTAAAACATTGACTGTCCATCGAGTATAGATTGCTTTACTGTTATTTGCAATGGTTTGAATTTAGGATAAATTGCCTATATTTGCATCACCTTAAAAAGGTTCCTTTAAATATCGTTGGATATCTTCAAGTTTTCTTATTTATTCAGCATAAATTTGTGGACAGTATTGACAAAAAGAAATCAAGTTGAAATTTTGTTCAGTTTTTTTCTAGACGAATTATACTTGTGAGTATTAGTTTATTATAGCTGTTTGCGAGTATATAGTGTAGTGTCTATAACTAGTTTAGCTAATCCTGGCCATTTAATTGGCTAATGGTGATGACTGAATCTATTAATAGTTGACAGGTAAGTAAATCATGAAGGCATTGCCTAGATAAGTTGTTGTGTGGCTATTTGAAGTTCAGTGTGCTTGTATGATAGTACTCAGATTTATGGTGAATTCTAAACAAATCCCTTTTATAATATTAATTTCAGTATTCACTATGAAGGTCGTCTTGTGTCTTCTTGCTTTGGTGACAATGGCCATGTGCCGTACAGTCGAAATTGACGAACGATTTATAGTGGGCTCATTTACCGGTTAGTCGAATATATAAATTATACTGGACTATTACGAAACAAGGTCAACTCTATGTACAAACCAGAATCGATGCTATGTATACTCAATTTTCAAGGATGCGCCATTTTGTTGCTGAGACATTCAGTCAGCAAAACAACGAACTATTTAAATACATTGTAGTTTATATTGCTAAAAATGATAATTCTTTATTACTTAAGTTTAAGAGAAGAAATTATAATACAATTATTGTATTCACTGCGTAGCAAATGAATACAGTGTTACCGTATTTCAGGAACAGTTCACATCATACGTGAAACACCTGATAGCATTTACTTTCTGTTCAAACACTGCAACATAGTTCAAAAGATTTCTAATTATGAAACATTATGTTGGAATTATTTGTATAGCTTGCATTTCTTTTTTAATTGAGGAAGTTCCAATGTCGTATAATTTGTACATTCTTTCAACTTTACATAACGAAGCTAAACACCATATCAACAGACCTATCATGTGACCTGCAACAGGTACACACACTACTCTGAATGCGGTTTACAACAATAATCACAGTTAATCAATTGCTTTATATCGGGGTTAACAAATAAACCACTATAACTATCATTTGCATTAAGAATGTACAAACCTAGATGGAATTGTAAAATACATTTGTTTAAATCGATTACTCCTAAAATACTCATGTATCTCTATTGTTCCTTTTAAGTTTATACCCTTGAACTTACAGGATTTAAACACAGAAAAATAATTGTCCAGAGTAGTTCTCAAGAAAGAAATATGAATTAGAATTTGAAGGTCAAGGTTATATTGTCTTGAACACAATCATGCTGAAGGGAACTTGAAAGTGCCTGCTTAAAATGATACATGCACAATTTGATTTCTTAGCGTTTAATCATTTAAAGATTGCAGTTTTTTCTAAACTGTTCTGTATACCATCATAATAATTATTATAAAACATTTATTTTTAAAAACTAACTTACTTTACTGCATGTACATTTTTACAATATTTGCATTTACGGTACAGTTTTCCTAATATTGTTTGTTAATAAAGTTCTATTATTGAAGTCTACCTTTAGCCCTTATTCTCCATAAAGGTTAGATATTCCAACTATTAGCATTTGATATGTCAATACATGTACTTGTTTATAAGTCATATCTGAATAATATGGATAATACTACAAACCACTGACCTGACATGATTTATTGTCCACAAATTCTTACAGTTATGAATCAGCAGTGAATACCTCAGTGCTTTCAGCGCTTTGATTCTAATAGTCGACATTCGTTTAAAAACAATAGACTAGGTGTTTAAAAACTGGATAATTGTTATGCATTTTAGCACTAAATGCAGAACGTGATTTATTTTATTGTTTGTACATAACTAGCTTTGTCTTGTGATGATTTATACGTAATTACTAACGAACATCAACTTATAACATTCTCTCAGTTAATCAGTAAATTCATTTGCAGTGGAAAAGGCAAAGGAGTATCTTGTGAACGCTCTAGGCTCAGACGTCACAGAACAAGCTTGTGAAGCCGGTTGCCCAGCTGTTTTAGGTGCAATTCCCGGGGGTTCATTGGCAGCTCCATTTGTATGTCATCCAGCTTGCGAAGGGTAAGTATGACGTATGCAAAAAGGATGAAATCAAATTGTGAATAATTTAACATTTACACAAGCTGTGATTAACGTAAACTGACCATTAGATTAAAAAAGCATTCACGCCTACAAAATTTCCGCCAACATATTAACCAACGAAAAGACGGATATACATAGATGACATAAGTCGATAAACTCGTGTAATTAGCTATTTTTATCTTTCTAAAAATATCACAATGGTGTTTTATGGCGTTATGTAATTGTAACCACTTTGAGGTTCAACCTTGTAAACACCGGGTTATGTGGTCGTCATCTTGACCATTACCCTAACCATTCAATATTCAATGTAGAATTTGATTCGTTTTGGGCACCATTTTCAACTGGAACTCAATATAAGCAAAAATAAACATATTACTGATTTATTCCTTACAGTACGTACTATGTATGTGTGAATAGTCGTGGGCATTTTCTCATTAAATAAAGATGTTGTTTATCTTTACTTACAGAATTCAGTCCTTAGCACAAGGTTAGAAGAAATTCACAGACAATGACTTGACTGTAGATTAATGCTAATTATTAGTAATTAAATCATAATGTATCCACATTATGAAATCTAAATTCTTGTTTGGTGTTCATTTTATGAATTTTGCTCTTTATGACTAGTTTTCGTATGTATATAAAGTTAGTGGTACACTTATAATCATAAATAATGAGCGTTACTTTAACCATGGAAAATTTGGATCGAGTTCTACAACTGCGTACAAGACGCATCCGACTTTTGGACGTAAATACATGCGTCTTTTACACGAGTGATTACGGTATATTGTTTTTACGCCCGATATTCCATACACTTTGATTTGGTACATTTTACAATTTACATGCGGTTAATCGATTCAGAAGATCAAACGATTAACCAATTAGTAAAATCTTGACAAACTTACATGTACATCCTAAAAATTATACGAATTGATTAATATCACTTACACATGGATAACAATTACATCAGAAAACTGCTCAATTTGGAAAACTAAAGGACACGAAACGCTAATAATGAACACAACTGGTATACTTATGTAATATATTTATATGATAACATCCATGTCTTCCATCATTTCAAGAAGACGAAGGTTGTATAATTTTATACATGCATTTCTCTGACACAGCAGTTCCTTCATGTCACATAAAACACAACACTCGGATTGGAATTGGCTATGTCTGACATGTACTATAAGTCATTACGTTTATAAATAATTTGTAGGAACACGCATATAAATATGAATAAATTTATTCCTGTAACTCAGTAAAGTATGTTTAAAATTATCAAACGTGTCTTATGTTGATTAGATTGCAATTTGAATATTTGGCAGTCTCGAAGACTATTTCAACTCTTAATTCCTTTATTGAACCCGCACCTAAATTATGGTCTAAGTATATATGAATCCGAAAGTATTCTAAACGATTGAAACCTGAATTCAGAATGCGCCATTGTATCACTGAACAAAATGCCTACCCCGGGTGATTTTAAAGTTATATGCATATCTTTCTGGTGTCAATATTAAAAACGGATTTTTAATGTTTCGTAAATATTAATTTTTGGTTTGTTTGAAATTTACGAGTGAGGCAATTTTGAGATGGTTCTTAGAATATTGAATATATCTGTAACAATGAAAGATACACAGAAATTAGAATTTAGACTTTAGCACAATAATAACACGATTTAAAAAAAAATATAATGTAGCTACATTATTAATGATAACATCATACTCCATGTTATTTAATTCTTTCTGGTATTAAATACTATTTAGGCCTAGAAATTGTTTGTTTCTGGTTACATGCTCACTAAAATAGGCTCATGAAACAGTTCAGAAAAGTAAAAAAATGAGAAAGTGGATGTATCGTTCCTCGGACCTAATAATAAGTCTAGAGCCACGGGGAAAATTAGGGAAGGTCGGGTACCCAGAAAGAAACATTTTTTTAGACTTCATTGGATCAAACATTGTCAATTGGAGTACTGACCAACTGAATTCCATAAAATACAAGCGAGGTGCCAACAAGCGCGATGCCAATGAACAACGTGAACAATGTTTACTTTGCTGTCTATTTATAGTACGCGATAGTAAGGACCTACGATAGAACAGTATTTCGATGACGGTTAAATCTTTTTGGTCTTTGAAAGTTGAAAAAACACTAATACGTTAAAACATTCGTCCCACAATTTGGTAATGAACTCAATAAATGAGAAAAATGAAGGCTCGATTTCACAGTGCTGTATTTTCAACTGTACTGAGCTATTTGTCTGGTCAGAATTTAATCAACAACTTCTGTGACCATCCATGGTTAACATTGAAGATCTTAAAGGGGCATGCCCAGGAACTGCTGTGTCTTTTTTTTCGTACACCAAAAATGCGTTTGTCACTTGTAAAACCAATTATTACCGAAAAGTCAAAGAAGAATGTCCGCTCAAAAATGACCCTATAACGCGCGCGTCGGTATTTGTATGTCGGTTTGAATAAAAGGCTTACAGCCTTTTATTGACGACAACGATATTTCCGATACGTCTGAGAGTTTAACTGAGCATGTGCGCTGCCTTTCAAGTGAACATAACATGAGAAATACTTACCATTTCAGTTTGTTGACCTTTTTTCCGCGATATTTTCGGTTTTGACAGATACAGAAAGGGTCGAGTTGTGAAAATGACGAATTATTTCTGAGGCCGAAATCGGCAGGTTTTGTAATCTTGAAATGTGTATTTTGAGTAAACTAGCGGGATGTTTTGTAAACATTTTACAGGGCTTTCATTAATTGATATAGGCATTAAAATGATACCAATTTGATTGTTATTTGAGACGCTTCAGTTCCAGGGCATGCCCCTTTAATGAGTCTGAAAGATATTTATTTTAATTAATCAGAATGCTAATGTATATACCCTTAATAAAATAAAAACAACGCAGATATGACAGCATGACACTATGATGTGTGTACATCAAGTCCAACATTTATTTATCCTGTGTTGTGACACACTCGTAATCAAAAGTACAAAATTAATGCAAATATCATTACGTCTAATTCCATTTTCATGATCCTGCTCCACGCATACATAATAACTGAAGTCAATAAAAGTACTTGACAATTTATTTACCTAATATATTCTATGCGAAACTATCTTTTTGATTGAAAGACGAGTGAAAACTATACATTTTTATAAATTTCTTTCGATGGAACTTGCATACTTAATTTCAATTAAACACGATACAGACACAAACCGTTCTAAATGGAGAGCCATGGTGTTGGTCCTATGCTTTAGAAATGAAGGGGATTAAGTACAAAGTAAGTAAGAAATTCCAATGATAGGTGTAAAACATACTTTGAATGATTTTTGTGAATATTCCTTCAAATAAATATACAAATATATAGCGAAATCCTGTATGTTTTAAATGCATGAAATATTATCACACAGGCAATTTGTGTATTTGGTCATAACGGTCTCATTTTTAACCGCTCGAAGTATTTTAGAGATGATACTAATGTAGCCTTAACTATGTTTACCCATATTATATTATTCATTGATTAAGGACGGGAATAAATGAAATCACGAGTGCCTATAATACAAGTGTTCTTTAATCTAATGATACGTAGTCGTACGACTGTTCATGAAAAATAAAGGTATCCAATTATGCATAATTTCGATGCCATTGACAAATCTTAAATATTACAGTTTACATTTGTGTACTCTTCACACGAACACTGCAAGATCTACATTTTTATTTGGCTCCAGGCCTCCATCGTATTTAAGAAGGTCTATTGTGACATCACCGTTACTTCGGTTCTTTCTATTGGGTTTAACACCGTTTCTAACGATATTTCAGTTATATACGGCGGCCGGTTCACCTAACCAGTTTTTTAACCAGTACTAGCTAACCCTTCCATAAAGGTGCCGGAAACCTTTCCTTAAATTGAGGAAACTCGGCAATTTAGACATTTTTACATGGTAGGGTATTATTTGCCGCGACCTGGATTCGGACCCGTATCGCCGGTCCTTACTTTGTGACTGAAACAATAATAAGATCTTATTTTAAAGGTATGTTCAGTGTTCAAATTCTGTTTAAAAAGAAATTGTAACTATTGAGATTTATAATTATGTTGACAAGTTCTGTCTTTTGCAAAAGCCAGACAATCAGAAAGCCAGAAGGCCGCGGCCCTGGTCTTGGCTAGTATTTAGTGGGCTGGATTCCTAACCCGGCGATTCAGGTTTTATTCCCAGTCGCGACAGGTCATAAACCCTTCCATGAAAATTGACAACATTGGCGATTTTCCTCCACATGAGAAAAAATTACCGTTTCCGTGTTGAAGGGTAAGTTAGTACTGGTAAGACTACAATTCAGGAAAAACTTGGGTGAATTGGCCACCGCACACAACTGAAATATTCGTTGTTTAAAACACAAATATACCAAACCAGACAGCCAGGACTTGAGTTTGTGCGTTATCAATACATGAGTTCCTTGTATGTCCTTATTTTGGTTCATAGAGATATGCCAGAAAAAAAACGATCCAGTAAACACCTGTAAAACGCTGAACACTGCAATTTTATTATGGAAGTATTAGATAATAATCTCCAAATATGACTTGAAAAATAGAAATGCAGGTTATGTTCGTGAGGTAATGTATGACCTCTGTCTGTCATGCAATGGTATATAAAGTGACTTGTGGCTCATTGTATTCAGTGATTGATTCAGTCATTACAACCCTCGTAAGTAAATGTTTTATATCAATCTATTTCTCTGTTTTGTATGACTCTGACTGTACGAAGATGAGCTTTTGAAGTATCTTTCATGTGGTAAAAATGAAATAAAAAGATTTATTATGGTTTAAGGTAGTAGATTTTATTATGTGTTTATGTTTGATTATACATCGATTAGTGTAACCAAGTAAATGATTTATTTAGCTACATAGCTATCTGACTGGCTAAAAACGTATCTGCCTTTCAAATTTAGCTATGTGTTTCGTTTCGCATTCAGTTAGTTCAACATATAATATAAGTGATCACTCGGTCGTTAATTCAGACTGTGTTTCATTATGATTGCAAGGGGACAATACAAACTACATTGGTTTTTCATCATGACCAAGACAGTAGAGGTGCTAAAGGCAAATACGACACGATATACATAATTGATTTATGTCTTGAGTTTCATTCTACTAGCAAGACATGGGTAATTTTGAATGAACTTGTGTTTTAGGTTGGTCTATGTTGCAGAGATCATTTCTTTAATGATTAACATAAAAAGAAATTAAGATAGTTGAAAAAGAATATAATAATGAAAGAAAATAAACAGAAATAAATTAAAAAACTCACTTTTGGTGCATTTTACTATATGTAAAGCTGTGTGTATTATTATGATGCATAGCAGTATTCAATATAAGCTCATGTATGTAAAATATAAGGGAATAATGTGGTTATGAAATGATCCTATACTAGTATACTAAAGGGCAAGATAGATAATTATAAAAGTTAAATGTAAAATAAATGTGCTTTAATGATTTTGAAATGCAGATTTGCCTATATAAACATGGAATTAGAACGACAGACCTAATGTTATAAAATCAGCAAAACAGAAAAGAATTTGCTTTGTACATAAAAGATACGTTTATTGGTTATTGCAGATACAAGGGTGGCCTCTTTGTGAGTTCTTTGTAGTGGGATGTCTTTGAATATTCATGTTGAGGATTAATTTATAGACAGTTTTAGCCCGAAAATCAGGTTAAAGTTCGGGTTGCTTAATTAAAACACGTCAACCGCTAATGACTACATGTTTTAATTTCAGTATTCACTATGAAGTTCGCCTTGTGTCTTCTTGCTTTGGTGACAGTGGCCATGTGCCGTACAGTGGAAATTGACGAACGATTTATATTCGGAAGTGGGTTTTCCTGTAAGTCCATACGATTTATTAAATTTCAATGAACTAACAATCTTAAGAAACTATGTCAACTCTGTGTGCAAAATGTTCAAATGTAGAAGGTTTGCCGTTTTTATAAGGATACGAAATTGTGACAGTACATTGAAAATACGGTCAGTACAGGGACACATTTCCAATCATTAAGACATTGGATTTGATTTCACATATAGTATTTACGTACTAAAGTAGTTAATATCATGACCGTGGGCACCGGGGTGGGAGTAGGTGCTATAGCTACCCCCCCCCCCCCCTCGTCGTCAGACAAAGTCAAAAATTAAAATTATTCCTCCAGTCTGAAATTGCTACCTGGGGCCTTTACATTGAGCTTATTTAGTGCTTATATTCCAGTATCAACTAAATTGTTTAATCTTGACGGATTGAATTTAATGTAATAATTATGATAGTTGGCGTTCATTTAATGAATAAAGTTATGTTATTTACAGTACTCGTAGTCTCATATTGAACAATTTTATGATACAAAAATCCAAATAAGAAGACCATTTCTTTTTTAACACTCGATAATTGTTATACATGTACGCTGTTTTCATTTAAATGCTGCACGTGATTTATTCAAACTTTTGCACATTCTAAACACTTTTCTTTCTTATGATATTTATGTGATAGCAAGAAAATATCAACTTCTGTACTACAATGTGTCAGTAAATTTATTCCTTTCATTTGTAGTGAAAGACGCTGAGCAAGCTCTACTTGACGCTCTTGGCTCTGACACCTCGGAAGCAGCCTGTGAAGCAGCTTGTCCAGGCGTTTTGAGTGCCATACCCGGAGCTGCATTGGCAGCCCCATTGTTATGCTCACCAGCATGTCACTCGTAAGTAGGGGTGGATTGATGGTCTAGTGGTAACGCACTGGACTACTAATCGAAAAGTTTTGGGTTCGAATTTTGACACCGTTTTAAGAGTAGGGATATAAATGCCCAATGTTCCTGTATCTTCTCTCCATTCTCTCTGGGACGGCTCTGAATGACCATAGCTGTTGAATGGACCAACATTATTGCAGTGTAGTATCTATTACTGTAAAGCAGTGATTGAGGTGTACCGGTTATAACGTACGAGTAATAATGCTTCAAAAACGCCTTTGATTTATTTAATAGAACTGATAAGAATATCATTTAACGGCATTTTTACTTACAGGTTGCAGTCACTTGTACAAGGTTAGAAGAAAGTCACAGCAATTGTGTTGAAAGTAAGACATCCATAATTAAAATATAAAATATAGATTCTTGTTTCTTGTATGTTTTATGATTTCTGTTATTCACGACTCTTCAATTGAAACATATTCAGAGTTTATACATTATTTTCGGTACTTTCAAAGAAAATAATAAAAACGATAAAAAGTACATAATAGCACGATGTGTACACCAAGGTCACATGCTACCCACAGCAGCCTGTGTAGCATCGCGCTTTGAATACTGGGAAAGGTTGGAATATACTTTTTAACCTCGGAACCGCAGCGGAAACAACGAGTTTCTATGATAATCTATCGCTTATAACAGAACACAGATTCTTTATCTGGTCAGTCATGTTACTATTTAACAGCGTGATCAACGCTACGCAATTAATCTGCAAAAGTTAGATTACCCTTCTTAGTAGCACATGCGAGGCAAGCTGAAATATCACACCGAAGAATCTCAAGAAAACATTTCCTTTGCATCTTAATCTGTTAATATCAGTGTTATGCACTCATTTTGTTCATGTGTTAAAGGTTTGTCAAGACTTAAAGACGTTTGCTACAGCTTGCTACATTTTTCACATAGACATATAGGCAAAATAAAATCTGATCTAGAGATTTTTTCTAAACTTTGCATGATCGTAGCATATATAATAACATTTATGCGAAAAAAATTGGGGGTCACTGTTCTCATTTTTTTATCTGTCCTTAAATTTGAATTTTTTGCTTATTTTGGGTCATTTCAAATAATTATTAATAATTTTGAATAAGTCCATATTTGTTTGATCTCATGATTAAATGAAATCGAACGTCGCTATAACCCGACTTTTAACCGCCGCGTATGAAGATAAATTCAAAACTTGATAAGTGTGCGTCTTCAGCCGTAACTATATACTGTCCAGAGCATTTCCGTTACTGATTAAATTCACGCCTCGTACATATATGTTTGGGTTACAAATTATGGTTATGTGGTTTCCGTTAACTACGTTTTAAACACTAGGCATTCGTTTTCAAGAACGGCAGTCTTTCAGTATGTTTGTTGTTCGAGATTGATAAAAAAACTTAAAGGTTTACGAAAGTGCCCCCTGGTATCAAATTGTGACGAGCAATTTTACAATTGACATTATGCTTACTTTCAACTTGCTTAGTGGTTACGTAATTGCATCTTTCATATTCTGTGATCACATCGTGTATTTTATTCTGGAAGTTTTGTGACTGTGAAATGTAAAAATATCGATGCTTAAATACAGTCTCGGCCAGATGAAATTATTAAATAGACGTCATGAAGGGTCTAAACAAAATGCAAGATGTAACTTCCAGCAAGCATGTTATTATTGTCAACAAGCGTGGTTACGGTGTCACCATATGCATTCTGAATATACCAGTAAGCTCACTAGTAGTGTCAATGAGTACATTGTAATTGTAAGCAGGCATTGTGTAATTAATACCTAAATATATCATTCCATAAGTGTTCATCAAACGGTTGGGAAAATATATATAGTTACAGCTAGTCCAAATCAAAGTCGCGTCGTTTTCTTGAATTTGTACAAATTTGACAGAAGCGACGCGCCTCAGCTAGAATGCAATATCATTAGTTTTGCCCATTTTTTGTAGCTATTTCCGTGCGTTTACCTTTAATAACAGAATGTACGGAATACATGGAAATGCCTTATAAGTACTAAAGTCCAAATTATTTTGGAAATATATCTAATTTGTTAATGAAATATGATTATCAGGATGTTATCAAAACCCGCCGTATTGGTCAGTTAGAAAGTTTCTCGACAAGATAAGATGGTATAGTTATAAAGAATATAACTTAATCTTCAAGTGATATGATTTAATACAGATTATCACAGTGGTATCAAGATGTATGTACTGTACTTAAATGAATGTGGCTTTAAGTGAACTATACAGCTCGTATTCAAAATTGCTTCGTATAATATACGCTTCGTATTTTCAGGATAATAAAATGATATTTCCATCATGTAGACCCGGTAAAGGATTGTTCTATCATATATAATAATACACCATCGATCGAGTAACCCTCAATCGTGATACCTTCGTTTTCGTTATACCGGAAATATTTACCTAAACCTCGCACTATATTTTGTTGAATGACGTCATACTCCGGAAGCCAAAACTGCAGAGACGATGAACTACTGTCGGCAATAAAAAAAATGCTCCAAATAGCTCTTGGAAGCATAAGAAAATAGCTTCCCTACGTATACTATGATAAAACCATGTAAAAAATTCAATTAGTAAACCTACATCTTACATTTACTTTTCAAAATATATCAATCTTTCTCCTAAAATTTCTTTAGCAGCCGGTTGTTTACATATTTGACAATTACGTCATGACATTGGATGACTGGTTCCGAGGCTCATATATTTAAATAACGAAATAGAAGGAAAGGTGACCTCCTTATACGGTTGGAGACACATACATTTTGAAGTTTTGTCACTTGCTAAAAAAGTCATCTCGTAGTATGTTGTCCCAAATACAATAAGTTATCAATAAAAAATATATATCTTTCCCCCATACACATCAAAAGAATGTGTGAGCCACATGAAACCTAAATCTGGCATGCACATTTACAAATACAATGTATACAGTACTAGCCCGCATCCAGCAAAATGCAGACAGGCAATATTCGACAACAATTCTAACGAATGTCTATGAGATAGGCTATAACTGTTGATGCCGAAATAAAAGATAATATGATCTATTTAATTAAAAATCGGATCTAAAATAAACCTTGAAATACATAAAACTACATGTTAAATGGTATCTCTTATTGTAATATCGCCAATTTCGTTTTATTCAACCATATTGCTAAACCTCACGAAAACTGTTCTACCACACTTAATGGAAGTCTCACTTAATTCCTACATGTATGACAATGGATGCGTCCATGAGTTAGCAAGTGAAGAATATTTCCAAAACATATGCGAGATTATACGTGTTAAGATGTGTTATTGATACGTTGTTTTTAAATTTTGTAGGAAACAATATTTTACTTGAGCGCGCTCGATGTTTCTTTAACCTCACGGAAACTGGTTACTCTAGGGTATATATATATATATATAACCTATGGACTGTTAATTATTTTGCATTATCAGTCTACTTGTCTCGGACCATTTTTAACATTTTATATATATATAATATATGTATATATTAATTTTGTTTCCATGTTTTCCATTACTATACATGTGTAATATAGGTCTGGTGTAACCATGAACGCGTTGAAATCCGTCCAGGGGAAACAACTCTGTCATATATTAGTCCGTTAAGCTGAACTTTAAACCCGGACGGATTTTAACCAATCGCAGTTGTTATTGATCGCTCATCATCCAATCAAACACTGCACGCGGTTTGTTCGAACTGTCGCACCTGAAAAGTGTCAGTTTTGCTAATGAATTTGCTGCGACCAGATATCAAAGAATAATTCATTGACGTCGTATATTCGTTTCAAAATTACAGTAATTCTGAATGAAAGATGGCGACACGAGCCGCGGTAAGTTATATTGTACTGTATAATAAAGAAATAAGGTCTACAGAATGTTTTTTTTTACTCGGTCGTTTTTTCCTGTGGTTGCTTTGTCATTTAAATGTTCCCACGCATCATATTGTGGTTTTTAAGCAATTGTCAAATATTAATTCTCGAAAATTTCTCTCTTCTTTAAATTATTGAATTTAGTCATGAATTTGTGTAACGTTGCAATGACTTGTTTTGTGCTTATGAATTACAGGCAAACCTTGCAAATGCAAGAATTCTAAACACCTTCAATAAGAAGCCAGACCAGGCAATGCCTGGTGGCAAAGGGAAGCTTCTGTCTACAAATACTTCACAGAGAAGCACCTTGGGAGAAATAGGAAATAAACCAATACAGAATGCCTCCAGCAAATTGACCCTGAAGAAAGATTCTAACCAGTTGAATCCACCGCAGAGAATTCTGAAAAAGAACAAGGCTACTGCATCATTAAAGGCCATAGCTGAAGATAAATTAGTGCTAAAGGTAAAACTAAATTCAGTAAATTGTAAATGTTGGTGGGAGAAAAGTCTCTGGTCAAAATTGCGATTGAACCCAGTACCCCTGTCGCTATAGACAAGCTCTCAATCATGTTTTACCTACTAACAAAGCTGTACAAAGTGACCCCTGCCATCATTGCAATCCAGTAACGGTTGTATTATTGCTTGGTTTCTTTGCCAAGTTAATATGCAAATTTGACCAGCATTCATGCCACACACAGGGTTCTCAATAAGAACCAGCTGAATTGGACACTTAGAATCGAATTTCAGCCAGTTGGAAATCTGTTTAAAAATAATGCTGGAAAAATGCCTGGACCCCCTAGCAGGCTTGTTAGTCGGCTTTTTGGGCCTGTTGGCCACACACATTTTGTGAACCCTGACACATTCATGTATTCATTTATTAGTTACTGAAATATTATCATTGACTAGGTGTCGGATATGTTGAATGATTTAGCATATACTGAACCCAATGTTGGACTTCTTCAAGTTCTTGTAATTAATATTTTTTCTTAATGTACTCATATAGGAAGATGTACTGCCAAAGACTTCATGTATACCAACAGCCAGAGTTCAACCACAGCTTACGGATCTGGTTGCCATGGAAATAATTGAAACTAGAACCCACTCATTCTCTTCTGTTCAAGATATAGATGCCAATGATAAAGAAAACCCACAACTTGTCAGTGAATATGTGAATGACATTTACAGATACATGTTGGATTTGGAAGTATGCTAGTATTTTTCTCTCAGTCTTATTTTTATGTTTATGTATTTCTTTGTTCAATCTCGCCTGTGTGTTTTTCACCTCTTTGGGTCACGGTCCAGGAAGACTGGGAATTTTGGAGTCGCAACAGATAGGTTATTGGGAAATTTCATCCTTAGACAATGCCAAATTAATTCACTGGTTTCTTTGCATTTTTATTCAATACTTCTTGTCCAAAAAATGGTCATAACTTTGTAATTTTTTGTCAGATTTTAAACATTTTTATTTTTTAAATGTTCATTGGGTATTTCTCCATTTAGGTTTGGGAAAATGGAAGCCTAAATTTATGCTTTTGGAAACAAAGCAGGAAAAGTATCGCTGTCACAAAAAAACATATTTTTACTGAGTTAGGCAAGAAATAAAAAAGTACAAAAAAAAGTTCTATTTCATTGTTCTGTCATGTCCTTTGCTTTATAATTATTACAATATTTCTCATTTGATTCGCAGCAAATGTTTCCAGTGAGGTGTGACTATTTAGACAATCAAGAAATCAATGGTAGGATGCGTGCAATATTGATAGACTGGTTGTGCCAAGTTCACAATAGATTTCATTTATTACAAGAAACACTCTACCTCACTGTTGCCATTATTGATAGATTTTTGCAGGTATGTTAATCAACTTAATGGTTTCATAATTTACATTATTATACCTCACATGACTAATTTACTCTTTAGTCTTATGTGTAGCAACCCCAGCTATTTTTTGAAGTGTTATATTTGACAGATTTAGTGGGTGTATCTTATTCTCCCTGTGATGACAAATTCAGAACACTTTGAATTATCAAAATATCTTGAAAAATAAAAAAGTTATTAGAATGTAAAGTTTCCTGAAATGTGACATTTTCTGGAATTTTTTCCTTCATAAATGCGTGGAAATTTGCGGCGTGTTCGCGGACCCGAAAAAACTGAGAAATGCATTTAGATTCAAATAACTTTACTATTTTTCAAGATATCTTCATGAAACTATCCATTCTTGTGGTATTTTTCCTGAGGAATCCATTTCTTGTGTTTATTTTGACACACCATGTTAAGAACATACTGATATCTTCAATTTCATATGGCCAGATGAATTGTTTTTTAAGTATCCGATTTAAATATCTAAATATCTGTATAATATTGGCAATTTTCTCTTTAGTTTTACCAAGGTCTTGTAAAATAAACAAAATGGGTGTGTTGATAATTTAATGTCAAATAAAACACAACAGTTATACAAATAAAATACTCTTTAAAATCAATACTTACTATCACATAACTATCACATAATGAACATATTTTATGTTAAAACATTTTTTTAAAATTAGATAATTTTTTCAAAATGTATGATTTAAACCAATAAATACATCAGTCATTCAAAATTCTTGAGTAGCATGTGTTATTTCAATACAAACAAGATATATGTCATGTAGCTAATACAAACAAAAAAAAGACAACGCAAACTTTTCATAACACAGATTATGAAATATCACAGATGTCCATAACATTTGTTCTGCTACCAGTTTGTTTAAATTTTTGCCTCTCAAAAGAACATAGAATGAAATAAACTGTACACATTGGCTATTTCTAAGTGTTCACTTATATACCATTGTCGACCTGAGCATACACAGTCTGGTATAAACTGTTTGCATAATATAAATTGTTTATCGACAACCTGGCGATCCTCTCTGTTTGGCCACTGAAAATAACCACTTTTTTTACACGGTGCCATGAATTTAACAAGTGCGTTTCCATTGTTGTCGTCAACTTTTTCTACCATACCAGGATACCAGCTATCCTGGTAGGCGACAGCGATGTAATCATTCACTTCCACAAACTCAATCTTCTCAAACTGTTCTACGCATTTGGTCTTTTTCTTCGGTCCATCTTTGCAGGTGTTCTTCTTGCGTTTTTTCCCCTTTGAATTTAGTTCCTCGCTCATATTTAAACCAATATCCTGTAATACATTTTGTTCATGCTGTCTGTGTTGATGACGAAGTTGTTTTCCACCTTTCCGAGCACATTTTAGCAGGGATGTCTTTTTCTCACAGCCCAATCCATCAATCCATTTCATCATTGTTGACCGGTTACGTTTCAAAAGTTGAATGGACGAATGATGATGAAATGAGGCTCGTGGACGCCTTCTTTGACTAGAGTCCAGATCACCGAAGTGATGCTCACATGACAAGTTTGTTACAGGTGCAAAGGTGGTTGATCTAGTCGCACAAGTTGCCACATTATAGAACTTGCCACCTGGGAAGAAATCTTCAAGTTGTTTGTGGATGCATTTTAACATTGACCGGGCTACTACAGGAATTGTACGAAACAAATATTCACTTGTGTCTTCCTTCAAAACAAAAAGTTCCTCTGCTAAAATTGTATGATGCTGAACTTGACTTATCTCAAGTGGATCAGATGATGACCAATGCTTATCCATGACTAGCAAATGTTCTGGTGATGTTTCACACATTTTCAAGAAGTTGGAAATTTCCACTACATGCTTGTACAGTTCATAATATTGTACTTTACTGCATGTCATGAGGTTCCAGTATGGGCCAGTTAACTTGAGATAAAATAGTCCCAGACACTGAAGAAGAGCACAGACTTCCTTTGATTCTAGGTCTGATTTCACTGCTTTTAACTTAAGGTTTGGTTTTGACACTGTCTCAAGAACTTTAATGAAGTCTGACCTATGTAGAAATACCTCCGCAGATGTTTAGAACAATGCATTGAATCTGTTATCACGGTAATTTCCAATGTGTGACTTGATTCCATTTGCGCAACAGAAAGCGTCCCAACGGTCTCGAACACCAAGATGATCGCCTGCTGGCCCAAATGTATCAGACGTTGTGCGTACAACACGGCCTATGACACTCTCTTTCTTACTCCATGAATTGAAAAAGGATAATGTATCACGTCCAATTGGTCCACTTTCTTCTTGAAATGTCTGTTCCAATTCTTTTATTTCAGGCATGATGTAGTTGTGCAGCCCAAGCAGAACATGAGCCATGCAATGAAAGTGATGTACTTCATTCACATTGCCACCGCATTCACTTAACATTCTTTCTCGCCATTCATCTAACAGCTGATTGGCACGCTTTTCGTTTGATGCCCTATCACTCATTGTGAAAGCAAGCTTCTGTAATGTCATACAAAGATAGTCAGGATTGACATGAGTGTCAGACAATTCTTTAAGCTGTTGTTCAGTGACCTTCTGAATTGTGTCTGCTGTTTCTCTTGCTACACGCGTAAACCCCAAACTTATATTATCACCAGTATCTAGTGTTATTGCAGTGTCAACAATTTTCTGTTTGTGTCGAGTTGTACCATCCCTACAAAGACCCCAATTACTAGACTGTTCAAGCTTTTCTGCTATGAAATATTTGGCAACATACTGTCCTTCATCTACTATTGTTTGTGATGTCGCTGCATTTGGTAAGTCTTTACATTCCAACTGTTTGCCAAAGATATGTTTGGCAACAACCTGAATCACGAGAGACATCTTTTCAGTCGCTACTTCCAGGCCGGCCAGTTCCATAACACACAAACGTATCTCATCTGTGTAGCTACCCTGTTCATTTCTGGTTTTCAGATCTGTGCTTCTCAGTTCAGAGTTTTCATCCTCCAGTTCACTTACAATTCTGTCTTTTTCTGCTAATTCCAGTTTCAGTTTTTCAACTTGCTCGAGTTCTTGCACAATCACATTTTCACAATTACAACTTTCTACAGCTAGTTGCCCACGACATCGGTTCAGCTCTGTCTTCAAGTAACTGATTGATTTTTGAAGGGAGATTTTTTTGTCTCGCTCTACTTCAGATTTTTCTTTTAAGACGTTAATTTCATCTCTCAGATCTGAATCATCGCTTTTCATTTTCAGTTGTCCATTTTCAATTTTTAATTTTTCATTCTGAACATTCAATAAACCTATTTTCTTTTTATGTCCGACTATTTCTCGTTGAGCATTTCTGAACAAGTGAATGTTTTTTCTTGCAGTTTCATCCCTTTTATTTATGTTTTTTACTGAATAATGTCCAATTCTGCTGCTCACAGTAGTAAAATCATCTTTCTTAGACGCCACTTTCTTTGACAATTCCTTAAGCTTTCGTTCTTGTACCTTCACCTTGTATGTCAACACATTTAATTCTTTCTCACTAATATCATTGTGTGTCTCTGTCTGAACTGCTGTGGACGCTACCTTACAAACAACATCTGGCTGCTCAGACTGGTCATTTTGTTCAGTTTTGGCGGAATCATTTTTGTAGACACTAGAAATACTTAATGATGGCTGTGTCTTTGATGCAGTAAATGGCTTTTCTAACAACTCCTTCAAATTTTTCACGCCTTTTACCTTTTTCTTGCTGACGAGTCTCTTTTTCTGGTCAATTAATGTATTAAGCTTCCCTATTACTGCTGTGGGACTGGAAACTGCGGTAAAACTTATATCAACAAGTGACAACAAATGCAGGAAGCTGAGTATTGTCAATTTATGCTCATCGGCGTACTGTTTCAATTCTAACACCATGCCATTTTTCAAGGGAAGTTGTGGTGGAGTCTTCTTTTGTAGCAAATCAAATGTAATGCCAACTGACTGACAGTAAGGTCCTGGACTATCCATCACTAATCATATGCCCTGAAATAAATAGTAAAGTGTATGAATACTATGATTGAGCATGAGTATATTTCTTACAAGAAAAATATTTCAAAAAATAGTTATATGTAAGCATACTATTTTTTTGTGATAAATGTAATAAAAACCTTAAAATTCTATTTTGTGTAATTATTTAAAGGTAAAAATAGAAATAACTGTACCATTATGTCAATACAAAACGATAGGGGGAATTATAATTAAAAAGAGACATGTTTTGAACATATTGGTACGAAACGTATTGGGTACGAATTTTGTCATCTTATAGTGACGAAATAAATCGTATCTGATGATATTTTCATACAATTTCGAATGCTTAAGTACTTATTTGTACATAACTGTCATTCGCTGATGATTTTCTTTAGTCTAGACAGAAAATTCGTTCAATCAAACGTACAAGTTGATATGAAATTTTCACTTTCGTTCTCAATGTTGACATCGCAATCGTGACCCACTTTCTTATTTTCAATCTAGCAGGTTTTCGAACGATTTATATAGATGTTTTGTAAAATAATGCTAAGTTAATAACTTACCAGCATAACCAAGTTGAATATTGCGATCATTCGATGTTGATATAGGTAAAACGATGGATTAAAGCGTCGACAATCAGTCATGAAAAATTTACAAGATGGCGGCGCGTTTGAGTGTGGATAAAAAGCGCCGTGTATGAATTTCAAATATAAATGCGGATTAGTAAATATTGCTTCCGAAACACGATTTTGGTATCAAAATAAAGTTTAAACATTAAATATCTTAAATATTGATCTTAAACTTGATTGTTTTTAATAATTTCGCGTGTTTTTGGGGTTAACTTTGACGGACTATTTCTCGACCTACAGAGGTCGTATTCAAATTTAAGATGCACCAAATGAAAGCTTAACCAATCAGCTGTCTTGTTTACTAACATTCAAGAATATTAATGAGATGTGCATACGCCGCAAATTCGTTTGAAGTAGGTTGGTGGTAGACGCGGTAGTGGTTTATAGCCCTTATCAGAGAAGTGTCATTTTGATGCCAGACATCGGTAATTAACTTGGCCATGTGTTTTGTTTTGATAAGGGATAATATAATAATTTATACCACAATAAAGACAATTTAATCACCTTTCATATGGTGAAAGTTGTATACAGATATATTGAGAAATAAGCATTTGGCAGCCAATTAATCACAAGTACCCAACGAAAATCAGGAAATTCCAGCTGATAAGCCATTGATTATTGATTTATCTGGGGTTGCTATTATGTGACGTCAGATGGTGACAATCCATAATGTTACCCACAATTGCCTATCTGCTTCTTCACAGCTATGACCGCGGCATCTGTGTTGTCCGTGCTTGTGTGTGTCCATGGTCCAGCGTTTTTTTTCCTTCTTTGGACGGGTCCGGTAAACGGACCCGTTCCCAATCTCTACCGGAACCGTCCCAATTCGAGCACGGACCTGTACCAATTTGATCAATATTGCCCTTTTCCCAATTTATTTTAAAATATCAGTCAATATCGTCCGAAACCACCTAATAATCACAATCTCTAACACAAATTTTACTGCCGATAACGGCATTTTCACGTGTACGATGGTAGATCGAATAATTCTGAGTACGAAAAAAAATAGGTAGACTGGTTTGCCGTATAATTACGATAAAACATGTGGCGCTTGGAAAGAAAACGAAACCAGTCGATTTCCTGAAAATGAGTCAAACCGAAAGTATAAATCACGACAGTATACATGTAATATTGTAAAAAACTTTAACAGAAAGTGGGTCTACTTCCAGACATCGAACCGATTTTGACTTTATGTCTCTATTGCGCCCAGCTGAGAGTGTTAACCGATTTTCGGGTCGAAAATGAGAAGTTACGTTCGTTCTCGTTTCGTTACGTGTAGTGTTAGAGCAGAACACGATCAGCAGTGCATGATAACCAGGTAGACCTTACTCTATGCAATGATAATTTATGGCTCTTGATCCTGATTCTTAATAATATTCATGAGAAAGTTGATGAATGTAACATGTTGTGAACTTTTCACAGGCACACACAAGCGAAACCAGAGTGTCAGATACTCATGTTTTTGGGGGGACTGACATTGGACCAAATTTGACATCATGTCCCTTGACTAAAAAGAATGTAGTTTATTCTCCTAAACCCCCTACAGTAGAATTTTATGGTCTTGAAATAAAGTTTTGATAAATAAGATCAATAAAGTAGGCTAGCTCTTTGTTTGCAATCAACAAGGTTCTAACCTATTGATAATCAAATGTAGGGAGTAGATATGTATGCTGTTTTTCCCTTTTCTTAGGCCCTACCACCTTTTCTCTAAAGGTAGGCCCAGAAGTGTTCTTTCATGTGAACATGCTGTATAAATACATGACTATGATGGCTTTGACTTTTTTGCTTATCAATAAATGTGATCCAATGTTATTTTTCACATTTTTATGTGCATAAACCTATGAAACAAGATCATAAAAGTAACCTAGATTATAAAACTTACTGAAAGAAAGCAGAATCATTTATGTGACTTGCTAAAACTGTAATTTATTCACCTTATATAAAATTCCCAATTTGCCTTATTTCGCGACATGAAATTCCCAATTTGGCACTTTTCACGACGCGAAAATTCCCAATTTGATCGGTACCGGACCCGTTCCCAATGAGGTGAAAAAAACGCTGTGGTCAGTCAACAATTGCTATCTCCTTTAACAGTTGGCCAATTTCAATAAAACTTTGCATGGTTGTCTTTTGTTTGAAGTTGAACCAAACTTTTTAAAAAAATTAAAAAACTCTGGTTGCCATGTCAACAAATAAAAAAAACTTGAAAAATCTTCTTATCTGAAAGCTTCTAAAATATTTGATATTTTGCATTGCCTAGTGGACAACTGAAAAAATCTGTTTGAATTATGGCACTGTGGTCAAAACTGACTCCTCCCTGAGGTGAAAGTACTGTATATCATGTAGAATAGAAACTGTGCAGTGATTATTGAATGATTTTGAATAATAACATCATAAAAATATATAATTATTGTAATGATTTTGAAAATTTTATCCTTTGGATTCAACAGAATAATCCAGTTTCAAGGAAAAAACTACAGTTAGTAAGTGTGGCCGCCATGTTGATTGCATCCAAATATGAGGAGATGTATGCTCCGGAAGTTGGTGACTTTGTGTTTATAACAGACAATGCTTATACAAGGAAAGAAATCTTACAGATGGAACAAATCATTTTGAGAAAGCTGAATTTCAGTTTTGGACGGCCACTATGTCTTCATTTCTTGCGACGAGATTCAAAAGCTGGCCAGGTTTGTAAATAGTCAATTGTGTAAACTGTATGGCTCGACTGATTATTCAATAAAATTTGAATATCTCGCCCAAAAGATTTTGTGCTGAAGCTATCTGTCTACTCTGTACTCATATTTGATACACTTCTACTTAGTATGACTTGAGCAATTGTCATTGTCCCAGATTCAAAAATGCAACTACTGTTCACGTTTCCAGGTCTTCTTTTTGCCATTTTTGGGACTGGATTCCGGCCCGTTGCCATGTTAATGTATATATTTTTCCCCACGGAGAGAAAAAAATTGCCCAATCATTCAAATCAGTATACTACCTGAGAAATGCATGTAGGTCTTCAAAAAATCCTCAGGTTTTTCTTGCTTACGATGCAAGTTTCGTCTAACAAACGGACTGATACCCAGGGGTGTGATTCTTCCTCCTTTCAGCTGATTTCCTCTTTTTTGTCTTAAAATGTTTGAAACAAAAGGGTCCAAATTCAGTCTGACCTACTCAAAAATGATGTTTTTGCAAGCATGAGGGGGTGGGGGTAGGGTATTTCAGCCTTTTTGCTCTTGGAGCAGTCACACCCCTGATACCTGTTCCCGAAAAGAATAAAAAAGGCAGTGTTTCATTATTATTGTGCTTGAAAAACAATAAGAATTTGTTTTCTGTTTTATGAAGCTACACTTCTGATTTAAGGTGGATGCAAATACACATACCTTAGCCAAGTACTTGATGGAACTTACACTCACAGAGTATGACATGGTTCATCATCGTCCATCTCGTATTGCAGCTTCTGCTCTTTGTCTTTCTATGAAACTTCTTGATAACACTCAGTGGGTAAGTATGGGACTCTGAGATTGTTTACCTTCTATAATCAGTCTTCAGGGCTCTTCTTTGACTTTTGAAATTTATGGCATTTTGACTCTTGAAATTTGAAAAATAAGGTTTTTGACTCTTGAGAATTGGAACCAAAGGGTCAAATTTACTATTATTTTAGTAGAAAATTATGTTGAATCTTTGCATCTCTATCAGCTAAGGGTCATTTTGACCCCCAACTTTTGAAGTCTATGGAGCGCCCTGGTCTTCACAAAAAAATGTTTTAAGCACTGGACATTCATTCCATTGAAGATGCAAACTTTACTTGACCAAATGTACTTTTAGTGGACCAAACAGAGTACAAACAATACTTCTCATGATTCGGCTGAAAACCGAAATTTTCTAGAGTGTGTAAAAGATTTCATTTTTTTGTTCTGAAACATGGTAAAATTACCAATGAAATATTTACTGGACCTTCAGACCACCGACCTTTACAAATTTACTCGACCCATTTCCAAGGTCCGATGCTAAATTCAAAGACTGTACAATAATTGAAAGTAAATTATGACCATTCAGGGCTTTCACTAGACTTTGGAAGTCATGAGCCAGTGACCCCCCCTTGAGACCAAAATTTCAAGAGTCAAACTTTAATTCCCAGGTGTCAAGATTGATGATATTCTATTAATGTATCAGGAACATGTTTATTTGCCTCTCTCACTCCTCCCCCCCCCCCCCCCCCCAATAAAGTACATTTTATACAATCTTACATCTCAAATTCTGACAAGTTGAGAAGCCAAATTAAATCCTTTAATGCTAAGTCAGTGTTGGGAAGCATGTCTTAGGGTTTATGAATTAGTTTTCAAGTCCGAGTTATACTGTACTTTCATAATTGACTGATCTCCAAGTTCACCCCCTACTACGTCAAAAAAGCGTATATCGATTGGCTGAGTGTTCCCCTTTCCCTCAAGATGCTATTTTCCCCCCTTTCTAAGGGTCCTGCCACCTTTAAAAAAAACTTGTTCTACATTACTTCAATTATTGATATATTTATAATGAATATTATTGTCTCTTTATTGACTTATCGACTAATTTCAGACGGAGACTCTACATCATTACAGTTCATATTCCGAAGAAGATCTTTTACCCATAATGCAGAAACTTGCCAGTCTAGTCATCAAAGCTGAGAGCAGTAAACTAAGTGTAAGACTTAAGTATATTTTTTATTCATTTTTCCAGTTGGTTTATGGACTTTTTATCAATGATTTTAAACCTAACAAGTCTGAGAGGGGGTATATTGGAGTCACTCTGTCGGTCAGTCTGTCCATCCACATAAAAGTTTGTGGAGCAAACTACTTCTACATTATTTTTCAAGCGATTGCAATGAAACTTGAAATATGTTATCACCATCAAGTGTAGATGTGGAAGGCACAATTTTCATGCCCAGCGATTCACTCATTGCAAAGTGATGTCCCCTTGAACTTAGCTGTATAGTGTACTATTGCATTATTACTGTCAAAGCGGTGGCTCTGTGATAGCTCTAGTTTATTTTGATGAAATGGTGGATTTGAAAAATATTTCAGTACACTTCAGGACATTTCAATTGTTAAATAATTGTGACTTGGGTACTTTTGATGAAAACCTTACTCAACTTTTTGAACCGATTGATTCAAAATTGTTGACTGGTTTAGGATCTATACAATTTTACTACAGCATAAGATAAAAAGGATAGTTTTGTGGTTATGATGCTTACCATCAGTGCCTGTATTTCAATAACTTTTTTACATCAATGTGAAAAGAATTCTTATATTTTTGCAAATTTTGTTTGAGAGAAATACGGTTGAACCTGTGTTAGGGGCCATCTCTTAGTAAAGGTCAACCTGTGAATAAAGGCCATTTTTTTTAAGTCGTAAATTATTATTTAGAACAAAATGCCCTCCAAATGAAGGCCCTTTTATGTGAGAAAGTAGGCCGTTGCTTACGGAGGATGGGAGTCCAGTACTGGTTCTTCCCAGGAACAATGATTAGGTGAACTGTCTGCCTCATATGAATCTGACTATTGAGAAAGAGGCTTAAAACTCGAGCAAACAAAAAACAAACAGTACATCAGAAATGTTGTATGATTATTTTCAGGCTGTCCGAACGAAATACTCCAGCACAAAGTTCATGAAGATAAGTACAGCGTCAGCTTTGAAATCTCACATTGTGAAAGATTTAGCTTCAGCGTGCATGTGATAATTCTGTGGTCAGTTGTCAGTGATATGCAACTAAACTCTGTGATCATATAGTGTTAGAAGGAACCTAGGCATATCTCCTATGTATGCTCTGTGATACCCAAGCCTGCTGACTTCATACTATAGAATGGTTGTTCTAATTGTACTCTTCTTTGGCAACTGATTCTATTGTTTGCGGAACTTTGTGTTCTGAATCAATCTGAAGATATTTGAACAAAAACAATGATATAATGTTCAGATATTTTAAAGATTGTATTCATTAAGTAAAAAATGCTCAATTCATCATAGACTATGATAGATTTGTTTCTGTACTAACATTAATCATGTTTATAGTTTTACAACTTGTTCTATGGAGTTCAGAGTTCTTGCTGCCATTTTAAAAGTTTTCATGTCAATCATGTGATCTTGTCTGTACATAGTTGTTATTTTTAATACTTGATCTGATCTCATTAGTATTGTAGGAATTGTAGTGCTTTCTCCATTTTGTTAACATTGGAAAGTTTGTCCAAAAAAAAATGTTTCAAGTTTATCATCTGTTAGAACAATATAATTAAGAATATGTACATCTGTACTGGTGTTAAATTGGTTATTTTCTCCTCAGTAGTACAGTCATTGCAAAGGAAAGAGATTTTTTAATCTTTTTTTTTGTCTACTTAGGTTATTCTGTAGTGTAATGTATATATTTTTGGACTTTTATACTTCGATTTTTCTAATCTAGTTCTATCTTTCTGCCGGCCGTCTTGTCTTATTAAAGGATGTCAGGATTAAACTTCAATAAATTAATGAGATATTTATTTCAAAGACATGTATTCAATTCGATCTTGAATTATTGCTTTAAAAAAGCTGTGACTCATCAAATTTTCGGGGTAATTACAACATGCTTGTTAACAGAATTTACTCTGAGAAACTTAATAATTTAATTAATTTTGGATTATTTTGATAATAAAGGTTAAAACATTCAATAATTATTACAGATCAATTTATTTTCCACAGCACGGTAAAGATAAACTTCAATTTGGAGTTCTTAGTTTTTCACATAGTGTTCTAAAAGTCGTTATAAATCACAGATAATGGACATCTCATATGTCAAGGATTTATTTACTCAAGACAGTGATGCTGATAGTATCTTCCCCTCCGAAAATAAGCTTTTATCTTTCAAAAAAAAGAAAATTCTCTATAAATCATGGATATTCTCCAAATTTGCATCTTTGAAGTAATTTTTCTCTCTTTCACCAGCACCCAGGGTCTTCCCCTTCTAAAAATAAACTCTGTATACTTGTGTGTTCAAATATATGATGAAATGATCGTTCCTTTATTATAATTTTTATTTATTTGTAAGTTACAATTATTATGTTGATTATTTGAATGAAATACTTGTATGTTTTTAAAATTTCCTGTCATTGTTTTATTTTAATTGAGGTACATATTGTCTGCATTGACCATTTTATATAGCGTAATTATTGCTTTAATCATGTTCGGATAAAAAAATTCAGGTTTATACAAATCATATGTTAGTACTCGATCATTTTCAGTGTTATTATTTTGTGGTTATCTATTTAATATGACGAGATAATGATTTAATTTAAGTGTAATGTACAGTGTGAAATACTTTTTATTACTTTTTTATTTGTACATATTTTGTGTGACATTTTTATACAATAAAGTGTTCTGAATAAATGTCTGTTTGTGTTATAAATATAGATGAGACAATGGTTTGTGGGTTTACAAAACTTCTATAATACACCTTTTGTACTTTTTAGTTATTTCCTGTTCATCCTCAAATATTTTCGTACTTGGATTTATCTGTCAGAAATCTTTGGAGGGTCAGTTCTAAAAGCTGGGGTCAGTTGTGTACCATACCTGGAAACAATTTTCTGTACATACCTACTACCTAGAAGCCTCTTGGAAACTGGTGTATGAAAGATCAGAAAAGCAATTACGGTGTTCATGTTTTAAGCACCGAATTGGAAATTCTAACAGCCATGTAAAAAGTTCGATTATTTTTGGACGGGTCGTACCTGTCATATTCTCACAAAACTTAGACAAGATTATTCCTACTCATTCTATTTATCTAGTCAGGGGTGGTATTCAGATATAATTAAACTAGGAAAATGGCCATGCTAAGGGTAACGTGGGTCTGTATTCACAAAGCATCTTAAGATTTTCTTTTACTTAAGTCGAAATTTGTTTCATGGTAAAAGTTTGTAAACCAGTCATCAAAAGTGTGAAAATGAATTATCATTTTCATAATTGGCATCTTTAGAACAAAGATAAAATCATATTATTGTGATTTCATCCTTTATATTAGTACAAAAGAGTTAAGGAAATAGTCGAATTTAAGGAAAAATATAACTTAAGTTAAAAAATTACTTAAGATGTTTTTTGAATACGGACCCAGCTCCAGAAAAAAACTGGGTGGAGAGCTACATGTACTTTACCATACCGAGTCCCATCCTTTAATACAAAGGCTTCTTCGGTGTTGCAGTTGCATACATTATCGACAGTCAAACCTGAGTTGGCAGCCACCTCAGAATGTAGGCTATACTGAAAATAAAGTCTACCCAAGTTTCCCAAGGGTGGATTTTGTTCACAGATTTGACAGTATATACAAAATTCCACTGATATTTTTCAAATGGATAAAACTCATGTATTTATAGCTATATGAAATATTCATGTATGTAAATATCCTCGTCCTCCGTTTGTTGTGTTTGCATGGTTTCATATGAAATGATTAAGAGCAGAACCGAATAGAACTTAATGTAATAAGAACATAATGTAATTAGAACATAATTTAATCAGAACAGAATAGAACATAATTTAATCAGAACAGAATAGAACATAATTTAATCAGAACAGAATAGAACATAATTTAATCAGAACATAATTTGATCAGAACATAATTTAATAAGAACAGAACGGAATAAAACGTACTGTAATCAGAACAGAATAGAACATAATATAATCAGAACAGAATAGAACATAATTTAATCAGAACAGAATAGAACATAATTTTATCAGAACAGAATAGAACATAATTTTATCAGAACAGAATGGAACATAATTTTATCAGAACAGAATAGAACATAATTTAATAAGAACAGAACAGAATAGAACATAATTTAATAAGAACAGAACAGAATAGAACATAGTGTAATCAGAACAGAATAGAACATAATTTAATCAGAACAGAATAGAACATAATTTAATCAGAACAGAATAGAACATAATTTTATCAGAACAGAATAGAACATAATTTTATCAGAACAGAATAGAACATAATTTAATCAGAACAGAATAGAACATAATTTAATCAGAACAGAATAGAACATAATTTTATCAGAACAGAATAGAACATAATTTAATCAGAACATAATAGAACATAATTTTATCAGAACAGAATAGAACATAGTGTAATCAGAACAGAATAGAACATAGTGTAATCAGAACAGAATAGAACATAATTTAATCAGAACAGAATAGAACATAATTTTATCAGAACAGAATAGAACATAATTTAATCAGAACATAATAGAACATAATTTTATCAGAACAGAATAGAACATAGTGTAATCAGAACAGAATAGAACATAATTTAATCAGAACAGAATAGAACATAATTTTATCAGAACAGAATAGAACATAATTTAATCAGAACATAATAGAACATAATTTTATCAGAACAGAATAGAACATAGTGTAATCAGAACAGAATAGAACATAATTTAATCAGAACAGAATAGAACATAATTTAATCAGAACAGAATAGAACATAATTTTATCAGAACAGAATAGAACATAGTGTAATCAGAACAGAATAGAACATAATTTAATCAGAACAGAATAGAACATAATTTAATCAGAACAGAATAGAACATAATTTAATCAGAACAGAATAGAACATAATTTTATCAGAACAGAATAGAACATAATTTTATCAGAACAGAATAGAACATAGTGTAATCAGAACAGAATAGAACATAATTTAATCAGAACAGAATAGAACATAATTTAATCAGAACAGAATAGAACATAATTTAATCAGAACAGAATAGAACATAATTTTATCAGAACAGAATAGAACATAGTGTAATCAGAACAGAATAGAACATAGTGTAATCAGAACAGAATAGAACATAGTGTAATCAGAACAGAATAGAACATAGTGTAATCAGAACAGAATAGAACATAATTTAATCAGAACAGAATAGAACATAATTTTATCAGAACAGAATAGAACATAATTTAATCAGAACATAATAGAACATAATTTTATCAGAACAGAATAGAACATAGTGTAATCAGAACAGAATAGAACATAATTTAATCAGAACAGAATAGAACATAATTTTATCAGAACAGAATAGAACATAATTTAATCAGAACATAATAGAACATAATTTTATCAGAACAGAATAGAACATAGTGTAATCAGAACAGAATAGAACATAATTTAATCAGAACAGAATAGAACATAATTTAATCAGAACAGAATAGAACATAATTTTATCAGAACAGAATAGAACATAGTGTAATCAGAACAGAATAGAACATAATTTAATCAGAACAGAATAGAACATAATTTTATCAGAACAGAATAGAACATAGTGTAATCAGAACAGAATAGAACATTATTTAATCAGAACAGAATAGAACATAATTTTATCAGAACAGAATAGAACATAATTTAATCAGAACAGAATAGAACATAATTTAATCAGAACAGAATAGAACATAATTTTATCAGAACAGAATAGAACATAATTTTATCAGAACAGAATAGAACATACTTTAATAAGGACAGAATAGAACATAATTTAATAAGAACAAAATAGAACATAATTTAATCAGAACATAATGTAATCAGAACAGAACAGAATAGAACAGAATTTAATAGAACAGAACAGAATGGAGCATGATGTAATACGAACAGAACAGAATAGAAATAATTTAGTTAGGAAAGCTTTATACATTGTTAGCTATTTAAATATTATGGATTTAACCGTTGTGATACAACATTACTTTATATCCTGGTAGGCTTGGCGTATCAGCAGGCATATCATAGCTAATGTAGCTGTATTATTTGGTAGAGGAATGAACACACACTAGACGCCAAATTGAACCTCTTATCTGGCTATCTGTTTAAACCCGACCAACCCCACTATAGCTACTAGAATTGTAATGAGTAATATACCCAGTTTACAAACATATTTTTACGGCTTATTTAATAATCGAATTACCATTGACGTAGCTTGCTATATAGGCACTGTAGGCACGTGCCTACACTTTTTCTAGCAAATAAATAAACCGAAAAACGCAATAAAAGTAGATGGTTAGGAGCTGGAAGAATGGACCATAAGAGTACCCAGATCTTAGACAACGTACATGAAGAACTGCAATAACTTCATATAAAAATATTTTAGGATATAGCACACCGGATTATGCTGCAGAATGCGTCTCCGACAATCTACGTTGAAAAGGTACCTCCTTAGAAAGATGCCTACATATTATTATCGAGCAAGCTAGGCCGCTGACAGTCAAAGACGTTAATTACAAAAAAACATGTTTTGTTATTGGACTTAACAGACACAAACAATAGGTAATCAAACGTATGTATGGGAAGAAATATGACTTTTTTTTTGTATATAGACATTTATGTGTTCGGAATATTCAAGAACATTATAGACGCAGTTTCTCACTAAAATGATTAATTTTACAGCCCTTATATGTACTTCTACTTAAAATATATTGTTAAAAGATAAATAACACCAACAATAAGAAATAAATTACCCAATATAGTGTGTATGGTTCGTGGACAAACATTCCTTGTGCTTGATCCTATTACTTTAATATCTAAGGGAAGCAACTCGAACTGACTTTTGAATCCAATATATTTTTTCCCACGGTCCTCAGACACATCTTTACACAATATCGTTCTTTTGATTATAATCTGCTAAATAAATGTTTGACTTTTAGATAGGGATATTAGTAAGGATGTTAAATTAATGATTTGAGACAGAAAAACAAGAAAATAAAATCATAATCACATTTTGTGGTTTTTAATAAGGGAGATAATTTGAACGTAATTGTATGGTAATTTGATGCAAAATTCTCCGTAATCTGAAAATAATTTCTTCAATATTTCTTAGATTCTTTGTCTTAGGATGATATTAAATGCATATTCATAAAGAGTTAACTTTAATTAGGCTATAAGTACAGAAAAAATGTCGAATTTCAGAATTTGAATTTGAACAATATTATAAGCATTTGAGTGTAAGTTGTTCTTTTCATACTTTTTTTCATTTTCTACAATATACATGTTGTTATATCCTGGCGAACGAAGTTTGAGAGGGGGTTTATTGGAGTTACTCTGTCGGTCGGTCCATCCGTCCATCGGTATTCAGAATCACAAGTTTGTGGATCGATCTACTTCTACATTCCTTGAAATTCGATATTTTTTCTGTTTGTATAGTCTATTTAGTCTATTATGGTAATTTGGTGCAAAATTTTCCATAATCTGAAAATAATTTCTTCAGTATTTCGTCTTAGGATAATATTAAATGCATGCATTGTATTTATATAAAGTTATCTTTATATATGCTATACAAACACCGAATTTCAGAATTTGAAATTAGGTGCCTACAAATCATTATAGGGCAAGCTACGTCCCTGATTACATTGTACATGCACTGAATAACATATACATACACTAATTATAAATAAAAATAGATAATCTAAATACAAGATAAAGCTCATTGACACGAAGTAAATAACAACATAAATTGATTTTTGTTACCTTACTTTTAAGCGCTAAAATGCATGTGAATAAAAACAAAACAAAAACTTTAATAAAATTGTCACTTTGCCAAATTGGCATACGGTATTCGGAGGTAGAAATAATTTTGTGGGATTTTCCAAATCTATTATTAGACTGTGATGAGTTTCTTTATTTAAACCAATAAATGGGATCGGCGAGACGAGTCATCATTTAGTGCACCCGATAAACAACCTGAACAAGATGACAAAGTTTGTGTGTTTAATCATATGTATAATCATTGGAACTTTTTTCAAGGTTGAGTTTATAGAGGTAAGTCTAATTATCTATCATTTAAATAAATATTTTTACATTATTATTGCTTGTCTTATGATTGTAAACGACTTTAATTGGCACACAGGTCTTTAAGAGATATATGTCAGCTTAGATGGCCATTTTTTTAAACTTAAGGAATTGATATGTCCATAAGACTATTCTTTTTTGACATACCCGCTCAATATGCTACAAAAATGTTAATATTTTAAAGATAGTATTGCCCAATTATCTTCATTTGTTTGATACAATGTAGTTACCATAGATACTTTAATTTATTTTACAACATATTTTGAAAATGTAATATTCGTAGTTGCCCTTATTGAAAATTAGAACAAAGATACTTTTTTGAAGATATTGCACGGTGACTTATACATGTACTTTTCTTTATAAAATTAGATTGATACCGTGTTTTTTCACCATTCTATCGTAAGTTTTCATTAAAATGGACTTCCTTTTTCCATGATCTTTAAAATGGCAAAATCCCATAGACTTAAGGGCCGATAACTCAAAGGATATTCATTGTTTTTGAAAATCTCAGGGTAAATCGTATTCTATCATAGAAACCTTTAGAAATTGTAAAGGTTCCCAAATTCTGTCCGCTCCATGCCCAGATGATAATCAGTTTCCAATGTATTGGACCAATGGCTTATTTATTTATGATATGTTGTATCTTTCTGTCTATAAACTCGTCACCCGATAATGATATATTGCATAAGACACACGAATTTCAATGATATTATATGGGATCCTGTTTCGTAATTTCAGAATTCAACGATCAGTGGCAGACGACATTCGTCAGGTAACACGCTTACTTTGAATACACTATAATATGTATTACGTATAACGTATTCCGAGCAAAAATGGGAATCCAATCTGTTATACGTTTTATGCTAATAAGAGAGAACAGGTTCCCGGTTTCTGCTTACCCGAGTCTACCTCTGTTTTGCTACATACCAGTCACGGTTTCTCGTCTCAATTAACCTTTTTTCTTCCATCTAAAAATAATACATTTTATATTAAGAAAAAGTCTTATTCAACTGTATGGGGGATTTTTCAGGTATTTTTATTTGTTTCGCTTAAAAATTACGACTGATATGACAAAATAATTCATTCATACATGTACTTCGAATAATTTTTACCCTTTTTGCTGCCAGATATACATGTACATTGCATTGCCAGGGATTTTTTTAAGAAATGTGAGTTTATTGATATAAATACCCATCACGTAGTCAAATATGCAGAGATTTGTCAAAACGAATATACCCATCCATTCGGCAAATATGCAGGAAAATATAAGATCTGAGTTATGCCCCTTGACGCTTTAAAAATGAATTTTGACAGGCGATTTTGTGACCTGGCACTCCTGTTTTCTTACGTATTAGTCAAAATTGTTGTTTAGTGGCAGTGCATATAGACCCGCCCCTTACTAATGTAATATATATTCCTGACTGATAGCGCTAGTCAAATAAACTTTAGGGATCATCTTTACTTTTACATATGCTGTACTATAATATAATAAGGGTCTGTGACCATGTTGTCTGCGGACGAAAACATGCAAGTATTTGCACAGAATGATCAGCCATCAAAGACATCCATCTTTTTCAGCAGTTGAAAGCATAAGGCTACCATTGCAGTATTGTTTTTCAAAATACGAGCGAAATGAGAATGCGAAAATTCAATGCTTCACGATATGGCAAAAGAAGTACAAACGATACTGTACATTACATTCTCGCACATACAGACGTCGGAAATGTTCATTCGTGAGGAAAAAGATGAAGACAGCAATACAGCTAGCAAGTTTACGTAGGAAAATGAAAGCCAAGCCGATCATGACAAATCATTCCCTCGGTAAATATATTCAATTATCATTGCTTCAAGTTGTATCTTTGTTGATAATTACCGTGAATTGTTCGTTAACATTGCTGGACTCAAAATTGCAAGATATCCGTCACCCTACGTAATTGAAATATATGCTTGTGAACTTAGTGGAAATTTGGAAAGAAATTAATACATGTATGGGATTTCCTAGCGTTCTTTATCTGTTTCTTTCTGCTGTGCTGTTTCATTAACATTTATAAATCCTGTGTGTAAAGAAAGTTCGAACTAATGTAATAAATAACCTATGTGTGCTATGTGGAAGCCATCACTCAATCGACTAACATGAAATTTGATGCTGACGGAAGTACGTGTATTACATTTTCTACCTCCGCCATGCAATTGGTAAAATGGTTCCCGTTCCATGTTGTCATGCAAGTCTTTGTAAGTTCAGCCTCCATGAGTACTTTCAGTACTTTGATTAATATATTTTTCTGCCGAATCTTTCACAGAATGTAAACGTGGACAACGTAGTAGATGGTTTGACCCAGTATATCAGTTTTGTTGTTATGGTCACGTGAGAAAGAAGAAACTTAACAACAACACCTTGTGTTGTACCACACATAGCTCTCATGTGACCCACTGTTGCAACAAGAGCCACATTCGGCTAGATAATTTGAGAGAAGCATCTTGTTGTATGGATACATTATTTGATGCAGACACCAGTACATGTTTGAGTGGTACTGTTTATCCTAACGATATCAATTCACTATGTAAGTACAATATGTTTCTTCAGTTAATAATTATCATGTTTTTAAAATATTTATCTCAGCCTATTCAAAAAAAATAATTGAATAATATGTACATGTATATTGCATCAAAAATGGAACAGATCCCATTTTCGCGTTGGAAACAATATCACAAAATAATTCATTCACTTGTTCAACTTCTTAATCAATGTATAATTGAAGTCCTTTAAGTGAGTGTACCTATTTCTTCATCAATGATCGCTTGCACATGCATCATAGGTATTGCATAAAAAGTATATTTTTACACGCAAAGTACAAAATATCATACATTTATTAAGTCACCACCCCGAGTGACAGTAGAATGCAGTTTATGTAGTTGCTTGTTAGCCAGCGATACTTTTACTGAAGTTGGTGAATCACGTAGATTAGTTCGCGTCTGATTTTCATTTCAACTCGGAGAATTAATTGGTCATGGAGAGAATGGTGAGTATCGGACACTTACCAAGAAGCGCACGCCAAGCAAAATAATTGTCAAATTACTGTTTAAGAACTGTGTTAAACAGTTCTAATGCAAACAAGAACATACATGTACATACAAGTAATTTATGATGGAAGTCTAGGTTCATACACAGCCTATTGGTTACATTGTTTATTTTGCCTTTTAGACAAAGATGATAAGATAAGTCACACATCGTACACCAGGAACACACACCGTGAGCTGAACGAAAAGGTAGAGTTAAATACAAGTACACAGAACAAGATAGATGACGAAGCCACAAGTAAGTGAGGAAAATATCACCATCTGACATGATTATTTTTTATGAATCCTCTTCGTTTAGTCTTGTAAAGAATATATAAAATATATCAAAACGTGTACATGTTTTTGTCGAGCCCGCCTGCGGTGAGCTCGACATAGTCGCCACAATGGCGGTTGCGTGTCTGTACGTTAGTTAGTTAGTGAGTGAGTGAGTGAGTTAGTTAGTGTGTACGTCCGGATCCTTGTCCGGGCTGTATCTCCCTTATGCATTGACACTTTTTAAAATAACTTGGCATAATTGTTAAACACCATGAGACGGTGTGCAGTGCGCAAGATCCAGGTCTCTAGCTCAAAGGTCAAGGTCACACTTAGAGGTCAAACGTCAAAAATGAGCATTATAGACCTTGTCCGGGCTGTATCTCCCTTATGCATAGAAACTTTTTGAGATAACTTGGCATAATTGTTAAACACCATAAGACGGTGTGCAGTGCGCAAAATCCAGGTCTCTAGCTTAAAGGTCAAGGTCACACTTAGAGGTCAAACGTCAGAAATGAGCATTATAGACCTTGTCCGGGCTGTATCTCCCTTATGCATAGAAACTTTTTAAGATAACTTGGCATGATTGTTGAACATCATGCGACGGTGTGCAGTGCGCAAGATACAGGTCTCTTGCTCAAAGGTCAAGGTCACACTTAGAGGTCAAACGTCAAAAATGAGCATTATACACCTTGTCCCGGCTGTATCTCCCTTATGCATAGAAACTTTTTAAGATAACTTGGCATAATTGTTAAACACCATGCGACGGTGTGCAGTGCTTAAGATCAAGGTCACTAGCTCAAAGGTCAAGGTCACATTTAGAGGTCAAACATAAAAAATAATCATTATACACCTTGTCAGGGCTGTGTCTCCCTTATGCATTGAATTATTTGAAGCCATAATACAATGCGACCATGTGTCTTGGGCAACACCCAGATTTTCATAGGTCAAAGGTCAAGATTACACATTCGGTCAAATATATTTTCCTTGTCTGGGCTTTAACTTCTGCTTGCATTCAAGGATTTTGAAATAAATTGGTATAAAAGTTCACTTCAATGGAATTATGTGTCATGAATATCACCCATACTTGTAGTTCAAAGGTCAAGATCACAAGCTGGCTAAACATGGGCTCGACATGTTGCCCTTGGGCTTCTAGTTTTAAAAATCATATTCGAAATAAGAGTAAGAATCTGAATGCCCGGTTCTCCTGTTTCTTATCTACCCTCTCTCTGTGGCGGCTCTGAAATGACCATATCTGTTAAATGGACCGTTGAACAGCAGATATACTTGTTCTATTAACATGTTCACTTAAATTTGTTGTGTGTTTGTATTTCGTTGATTCGTCTGCCAGAATTGTATATATTTTCAAACCTGACACTAAAAATTTTAACTATTACGAACAAATTCGTCACATCGTGAATTCATACTCTAACTTACGATTTTAGATTTAAAAGTGACTTATTTCAACTTCTTTTGTCTACTTCAGTAATGATAATTGCGTTGTCGGTTATCATAACTATATCGTCTATACTACCCCTAGTATGTTTGATAATTAGATGCCAACGCAAAGTCACCAACAACAGATCTGAATTTCATAGTATTGAAATGTCCGATCAGAACAATATGATGAATCCAGATGTTTTGAACTACTTACGAAAAGATAAGAAAAATACCAATACAACCGCAAATCAAAGAGAATTTGCGATGTTTTCTGATATAAATTCTGCGCATAGTGAGACAAATACAGTTTCGGTCCAGACAGAAACTGAAAAATCTTTTAACATTCGTAACAGCTTGGGTGAAGACTTTACCGTTCGTCACAAGTTTGACACTAATCATAAAAGTTTGCAGTTAAAAAATTCTTCTGTAAAACTTACGCTGTCGGACGAGGACGCTCGAAGTGCAACAATTGAATGTTTTGCATCGGTGTTTACAAGTTTATGTAGCGTCTATGATAAACTGGAAAGTGTCTTGGAAGAAAACGAGGCGATATGCTCAGCCGCAATAGAATACGTCTTTGCCGACAACATTCATCTCGAGGAATACGCATGTGTTGAGATGACCATTGCTAAAAATGGCAGTGACTTTCGTGTTTGGAAAATAAAGTCAGGGCAAGGTCCAGTGACACAAAGGTATGAAATTCCGAAGAAAGACTGTATTGATAATAACGATACATCTGTTGATTCATGGTACGAACTTTGTGAATATGGCAAAGTAAGAGTATACATGAAAACATTTTGTTGGCTCGTCTGCACAGTTTGCAATAATGAACATTATGGATTTGGGCTGACGGCAAAAGTGTATACGAAGCCGGAAATTCAAAGCTCGAACCAACTTCATGTTACAATGTATATTCTCGATGATGTACAACAACTTCAGGATTATGCACAGGTAATGATAGCACCCTTTTTGAAACATGCACATTGGGCATAACTTGTACTGTTTCTCATACCATAGTTTACAATCTAAAATGCAGGTACCACCAACAAACCAATCAGTTTGAGTTAGTTGTATTTTATCACAATTTGAATTTGACTGAAACTATTTGTACCAACATGTGTATTGCTTAGTGATGAGTTTTTTGTGTTCTTCTGATTTCTGTGTGGAGCTATTTTTCATTTTTTTGCGCGTGTTGCATTGTGGACCGTGCTTTGTAAGTTTGAAGGTAATACATGTATTAACAGTGTTGGTTTTAGTTTTCCATTTTTTGTTTTTATTTGTAGTGAATATATTAGTCATCAAAACGTTGAATTTCTTTCATGTTGAGTTTTCTGGGAATCCGCTTTATCATTTATTTAGTCCAAGAATAAAAATATGAATGTTTACTTTTAACAGGACCGACCTGAAAAAGTGACCCAAGACCCAATATTTTGTTTGTAACTAGTTTATATTTAATACTAGGGCCTAGTATTTGTTTCCACTGACAACTATTCTGAAGAATGCGTTGCGGAATAACGAATCACTAAAACCTAAAATAGGACTGCAAATAGAAAAGGGAGTTCCCTACCTACCTACCTACCTACCCGAAATGATAAGCTTGGGAAGCGTTAGTGCATCATACAAATCTTATTTTAGGTCTTAGTTATTCGTTATTCCACAATGCATTCTTAGGAATAGTTGTCAGTGGAAACAAAATCCTCACAAAGGTGGCTAGATATTGATATTATAATGTTTGTTTGTCAATTCTTCAGTGTATCAAGGAAGATGAATGCAACTTGAAAATTGTACGAAATGTTGCATTGCCCATGAGAGTTAAACTCGAAGATCAACTACGAATTCATTTGACATTATTTAATGATTCAGACGAGGAATGGAATCGTATCATTAACACTGATGAGGAAACGGTGAGTGGTTTATTCAAGTTTATTTTAAGATCAAACAAATTGATAATTTCTATGTGCCAAAATAACGTAACAAAAAAAAAGAACACCGGTTTACAGTAAAATATGGATAGTTGCAATTTTAACATTTGTTTTATAATACTTTGTATTTTTTCTAACAAAGCCAAACAAACTTTGAGACTGGCAATGAGAATCATACTCTTTTGAACCATGCATTTCATGCAATTAAGGCCATTGACCGTCGTCCTGTAAATACTATTTATCTGTTCGTCATTTTAATCTAGACATTCTAGATGTTACATTCAATTAAAGTTTGGAGATTAGTATATCTTCTTTTATTGTCTATTTCCAGATTGTTGAAGTACACCAAACAACGAAATGTCGCAACTATCATTCCTCGAAGCAACCATATGCGATCGATTGGTATTTTGAACGTAGAGAAGATGCACCTACAAACGGACCTTTCGTTTTCCAATGTCTAATAACCGCGGCAGTTATTCCAGCGTATCCTGGACTGAACAAGTCGATTCCGGAAAGTAGAATTCTTGTAACGCACGAAGACAACCTGTCTGTTTTGAAAAAAGTACCGCTCGTACACGAAAGTCGTCGAGTAGATCAGCATAATATGAACAACTTTATACAACAACCAGTATCCGCTACGAAGTATATGGATCACACTGCTTCACTTGGACACGAACGACAAATACTTCGAACTGAAAATACTAGAATACCAAAGGCAAGAAACGATGAAATGACTTCTTCTGACGCGGAAGAATCGCCAGTAAATGAAACAGGCAATGTTACTCTAAATTTACCCGACATTCACACGGAAAATGACTTTAATGGTCTGCAGGCAATGGCTCTTAATTCAAAAGTCATTGATGGCAGCCAAGAAAGGATGGATGATAGATCAGACGTTATAGTTGGAACACGTCCCAAAAATGAGGCTGTACACGGACTTAACATTCCAGTCATGCCAATTTGTTCTTACGAACACCTTGGAGCTCGTCCGCGAGTTCCAACGGAGGACAAGAAAATAAGAAACCTTGAAAAGAACTAAGAGACTGAAAGAATCTAGAAATCAAGAATTTCACTGCATTATTTTGGATTTTATTTGTGCGTGCTTAGTGTTATCGGTTTCATTGGTTCATTTTGTGTGGGAATGGATGTTCATTATTCTTCAGGTGCAATTGAAAGTGGACTTATAAAATGTAATATGTACGTATATGCATGTTCAGTTCAAATTCAAACCATCTGGGGGATGATCGTCTTATGGTAACGCACTTGACTACTAAACGAAAGGTCGTGGGTTCGATCATTTCGAACTTCTCAGGGACACTTTTCCAGTGTCCCCATCCCAGCTACCGACTCAAGTACTGTGTCTACAAAACCACAGAAAAAGGCCACTGTGTGTATTAGTGCTTTACACCGGACACTAGAATAAACCAGAAAAAGCTATTCGAAAAGAGTAGGGCTATCTATGCCGTGTTTTCTCCTGTATCTTATTTCCCCTGTCTCTGGGGCGGCTCTGAAATGACCATTGCTGTCGAATGGGCCGTAAAACAACAGATAAATAAACCAAAAACATCAACCATAGCAGAAATGTTCGCGTTCAGTACTTTGGTATTGATTTTTCCAATATAGCTTAATCATCCAGATGTTCGTGCTACATGTGTCTATTTACGTTTGTCGGTTGGTTTCCCAAACAAGGATTTCCCGTATGTTTAACCGTTTCATTTTACCCAATACAAGAAAAATGGCTATATTTAGACATTAGAAAACCAGATCTTTTCTTTCTTGTTCGGATTTAGTTACATTTATATCTGATTAGGATAATGACCGATACAAAACCGAACAAGTTAAGGGAACATTGAAGGTCAGTTCTTTTTTAACATTTTATTTGAATTTATCTAAAATTTCTTAGAAATACAACGGTTTTAAAATTATATATTTATTGAAGTATTCTTTTGAGGCGTATGAATTCTTCTGACGGAGTCTCAGAACTTTCATAGCATTTAAAACTTTAAACTAATATCCAAAAGGAAATGAATAATATTTTACCAATAATTAAGGCTTTAATAAACTGGCGATCTTTGATGCTGTTTAATTCAATAATTTTAAAACAACACATATGAAAAATGGAGAATATAATATTACATGTATATTGCATATATATAAATAAACTAATTCTGTATAACAAGTAATTTAAACGAGTGTCTTATGGTAATATTGCTAACATATTTTAACTGGTCCAAGAAAACTTAATCCGTAAACAATGGTTTCGCTTTTATTAACATTTTACTATGATTGAAGAAATGCGCAAGCTGTCTGATCCACAGACGCTTGTTTGTGGTCTGATCTAGCAAATTTATCGGAAATGAAGAACACACGAAGTCACACATTTAAGAGATGATTAAAAAAAAGAATCTAGAAATCTCCGTTTAGTTTATAAAACTTTTAGTTGTTTATATGATTTTAGACCACTGTTTATTAAATAGATATCTGATATACTGAAAGAAATCGAAAGAAAGAAATTGTTGATAGTGTGTGTAGGTCATCGAGTGTAGATAGAAATGATACTTACAACTCTGGCACGCGTTCAAATACATATAAACTTGAGCTAGGACAATGATAATTAAATTTTTAAATATTATTGTCCCGTAATCGTTTGTAAATAAAAGAATTTCTGTCTATCAATTGCTTTGGAGATCTGCTGTTACCGGTTAAAGGTAAATGTTTTAAATGTTTATCGTTAGCAAGACATTTAAAGGCCCATTAGCTTTTTGAATTTAGTAATACTGAATAATGGGTAAAATGATAGTAAAATATAAGAACTGTATTTTATTTACTCTAAAACAATATTTACATGATGCTTTTCTTTAGCCACATCTCTTTAAAATGTTGTCAAATGCGTTTTCTTATTTTTTGCAATATCATTGAAAATAATACTGTGCTATATTTCTATATGTACTCTGTGATTAAAAATAAAATTTTGGAATGTTTTTATTACAAATAAAAGTCAGTTTCACTGATAAGACATCTTTCTAGGTAAAATAAGACCTTCTTTGATTTTAACATTCAAAAAGCTAATGGGGCTTTAAGTTTATGAGCTGACATTGTCTTAACTAAAAAAATATTAAACAGATATAGACCCTTGAATTTTTACTCATTATAACCATTAAACTCAGCGATAGGGTATTTACAAACAGATGTTTAAGTGACTTTTTGACAAAAGTAATTTTGGAAATTGCCTTTTTTTCTTAATTGTTTGTTTTTATGTATAATCACGCATAGCAGTTTTGACTTGTTATTACTGTGAATGACCTTGGGATGGAGGAGAGGAGGCAAACTTGTTTCTAAGATAAATTGTGTTTTGTTGTTATTATGACTTTTGCTTTTGTTTGTTATCTATGTATGCCATATGTTTAATGAGAAATAGTCCACATTGTTGATTTGATTAATAAAATGAAATTTCCACTGTATGAATAGTTATTATATATTCAGTGCAAATAGGTATTTGAGGCTGCTATCGATTGGTGAAACAAAAGGTTTTTGTCTTATGAAGGGAATTAAATACATTTATTACTTAATTTGCGGACGATATAACATTGCTTTCTGGTGAGTCCACTAAATTCTTTCTTTTAAATTGTATTGTAGGAAATTACCAGACAACCTTCATGAAAACACACCATAGATATAAATATGAATTTCTTTTTCGGGAATACCCACTTAATATTCAAAGTACGTGGGAAATACCCCGAAATCTAAATAGACCGGAAATTAATGATTTATCATCTAAAAGGTGATTCAGTATACTGAGTAAAAAATACACAATACTAAATGCTACGTATGAATGTCTTACAGATTTGTGCACCACCTTGTGTGCAAATAAATCACAATTATTTACTAATATATTGTGCAATATCTTGTGTAAGAATAAAAATAAGAATATATGTCGTCATTACACAGGACTGGAGATAGTACTTAATAGACTTTCAATAAATTGTATTTAAAACACCAACATTTAACCCACAATTGAAAGAAAAATATCACAGAAAACCACATCTTTATTTCCAAAGCCTTACAATAGGTATTTATATTATTATCTATTCTATTTATAATTTTTTTTAATAGAATTTAGTCATGTGCTAAAAATAGACATGGTAATTTCATGGATATGTTCTATACATACCAAGTGTAGATATATATATAGTACTAGCCTTATATAGCCACTGTTGGCTTTCCATAGATTATTTGAAATGGCCGAAAATATTTCAAAATAGACTAACGTATTCCTTTTGTTCGCCTGACAATTTTCTGTTAGCTCATTCTGGAAAACCGGTTAATATTAACTATTTATACAGAGGAATTCATCAAAAGATTTATAATTGTATATATTTTATTGAATTCATTAAACGCTATTTTTCTAAAATTCAGAAATGTTTCTAAAAATAGCAAAAGGTATGTCCTAGATTATGTGACGCATCGGTGTTCCGGGTATCGAATTAATCATGTGCTTACATCATCATTAATATCTATATATTCAGCAAGTTGTTTGACTGTATGATCAGTTTGTGACTAGAAGTATAATGTGTTAGACCACACCGAGACAGAAAAACGAGTTTTATTTAATTGTTAATTACAACATGTGATAATCCAATCTTATTTTATTATGTTATCAATTGGATTTAAACGAAGACGGTACATATTTGTTTAATAGGCTTAGGTTCCTTACTTTTATTTGGTTTTCCAAATTTGTAAAACGATGTTGTTGTCGTCTGTCGTATGCGGCCAACATTGAATAACTTAATAATACATACATATTGTACTAAGTCTTACAAGTGAATAATCTTATCCGATAGTCGGTCCTTGTCAGGAGAAATTGTTATTTATTGGATATATACAAAGAAGGTAATAATTTGTTATTCTATTTCATCCAAAGATACTTTTTTGTGTAACCAGAAACAAACATTATTAATTAAAATGTTGCGCCTTATTTTTTTACTTGATTTAAATAATTATGATGTTTTCTTTTTCATTTTATAAATTAAAATATCAACGACATTGTATCACATTGATAGTATGAGATGACAGACAAAAATGGGTCTCTTATTATATAGAATGAAAATATTATCATATTATATTCTTTAAGATATTTGTTCACTGGATAACACAAGTTTACTTTTGGAAATCAAAATAAGTTCACTTTGAATCTACACTGATACACTGAATTGAATTTTACTAAAAACGTTTTTCGCGAACACGTGTAACTAGCGGAGGTATCCCACGTGTGACTTTTGGTGTCATAAATGGGTAGCGCTGGAAGCATGAAGGCGGGAGAAAGGAAGCTCAATTTTCACTACATAAATACTTTGTGTACAGCGGCCGAGAAGCCACGGCATTTTTAATTGTTTTTGGCGCGAATGTTACAGAAAACAGTACAAAATACAAAGATATCACATCTTTACGTGGTACATACACCTATTTCCGCTTAGCATGCGCTATAGGTCGTGAAAAAATTGAAATCGGAATAAACTGCGTACAGCTTCCTTCATGCAAAAAAAGTGCTTCCGGCACTATGCCCATTTCTGACGTCAAAAGTCACGTGGGTTATCCTCCCTGTAACTATACAATGCCAGACATAAATTGGGTTATTAGAATATGGAACATATTGTTTTTTAATACAGATATAAAACATGAACTACCTCTGTCTGTAGAAGATTTTTATCGACAAAGACACTTTTAAAACTGTAACAAACTCAAAACCAATATTCGCCGCTTGCGAGCAACGTTGGGCTTAAATTAAACCTGTGTATGGCTGTTACTATTTATTGCAAAGCATGCTATAATAGCATACTACAGTTTATAAATGATATTGTGGTATTATATGAATGTACATTATTACAAAATGGTAATAATTAGTGCTCGCCCCACTTTCTTTTCTTTTCTTTATTATAAATCTTAAACCTATAACAATGACAAATTTAGCATGATATGGCCTCCTTTGTTTCACATGATTTGTATGCGTAGAACGGGTACCAACGTTAACAGCCTTCAAAATACTGTAATTTGGTTTTCCAAGTTTAAGAAGAGCTGCGATAGTCGAAGTCGTTAAATAGTGTACCAGATTGTCGACCCTTGTTATTTATGTGAATTTGTTCTTTATTGGATTTATAAAGAGAAGGTAACAATTAATTTGTATTTTTTTCTAATATTAAATTTAAAAAAAATGTTTTTGTTCATTATTCAATCACAGCTAGAAAATTGTTTGTTTCTGATAATATTCTCATTAAAAAAAGGATTGGTTGGTCGGAGTTTTATTATCTTGAGCGGAAAGGTAAAAAAGCGGATGTACCTTTCCGCGGGCCTAATAATGTCTAAGATCGTGGGGGAGAATTAGGGTAGGTCGACTAACCAGAAACAAACACCTTTTTACGCAAACAAAATCTACAATATTTCATATCATCAGACGTCAGGCAAACACTCTGATTTTTAATTGATATAATAAGTGCAAGTTAGATGTTGTCAGAAATGAATTCCTCAATTCCATTCAAGTTTAACGGAAACTATGGAAAAAACTAATGGATTATTCCGTACTAGCTGAATACGCAAATGTGATCATTCTTTAGTTACTAAAAGGCGTTTTTTCTGGTTGTCCTACCTACCTTTATCCTCCCCCGTGACCCTAGATTTCTTCTTAGCTCAGAGGAACAGTACATCCACTCCCTCACTTCTTTACCCTTCCACACGCTTTCAAGAACCATTTAAAGTCCCAACATATCTGCTTATTTTTAATGAGCATGTAACCAGAAATAAACATGTTTTGGGACATTATTGTTCTTTTAACATTAAAACCTGACTTCAGCTTTAGGATCAATATCATCAGTATTTAAAATGATACAACATGTCTCTAGAATCTACCTTATTTACAAGATGGCCTGAAATGTATTTCACATCATTTACTTTCATTGTAAATTCAAAACCTTTCATAACCTACAGTTATACCGCTTTAAATCCAAGTGAAAATTGTGTCATCACGAGAGCTGGTCTCAGTTTGCATGGAATGGGTATCAACAGTGACAGTCTATTACAAAAGCCTGATTCCCGCCAAAATTAAGGATCACTACGTATATATTTGATTTAGGTGTTCTAAAAAAAACGCAATTCTTTACATGTGCTACTATACATGAAATATTGTATTTATGGAATTTTGATCACGAACAACGGAAAAATTAAATGAGTGCATACATTAAAACTGACAAAAAATAAATAAATTACGTCGTTCATAAATTCAACCCGTCTTCAAGGTCCTGAAACCGATATAAAAGTCCCCGTCCACGGACATAATGCTGACCTCGCCTATATGGGAATTCACAGTGGCGAGGGTAAATAAACTCAAATAAAAAATACTGCCATGCATGTTAATAACCTTTATTTATCAAAAGTATATTCAGCTGCCCATGTGGCTAAGGCGCCATCTTTCCCCACTAACTGGTTTCCCAAAGACAGCAATGAAAGGAAACGAAAGTACATGGTTGTAATGAAGCAGAAATTAATGCTGACAACATAGTTATTTATAAAAGTGAATGTGTCACATCTGTTCAAATTTGGTTTTCCAAATCGTGAAGATAACAATATGATACTAAGGTAACTGTTATCATGACACATACATGATGATAAACAACATGTATTAAATTTATGCAGGTATGACCTCCGTGATTGAGTTCTTGGTCTCTGACTAGTAATCACTAGCCCCTCACCCACTCACTCGACCACGGGCAAAATCGTTGGTTCAATCACTGGACCTCCCTCCATTGTTAAAAGTTCGTATACTCACGATAGGACCCTTGTCGGTACTATTAATTAAATATATAACTTAGTCGATGTGAAAAGTATGATCCGCAAGTTGAATGTATATATAGACAAAATGACTTCCATCCCCTGTTTTCAGAGTTGCAAATATATATAGTCACTGTCATTTCAATAAAGATTATTCCATACAATCAAAACATGTTACGCGTATTAACGATATAAGAAAACGACATAATTTGTGATATTTTAGTTATTTCGTCGCAGAAAACTCAATCCGCATTCTGGTTTAGAAATCTAAAACCTGTAAATTCTACCACTGGTATACATAAAAAATAAATTCCATACATTGGGACGTTGACATCACCCTTGTCACTCAGAGGAGGGCACTTCGTAAAAAAACTTTAAAATCCTTTCAAACTTCCGCTATGTTCCTTCTTTCGTTGTTCACTAAACATTATACACGTCAACAACTTGATAGTATGTGAAAACAACAGTGCAATCCCAGTACTCATTTTCCAAATACAAGGTATAAACTGGAATCCCGAATTTTATTAATACACATTCGTTTGCCATTTTCCTATTGGCTAAACGCAAAATAAGTATGAATTTTGCAGACAAAGTAAAGGTGAATTTGAAAATCACATTCTCAGTGACAAAGTGAGTTTAGAATCATTTAAAAACATTAGCCATATCCCATTGTTCGGTGATTGTATTTATGTAATTCCCCCTCCATCGACGTGTTTTCACACAAGGAATGGAAACAACATGATATTACTAATTTTTAAAAGTCTATCCTTCCGTACTCGGTAGTTATCGGAGGGAGAGGATTGTTTAGATTTTTACGACTGTTTTGTATGCTAAGTTCACTTGCACAAAATTTTACTAGAAAAAGTATACATTTATGAATTTTTAAACATGTAATCTAAAACAGTAAAAATCAGTTCTTATCTAATCTCCGATGTGTACGTTAACTGACTTGATTTTAACAATTATAAAATAAGACATGTCACAATTCCTCATAACTACTTTATTACAACATTTTTTTAAAGTACACTACTTCTACTCGTATCGCTTGAATACCGTGTCAGGTTAGGTCATTATGTGAACCGCTTTCCGCAGGAAAAAGTGTAGTTCTTATCCCGTATGTGCGTAGCCATGCGGTCTTCAAATTGTTTCTTCCGGTGAATATTCATGTTGCAGGTGTCATATATATGTATGTTGTCTGTATAACAGATCCCACAACGCTTGTACGGGGCTTGGCCGGTTCAAATGGCTTCTCTCTCATGCGCCGATATTGATAACTCCGACGTACTTTTGAACTGTTTCAGCATGTTTACATACACGCAAGTTGTTCATCCGGAAACAGTTCAAAACATGTACATGTGAATATTTAAGTATTTTACAGACAATGAAATAAAAGACAATATGTTGTGACAAAACGAATGGACAGAAGTTCCTAGAAGTTCGTGTCAATGGCGGAAAGGAAAGTGTTGTACATAAACAATATTTGCAAATTAAGGCTAGACTCTCAAAACATATTCTTGACAATTCTATAAACTATTTAACTAAAGAAGTGTAGATGATTTCGTTCTTTGCTATATCTAAGCTATTATGCGTGAAACTTACTATTCTGCTCGCGTGTGATTTACTATCCATGAAATGCTCGTGTTACTTACTATAAATCTGCAATGAACATTTCAGCGCCGTAGGCTTATTAAAACGATTTTCGTTGAAATTCTACGAGAATTATTAGTAAAATTATGTTCAATTTTTGTGTATCTCGTGAAGAAAAAGCCTCGTTTCATTCTTTTTAGTACCAATTTATTATGATTCGTGTGGTTCACTAGAGCTGTATTTGCTATTTTGACACAATTCAAACAATGTTCTCGAAAATTGTTCTGCAATTTCTTTACTAAATCATTTGTATCAATGCTATCATCATCATAATAGTGTGTGTATGTTGCTTAGTTATAATTGTGAATGCATGGAGTAATTTGTTTCTTTCGTTTGGTCTTTCGTACGCTCGTTCGCTCGTTCGTTCGTCCGTCCGTCCGCCATTCATTCACACATCAGTTAATTTCATTAACTTATATCAATTCATTTATTTATGTATTTATTCATTCATTTTAATATAATATTAGTTAAATGTTATTTTGCTTGTTTCCAGAAGGCCGCATTGAAAATAAGTCAAATGTGTTGTATATTTTACTTAATGTGTACACCTTCTATAAATAAAGATATTATTATTATAAACCATAAATCGTACAAGATCGCACTTAGTACCGTTATTTGCAAAAAGTTAGTGCACATATGATATGCTAGGTCTAGTTTGGGTTCTGGAAACGTTTGTCAACTAAAATATACAAAATAATGACTTTACCGAGCTTCAGCAGCCGCCATTACTCGTTTGGATTACTATCCGAAGTCACGTGATTCCCCCTATGTGCATTGCTCGTTTACGATATTGTATAGCCATCTGATTATGACGTATATGCACGTAATATTTGAATTTGTATTTATGCTATTGAATTGAAAAAATGTAACTATGTTCGTAGGCGGAAGGTTAATGGAAGCTGTTCGGTATGCAGAAAAATGAAAACAGAGCGATGGTTGAAATATGGTAATAACTTTTCGTACCAAACAACAAAAAATTGCCCATTTATTTATGATAATTATGATTAGGTATTCATCATCTTAAAATTCAGAATGTGGGGTCGGTTATGGTCATTTTTGGGAATTAACTTGAGTCTATGTTCATGGAAAAATACTTATATCGCGTTTGTTACATAAAAAGCATCTTCTCTCAGGTATATCATGACCCTCCCATCAGCCAACTTCCACTAGTAAATAATGGCTACTTGTTCTGAATAGTAATCTGCTTTTTTAAGATTACGTAAGTAACTTTCCAAGTTGATGCTTTCTTTGAATAATGAATAGATTTCTCCTTTAGATGAATGTTGTAGGGTAGGCTGCCGATGCTGAAAGTTTTGATCAAGTAAAGTTTGTTTTATAGAACATTTGATGTTATTAAAGGTTTGTAAATTATTTTGATTTATCAAATCATCATTTCTACTTAGTTCATTCAAAGTGTATTGTACAGATGTAACCAATTTAGATTAAATGTTTGGGATTTGAAGCATTAGTTGGTAAATTCTGTATGAAAGTTTGTTCTGGTTGTTTCGTAACGGAAACTTGGTTTGAAGTGTGTTATTTTCACATGAACAAATAAAGCTATGTCGTAACCGACATGTACATATATTCTTGATAAATCCATACGTTACGGTATGAAATATCTTAGATCATTCATTTATTTAAAAAGCATTTACATATTTTAGCTACTAGGAAACTAAGAGGAAACCAAGTCGAAATGTCGCAATATATAGTTGACTCGATCTGTGGATTGTTCAATAACATTACATATTACATAGGACATTTTTATCGGAAAGGAACCGATAGTCTAACCGAACCAACACCACTGCCATGTAATACAATATTTGGAAAACAATTTGATCACATAATACCCATCAAGAACAACGACACAAATGAGATACCTATGCCAGATTCCAGCGTGAGCTTGACCTTTCCTGAGTGTATGTTTCCTGAAGGTTCTGTTCGAATGCATTTTTCATCACACACAGATGTTTTAGCCTGTACTAAGAAACTTAACCTGCCTGAAAATGAATTCCTGGTATCCGCTGTCCCAGAATTTAAACTCGACGGCTGTGATCGCCTTAAAGACTATGTGTGTGTAAAAATGCCCTACATTGATGGAGCAGAAGACATCATTGTGCGACAATACAATTCATTGGATGGGTCGAGTGGAGCTGTATCATCGAAAGATGTTCCACTGAAAGGAACAAACGGCAAAGAGCTTGACACTTACTACGAAATCAAAAGTATGTACATAAATATAATTCACGTCATGATGTTTATGCTGCATGTTTCAAATGACATCTCCTAATATCTACTTAGTCATTGTTTGTGTCGTAAATATTGATACCTTGTACCAGTCAAAGTAATGACTAAGTGGTAACGTAAACTTGAAGAGTCTAGCATCCTTAAGATACGTACTTGTAATATCATGAAAAGAATTTCCCATTTAAGACAACTAATTGTTGGGATGTCATGTTGTATTAATTGAATAAAAATACTGAAAAATTAAATGCATAAATATTCATGAGTAATATTACGGTTTTAGCGCGTTTGATCGGGTTGTTTTGTATTCGTGCTTTAATACTTCATAAGATAATTTTTTTTTATTTATTCTATAACCGGCATGAATTTGATACATTTACCGTCCTGCTTGCACTCGGTACTCGTCAAGTAATTTGAAGTAGAAAAGGAGATAGACCGTTTGATACAAGACCTGGCTTGCAGGACCACATTAGTAAGATCACATTAGCAACAGATTAAAGATACCTGCATCGATCAGATTCTTCACAAAATATGTTATAAACGTGCTTTATTTCGGATACAACAGTTATCTCATTTGTAACACATGTAACAAGCATGATCAGCTACAAACGTGGTCCTACACTGGCTTAGTAATACTTGTGTTATGATTATCATGGCAAGGACAAGCCTTATGCAATACATGAATCCGTACCACGTGTTATTATTATTCTTAAGGGATACGTCATTTTCAGATGGGTGTGTAAATATTTACACTAAGTCATTTTCCGGATTTTACGTCTGTGGAATTTGTGGAAGACAACTGAAGTTATATGCGTCCTGTTACGGATCTTACAGACGTGTGAATAAACGGCTTCAAATATCCATGGCTGTATACATCACCGACGGGTTAATATTGCTGCCAGACTATAAAAAGGTAGACGTCATTCTTTACTCGAAAACAGTAATTTTTGGTAATTAGATTTCGTGTTATAAAACTTTACCAATATGTATATCACCTATATATAGTTTACAGGAACTTTCGGTACTCTCTTTATCGTCATTGATTTTTGCAGGTTTTTGTGGTTGAAGAGTGTATTTTTCACAGCCCATCTTATTTACTGTCATATCTATAAGCATAGTAAAGATCGCTAATTAAGTGAAATAGATGTTCAAGAGTGAAGTGTCCAGAAGGTCAACATTGCACTTTTGGAAAATCTTATCTGAACTCAATGACGATAAAATGTTTGGTAAAAGATGCATGCTTTTTAGTCCACATCCCATCATATTCTGAACTTCATATCAGTGTCAATTCCAGTGTCGTTTCTTTGTTCAGAATTTATCATTGAGTCTTGTGTTTCTTTGTGTTTGTCCTAAATTAGCTTGTGTACCCCTGTCCATAATATCCTTAACCGTGATCATGAATTCTCATTTCTAACCAAATGTAGTCAATCAGACTTATTTCAATTCTAATTTCTGTTCGCTTGTCTGAATAGTATTTTTTCTGCAATTTTAAGTGTGGAAAACAAGACCTTGGTCTTCATAGTTTTATCTATTTTTTCGGACATTTCGAGCAAAGTAGAAGGCATTTTTATTAATTCTGTATGAGTAATTTCTGTTACCATCACAGCGTATTGATGACCAAGAGAAGACTTTGAATCCAATAATGCCACCACATCAATTACGTTCACCTAGAGGAGATCTAACTCGAGATGACGAGGTGTTGCTTGGTTTGACACCCGTCAGTGACGTTCTTGTATGGACTCCAATGATGAATCCACGCAATAACACGCCTGTTGAACCGGACTGTGTCGTAAATACTTCATATTTACAATCATTTATTTAACTGATGTTTCATGACTAATCGCAAGAAAAAACAACAACACATCGTTGCATACCCATGGTTGTTGACTCCACTCCGCTTCATACATCTCCCGTGCGATTTTCACTATCGATTATGCATTAACCAATCGAAACAGGGCTCATGTTTAAGAAGCATTTTTGCTACTCTCAATTATGGCCGCCATGTTTTTAGTACAACCGATATAGTTTTACGAACGGTCTGATTGGCTGTTTTAAAGCACACTGCAATATTGTGTATCCAATCAGAATACGACATGGGTTTTCTATCAAAGCGGTGAATCAGCAGTGAAAAATAGCACGGGTGTAGCGGAGTGGAGTCAGTAACCTTGGGTATCCGACGGTGGTATGCACGTGTCAAAGGCTGATCGCCATTTCATAGACTTGTCAGGAACAGATACCTGCTAGACCTTACCTATATTGCTTGGCTACCAACAAAGTCATACTTCTTTCCAGCACACAAAAATGATAATAGGTATAAAACTTGGGTGTAACCTTGAAATAAGTCCCAAAGACGTTGGAAATAATATTCAGATTTTTACTGAAAAGCGAACGCTTTATGCTATTTTTCAATCCCATTATATCATAAATGATTACAACTTAAGAATCAAAGTTAGATATTATTCAATATGTTGTCTGATGTCATTATTTGAACTTAAATTATATTAAACTTAAATGCCATAGCTGATCCTCAAGAAATTTGGATCCTGCCTACAAAAATGATTATATCAAAATAGAGCGGTCAGATTTTGTAATTGTTAATAAATGGTTTTATATGTTAGATAGAAAATCATTTACCATGAGATTTAAAAAAAAACACAATGACTTTCCTTAGAGATATTTTCCTTTTAAATTTGTTTTGAACACTATATGTGAGTAACCCATTTTTCAAACAATAAGGAAATCCATTTTAATCCATTGGCAACTCAGGGTGCAAAGATGCAATTACACAATATTAATATAACTTTATAAATAAACTAAAGGTCACCATGCGGTATATATTTTTCTGTTTTTCAACCCAGTTCAACAATCACATTTTAAAAAAAATTGTCGTAAAATAATTTATAGTATCCGAGGTTACTATAAAAGAAATAATGCCGATCGGGCAATAGTATATTGTAATATTCGTAGTTTAGTAGCATTGAGTCAATACATCAGAAAAATAAGAAGCTAGGATGATAATACCTTAATGATTTAGATATGGAAACTTTTCAGACCCTACAACTTGGTGAATTATTACTAGAATGCAGTGAGCCGACATGTTCTGGTCATGCGATACGTCAACTTACTGCGACTCCACAAAAGCGCTGGTATCTGACCAATAAACATAACTGTGTGCCAAGTAATGTATTCCAAGGCATTGTGAATGTCGATATTCCGCAGAGGGTAAATGAAAATGCAAACATAGCTGTTGAATTTAATCTGGAAGAATCTGACAGACTTCCAAAGCAGGTACGTTAAGATGTCAATGTATTGTTACTATGGTTAGTTTATATTTTCGACCTGATTTGTTTTTCATTAAATTGTTTGCAAATCAATGTTTCACGTCCTAATGTTGTTTTTTTAAATCTTTTTAGGAAGACGTGAGAAATCGTCACTTGGTCGATGCCGTGCAGGAAACAAACGGTGGAAATTGATTGAAGGCCAATTATTAAATTCTACTGTTTGGTCTCTTCGTCAACTGATGTAATCGTGCCAAATATGTATCTTCGTACTCTAAAGCATGCAATTGTGAAATGAATTGACTTAAGTGCAAGATTTGTTATGTATTTAATTACCTAAGTCACCGTAGCAGTTATCAGCTGACGAAATAAGAATTCTTTAGATGTTCGACGGTTAAGATCATTTCTTTACAGTGGTACCCGGTGCTGAATATTGAATTATTGTATATATACATATTCAAAAACGAAACATTGGATATTAATTATACCCTTTTGGGGATTTTTCTGCATTTTTTTTGTTTCTAGTATATGTTGGTGGTTAGTAATCTGGACCAATATTCCATTTTGTGTATCTTAACTAACTTACTTCTTCGCAAATAGCTGTCAACTTCTCCACATTAATGATCTTAGTAATAATTACTGTCGATCGAATTCAATATCTTCTATTGCTTTGCATCTGCCGGACCGGCATCATCTAGCCCCAAGACAAGAATAATTTCGGAATCAACAATTTTTGTACATACATGTAGTATATATTCTTTTGAAGCTGGTGATATTGAAGAATGGTATTGTACATTTATGCAATCGCCATTCGAAGAATAGTGAAGAGGCATACTACAGTGTTGCCCATCCATGTCCTTGTGTTCGTCTGTTTGCGTGTAAGTTTGTAAATGATAGAGTGTCATGGCCGGTCCATAACCTTGTTTGTTACGGTCGGATATTATTATGCCTTGCTACGTATCAGGGGATGTTGCGAACGCATTTTGTGCCCACGATACATTTCTAGTTTTATGTTATATTATCATTGGATGTATGTTATAATAATTCAATAATTTTGGATTTATCAATAGGAGTTACACGTGCGTATTTTTTTATCAGAACTTACATAAAAACGTAACAATGTTGTCCATTGCTGCATCTTATGCAATGTAGACAGGGTTATCATTGTTTATTTTTTATACTTGTATCTTTTGTATCCTTTAGATTTTGTAAATGTTTATGGCCTGTGTTATGAGTATGTTATATTAACTTGTTATGGGTAGATGGTCTTTGTCCGGATTGTCGTTTTATATAAAAGTAAACATGTGGACAAAGAAAGACAAAATGTAGCCTTCATTGGAAGGTGAACTTTATTTAGAGGTCGTTTGTCCTAAAAAATCAATAGCGATTTTTTTCAAAGAATAGTCTTCATCATGGGATGACCTTTGTCATGGATGGCCTTTGTCATGGGATGACCTTTGTCATGGGATGACCTTTGTCATAAATGGCCTTTATTAAGAGGTGGCCGCTAATTCATGTTTGATTGCATTAACATTACCTCATTATGGATTTAGTTTAAAACGTCATTTTTTTGTTTGTGGTGAACAATCAAGTACGATACTACGCAACAGACAATCTTGCCAAAATTCTTTTCTGGCCCACTTCTTGCGTCAGCTACTTCTTGATTTACATAGTGTGTTGTTAAATAATCGCCTACAGGTTTAGGTGACTCGGATCTGTCGTAATTGATACTTATCCATTCTGCATCTCATATTTATTTGTCTGTTTTTTCCATTTCTATTTATTTATCAAGATGAGTATTCTCAGTATCATAGGTATTGTATCAATTACTTTATTCTGCCTCACATGGCGCGAATACGGTCACCTAGTGGTGTCCAAGAGAAAATGGTGAAATAAACATATAACTGAACACACATTGAAATAACTCTAATTGTCTTGAGAGACGGCTATATTGTGAAGAACACTTTTTTATGAAATTTTATAATTGATTCCGAGCCATTTTATTTACATGGATGCGTCTGTTCCTGATTTATGATATTGAGCAAAGTGTTTTATGTTTTCATGTCAATGTAATTCTTGCGTTTAAGAATTGTCTTTTGTCGTTCATATGCTTGTAAACATGTATTGATTTTGGTTTTTTCCATGTACACTTTTGAATTAATATTACTAATCTTGTAAATCTATCGTCTTTAATTGTTCTTACATCGTCTTTCAATTAGTCGTAAAGTTCATCAAGCAATTGATTTTTTTCACTAGGTTAAACGCCGTTTTTCAACAATTTTTCAGTTATACAAGGCGGTCGGTTTACCTAATCCGTTTTCCTGGACTGTAGTTTTACCCTTCCACAAAGAGCCGGCAGCTTCTCCCAATACGTAGGCAAATCGACATATTTGTCATTTTTTCATAGAAAGTCGTGACTTACCACGTCCGAGAAGCATTTCTGAATCATTAAAAGAATTTAAGTGTACATGGAATAAAACGAATTTAAGTGTACATGGAAATAAATGAATTTAAGTGTACATGGAATGAAATGAATTAATTTTTAATAAAATAATTTGTAAAAAGAATGAGTGTATTATGAAATTGTGTAGGCACTGATGATGCATAAACATCGAGTTCACTATTAAGAAATCTGGGTTTGTCAGTGATTGCATATGAGTGTTTAACTGTTTCCCTTTTTTCTTGGTCTTCATGAAGAGAAATCCCCTGCTTTGCTTATTCATACTAAGAAAAATTATTCGATGGGGATTATTTTTTAAGTGTCGTTGGCATGGTTTGAACACAGTTGTAAATGATGTAGTATTGACATAACTTGTTGAATGAGCTTTTACTACAAACTATAACCAATGATAGTACACTACGTCATCGCGCATCTGCCGTTCCTAAGATGAAATGTGTTTTTATTATAAGAACTCATAAAAGTAAAGGAAAATAGTACAGCGTACCAAGGAATGGCTGTTGCAACTAAAATAATTGTGAAAACAGTTCATGATGTTAATGTCTCATCTAAGCGTGAACATTGGATTAAGTATTTTTTCTAAGTGGTGCTACTCGGACGTTTGCAACAAAAAATGCAAACATCTTTTTACCGTTTTCAGGCCTTTATCAAAGATTCCAACTACAAACTTACCTCATAACATCATAGAATACAGTTGTAAATCCTTGGTGCGCTATATCATTTTAAATTAATTAAATAATTTCATACAAAAAATAAGGTAATTTATCCTTGAGTCGAGAGATGATGTTTACAAGTAGGTAGAAGTTCCGGGGCGAGATCAACTGAAGACATAGTGTACTACTATTGATAATGGGTTAATTAAATTATTGTAAAATAATAAACACACGGAATTAGTACATGTACGCTGACTGTCGCAATGCTCATATACGTTTTTACGAAGTAATGGTGATATTAATGATCAGTGATGTCCGTTTAAAATGAATACATATTTATGAAATGTATCAACAAATGACTTTGGTGCTTTTGAAGGAGTTTTACTAAGTATTTTGAAATATGATATTTTTTATAATTTGTCATTATCATTGAAATACCATTATCAATCGATTTAGATTTTGCATATCGACGAGATATTGATACAATTATGTCTCTATGAAAACTATACTTATTTTTTAACTATCTAATATTATAAGGGACATTAGAAGAAAACGACACTCAATACAAAAGAGCAGTCGGCAATACGAGTAAAAAGGTGGACCAATACGGACAAGACTCGGCAATACGGGATTCCATCCTTCTTATTGGTTAAAAAAAGTGGAATTATAAAATGCGGGCTTTTTATTGGTTGATGGAACTCGACACACTAGAAGTGAAGGCATACGAAAAATGTTTTCCTTTTAAATTCATTTAAAATTAGCTGCTATCAAATTGTTCTTGAGTATGATTTTTTTTCAAAATCAAACGAATATTAGATAGTAAATTAATATTTTTATGCGATATTGCAATGAAAAATATGTTATCACCATGAAGTAGATGTGCAAGACACAATTTTCATGACGTCATGACGTCGCACATTATATGTTTACCATAACTGTAATACACAAGTTGCCTGAGGAAGTATTAAATCACGAAACGCATTGCAACTTTGAGTTATTGCTTTTTTCCTATTACAGTGATAATAAAATACGTAGTATTAAGTAAAAATCATATTTGCTGAGATATTTGTCCTCGGTCAATTGAATTGGCCGGAGTCCTATTTCGGAAATCAGTTTACCCAACCATCGTTCCTGGATAGTGCCAGTACTAGACACTTGTAAACATCCGTAAGCAACTGTCTACTGTCACACTAGCAAGGTTTACCAATTCCAGCCGGACTCGAACACACAGCATTGAGAAGCAGAGGTTGAAACACAATACCCGTGTGTCACGTAATACTCTGTTATTCTAGAACTTTCTATGGTAAAACTTAAAGTTAACGTGACTGTTGATAGACTGAAAAAAAAAACACAAAGTTTTCTGTAATAATTATAATCTTTTATTTCACGTAAAAGAACAGTTACTGTCATTACAATAAAAACCGTACATTAAGGGTCCGTAGTAGTAATGGTCCAAATTTAACGAACAGTCCAACAGTAAGAAACATTTAAAATGAATAATTCTGAGCAGAAAAATATCGATTTTCAGAATTTGAACTTGAACAATATTTTAAGCAATTCATTTTCATTTCAATCGTTTAAGGAATGTAGAAGTAGCTCGATCCACAAACTTGTGATTCTGAATGCCGACTGACAGACCGTCCGACCGACCGACCGACAGAGTAACTCCAATTCTTAATATACCCCCGCTCAAACTTCGTTTGCCGGGATATAACAACATGTATAAATAGAAAAAGAAAAATAATATGAAAAGAACAACTTTCACTCAAATGCTTATAGTTTTGTTCAAATTAAAATTCTAAAATTCGATATTGTTTTTGTTTGTATAGCCTATTTAAAGTTAAATCTATATGAATATGCATTTAATATCATCCTAAGACAAAGAATCTTAGAAATATTGAAGAAATTATTTTCAGATTACGGAGAGTTGTGCATTAAATTACCATACCACTACGTTCAAATTATCTCCCTTATTAAAAACTACAAAATGTGATTCTGACTTTATTTCCCTGTTTTTCTGCCTCAAATCATTAACTTAACATCCTTACTAATATCCCTATCTTAAAGTAAAACATTTATTTAACTGATCATAATAACAAAAACGATAATATGTAAAGATGTGTCTGAGGACCGTGGGAAAATTTATTTTGGATTCAAAAGTCAGTTCGAGTTGTTTCCCTTATATATTAAGGTGATAAGGGAATATGAACAAGTATGACCTTTGAATGCAGATCTTACTAAACATTTGCGTGGAAAATCATTTGATGATTGAAAAAAGGCAAGATCTTCATATTAAAATATGTTAGGCTATAGCAGCAGAATGCGTCTCGGCAATCTACGGTAAAAATATGCCCCGGACCGCCTTAAATAGGTGCCTGCACGTTATTATAGGGCAAGATATGCCCTGTCTTTTGTTAATAGTTGAGAGGTGGTAAGTGGACATTTATGATGGTGGAATTCAGAATGTTTAAGATTTTGGTTGTATACTAGCAGATCATAGTGAATTTGATAGAATTTAGGATATATTTTATTCGATTGATTATGAAAAGTCTAGTTCCACAAATAGTATTAATTTACCGAACAACAAAAAACCTAGACCAATGTTTGTGGTATTTCTTCTACCTATAACTTTTCTTTAGTGTTTCTTGTTAAAAAATGTCTTCTGAATGGGAGGTACTATGCGGGCGGTATCAAAGTACAACCGCTACAATGACAGACTGAAGGCATTCGTCACCGCCATAGCGATTGGCGGTAACTGTCGAGAAAAGAACATGCTCGAAATTAGGACCAACTTGTAGAATTGTTGTCGTTCATACTCGAACCTGATGCAACGTATCATTGCTCTCTGCTTCGCATCGCTTGTGATATATTGTATAAAATTCAAATTATGAACGGTTACTGATACGGACATTTCATTTACTAAATTATACAATTCCGGACTTGTTCCCATTCATTAATGCATCCCCTTCTCCAGTGTTCCCGCGCCATGATGACGTCACTTCACTATCTACGTCACTCGTACGTGTTGAACGTTTCCACGAGACGTGTTCGTGAGCTTTTGGCTTACATATTGGTCTTTTGTTTATATGCATATCTGAGATACGACTGTCTCTTGTCATATTTTCGCCGGCAGATCTCGAAGTTTTTCGCCATGACGTCAGTAAGAAGGATCGGGTTTGAAATCTATTAAATGTCCGCCTGTACCAACAATTTTTAATTTCTTTGTGTACCTGAAACAAAACAAAAATGGTTCTTGTCCTGTCAATGAAACATTGATTTTGCAAGAAGCTTTAAATAAGAGAACAGATAAAATGTTTAATTTTTACTCCAATTGCCTTTGTAAAAAGCATACTCCCAGATTTATTAATTTGCCTTTTGTTGAAATCACAAGTACGCCATATTGCAATAGCTTTCGTTTCTATTTTTACGACAAGATTAGCCGCAAAAGTATTGTGTCGCCCACCTTAGTGCATTTAACCATACACAATGGTTGTTCTAGTACGAGTTTCTTCAATTCATGAATTAACATTCGACTTAGAACATGTGATATTAAAACACATGTAGGCAACGGACCAAATCAAGATTACTTTACTCGAGCGTATCATGAAAACAAGATAAGAATAAACCAAACAGAAGAACATGCCAATGAAGATGCAGTAGATACGTACCTCTTCATTCAAGAAACAAAACAATAAAGCCAACAGGAAACCCTAAAAATAAAAACTCAATTTAGTAGACATTTAGGTATTCTTTTTTTGATGGGTTTAAAACGGTTTTTTTCAAAAAATTTACACGATCGCTTCCCCCAACAAGTTTCCCTGCACTGTATTCTTGTCTAACACATCCTGACCCCTAACTTTGGCTATCCTTTTACAAGGACCTTCTCTACAAACTGAGTCATTTTTTCTTGGAAGGTTATGACTTACCGAGACTTCAAATATTCAATATAACAATATCATTCCTACTTATATATAAGTATAATAATTAAATTTTCCATACAAAATCATAAAGCGCCTTATGAAATGTATAAGTTAAAATATTAAAAGCACTTTTGTCAAGCTATGCGGATACAACATTAGAGTATCGCTTCTTGTTAAACTAATCTACTGGTTGTAAGTAGTACATGCTTTTCCATATCCCTACTGTAACTTTATGCCATCAACCCTTCTTGGATTTAAGACAAACAATATTTCGTCAAATTGTCGCAGACAATACGTGTCTCAACGGACCTTCAAACCCTCAACCCCTATCAATAATCTTCCGATATTTTCTCAATATTTATGTGACCTCAATATTAAGCTGTGATGTGAAGGAAATACTGAAAACTAGGGCAGAATCAATCGGTCGTTATCACGAGGTTGGAAGTCGTAGGTCTTTGACGAAGAAGTCTGCATTACATTGCAGTTCATCGTCAGAGTCAGTTGTTCTTGAAAATTTAACAGGTAAACGATTCAAACTGAGTTGCATTCGTTTTCCCTTTTAAACACACAAATTTCATTGTACAGTGCGATGAATTATCTATAACAAAATGTATCAACATGACCTAAAATATACATTCAACGGGCGAAAGGTGTCGAATAGATTGCCAATGTTTCAGACTACCCTAAATTTCAACATTTCCTCGTGAAATGATCTGCTTCAATAGACGCATGAAAAGGCGTCTTAAGTTTTTGGCTTAGAAAGAGGACCATTCCATAACTAAAACGGTGAACAAGACGAAATAAAAAAGATTTAATCAAGGTACCCAGAACTAGAGGATGACCTGATGTTGTAGTGGTCGTTGTGTAAGGTTTTACTGTACATAGACATGGCTCTGTTCGAGGAATACTTACTTGAAAAGAATTGTAGAACATTTCACAATACAGATAGACTATATCAGCTTCCATGCTGACGCCATGAGGAAATGCCGCAAAAGCGATGTAAATCACGCCGAATAATGGTATCAGTACCAAGACAAACTTCCCAGTTTTTCTAAAAATACAATAAAACGATGTCGAAATAAACAAGACATAAAATATTGAAGATTCTATAAATATACATATTCAGTGCAGCCATACCTGTGAACAAAGGTCATCTTTCGGTAAGACAATACGCGCTTTATTGACAAGTGGCCTTTAGCAGCGTTTGTTGAACTCAATGCCCTGCTCGTTTTCACCAAAATAATACAATGACAATGTATATTATCTTGGAAACAGTAAAACTATGCGTGATTAAACATAGAAAACGTTTGATTTAGTTGATTTTCGATGTCCAATTTATCTCTGTTTCATTTTAATGTACATTAAAAAAAGTTGCATATCAAAATTTACAGGTCACATAAAATATTCATTAGTTAAATTTAGGTACAAAAAATATTATGCAAACGACAGGACTGTCATATATAGCTATATACACCATAAGTATCATGCATGTTATATTTAGTTTATTTCTTGTTTTGAATCATTTTTATACGAGTTTTATTAGTAGCACCTCTGGCTTACCTCAGCTGTTGTGCATCATTTTTTACATGTCTGTTGGCGTTTACACGTCTACACAGAAAACGGACGATGTTGATGAAGAAAAGAAAATTTATCTGAAATAGGAAATAATTGGACTTAAAACTCGAGTATCAAAATTGACGGGCGAGGGGTGGAAAATTTGATTTCGGATAAAGCAAAAATTCGGATAATCCATTTTCGAACCGTAACAGGGATAAGAAGGTAAGCCGTATTTACTAACACATGAAGAGTAAGCTACATATTGTATTATCAACGTTTACATTCTCTGTGATACACTTGTTTGTAACATTTGTGGCTTTATTTCTTGCTTGGCAAGAAACTTTTTAAAAAAAACTGAGACGTCGACAGTGATGTTAACGAGGTTACGAACGACAACACTGTGTGGAGACTGCAAAACTGATCACAGGTTAGGCATAAAATTATATACTTTTGCAACATTTTCTTTTTGTCACGAATCAATCTTCCACTGCAGTGGTAGTACTTATTAAGTGCATTGCTTACATAAGAACAGTGGTTTAAAGGAAGTACTTACAGTATCATAAATCACATACCATAAAGTACATGTTCATAAAAAAATCACTCACCAGAACTGAAAACTGTAAAGGCGCCTTGATTATCCAGAAATAGCCAGCCACGCGATGTCGATTCCAGCACCTTCAATAAAACATATTTATCACATGCATGTTCAAACTCAGACCTTCTAAATATAAAATGGAAGAAATGTCTTGAAAACATTATTGATAAAAAGATCATGAAATCACCCTGTTCGTTGTCTGTTATCATCAAAGCTATAACATATTGGGAATAAAATGTAAGAAACATTAAAACAAGATACAAATTTTTATTTATAGTCGGTTGAAATATCAAGGACTTATATACATACATGGATTCGCAACTGCTAAAAATAGATCAAACGATATCGTTCGGCGATCCCACAATGCATTGCTATATACTCGGCAATGTCCGTCAGCTGTATTTGGGTGTTTACGAATTTGATTATACTAATAAAACTCTGGCAATTGGGCACGGGAAATTGGTAAAGGATGCAACAAATTCCTTAAAGATATTGAGATACATTTATAATCCACAAAGTCTAAGTATAAGCATTGAAAAAGGCATCAGTCGAACATTTTAAACTCCAAGATGGCGAACATCTATTATAATCCTTTCGTCTCCGAGATTAAACATTCGGAATACCACGGATATTTTCGCTGTTATTATCATTCGGATATCACGGATTTTTTCGTATTTTCGCTGTTGTAAACAATAGCTTGTATTCCCGTTGATTCACGTCTTATTATCGCGGGATTTGATTACTTTAAACTGTTAATACGGAAGTTGCGAATCCATGTATGTATATAAGTCCTTGGAAATATAACAAAATAACATTAGCTATGTGTAGCTTTTGACCGACATTATGTATGCTTTATTTTCTTATTGTTCCTCCTTTTCCCTTTATTAAAAAAGTGGTTCTTCAGAGATTGTCGTTGTATTGAACTAAGGGTTATTTTTTATTATGTGATGTTTTAGAGTACGAAGATTACTTACAATTCATCTTCCATGTATATCCTAACAATAATCCAGGGGACTAAATAAAGAAATGGTGACACTGAAACAAAAACAACTTTAATTAACAAAAGCTCTGAAGGCACTGCCGTTGTTCTGGACTATACAAAGCAGTCAAAATTTGAGTTTCTTTATAGGGTGATGTATTGGGCTGAGTGTTGGAAACTGAACGATAGTTAAGCTTTTCAAAAGCCTTATTCGCTCTTGTGCAGTCCACAATACTACGCGTTTTTACATCCGCCAGCAATTGTTAAATTTTTGTTACTGGATTACGATTTTGTATATTAACCATCTGGTTTTAACTTAAATGCGCGTAATACTTGATTTTGAAGTTATGCCACTGAATTGTAAAATTGGAACTATTTTCGTAGGGGGACGGTTAATGGAAGCTCTTCGGTCTGTAGGAAATAAATTCCCGACCGACTGTTGAGAAATGGTCCTTGCGTTCGTACCGATCAACAACAACAAAAAAAACACAGTTAAAGCATGTTATTACAAAAAGTCTGAATATCGTCTTATTTCAATCATAAGTACAGTTTGTCATATTTTTTGTCCAATGGAATGAATGTCTGCATTTCATTTGAAATTTGAAAAAAATGTATAGTATAAAATGTGCCGAGAACCTGATATAGTGAATATATGTCACTTATTCTGTCTGTATGTTCATAATGTTTATTGAACAACTTCTGGAGCCAAAAATAGGTCTAACTATAAAGGTCTCACTTTATCAAGTCATCAAAATACATACTAGGAATTAGGTGATGCCTAAAAACAAACATTGATTGTTTCTGGTTCCTTGCTCATTAAAAATGGGGTAGGTAGGTCGGGACCTTTTTTATTCTTGAAAGCATGAGAAAAGGTAAACAAAAGTAAAGAGTGTATGTACCGTTCGGTTCCTCGAGCTTATAAAAAGTCTTTGGTCGCGGGGAAAATTAGGGCAGGTCGGGTAACCAGAAACAGACATTTATTTTACGCCTGAGAAACTGAATTAAAGAGGTGGTCGCTATGTAAGGTCTTATTTTAAGTATACTTACACCAGCCAAACAGTACATAAACTCGAGTACCATGTCGTTCAGTTAACAATGTTTTATAAACCAACATCTGTAGATATAAACCTTCCATAAATATCCACATCATACTGGCTGCCACCGAATACATGAAAACACTCACTATTAACTTACACTCCCAGTGCTGAAAATATACAAAATAATAGCTAACAAAACAATTTTATAAGGCCCTATTTTAAAATTGTTTTGCAGTTACGCGACCACCTAATTAGAAAACATAACCCAATTGTTTGGTATCACTTTAAAATCATTATATGTCTTTATTCCATGATTACCACACAATTCCAATTTTAGTAGTAGCAAATGATGTTAACCACAAAAATGCCAACCCATCAATCACTGATTTAGTTTAGTTGCATTTAACCTCAAAACGAACTTTCTTTTTTAATTGGCTTGGCGTAAGCATTAAATCAGGTTTATTTTCATTTCTCTGACTAATTAAGTGAAATTGTGGAAAATGCGTGCTTTTTACAATTTTTAGGGGTGTGTCTTTTGGAGAGGAAGCCTACTCCTTCTGACGTTTGTTTCAATTATTTACACGTTTTATATCATTGTACGTTTGAATACATTGTGAAAATATCTGCACTAGGGAGGTCAAATGTCTAGACTAGAGTATTCACGTCTTATATCATGCATCTCATTTTATATGAAGGTAAATGCATGAAATGTGACATCACAAGTCGGTCAATATATGTTTTGGTATTTAAACAATGCCTTAGATTCAATGGCTATATATTTAGCTCTAGATGTACCTCAAGAAGGTACCATTCGCATACCTCTGCTAAGAAATATGTTTACCGCAGCTAAGGCAAATATAGCTTTTAGAAAATGTTCTTTTGTAACACAAATTGCGTTGGTGACGAATTTCATAATGTTCTTAAATGCCGATTTTTATTAATCATGATAGAAAGGATTTTATATCTCCAAAGTTGCCAAACAATTCTGATATTTATACATTGGAAAAAGTCTCTGAATGTACGCAAAAAACTTACCAAACCATCTGGATTAAACTCGATAGTGCCGTCACGCCCATGTATGATATCTTTCTCTAACCCCAGATCGTCTACAAACACTAGAACTTTTAAGAATGCCACTGATGCTCGGAGTATAAAAGCCAGAAATAAATTTATATGTAGGACGTTACTTTTACAATGTAGGCGCCTGAAAACACAAATAGGATAACAAATGTGCATACATCATAATTATTATAATAGGTAACAGAAGAAAATAGTTTATCCCTTTATGTAACTAAAACATAAAATTGCATTTTATACTATGGATAACTGGAAGTTAGAACAATGAATAAAATCGACCGATACCAAGGCAGCGCCAAGGCGTTCCGTAGAAACCTAGGTTCGGAAACATGCCGCTTAGTTGATTGAGACGATTAAAGAAGTTAATCAAACAAGGAACACCTTAGTCTAGTCAATTAAAATACGAACATTATTTTTTTTCAATATGAAATCAATACATATTGGTGATCCGCTCTGAAAGGACTATATCCTGTGCTAAATGTCTACTATAAGCGGTAAGCACTTATTCGCATAGACTACGTACGGTGATTTATGATTATATTCATAACGTTCTCGGATATACAAGGAACTCACCTGAAAGCTATCATAATACCAACAGCAACCAGCAAGGATGCTAAGGAAAGTCCATAGCCAACTTCTGTCATTAACTGTATTCTCACAAAATGATGCTGTGAATATAAATAAATCATACAATAATTATTATATACATTGTAGTAATGTACTTCTAGTTAGACCTTTCTTTACTACTTCTAATGAATCAATCAGTTGAATATTGGTCAACTGGCAATGTTCATCATCAATAAAGGAATTCGAATAAAAATCGTGCATCTCTATGTATCCCCATGTTCCGCTAGCAAGAGCCGACTTAGCCTAAGTAGTATAGCATGAGAGGACGGCAATGACGCTGACCGAAGAACATAATTATACATTATTCAATTATGTCTTCCCTGGATTCTACTCTACTTACTGGTAAACAATGATGCTATGATGTAGGCCTACTGACAACATTTTTAGCACCCAATTGTATATACATATTTATTGAATATAATCAATTGGTTAAATCTTAGGTTCGGTAAAAAAGATGCAAGAAGTGCACTTGTTGTACCAGACGCTAGATGATCTAAATAATTCAAACGAGTTAACAGACAAATTGAGGATCTTGACAGCTTCTTTACCAAGATCAGACACTTTGGATAAATCTTACTAATTTCTTATCAAAACAATCCATTTACCAACTTTAACAAAAATATCAACCCAACTTAAAATTTAACCCAGTGGTTAAAATCTACCAATATTTATACCATTGGGTGCTGGTGGACATACGAACTGAAAGGTCACAGTGGGTGGTCGAAGTTTTAACCTAATACATCAGTCGCATATCGTGGCGTTGTTCCGCAAAATAGGAACAAGTGCCCTGGAAACGCGTAAATCATTGAGCACTGACGAGCAGTCGTTTTATTACTATACAATGATTTAGCATTACCCCCATAAGAGTGTGATAGAAACTAATTTGTTAGAGTATCAAATCAGTTGTAATACCGACCAAATCACATTCACCATCTACTGAATTGTTTTAATAAACTTATAAAAGCTAATGATGTTATTGAAGACGTACAGAGTAATCAACTGGTGGTTCAGGTGTTGGTCCTCCAATACAATCAGTGTAATTGGTCCATCCATTAGTGTTATTAACATCAGCATTTAATTTCCAAGTTCCGTCTGGTAGACAGCCACGTGTAGCATTCCCTAAAGATTAACACAAATATCAAAACAATCTGTTTAAATTTCATGAACTTTTTATAACTTGACATCATGTCACAACAAGTGATCCTTATCAATTAAAGGAACTTTACGAGGTGGTTGGACTTCGTTCAAATGTGAACGTAACATCCGTAACTTCTTATTGAGATTATGTTCACATCGAGTGTGATTTATCTGTAATAGGGGGAGGATAATAAATGTACCCGATGTGGCGCCCGAACCCGCGACCTCCTGCTTACTATTTACTGTTTACTTAGTCATTCGCAAGTTATTGTCAAATTGTCATAATAGTCATAGATGGAAGACGTAACGAATGGTCTTAGACATACTGTCTTCAAATAAATCGCTCTAAAGAACATATACCGCGCCCAGGGCTCCAATTTTAAATTACAAATCTTTGGGTCTGTTTACCCTACGCTCTACAACTGAGAAAAATTGATGGGCACCCCCCCTAAAACAACAACATTCTGACGAAAAGATTACACTTTATAGATTAAGTATTTACCGGTTTTAAATCCAGTGATATAGGAAGGACATGGTTGACTTGCATCCGTGCCAGCCAGTGTATAGTCCCAACACATCACAGAGTCCCATGTTACATTGCAATACACGCCTGAAATAAACATTTATCAAATTTAGAAAATGCTGTCAATTGTAATATATAAACAGTTTTTCTTTAGCATACTTGGAAGTCCTTCTCTTCAGTATTAATTATGATCAATGTATATCGTAAATGTTTGTATATATATTTCAACCACTTGCTTAATTATTCTGGTATGTAGAATAAATAGCGATTTTTCAGTTATACTAGTGCACGGCGGTCGGTTCACCTTACCAGTTATCTTGTACTGTATTCCAACCAGTACTCACTATCCATTCAAAAGGAGCAGGCAACTTCTTTCCACATATGGAATAAAATCGACATTTTTGTCATATTTTCGTAGAAGGGTATGACCTGCCACGACCAAGATTCTATCTCAGGTTTACTGGAACTAAAGTGCTTACACTTGGATATTTAAGTGGCTTCTCTGTATTGACAAAGTAGTAGAAAATAGGTTAAGGTTTAGAGTAAGGGTTTATATAGCTATAAATTTATGCTCTTAGGTGGCTATTAATTTCTCTCAGGTGGCTCTAATTTAGCCCCGTAATACTCCAAAATACAGAATGTAGCCATATAAGTACCTAAAGGTATAAAAGGTATAGTGCGCCGTCAATATATCAGTAACGGAGGCTAAGTTAATCGGTAAAACAAGTAAATTGGAATTAGATCTTCAGCCCGCTTCTGTTTCGTTATTTTGATTCGTCTCGAGGGAAGTATGGTATTTTTTCCTTACTTGCTCCAATCTGTATAGTAAATGTTATTGTGTGATATTTTAACATTTTCAAAATCACATGGGATTAATTTCATTAATGTTGTACTAGTCAATTTGATATGATTATTATGTGGATTTAGATTTATTGCTGTGATGTCGAATATAGCGAGTAGGAAGGCTATGCAGGAAGTGATGGGGTTTTCAATTTGGATAAGTAACACTGTTGATAATGTTTTAGAATGAGTAATTGGAAGACCAGTTATTTCTTTGTAAAAGTTCAAATTGCCAGAACCATCGTGCATGTTGCTTTCATTAACAATGCTTCCATTTCCGCAAAATAAAGCTGTTTTACAGTAATGCTCTAGGATATCAATTGAAATTCGTCTTCAATATCATTTCAGAGAGCAAAAACATCATTACTACGTTATTTGTAGCAAAACCTAACTCAGTGCAATCAGTCTCAGACAAGAACACAGCTTTGAAAGAATTAACCATCATTTATATTTTTTTCTTTATTTAATGTTTATTTGATGAGCTTATTTTTTATCGCTGCTTTCTAGTCAGATTGGACAGACAAGTTGCAATGTGTTAAGAAACGTTTGTTAAATGTTATGTTTATAATATCATCATTCATGATTAATCATTAATTTAGATCAATTTTCCAAAAAAAATCAGATGATAACAATTTAATTGGTAGCGTTTTCGTGGTATCAGATGTACATTGGAGAAGACAACATTAAGGTGAAGTTAGATGATGTTAACAATTCGATGTCAAGAATTAATTGATTCAATTAATCATAAAAATAAGACTAATTAAGATGAGAGACTTGTTTAATGTTTTGTATGATTGGAAGGTGATTTCCTCAGAAATATCCTTCCTATGTCATCGTATTGAAAAAAGCATCCATCGACCTAATGACAGCACAGAAAATAGTACCACTTGTTGTATACGTACAATTACAGACTGCAGTTTTGACAAAAGTTGGAGATACATTGTATACTAGTATTTCAGAATTTTGTTGACTTTGAAAGCATGGTGAATATTACAGTGTTTTGGCAATTGAAACTAATAAGTATAATACTCAAATATTCATCCACACAAACGTTTCATTCATAAACTGTTGAGCTAACACAATTTGCCGAGTGTTAGTTTGTACTTTAAGACAAAAGTGCTGTATATATTCGTTCATTATACGATTGCCGTGGGTTTGTAGGCGCGATATTTACGCCTATTTTAGGATTCCAAAAAATCCTCACAAACGTTTCATTCATAAACCGTTGAGCTAACACAATTTGCCGAGTGTTAGGTTGTACTTTAAGACAAAAGTGCTGTATATATTCGTTCATTATACGATTGCCGTGAGTTTGTAGGCGCGATATTTACGCCTATTTTAGGATTCCAAAAAATCGAGCTAGAGCACATGTACTTGTAAACATTTTACACTTATATCTATCTTACCATCGGGTGGAGGTTTAGCAAGCTTCTTTAACTCACAATCTGCTTTACGTTCATTCAAAACCACCATTTGTTCTTCGAGACTTAATTTCTTCTGTAAATAGAAATGAAAAACAAATGTATTTTTTTTATTTCCTATTCACGTTCGTGTATAAGATATTATTAATGCGATGCGTAAATGATTCGACATAGTATAGTTTAACACGGTAACAATTGAATGTATTCACGAGAGCCTGAACAGTGACTTCGTAATATTCACATCTCACAGCATCTGTAATAATGAAATGATAGTGGGCGTGGTCAGGGGAATAAATTATTCCGTTTATCCAATTCTTCGTTATATCAGAGTTCACTATAACCGTGTTTTATAGTACAGTACAACCCGCGTACAGCAGTCACCTCCCTGTTGCAATCACTAGACTATCAACCAAAATTTACGCTTTACTCTGTTAATATAATAAATTAATAATGTATTATTTAATATACAGTGCAACCTTCATGAACGGTCTCCTTCGAACAACTGTCACCTCCATGTTGCAGTCACTACACTATCAATCCAAACGTTTATGTTTGACTCTATTTTTACTCTCTCAACAACATTCACCTCCTTACAACAGTCACGATGGAAATGAGAAATTGCTAGCGTAGTGGCTGAAACATGGAGAGGGCTGTTTGTTGGGAGGTGACGGTTTATGAAGGTTACACTATATATTTTTATCAATACATTGATATGCAACTTAATACATTATATAAATGCACACGATGACTTAGTTAAGTCAAAACAGTTCAGAAATTCGGCAAATCCGAAACTCTTCTATCTGAAGACAATTTTATCGAGTATCAAGTTACAACAACTCTCAAGGTCACGTGACAAAATTTCCAACTTAAATGGTGGAGGAAAACCACTTGGATAGGACCAACGACCTTTAGTAAACTAGCTTAAACAACTTCCTTAAATTGGAACTTGGTCGTATTCCGGCTGGGATTCAAACTTGCAGCGATGAGGGGATGTTGATTACTAGTCAGATACCAAGACCACTCGGCTATAGAGAGGTCTATGAAGACGAACAAAACTGAAGGGGAATAAAGGAATTTAATGCAATTTCATCAATGAATAATTGACCGAAATGTGACAAAATATACGTTCGATCAGTATAATCATTGCCGGCCAAATTTCTCCATCAAATGTCTAATGTACAGTATACCGGATCAAATCATTTTAATAATATAGACGATGAAGAATATCCCATACGTGATAATTTGATTTAAAACTGTGTAGATATATACCTTAATGATTTTGTGACTTCCAAATTATACCACACTATATCACGTATTATTGTGAAAAGTGAACAAAGGCCATTATTACAGGTGGCCTTTATTCGGAGGTCGTTTTGTTATTAACTGTCAATGATGATTTTTTTTTAAATAATGGTCTTTATTCACAGGGTAGCCATAATTCGGAGGTGACCGCTTGTTAACACAGTTTCGACTGTAATTCGCTAAATACTATATAAACTACTCCGTGCTGTAAGATTGACGTTTTTTTAATATAAACTCTGTTATTATTATTTTACACAGTACATGAATCAGTAAATTATAATAAAACAGGTGAAACATAGATTTTATTATCGACACACACTGCTAGATTGATTCGTTGTACAAGATAAGTGTTTGACAAGAGTTATGACTATTTAATCAGATAATAACAGTAATAAAATGTTTATGTGTGTGCTAACATTCCAAGACTATAATTATATGTACTTGTTGAAAAGCATGACGTAGTTGTCCGCAAGAACAGTCAAACTCGTGAAAATATGACCTTTTTTGACAGGTAGCATTTATTCGGGGGTAATTTTGTCCTTAATTACTAATGCCATGGATAGCCATTTTTGAAAGATGCAACACATTGTGTTTTATATGTGTTTTATATCATTTTACGCTTTCTGACAACATACCAGATTTGAGTACCTTTGAGAGAGGTACGATATGAAAAATAATTATGTTAAAATTCTTACAAAATAGAGTAGCAATGCAACGTCTTTAAAGACAAACTAGATTTTTTAAAAGATAGTTGAAATTTTTTTTTTAAATCCTATAGTTTACGTAATAAGTCCGTGCAGAATTTGTTATCGATTTTTTTGGCGCTTCCTGGGGCGCATGAGATTTATCTTCATCGTAAATTATCTGACATACTTAATAGTAGATGATAAAAATGAAAAAAAAAAAGAAATATATTGGTTAACGAGCTATGTACATTACCTGGCATACATAACTGAGATAGAATCATTAAATCCCTAAGTGTTTTTTATATAAATTGTTTATAAAAAATGCCAAGTAAGTTTATTTGAACAAATATAATTATGGAGTAGACGTGTCAAGAAATAAACATTGTTTTGACATTCCAGCCTTATTCTATAAGGCAAACCCAGTTGTAAATTATAATATTTTGTAATAAACATTTTCCATTCGATAGATATTTCGTGCGCTGTATATATAGATATTATGCTATCTGTGATAAATTTGCTAGATCCATGTGCCTAGAAATGGTCAGAATTGAATTCTTTCCCTATACATGTAAAATCAAATTCGTGAACAAAGGTCACCCTTGGTAAAAACTAGATGTAAACTTTACTGACAGGTGGCATTTATTCGGATATCATTTCTTTCTAAAATATCAATGTCGGTTTTTATAAGAATGGCCTTTATTCACAGGGCGATCGTTATTGGGAGGTGGCCACTAAGTACAAGGATGCCATACATTAATAAAAGCATTTACTTAATTACCACTCTTAAGTTGTCCCGTCAAACCCCATCGTGTACTGGTGTACTTCGTGTTTACGTTACCTGGTCCCGAGGTTATAAAACTTTTTATCAGTCTCCGAGCTCAAATCTCAAATCTTGTCTTTTCATGTTTCTAAGTTAATTATGATCGAACATTACTTATAGTATTGATACATAAATCTTACATCATAATTAACCTGGATATGTAATTAAATATTAATCAGCTCCTTCTTTTTAACCATTATACTTTGGGAATGGAATTGAGATTTGAGAGACCATCCTCAAGTTTTATAATCTTTTTTCACTTACATGTACATGTATATAAAAAATGAATACGATAAAGTAATCGAAATATATTTTCCTTCTGACATTTTTATGCTCGGCACTCTCCAATGATATGAGTTATGGTTACGACAATCAGCGAAGTGCGGAGGAATTAATTCCATGTAATATTAATTCTTTCGGTTACTGCTTTTAATTATGGCTTGACAGCTTGATATCGCATGTGAATTTATTGACACAAACGTAAAAGGTATGTTTAAATGGAATGAAAACAACACAACGTTGAAAACAGAAAAAGGGATGTCTGGTTTCCGTTTTAACTTTCAATAAGATCACATGCCGTAAATTGCAAATTTATTTATGTGACATGTATGACTTATTTTGGAATAAATCTGTCAAGAATAAACAAGGGAGAACTTTGCTCAGCATTAATAACTTTACATCAGACATCAGAGTATAACAATGGAAATCGTTATTGGTTATTGACCGCTACGTAATTTACTGAGGCAACAAGTTCCCTGATTACTTAAATGTAATAAATCAACAGAGCGATATTTATGCTTATTGCCCAGACACTCTCGCAATATCCCAATAATTAAAGGGGCATACCCTACAACTGACAAACATTCTGTGAAAGTGTAAAAATGTGTTAGATGTATATGTAAAACAATATATAATGGATAATTGCAAGAAGAACTTTAGTCATTAAATGACTAGTTTAGGTACTAGCAGCAAAAATCATAGCTATGAATAATAAATCACTTCCACCCAAAAATTGTACAACATATTCCAAAGAGTTTCCGATCTTTTATGGAAACTAATATTTTTTGCGATTTTTTTTTTAATTGGATGAATTTTTGGCTGAAACTTTCTTTGTCGGCTTTTTTCTTTACAAGCTTCTAATCTATCATCATTTTGCCTTGATTCTAGATGCACCAAATTGTAGGGTATGTCCCTTTAAGATGTAGAACATATTAATATACGAGGTACATATTAGCTAATCAGTATTTCTAAGGTCTGTACTCATCTCTACAATATCTTCTTCCAATTATAAACCAAAGCTCTGAATGTTCTGTTGTTGTTCGGAATTACAAGGCATTCAAAGGCTTTCTTTGTAGGGTGATGTAGTGGACTGAATTTTGGAAACTGAACGAAAGTTAAGTTTTCCATAGCCTTCACTCGCTCGGCGTGCATGAATTTTGATTCAAACCAAAGAACTACCCTTTTCTACACCCGTCATGCAATTATTAACGTTCCATGTGACTTACTCATACGTTTCCCCCTCTGATCACCAAAACATGTTCAGCAATTAGCATAAACAGCACGTGTGTTATGGCGTCATCATTCCTTGAAATGTGCGCACTGATGGAAAATATTGTAGTATTCCGAGGTAGGGGATCGTATAGAATTCTTACGACAGTTTTGTACTGTTCGTTTACGATTTTGAATAGCCATCTGATTTTGACTTCAATGCACGTAATATTTGAATTTGTAATTATGCAATTGAATAAAAAAAATGGAACTACTTTCGTTGGCGGACGTTTATGGATGCTCTTCGGTATGTAGGAAAAATTTCTCGACAGGCTGTTGAGAAATGGTCTTAACCTTGTGTTCTTATTGAACAATAATACAAAAAAAACTCAACCTGCATTTTGCGAGGAGACCATCCTATATTTTTAAAGAACAACACAATGCCATAATAAAGTGTTTGAAAAATAAGATTCCAATGCCAAGTTCTCCAGCATATTTATTCTCCCCCTCCCTCTCGGGCGGCTCTGAGATGACCAATACTGTCGAATGGGCCGTTAAACAACAAATTAATAAATACAGCTTTGTTATGTATCTGCAACCAATCTCGCCGATATTGACAGTCAATGAGAAATTTCACTCGATTAATGTATCCCTGAATTGATTCTAGCAATGGAAGTGATTGATATGAATCTATCAGAAACAAACTTATCTAGCTCAGATCAGGCATCCACTGACACATATTTATATTATACTTCATGAAACTGGTACGATTTGATTAATGAAACTAAGAGAGAGATAAAATGTGTTGAAATGGAAACAGATGGAAACATTAATTTTAAAATACGAATATCGCCGCATTCCGTTTGTTTTGAACAGTTAGTAATTTAACTTAATCAAAATTACAGATTTTTCTTCGCCCGTGGCTTTATCATTGTCATAAACTACCAATCATGAACATTGCATCTCAAAATGACGTACATCTTGCAAATGAATTTTAAACAAACTGAAATTTGCGAGAATACATTTTGGATTTGAACAGAAAACTTTGAAGAACTTTTTGCTAAAGTTCTGCAGTTTATATTAAGAGTTTACAAATTTACACAAGATATGTAAATCGTTTGTCACATAGTGGGCCAGTACGTTACAGTAATAGTGTAAAATGGCTACACGGACCAATGTGTATATATGATAAACGTGTTTTTCGTCCGTGTTGCCATTTCACACTATCACTGCAAAGTACTAGCCCCCTATGGTTTGTCAACTGTAAGAATCTTTTTCGTGAGCTCTTACATGATTTACATGCATAAATGGATGTTTTTTTGTAAGGCATCATTTCTGTACCTTTGATAAAAAAAAACTTTAAGATAATTTTGGAGCGGCACTATCTACCTAAGTCTTCCTGTGTTGATTCCAAAAGCAGGAACGCAATTGTTCCTCGTTATTTGGTTCTTGAATTACTACTTCGTTAAGATTTACACTTGGTCATGGCGTTGGACCATGATAGGTAACTATTCATTGTAATGAGGTCTAACAAATTGTTTGGGTCTGGTTATATGCTCATTAGAAATTAGGTATTTTTTATCACAGTTCTTGAAAGCTAAACAAAGGAAAGACACTAGAGGACGTAGCGTTCATCGAGTCTATAAAAAATAAATGAAAGTTTGCGGGGGGAAATGTGATAGGTCGGGTGACCAGAAACAAACTTTTTTCACGCCTTGCTCTGGCATTTTTTGAGGTTATATTGTACAAACAATAAATACTTAGCATGATTATTTTCTGATTCAGAAGTTACTTTGTGGTTTACATCACTCCTCGGTCTCTGACGAAAAATATTTTAGACAAGTTTGATAAATTGCGCGGTTGATTGTATCATGTTACCCATTCTTATTTCTTCGATTGCATATTCTATGAAATCTTGAATTAACAAATGCATAAAATTCAGATTTTGTTTTCATCAGCTATGATTGAGTAAGATTTTATGATCGTAGGATCATGATATTACTGGTGTTCTGGAAATTTGATTACAATCTACCATTCATAACACAACAGCCTTAGAACAACAGCACAAAATACCACAACAGTCTTATCAACGCTATCTTATATGTTTTGGCATAAACACATAATACCAGACAACCGTATTGGCACCTTATAATATTTTTTGTTATCTGCAAAGAATACGCGCTGAAGACAAACTAGACATTTTAGAATTCCATGGTGTTAAATCTTCTAAATATAAAGACTCATATAACATAATCTTCTGAATTAGGGTGATCAGTTGTCAGATAAGGTTTTGCATTAAAATTAATAGACATAACTGAACGTGATTTTCAAATTATTTCAAGAGTTAGAGATGCCATAATTCACGTCACATTGCCAATAAGACAATAAGGATCCACGATGGAAATAAGATTATTCTCTTTTTGTCTTAATCCGAGTGTAGGTGAACATGGTATGGTATTTTCTAAATTATATTTTAAAGATTGTTATCTACTAGTTTGTGTATTCCACCAAGTATCATATATTTGCCAAAACCAAATTCGGTCTGTCTGTCTGTCTGTCTGTCTGTCTAACACGGGTAATGTTATAAACGTGTTTGTTTTTCAAATTAAAATTCCACTTAAATGAATCTAGTGTTATCATTCTAATGTTGTCATGTCATATTTAGAGATTGCTATTTTGGACTTTACAAAACGTATGCAATTGATATCACACAGGTTATTCATAGTTTCGTTTACTGGGTTGAACAAAGATCCAATATCTCTGTGTTCATGACTTATAGACCGCCATCTAAGACCTACGTGAAACACTTATTAAGTGTTATACGTCAGTACATTAATGGCACGACATTATTTCTCTACGCACGCAAGGAACTGACATCCCCTGTGTATAGACATGCATTGTAAGGATAACTGTCGATTTGTTTAAGACGTTTAAAGCAAAATCCGTTTAGCATTAATATTGCCAATGTAATGAATACCATCCATCCTGTAATTCTATTTAACACCGCAGTTTCAAGACTCTCAAATGATCACGTGGTCTCATTGAACACATGGTCAAGTGATAACTATCTCACAAGAATTAGATAATGATTGATGGCATCTGTAGTCAGTTGATACATTTAATGCTCTCAAGCCAATGGTGATTTTTCTCACGGAGTCTCCATTTACATATAAATAAGCAGTGGATAGCACGTTTCGAGCATACCTCGTTACAGAATCAACTATTACTAAATGTCTTGTTACATGAAACTACAGTATCATAGAGAGATCTTTTCCAATAAAATGGATACAAGAAGCCAAAATCAGACATCATGTCCTTTGAATATATTTGTGTAATCACTATTAGATGTGATTTAGGCAGCTACTGGACATGACGCCAAAGAAACAATGACATACTTCATTACTAGATTAAACCTCTTGTTCGGTTTGCCATACGTCGTTAACATTTATTTCTTTTCACACGATCTCGTCAGAACTATTAGCCATAAAGGTGTTTTTCGTTAAAAGCTATCTTGTCTCGTATACACATATCTAAGAACCTCCCATATAAACACAAAATAACAAAACTAGATATGTAGAATGTTGAAGATAGAAACTTAAAAACAAAGTAAATTGTAGAAATGCAAATCAGTTACTAGTATATTCGCACAACTACGTCAGTTTGACGAAGAAATGAAGTATGGCCAATCTAAAAATGTAAATAGTTACTATTGAAAATCCGGGCTCGTATTATGGACATATCGTTGCATAGATTTTTAAAGAATTTCGTCTATTCGGATAGGCTTATCAAACGTATTTCGATTTCAAACGCATCCATAAGTGTTAGAGCATTATTCAGACTGGATAGCTACGTTCCAATGCACTGTATGCTTGATTCATTTACACAGTCAGACAGAACTAATCAGGTCAGTATAGTTACATTGCATGTTTTAATCCTTTGCCGCTTGTCCACTAATTTGAGCTAAAGCAGTATTAAGTGAAATAATCACAGTAAATCTTAGACTAGAACTAGCATCGAGTCTATACAGTTTGTACATTGATGATCAATGAATCGTAGAGTGCTTTAAACGACTGCACTGTCGTACAAATTGAATACTTTAATCAAGCGTATTAAGTGGAGACGATTTGTAAATGGTTTAAAAGCAATATGGCATGAATAGTGCTACCTCTCCAAAGCAACACCCTTTGGGATTAGTAAAATTGTCTTTTTGAGAGGTTGTTGCTCTAGAGGTTAAATTAATAGTTAAATGGATCAGTAGGAAAAACCATGCTGTTGTTTAAGGGATGTTGCTGCTCAAGAGAGGGCAGCTCTAGAGAGGCTGTACTGAACATACTTTTATAAATTATATGAGTTTTTGTCCTCATGGGCTGTAAGACTTAATGGGCCTGAATTTCTATAACAAAAACATAATATAAGATAAGGAAGCCGATACGTAGGCGAACATTTTATGACACACATCACAAAGTTGTAATTAAGTGTCAGATGTCGATTACAATAATACAGCTTTGAATGTAATGCTTTAAGCTATTAAACTGGGATAGATTAAGTTTCTGAAATACCAATAGCGCTGCTCTAAGAGAAACAAGAATTAGATTGATAAATACAATTACTAGTATTAGTTTTCAATTGGCTTAATTCATATCTGTTATTTAATCTTTAAACATTTATGGTTGTCACACCTAACCAGAGCGCTATGGTAAATTCGCACCGCTATTAACTGTCCACCCTTTCCAATGATGCGGAAATTTGAAATAAATGGGGAACCAACTCCTTTGGAGGCAATGCCGTCATTTTTTAAGTGTAACATGTTCCCCAAACCCGCAAAACATGCACTGACAGATCTGTCAAGATGGACAAATAAAAAATTTAACTGTTTGTACAACAGTAAATATATTTAAATGTTCTGATGTTATCAAGTAAAAAAGCAGTTGATGAAGTATGTTGCAAAAATAGTGATTTTTGATTGACAAAACATTTCAGGGAAGGCTAACCATAATAAAGTGATGGTTGACAGTAACGGAACCAAACTCCAAAAGTGTTTTAGCGATTTGAATTTGTTCTTTATTCCAGCTTTCTTGTGAAATGTCAGCAAAAAAGATACCAACCAAAATGTACTTTCACAAAAACGTTTTGGTCGCGAAACTTCAAACCAGCACATTTTTAGGGAAGTCTGATTATGTTAATTTAATTCACTATCCGATGAAAGCTCTTCGTTAGCCAAATGCCAACTTGTTGAAATTCGATTGCGGCTAATGCATTCTAATCAAGCATTTCGTAAGATGAATGTTGCATTTGTCGTTACAACATGCACGACCATCCATTGTATTTAAGTTATTTTACGTTTTATTCGTCTACAATATTTTCATGTCATGATTTGAATCTCTGTAAAAACATGTATGTTGTTTCATTTTTGTAACCCAAGCCATATATAAGTAACATATCTGGGAAATAATGGCCTATTCTGCTCTGCTCTGAATTCTAATAAATTCAGCTCGAAAAGGGACATTTCTGAACATTTAGGGATCTTTTATGGTTAAAAAGAGAAAAAGTAAGACCTTAGTTGAAGCAAAAAATGCGATATCAAATAATTAATATTTTTTATGTGTTTTCAAATTCAAATTCAGCATGTTTTATAGTTAATATAGCACAAAAGGTAAAAAATATACTATTGCACACGATGTCCTCTTTAGTGCACTGTCTAACTACAACTAAATCTTCGGTTTAATTTTCCCCGGAGGTATTCAACAGACATAATATATGTACAACTGTATCATTCAACAGTTATTTTCACGATTCAACGAAACTTGCAATCAGAGATGAGCGAAATGTGATAGTATAAACATGCTGAAATATACAGGAACTCAGTTAATGCGTTTACCAGAATTTTCACAATACATAATTTCCTAGAATTATTTCTTGCAATCAGCACGGGTTCTCGATTTACTACAAGCAATGAGTTTTCGTATTAAATTTTGTTAAAGCAGCACAACATGATCCTTAATAATCTGAAAATACCCGATAACAAAAGTCAATCTTACATCACAAAGTCAAGCCAACCCAATAACTTGGAAATTAGTCCAAAATAACACGAAAGTCGACACAAAACACAACGGTCGACCCATAACAAAAAGTCGACACAATAACGCGAAATTTGATATAAAAAACAACAGAAGTCACTTCAACAACACAAAAACTGAAACAGCAACACGAAAGCTAATAAAGCAACAACGTAAAGTCGACCCAACTATGCAAAGCTCGACCAAATTACACAAGAATCCACCCAATTTTGCAAAAGGTCAAACCAAATTGCACAAAAGTTGACCAATTATGCAAAAGTCGATAAAATGCCGCAGAATAGTATTCTTAAGCTTAGTAAATGCACAACGGCTGCATGACAAACATATTTCCAAGATTTCAAAGAAATTTATAGAGATACCTCATAGTTTGAAAAAGACTAAAATATAGTTCAAGAACTAGGCTAATATTATGGAACGCTTCGAGCATTTTGGTAGACATTGTTACTTTTGCTTAGGTATAGCTGCTCCAGCGTAAAGCAATTTGTACAAATAACTTTGTTTTTGCTTCGCCGAGACAAAAATAAGTATTGCGTCGATTGAATATTCTTGAAACTGATAAGGCAGTATCTCACAGATAAGAAGCAATAAAATTCTGAAGGAAAAAAGCAGATCTGATAATAGTCCTGCGGTCTAAGATGTTGATACGAGTATAGTATCATTCTTCAGATATTGTTGAGTGTATCAATAGACAGGTCTATGGTGTTTATAATTCTAATTTCTGAGATAACCTAAAAACTGGGCAAATATATACAAAGGTGCTGGGACAATAACAATACGAATAACAAAACGATAATGATTACTCATGATTACAAAATTCATTGCGGAAACAAGGAATACAAAATAAGATAACGATAAAAGTATTAGTACGCATGGATAGAGTTGCACTCAGCGTGGAACGGAAACCATAAAAAGCAGTATTTTGGTCCGCACTTCCGCTCAGCTTCCAAATATGCCTACATGCATACCCTTTGTAAAAATATATCGTGTAACCGCAAACCGTCATCATTCAGGGATGGTCTAATTATTCATAATTTCCATAGCCGTCAAACATTCGGCGCGAAAGAATTTTGATGCAGACCAAAATACTGCGTTTTCCAATTCCGCTATACACATACTAAACTGGTTCCCGTTCAATGTTGCAGTGCAAGTCTATGTAAGTTCTGTTTCCTTGAATACTTTCGGTATTTTTATTATTGTATAATACCAGTACAAAACACACTGTATGTTTTTCTTGCGATTGAAGATTACCTCATAATCTGGACACAAATGTATCATGATGAAATAGATCACATTACCTATTTTAAGACAATCTTTTTCAATCAATATGTGTTTTTTTGCGATATAATCGCCATATCGACACATTGTCGACATTTGTGAATCGATACATCAATACGAAATTCCAAAAACAAGAGATTGCAGACATGCAAGTATGAAGTAATTTATGTGCAGGAAAATGCGTCTCAATTTCCGGAAGGAAACGAATATTCTGTGATAAAAAAATATTCGATATCCTTAGAAAATTTATTAATTAAGTAAATTAAGTAAAAGTATAATACGTGCCGTATAAGATCAATGGCAATGATCGAGTGTCAGATTAAATATGTTTTCATTGTAACTATTACGCTTTCGTCTTCATTGTGTGTATTCGTGGTACGTAACCAAGGCCCCCGTCGTTACGTCGAACAATCACTTACCGAAAGAAAAGGGTCGTTGGCTGAACGATTGAATGTAAAGAACGCAAATGTTGTTTATGCCAAAGAATCGAAATAGGTGATGAATTCCACTAAATAATTAATTATTCTTTCTTTGCCAATCATAGAAACAATTTTTGATCACATTTAGATCAATTAATGCTTCAAAAATTGTTAATACTTGCAAATTTATTTCTGTTGTTTTTATGAAAACGTTTAAACCACCTGCCTAATATATTATCAATTACCTCACATAATTTGTTAATAATACCGGTAGTCATCTATGTAGTACCTGATATTTTTTGTTTATATTAACGTTTTATCTATCAATGTTTACGAATGGTTAATGTTTAACAAGTCTTACTTTTCTAACAGCCTTGTTCACTGTATTCTTTGTCATTACTTTTACCTCATATCACATATGTGCTGAGAGTACTAATAAACTTGAAATTTGAAAACCTTTTACAAATCAAGAAATAACAGCATAACAAATAATTACATTCGCATGAAATTATTTTGCAAAGTCGAATAGTGACATACTGACGCCGAAACTTACTTTTGCGGTGGAGGAAATTGGTCTTCAGATGGTCAAAGAATGAAGTTCAGATAAAGGGAACTTAAATTGAAAAACCGGATCTGAAGAAATGTGCTTTTATGATGACATGGTCTTTACATCAGGGTGGAATCAAAATGAGGTTTCGCAATAATTTTCAGTATGCACTGATATGAATTTCAATTTATCTATATTATGATTAAACAGTACCTCAAGATGTTCAGAAGCATAATCATGGGTGGTAAGATTTTAATACTAGACTGCATAGTTCACATGTCTTGATTAACAATACAATTGTGGTTTGCAATACAGAGATCATCATTCCTTTAACTAATATTATCCGCATCTTATACTCCAATCCTCAGACTCTAATCAGGTTTCATTTTGATAGCTCAGATTTGGGTAAAACGACGCATCAACAGCTATATAGTCATTACGCAACATTTCCAGATTTAACCATGGACGAAAACACAATGCTTGCTTACTCAATGAGACCAGTAAATGTTATATTTTACACATATTATTATAACAATAGAAATGACTAACGCATCAACAGCTATATAGTCATTAGGCAACTTATCCAGCCTTCTCCGTGAAGGAAGACTCAAGGCTTGCTTTATACTCAATGAGATCAGTAAATGTTATAGTTAACAAAAATCATATTTTTATATAATAACAATAGAAATGACAAATGTTAATAAAAATGTTAAAAATATACATGTACTACAATTTTTGATATAGTATAGTATTAGCTATTTGAAAATATTCCAAACACTTTATTAATATGTACAATCGAACCTGTGAACAAAGGCTATGCTTAGGAAAGACAACACGTGGCCTTTTTCACAGGTAGCCTTAGTAAGAGGTTTTGTTTTAAATTACCAATTACAGTTTTAAAAGAACGACGTTTATTCACAGGGTGTAGTTTTGCAATTTTGAATGAATTGGTAAAAAACTTATTGAACGCCTATTAACAATATGAAATAGAATACCTTCTTAAAAGCATAAATCCAACCGAATCACATCAGCGTCAAGTACTTTAGTCAAAATTCCAACTGATATTATTTGAAAATGTATTTATCAACTTTAACTTTTCGGCCTAACTGCACGTTCAAAACACCTGCTAAATCAACACTGAACGCTTCCTCAAAGATTGCTGAGAACAAAATGGTATTATATGTTGATGAACGCGAGTAGGCGGTCGATATATCACTCCTTTTCTGATTTATTAATCAAATCACTGGCTTAATGGTCAGGCCTTTATTGTTGATAATTGTTACAATTAATTTATGTTATGAATATTCATGTCTAAATCCGAAAAGAGAATAATTTTGAATGCTAAATTTAAATCTGAAACAGTAACCCTGTTCTAAATAAATCGACACCCATTGTAAGTATAGCGGTTAACGAAACTGAAACAGCATTTAAGACACAAAACGCTATTATGGTATAATGTACTAGTGTGTCTTGTACCAAAGGAATACTCCTTTATCTGCCTTGGGGCATACTGATATATAAATCTAAAACGGTGTGGTATATTAAATTTGGATCAAATCCCGCGCATACTATCAGCGATTTGATTATTATATTTGGTTGAGTGCTACGTACAAGTTAGAGTGCATATTTGGATATTCTTCGTAAATAAGAAAGTTAAAAGGAACTGCAGCGACTGTAGAACATCCAAATATGCATTCTAACCGTCTTAGTGCTCCGCTCTCTGAGCTTGAGCGGTGTATATTGTGTCTTTCTTCGAAACTAAGAGGTTAGAATGTCAGTTTTATATTCTATTAAGATAAGAAAGCCCAAAATTTTAAAAATCCTTGCCATTGATTGGATAGGAAATAGGGATCAGTACAAAAACTAAGATTTTACCGTGAATATCACCGTAACAGTAGTTCTCATTCACCCCTTTGATGCTTTACAGACAAAACAGCCAATTCAAATTCCAAATACTAAGTTAAACGTAAATGTGGATTAACCCATGCATTTTTATGACCATTCGTCATTTCGCCCCTCTGTGCAAAAAAGTGCAAGCTGATATTTTACTCAACAGTGATTATGTGTTTTATTTAATACAACGATATGTTATCTACAGTCTGTGAAAAATATGATAATATTCAAATTATTATTACCTGGAATATCAGTATCCAAGACATATCGGAACCAAGTGACAATCTATAAATCAATTGATGGAAAAGGTTCGTGTGTCATATGATATCTTCTTCTTTACAATATAATGAATTTTTTCAGAGGTTATTTATCAGTTGTTTAACGACCCATTCGACAGTTATGGTCATTTCAGAGCCGCCGTAGAGAAGGGGAGATGTGATATAGCGAAGAGGACATTCATATACCTACTCTTGACAAATATTTTTTCCTGGTGATCTATCGTGCCATTTCCTGTGATATTATTAACACAGTACTTGGCTCGGAAGATGGGATGGGGATACTGAAAAAGCGTCCCCGAAATATTGAGATTCGAACCCACGACAAGAGGTCAAATGTGAGAATAAAATTAATCATTACTTTTTTCACAATGTTTTTTAATTATGAAATTATTCAAATAGTTATTTTTTGAAAATATTGTATTGATAGTGACGAGTTGACTTCACACAATCTGAACTCCTCGGTGTTTGTCTAAAAAAAAGTGTTTCGGACATAATAGGCGGGTCGCTATTTTAGTGTTGTTACGGGCTACATTCCATCATGGCTGACCATGGGAATTCAACGATGGAAACAACCTGTTTCTCTTTCAATTGGAACGCGATGCCTAATTTATCAATCGCGTATGATAAACACGTTTTAAAAGTCTGTAATTCTGAGATTAATTCTTGAACACGGGTACCTAGTGTTAAAAAATAGGGACCGGAAACCACATAACTAAAATTTGTAAACTTACACTTATGTACAAGGCGTATTTCTCAGTTACGAAAAATGCCCAAGTAGTTACGATTGGATTTCACATTACCAAGACTTAAAGCCCCATTAGCTTTTTGCTATAGAAACATACACGCAAAAACAAACAATTGCTGATATTATCCCAAAATAATTATTACCTTGACCGCGGGAAACACAGTTGTTCTATAAATAGCATTTATTTCAAAGATATTGAAAAAAATACGATATTGGTTTTGGAAACATTTTTTCTTGTTATTAAGTATGCACATGAGGAAAACACACCGGATTCCTCTGTTATAGGACTAACAGAAACTTTTACGAACGATAAATTTATATGCTTATGGGGCTTTAATGCATTTGAAAATTAAATTATTAACTTTGCTGAGATGCGAATCGTAACCCCCACTGACAGGTTTGATGATAACCTAGTCCATGAAGTGGGTGGAAATGTCACATGTCCGATGAAATCTGCTTACAAATAGCACGTAGTGGAATCATATAATTACTTAACATCATTTAGGGATTTTAAAATAAATAGCATTCAATGGTGTGATGTTTAAATAGCGGACGCTTACTTCTTCATAATTGATCACGTTTTGAATAGAAATGGGGATACATATCTTAATATAATTATTAATCTGTAACTTTTGCCCCAAAAGGCATATTAATATGCATATTTAAATAAGATGAATTTATTGTGGTCGTGAATTTCGACCGCCTCCGTGATCGAGTGGTTGAAGTCTTTAAATCAATCTAGTACAGGAGTGGTTGAAGACTTTAAATCAATCTAGTACAGGAGTGGTTGGAGACTTTAAATCAATCTAGTACAGGAGTGATGCTTATGTGAATTGTCCACCTCATATGAATCTGACTCGATATAAACAAACAAACGTGAATTTAGGTATCACGATCTTGTTGAAATCATTTTTTCATACAACATGTTTCCTAATATGTGCATGCCAAAGCATACCCTGAATCGTCCAATAAAATTTCTATAAATAACAAGATACGACACAAAGAGAAACAAATATCACACGAGATCACTTTTTAAGGATTGTTTCAGTGGATTGTACGCCGTTTTTTTTTTCAAAGGAATTTCTGTTATAAACGGCATCCAGCTCGCCTAACCAACTTTATTTGAATGTGTTCTAACCAGTACTACCTTATCCTTCCACAAGGAACCAGCGACTTTTCCACTTTTGCAGGAAATATACTTTTTTGGCAATTTTCAATTTCAATACCTGTCAAGACACGCACATTGCGCGAGTGTCAAACGCAATGAAGCCCTAGATCACGCGCAAACTCCCGAGTATTCCAAGTAGAATCGTAGAAATCATTGATAGATCGGCAATGATCATGAAACGGTTTCATTTTGTATGGGTACGGCGTTTACATTCGCCGGTGTAGCTTGTAATTCATACCAACATAACAACAACTGTAAACATACTAAACATAGAGGAAGGCGATTCCAAGGCATATACATTTGTATTATGAATAGGTATTTATTCTGGGTAGGTCTATTTTGGGTTGATTTTCATAGATGGGTATGACCTGTTGCGAACATGATTTCGATCCCGTATCGCTGGGTTCGAGTACAGCACAGTCCATTCCAGATTTCCTGGGCTGTAATGCGTTCACAGTGCTTTTAACGTAGAGCTTTAATATCCCCCAAATTACCCTTTCGCCGCCAATAAAACCGTTTAACCCGTCTGCACAAATCTCCGCATATTTGCTTACGTAATAGGTATACCCGTTTAGGACTTGGCTAATTTCCTTGGCAATATACGATGTAGCAATATGTGTCTGTGAGTGAAAAGGATAATGCTTTTGAAAAATGGACTGTCATACTGCCATGACTTTATGAACTGAAAATTCTCAAAAGCAATAATTATTCCACCCACTACTTTCGTAAAGAACCATCAGTCATCAATTAGATGGACGAGATGATACGAATGTTTCAACTTAGACAGATGAAATACTAATATCACTAATATTCGTTAATTACTATCATATGTTGACAGAAATTGTCCAGTTTTGGCAGACATAATTCATTTAGTAGAAAGCTTGAACGACCTGAAGTGGAATAGTGATACTTAAGCGGACATAATACTAATGGTCGGAAACGTCATGAATTGCTCCATTCAGATAGAAGAATACGATTTGGAGACTTTTGACTTAGTAAAGATTGTCTGTCTTTTTTTTCCAATTAACATTTTCAATGTATAAGTAATATTAACATTTATTTTGGCTCACAGAGAACTAGTTTGAAAAAAATTAGTACGTAACTTATACAAAAGACTCAAAATGCAATCAAACATTCTAAAGATCCACGAAAACCACCGCATACTGGACTAATGTTCAGAGTTAAAAATGTAATTCGAAATCATTCTAAGATAGAATGCATGAAAACATCTACAAAACAAGAGGGCCATGATGGCCCTGTATCGCTCACCTGAGTATCGTAACACTAAGGAATAATTTAATCAAGGGAAGTTATTTGTCATGTTAAGAAGTTTTCTACCCCAACTGTCAAGTAGTTGTTGAAATCACCTGACCCCCCTGGGCAGAGCCAATATTGACCCTGGGGCTATGATTTGCACGAACTTGGTAGAAGTCTTCTAGACAATGCTACATACAAAATATCTAAGCTCTAGGCCTTGTGGTTTTGGTCTAGAAGATTTGTTTAATTTTCCTATATAGGCCTAAATAAATCAAGTCACCCCCGGGGCGGGGCCAATTTTGACCCCGGGGCGATAATTTGAACAAACTCAGTAAAGATCCACGAGACAATGCTACATACCAAATATCTTAGCTCTAGGCCTCGTAGTTTTGATCGTAGATTTTCCAATATAACATAGAGTAAACCGGGGGGGGGGGGGGGCAATTTTGACCCCGGGCCATAATTTGAACAAACTTGTAGAGGTCCACAAGACAATGCTAAACACAAAATATCTAAGCTCTAGGCATTGAAGTTTCTGACAAAAAGATTTTAAAAATTTCCCTATATAAGTCTATGTAAAATCAAGTGACCACCGGGGCGGGGCCAATTTTGACCCTGGGCCATAATTTGAACAAACTTAGTAGAGGTCCACAAAACAATGCTACATACAAAATATCTAAGGTCTAGGCCTTGTGGTTTTCGAGGAGAAAATTTTTTTAATTTCCTATAATAAGCCGATATAAATCATGTGACCCCCGGGGCGGGGCCAATTTTGACCCTAGAACAATAATTTGACCAGACTTGGTAGAGGTTTACTAGACAATGCTACACACAAAATATCTAAGTTCTAGGTCCTCTGGTTTTTGAGAAGAAGATTTTTCTCCACATGTGGAGTGGTTGCTGGCGGGAAACTGGTAAGGTAAATCGTCCGCCCGATATATACATTTTTAAATATAAATGTATATACATGTATGTATATACTAGTTCTTAGTTTCTGGTCATGTCCGGGTAATGTAAAATTATACTTGCTTTTAGTTTTTTGTCTTGAGTATTTTACTGGCTTTAATAAAGCCCTTTTACGACACATTGTGTTTCTTATTTTATGTTTTACTCTTCCACTTTCATATTACCACCGATTGTTCATAAAATTGAATTATCCTTGAAAAATAGCGTTAAACCCACTGAAACGAAATGTTTAATATTTTGATCGTGTCAGGCAAAGAACGAATGAAACAAAACCAGCCGTTATTGAAATTAATAATTGTAATGTGGCATGGTGAGTTCGTGCGTGATAAAAAGGTACGCTGCTCATTAAACTGACAAACCATTCTCTTGGAATAAGATATAATTATATTACCTGGATAGAGATTTACATCGGCCAGACAGTGATAAACACTGGCATTTAATTTTGAAATTTCCAAAAGCTCAATTAAAATATGTAATGTATATACACCCAGTGTCTGAAAACCTTACTTTCATTAAACATTCAGATAATATCTTTTGCGCACAACTTTAACACTGAAAAAGCATCAAACGTTTTCTTTGGCGGCACTGACTTTGTGTTAGTTGCTTAAGGAAAATGTATCAAATTTATGCGATTACAAACGAATACTTCCTGTCGAAATGGAAGACGGTCTTATATATATAGTTTAGTTAATTGTAGTGATAGGCATACTACAAAAAATACACAAAGTTACATACATACGTAAATATTTTGCAAAAATCAGCCTAAGGAGGCTTATCAGTCACTTATACTACTAGTATTCAAAACATTTAGTACAAAAAATCCAAAAGCATTTAGTACATAAACAATAAAAGAGACAATGAATGAATTTCTTATTAATAATATATGGACAATATCCTTAAAGTGGAAATGAAGATATTCTCATTTCTTTTCCTAAAATCAGCCAACAATTCAAATTCAAGGGCAGATAATCCAAAAACGAAACTTTCTTTTCACTTATTATAATAGAATTTTTCTGTTATCATATGCTATGATCTTACAAAGTTTATTTTCCCTATATGTCTATGGCAAAAAAGGAAACTTGCAAATGACTTTAATTTTCCTAGTAAGAGTATTTCACGGGGAAAGGAACCTATGATGTTGTAATATTTACATTGCGTATTGTTTATGGAAATTATCCGATATCTAAAAATGTTACTTACAAATAGAAAAACATACGAATATAATAGTATACTTAAACGTTAAAGGACCAGCATGTTCAGATCATGTTTAACTACTAGTATGTCTTCTAAGATCATGAGTAGTTTTTGAATGCCGACTTGGGGTCAGAAAGGAATGCTAAAATGTCCTTCCGATAAGGTAGATCATTTACCTTTAAATCTGCTTGACTTTTTGTGTTTGGTAATGGGACGCAAATACCAACTTTCAACATAAAATATAGAATTGAGCCGCATGGACAGTTGAAAGAATTTCTTGGGAGATCTATACAAAAGTTTTAGTAAATCGTGAAAAACATTAGTGTAGACCAGTTTTATTCACTGTTTGAAGAATATAGACTAGCCACCACAGATGTATCAAGAAAATAATACAATTCATGAAAGTTATATCTATTGGTGGGAACAGATCTTAAAGGATGAAGTCGGTAAGGCAGTAGCAGAGGAGAGTTGACTAGCTATCGAGCGTGATAGCTTTCACCTGTGTGTGCCTGCTCTTTCTATTATTTATAACGGGGATTGGAGTAAGAGGACGCAAAAACGTCATATAGTGCCTTTGGAGGGGTAAATGTAATCATTGGTGCTGTTACTCAAGACATTATTGTACGTGGGAGTTAGGAATAAGCAGTGCATTTTATGTGATAAGGCAGACAGAAAGAATAGCACGAACACCAACGCCACATCACTGTTTCAAAAACTGGTTAATAGCTCTCAAGCAGTGGAAGCAGATATAATTTCATCCGGATTTCTTGAAGCTGAATCCACTCAATGCTTGAGATACTCAAGTGACATAATTGCTGATAGTGATAGCTCTGTATATTGTCAACTTCAAGTAAAGCTATCTGATTGGGGTAAAGATATAGTGAAATTGGAATGTGCGACCCATACCCGCAAACCTAGAGAGACTTGTAAATGAATAAAAAACTATAATAAAGGCAAGGATAAACTGACTAAAGTCAACAGGATCAGACTTACAATAGCGATAAGATGTACAATAGAAAAGGTTGGTAAACAGTTAAGGAAAGACGTTTTGAATTCAGTTTATTATGTTTAACGATTTCATATACTTTATAGTGACTACTTTTATAAAAGAATGATTTACAATACAAGTAAAAAGGAAAACATGGATGGTAATGATACTGCCCTAAACACTTTTGATGGCATTTTTGAAAAGCAGCATAAGTACTGGAAAATACAATCTGATGCTGAAGTGGAAGAGTCAAGAGTAGCAGTGAAAAATGTCAATACATTGACTGAACTAAGAGAAATGATTGCAGATGTTCAAGTAATTCAGAACTGGCAAGTCAGACCGTTTGACTGTCTCCACTAACATTTCAGACTGTTACCGGATCTAAAGCTGTAGTTAACTTTCATCAATGGGCAAGGTGGAAGCAACAGAAAGGACGAGCTTCCGCAAACTTTAAGCATAAATAACACCACAGAGCAGAAATGTCCGAAGGAAACGCAAATTGGAAAGTTAAAAGAAGGCTATTCGAAGAAATGTAAATAACATTATGGTAGTCAGCTTGAGGACTCGTAAGATGTACCCGCCTTTAAAAATAATTGTCTGATATCTGTCTAAGATTCTAAAAACAAAAGTTCGGAAGAAGCAATTATCAGAAAAAATACAGTAGACCAAATAGGAAGTGACTTATGGAGGATAGACTGACACATATGCCCAACAAGTTCAACCTTTAGAAAAATTAAGAAAAGAATAACAAATAATGTCTCTATTAGACGTGCAGTAAAAAACATGCTGTACACTTGAGAGGCAATATTCACACTAGAAATGCTGCAGGAAGTTAAAACCAAAAATGTAATTGTTGAAAGAGTTGGCTTTCAAATGTGTCACAAACATCCTTATTGAGGTGCTTCAACTTGTTACACAGAACGCCGAAGCTGGAGCTGGACCTTTGGAAATTAATTTTAAACTTGTTACAAATTCTTATTGAGAGAGGCTGTTATAATGGTTCCTAACTTCTGCTTAGAACACTTAGGAGACGAACTGAAATTAAAGCAGAGCCATAACAATTTCTACCAGATCCAAGGCCAGCTTAATATTCTTTTCAAAATCAGTGTTGTGATGTTGTGATAAGAAGAAGTGATACATATGACTTTCATATGTATAGCGGAAAATATAATTTGATTTTTATTACTTTTCCAGATCGTTGTACCGTCCTCTATCATGTATGATTCTCACTGCTTCAGTGTTTTTTTTAAAAATGGTGAAAATACAATCAGGTGTATGACACCTTACATGCTCCGGAGAAAGTGCACTCTATTTATTCTGTATCTATGCACAATTTCCAAATATGTATACAACATATATTTTTGGCTCCCATAATGCTGTTTTTGATGTGGGGCCACGGATTGGCTATATTTGTTGGTAGATTTTGGTATCTATACTTATTGATAATATTTTATTTTTCCAGTTTTGTAACAATAGCAAAGGGTATTCTAAACTCTTGAAATATATAACAGGGGAAATGCGTTAGTCTAGATTGGGAAGAAAAATGTGTGCACCCTGCGAAGGTAAATGTTTATCTATTAAATATATTAAAATCTGTGTTCAAAACATGTTTGATGTGTGTCGCTTACATTGTTTTACATAGTCTTAATTAATTCGAAAGCACCTTCATAAAAAATTCAAACAATAAAATTGAATGGAACATAATCATGTGAAGCACTGGATCATGTTATTTAGTTGAGTAATATTGAGTTTTTAATGACCATATGTACAGCGATATATCTATATATCTTTGAGCAGTTGATGCTTACACAATGCATTTGTAAACTTTGTAAATATCACTCATGTGATAGATTCTACAATTTCAAGGACTTTTTTAAAAATAATATTCATTTTTTCTTCCATGTAATTTATACTTGTTTTTTAATTTCGAATTGTGAACCTTGACCATAATGATGCAATAATTACGATATAGATTCTCAATAAGTTTTTAATCTTTATTTGACACTCATAATATGTTTTGGGTAAAAATGTTAATGTTTCAATGTCAGGCATAGATGGGATATTGACGAAAGATTGAAATAATCTTGTCAGAAACTGCTGGCCCAATTTTGAAATCATGGAAACCATCAAGAAACGGAATGGCAATGGATGGTTTAGACACACCATCCACAAAGACCCAACATGTATTATCCGCCAATCCCTTGACTGGAACCCGAAGTGAAAGAGAAGACGAGGAAGACCTGTCATGACATGGAGAAGAACGCTGGACAAGGAACTCTCCATGTCCCGGAATATGGCACACACAAGGGCCAAGATGGCGTAGAGTAGTGGATGATCTATGATCCCCAATGATTCGAAGAAGATTATTTAATTCATTCATATGGCCACAGAAATGACCCCAATACAGACAATGGACACATTAAAACGGTGTCTCTGAACGTGGTAATACCAAAACATTTCGATTCTTTCCCGTGACGCATTTTTTTTAAATTATCAGGTGGCGGAAAAGTGTTTTGGCCCAGTGGAAACCATGCAGGTAATATTTATCAAAATTCACGCAGATCACTTCAACAGTAATAACAAAAGGATATTCTTTCCTAAGAGCTTTCATCTATTCCAGACGGTTGATAATTCATACGATTAAACAATTACGGGTGACTTTGGTTTGAAATGGACGTTGTTCAAAATAAATATGATATAGTCGTACTGACTGGACGTTCATAATAGTCTCATGCAAATCTCAAGGCCATTTGCGCAGTTTTTTTAGATGATGAATTTTTACGCTAAATCAGATCATATCGTTTGTGCAAATGTGCGCTCTCGTTTCTTCGAACTTGACAGTTTATTGGTTCGTTAATCCAGCGTTTCATTTTTTTCCCTTTCAATGAAATAACACGAACATCCTGTCGCCTGTTGTTTTAAAATGGCAATCAAATAAAGTAGGAACATTGATAACCCGAGTCATATTATACAAGACCCAGGTTACAAACCACCGCAGATTTTATATAATTGCTTTTATGATTATAAGTAATTTGATATCAAAAAAGAAAATCATTACTAATATGACTACATATTGCTTTTTTGTTACCCATGAATTTATAATTACAATGTATTCATCATAATGTGTCTGCTAAAATTTAACTCGCACATGAAATCAAATGCTACTTGATAAAAAAGATGCTATTTACATTTTGAATGAAATTCAAATGCAAATATAATTCTTATAAAGATATAAAGGACGGCATGTGAAATAAAAGTCCTTAAAAGGCAAACAGTAATCATGATATTGATGTATACGTGCTGTACGCGTATCTAAATGCTTTAAAGGTCGTTCTAACGCCGGTTCTTGGGAAATCTTCTAACTGTAAGTATAACGTAGAACCATCATTTTGTATGGTGGCTGATTTCTGCCATTTCATTTTTTCGTGTGTTCGCCAGCACGACGACACGAACACACGATAACTTGCTCATTTATCGTGTCTTCGCCTTCGAACTTAGAGGGCGAATACACGAAATATTGAAGGCGAAATGACGATATCTTCGCATGTAGAGTTTCGTGTCAGCGGGTATGAAATCTTCTTATCGGCGCCCTATATTTGTCGTGTGCTCGCCTAGACTTCGCCTTCCGGTAGATATGCGCAGAACCATTACACATATCATTGAATAGCAAAACTACTACACGATGGACAAGATTTATAGTTCTGTGCATGTCTACCGGAAGGCGAAGAAACGACGACACGAAACATTGCACATGGTTATTATGAGGATTTTTGCCAGTTGCCAAAGGTAAATGACTGAGTTAAGTCAAGTTAAGCATTTGCAAGATGTTATCAAAATACTATCTTAGCTAAATTATGTCTGAAAGAGAGTTTAAAATGTAGAGGGGATAGAAAATTCTAAAGAAAATAAAATTCAAGAAGATACGCGGAGATGTTGAAACCGGGAGTGTTAAACGGGGAAACGCCCGATTTAAATGAAGGAAATGCGGGGACTGTGGTGGAGGATATTGGTAACAGCGAAAAGGAAATTGATTAAAAGAAAGACTTACTTTTATATCGATTAATCCAATACATGAACAGAGTACTGTTTTGTTTCAGCTTACGTAATGATTCACGTATCCATATTATATCATATTGAAATTATCCAAAACAATCTTCATATGCATTCCACTGCTGTTGAACATGAATCGTACATTAGTGCTTATAATATAGGTATGTAAACAAACACACTGTATCCGCGAAGACAAAGCTTGGGAAGAATGCAGACTTTGATTAGACTACTGATAATGTATTAAAAAGTACAATCTTTATGCTAGTGATGACGTGTTTCCATATTTTTACTCCGTCATCTGAGACGGGGGGGGGGGGGGGGGGGGTACTTGACATAATTTCTCAATCAAATAGTTGGCAATCGTTTATCGGCGATCAACATCATATATTATATATATCTAAGATGAAAACCTACTCAGCTTAATGATCCTAGTGCTTAGTATAAACGAATGAAATCGTTTATTAATTGAAGAATCCGGATTTCCCAATCTAAAATACCGTTAATTTTATGGTGAAATTAATAATTATAACCTATATTGGTTTGTTTGTAATGTCACAATATTCGTATTTTATCACCTATCACCAGATCTCGTGGACCATTCTAATATAAATTGAGTCAGACCGTCAATTACAATACTCGTGATAAGAAATTGTATCCATTTTCCGACACGAAATGATGGTAGAATAAAATGCGTGTTTTAAAGAGATAATTTATTATTTTAATGCAGTACGGTCGGTGTGCATCTGATCAGATATATACATGTATTACTAGATAGTGTTAGGTAACTTGCGTTATTCTATTAAATGTCGCAGAATCATCAATTGCAGTACATATACCGTCCCGTGCAGACGCAAACATAATTTTAATTTTTTAAGCTCTGCGATGATGCTCTTTACACCATTAAGGGATCCTTTAGAATATAACTCATCGGGATAGCGTATTTCGGGGAATGGCAGACTTTTAATTCGAGAGCTGAACTAGATGCCCAAGGACATGTCGAGCCCGCTGTTAAGACAGCTTCTACGAATCTGGGTGAAAGTCGAATACTAGTACATGTAATATTCGATGAATAGATCTCCCCGGGTATATTTATTCGTTTGGAACCCTATAAGGGTGTGACAATCTTCTACTGCAGTTCTTTTTTTTCTCGATGCACGATAGCAGTAAGTCAAACGACTTTCAAGTTTGTGAAATTAAAGCGAATTTGACCGGGATTCTAAAAAATTAACCAAAAGTTAGCTTGGACAAGCTTAAGTAGACAGTAATTGTTGTACCAAACGCTAGACGACCTCGACTATTCAGATGAGATGACAGCAAACTGAGGATCCAGATGAGTAGTATCGAACACGTTAGCTAAATCAGTTTAACCAGATGTCATTCCTGAATAGATTTATCCAAAGTTTTATAAACATTTTACCAAATTTCAACTTAAAATTCAAACACGCTTCAAATTGAATCAGAAGTATAGAAAACGTGAATTGATAAATCCATTTCGCTAGATTAAACTCAAATATTTAATTTCATGAAAATTGTGGCGTTGATCTTGAATGTTATTTAGATATATTGAAAATATGTCATTTAGCTTTGTCGTTTTCCCATCACGTATAACACTAATTGTGTATAGGCTATTTATGTACATCTATCCATCGAATATATCTACTGTATGTAAATAATATTTAGATTTGTTTCAATTAAATGCATGAATATTTGTATTTTGACTTGCAGATATAAATGTTTATCCTAAGCGTAATGAGAACAAAGAGAATTTAACACATAATTCTGGATTTAACAAAAATTCTGGATTATTTTGGAATTAAGATCTAAAATCGACTCAAAATAACTAAAATGAGTAACTTCAGGATATGAAAGACTTTTCAGTTTATTCAGCCAATAATTGGGAAAGTAGGTCGATTTTTTTTCTCTGTATAACTTTCGCATTTTGGAGGTTTGATCCGTCCAAAAGTAGTTTCGTACATGGGATTGTCCCGTTTGAAAGTTAAGTGTCGGTCGGGTAACCATAACACGCCTATTTTTCTTGCATTATAACCAAATGCCGCGCGTCATCTTACTAATGCACCAATGCGTTTGTTTGTCTGTTGTTGAACATCCCATTGGACAGCTATGGTCATTTCATGGCCGCCCCTGAGAGAGGGGAGAGTAGGTAAACGGGCATTTATATCTCTACCTTTTTTTAAATAGATTTTCCTGGTTCTTTATCGTGTCCGATACACGCCTCGCCCTTTTCCCTATGATTTTCTAGGCACCTAGCTTCAAATTTTTACTAAATGTTGTTATATATCGCTCCGTCATATATATATCATATAGAATCGAGCACTACTTTTTCGGGAAGTCTTGACTTTAATCGTAGACATACTGAACTTAATTGGTATCTGAAAGGCTACACAAAATTATCCATGCCCGAGAAAAATAAGTGATATATATTAGGTTTTTTGTTTGTTTTGAAATTATCCAGATATCAAATGATCTACAGACTTGAAAAAAACCCATTACATATAAGTCAAACAAATACACCGACTCATAAAAAACTTTTAGATTTTTATGTTTCCGGTATACAAGAAATGATTCCACCTTTACAAATTCTCGGTTTATACAAAAGTAAAACTTGAATGTGTACAACTATTGTATGAATTGATTTTAAATATATTTCCAGGTTCTGGTATATCATTTACTTTCAGACGAAAATCTAATGAAAACAACACTATTCTGTGAGTTTGTATATTATATCATGTGAATGAACGAATTGTTATATAACGTCTAATGGCCACTGTGAAATAAATTTTCAAGTAACACGACTCGCACGTGCAACTTACCTCAATTCGGTCGCTCTTCCAAAAAGTCCGTGAATCAATATTTGTTTGCAATATCATCACTCAAAGATGTTTGGATATATCACTAAACATAGTAATGCAAAACTCTTAACAGGTATGTATATGGTATCGACCGAGTATGTGGTCTATCTGCGTAGGAAAGACCCTGTCTTGTCTCCTAGTATCTCGTTGCAAACATTCTAGCATGTATTAATCCATTTGACGTTATGAAAGAAGAGAGAAGAAGAAAGGCAGACAAATATTGAAACTTAGTGGTTCATATAAGTGGTCGAGAGCATACACAGTGCTTATACAAAGGATGTATTCTTAAAACACGCGTTAGTACGATCCAGCTTCGATTATAGACTTGGTTACGTGCATCTAACAGACCCGCGCACAAAAGTCCTTTGATAATACAGGTCTTTCCAAATCATATAGCCCCCTTACAAACAAAGAAGTAGCTGTGTAATATGTTTTATCATTAAAAAGGGCACAGGTAGCCTTATATAATTCTATACCGTACATTATATCATCCAGAAACCACTGCCTATCCCAATTACGTTGATAGCAGTAAGAAATACTGGCAACAATATAGATACAAAATGTAATAAAACCAAATGTTAGATGATAAGTGGTATCAGATTAATATATACAGTTCACGTCATAGAAATTTCTTAGATGGGATTGGACAGTCTCAAAATGATAAATTATTATGTAACTCAATAACAAGTTTACAAGTTTATCAGTATCCTAAGCACATATACCCTTTGTGGTATGAGGTTTCATTAATAAACATCACAGACAACGACTGTAGTGAATCAAGCTGTTGGAAAGGTAAGTAAGAATGGTTAACGATGAAGTATTATTTTACCTAGAAATATGTCATATCAGTGAAACTGACTTGCAATAATTACATGATTCCGAAATTTTATTTTTTTTAATCATGAAGATGTTACTAAAGAAAGACATTATGTAAATATTATTAAAGAGCAAATAAAATATATTTCTTATATTTTACTATCGTTTTATCTATTGTTCTGTATTACTGAATTAAAGAAGTTAATGGGCCTTTAACCATACATTTTATTAACAATGATATTCATCTAGATAAAAAGTGAATACGAAAAAAAGCAATTCATACCAATTACTACAACGATGACTACGGGTTTAACAAAAAAAATATTAAAGGTATTTGATAGTAATTAATAGCCAAGTAGATTAAATGTTATCAGAACAATAGAAATAAATGTTTTATGCATTGTTACAGGTCATAAATATCTTAAATGTTAAGCAATTTTCTTTGTTGTGATTTAAATTGGGTAAAAATGTTTCTTAACTTGGCAACGGTAGAACAATAATTTTTCATAATATAGTGGAATTCATCACCTATTTTGTTTCTTTGGCATAAACAACATTAACGTTTTTGCCGTTCAGTATTCAGTCAAAGACCCTTTTTGATCGGTAAATGGTTGTTCAACGTTCGGAAGTTAATAAAGTATTGCAAATGATAGTGACCCAGAAATTGAAATATTCTTCGAATTTATGTTAAGATTGATAAATTCTGTAGTTCATCTCAGAGTCATGAAGCACAGCCATTGCAGAACGGAAACTAAATGTTTAGAATTCCACCCGATGGTGTAACCACAAACTGGACTTAGGTTTGAATATCGCTTTTTTCCCCGCTACAATTCGTAGCTTTTAACGAATGGAATATACAATTTTAAACCATATCCCTCATCAAGCCAATTGGAAGAGTATAATTTTATTTTAAAATTTCATGTAAAATGTAATGGGAACTGAATCTATTTTTGCGCCAGTAAAATCTGACAAATCGGGATTTTTAATATTTTATTATTCTTAGTATTTTACTTTGCTCGCTCTAACCAATACCCCGTACATATGCTTATTTCTAAAGAATTTCAAAAGGAAATGTTAAATTTATTTTATTCAAAAACGATATAGATATTTCAGAAAAAAGCCAAGCTATTTTTTTAATTACATACACAACAAAAGATTGTCAGGCACTTATCAAACTTTATGAAGATTTACAATAACAGAGCATTCTTTGTTCCTGAATAACCGTATTTAAAGACCTATTACGCATTTCTAATCCATGAGAAACAAATATCATTAAGTTACATTTAGATTTTTTAATCCATCTTATTTTATTTTATATAAAATTATGTAAATCATGGATAGATAGATTCATTTCGGTTCTCACCATACATGAAACATGGCGAAATACATAAAATATCAGAAAACATTATTTAATATATAATGCATAAATACCATGCTCCTGAATTAATACAAAAAGAGAAGGCTTATTTCCATTTAGGACACAATAAATATATTAAGAATTCCCGAAGCGAGGTTCTGTCTTATTTATTGTCACATCAAACCAATTACTGGGACGAGTTAGAACGCACACTATCTATGGATATAAATTTTGAATAATAACTGATGTTCTATTCAAAATATTTACGGTCCTTCTTCAAAGAAACAGTTATAATGATTTGGAACGGAATCAGAAATGTAATTGTAAGCTATTTCCCTTACTCCAAATTAAGAAGTTGGTTGGTTAATTGAAAATAATTTCATTTTGGAAAGATCTACCTTTGCAATTGAGTTCTCTAAAGTTAAATCACTACTATGACGTCATTCCTTTGTTCGGTCAGTATTGTGCTTTTAACAGGGTAAAAATTATATACGATAGCCGTTCAATATGTATAGGTTAGAACGCATATTTGGACTTTCTTCGTAAATAAAATAGTTAGAAGGAGCGGTAGCGACGGTCTTTTTACTATTTTCGTTATCGACATCTGCCGGGAAAATGTTTCCATTTTGAGGTGTTTATTTTTTAGGCCATATGTAGAAATCTCACATGAATACTTTCAGAACTTTGATTCAAGTGGCTACCCTTGCGGTTTTGTGCAAGTTTTAAAGTTATTTTGATAATACGGTTCCAATTTAAGATCTACTATCATCAATCTATTATTTTCTCGAATATTTCTATAAACAAAGGTTCACAAAAGCAGTAATTAAGTGAGATATGTATTAGCTTCAACTGTATAATATTGATTTCCCATTGGCGCCAATCTACTTACGAATTCCAATAATTTGGTTGACTGTATAAAGTTGTAACGCAGTTCGCGATTCAGATATTTGAATCGCGAACTTCAGCTCGAACGCGGTATGTGATTTGCGTCTGTCGTCCGCGAATCGCAAATGCGATCTAAGAAAATGGAGCGCGAACTGCGTTCCAACTTTATACACCCCGATATCGGCACATAATTTTATAAGACTGTTTTCAGCTTGTATTTTTTGCATAATTTCATATGAAGAAGTCACGTGATTCCGGGCATGTTTAGAATCATGTATATTTGTACATTGTTAAAATTGAACTACTGTTATTCAAACTAACAATGTTAGTGCATTATGGGTTAAAAAGAATTATCATATGAATAGTAGATATCAATATCCTGTGGTAAATAACTTATTCAAGCATGTTTAATTACTACATCAAAGCTTTGTTTACATTTGAATGCGTCCAAATATGGTGTGTGTACTTACAAAGAATGGTTAGAGGTGCATTTACGATAAATAGTACTACATTTTGTGTACCCTGTGTTAATCTAGTATCAATAAAAACATATCAGATATCATTGTATATAAATAAATATTAAATGCTATCATGTCTCCAACTTAATCATTAATATTGACATAGTCTATTCAAGATTTTAAATAGGAAATACAGCTTGGCCAGGCTGTTCAAATACGTTTATTTCAATGTGCCGTGTTTTAGCATATTCGAGTTTCGGAACAAGCGGGTTTAAAAATCCAATTTTTGTGATCATTTAGTAAACAGTGTTCAGTAAGGTAAGAACTAGCTTTACTTACAACGCTTGTCGACTTTTCTAGATGATTAATTTAAAAACATTTTTAAATTTACTATTTTTTGGGTTTAACGCCGTTTTTAACACGTTTTCAGTCATATACGACGGTCGGTTCACCTGATCAGTTTTTCTAGACTGTATTTTAACCAGTTCTTACATTGCCTTATTCCTATCTTCATTGATTTATTTATCTTTTTCAGACAAGTTGACTCCACTAAGAGCGACAGATGTTTCAGTTTTCAAAGGCCTCGCGTTCCGATTCTCGGCCCCTGGCAGCGGTATTCAGTTTTCGAGATAACGGTATCAATTCACACAGGGATGCAAAATCTTTGATCGAAAATCAAACACATGTGAAAGTTAAATCTCTACAATTCGATCCAGCTTGTGTAAGACTAAGGAAAGAACATGTAAAAAGTCGCTGGATTGTTGAATTGTATTCCGAATGGGACTTGCACGTTGTTATAGAAAAAGGACTTATATCGGGAAGGGACAAGTTGTTTTTCTACAGATACGATGATATCCGGGACGATTGTAATGAAACAATTAAATACTATGAAAAGCTACCAGACAACAAACCAAAGATAAGTCATCGTGTCAAACATATCAGAACTGGGACTGTATTCTAAACAAATATGGAAAAGGATAAATTAGAAAGCATTCAGTGTACTTTTTTATCGAAACTTTGTAATGCGAATTTTTGTGTGCATCTGTTTTTAAATGTTCAATGGGATATCCAAATTATTTGTTTTCAAACGAAGTTCTAATAAAGGAACCGATTGGTAAATTTATATTTATCAAGAACACGAAGTGCACAAATATGACCAAGGGAAGTAACTGAACATGGCACATAAAAAGGTTTAATATCAGTTAGCTCCCTTTGATTATAAATTTGAGGAATATTCTAAACATACTTGTTCATGAATAAATAAAGAAAATACTTTTCCGGAAAATTGTGTTAATGAGTGTCACATTCATACCAGTTCACTTTTAAATTGCATACGATGTAATATAAATATATATTATTATATTGTAATGGATGTTAACATCAAATCAACTGTAAGCATTTTTAAAAAAATGTTGAAGGGAGACCACTGCGTTAGAACTATAGAATAATATCTGACATGAGTTGTCTCCAGTTTCAATTCCACTGATAAACTGGTTCCCGTTCCATGATGCAGTACACACAAGTCAACGGGAACCAGTTCATTCCATTGAGTATTATCATAAAATAAAATGAACGTAATTATGATGTGTATAGTTCAAACTTAATCATCACAAAGATTCTATCAACAGTACTGAGATAATTTAATTACTAAATGCGACCGAAATATAAAGTTTAACATATAATTATGTTTCTTTTTACAATTCACTCCAAAAATAACTCACGAAATATACCTCCACTTCGAAAAAATCACATGGAACGATTCTAATATTAATTAGTCGACTTACAACTTGCATCAATATGGCCCTAAAATACTATGGAACTACTACGTAGATTACTCGAAAGCAATTTGACATTTATTCTATATTTTGATAATCGATCTGATATGATTACTTTCTGCAAGTTTGGATAATCATGAGTACTAGTCATCAGTTTAAGAACGGTGCCAAATCCCGACAGGTCTATTAATTCATTTTGTGTTTTTATGTATCTATTTATTTATTTTTATTTATTCATTTACCCCTTTATTCATTTTTGTTACTATTTATGGATTTATTCACTTAATTTTTATTATTTATTTATTTATTTTAGTCCCATTCATGTACAATATTTTAAGACAAATCACCAAATAGTACCAACAGTTCTAGCATCAAATAATAAGAAACTAAGTACTAATGTATAGTAACAGAATCACATACATAATTATTATTTTAAATGGAACAATATCTGTATTGTAGATATCTTCTACGTAATAACTAAGTCTTCCGCTAATTTTCCTAGCTCAAAGTTAGTAAGACTAAGGCAGTCGAACACTAGAATAAAAAGAAGCAGTGCTGCGCATTAAGAAATGACTTAAAACCTCCGTTACTCCGCTCAATCTGATAGAGAAAGAATTAATTAGCAGCTAAACAAAAAAGTAAAATCATTACTTATAAAGATAATATTGCCCACGTTGGTCAACGTTAGCGATAAATAAAAGTGTCAGTTGATCAAGATCGAAGAAGATATTGAGAATAAACTTTTACCTTTCTTGAGCGCCTCTTGACGTAATTTATTCATGCATTTATGTAATAACATATTACCATTAATCAGTTAGCTTTTATTGCGACCAAGTTTAATTTCCAGAATCCTCCCAGATGACAGATAAATGAATCTTTAAAACCTTGAGAAGTATGATTGGTCCATCAAATGAAATACACTCATGGGTCCACTGGCGATCATAAATGTCACCTGGCTCGTGTAAAAATATGCAAATAATTAAGTATCACCATTATTTTTTTCTATCGATATTTAGCTGTCTAGTGTGATCGCGTATTCAACGTAATTATGTCATTAAACAGTACAGTGTGGTTGATTTGTCTGACTTACTGTATTAATTACCTACTTAGTACGGTCTTACTGTCTTAACCATAAATGTAGGTCAAAGGTCAAGCATTTCTTTACCAAAATCTTGGGCAAAGTAGGAATTTCTGATGATAAAGGCGCATGTCCAGGAACTGTTGTGTCTTGCTTATCGTACCCCAAAAATGCGTTTGTCACTGGTAAAATCAATTGCTGCCGAAAAGTCAAAGAAGAATGTGCGTTCAAAACTGACCCTATAACGCGCGCATCGGTATTTGTATGTCAGTTTGAATAAAAGGCTGTCAGCCTTTTATTGACGACCACGTTATTTCCGATAATCTTTGAGAGTTCAACATGTGCATCAGCATGTGCGCTGCCTTTCAAGTGAACATAACATGAGCAATACTTACCATTTCAGTTTGTTGACATTTTTTCCTCTATGTTTTTGGTTTTGACAGATACCGAAAGGGTCGAGTTGTGAAAATGACAAATAATTTCTGAGGCCGAAATAGACAGGTTTGGTAAAATCTTGAAATGCGTATTTTGAGTAAACTAGCGGGATATTTTGTAATTATTTTACAGGGCTTTCATTAATTGATTTAGGCATTAAAATGATACCCATTTGATTGCTATTCGACGCTTCAGTTCCAGGGCTTGCCCTTTTAAAAAGCAAAGAAATAAGTGGATTTCTTACCGTTCTAGTGAGAAGATTATTGTTTAGCTAAAGCAACAAGTAGGTAATAATTTAGAGCAACAATAAACATGTTTTGTTTACTTAAAGCAACAATGAACGTGTTTTGTTTAGTTGAATCAACGATGAGCATGTTATTGTTTATTTTGTCTTGGAAACACATAAAGCTTTTATGACGATTACAATGCCGATTGTGAAAGTAAATTGTCTTCATATTTCAGTGCAATTAGGTGAAACAATTTGTCAAAGTAAAACGGCAAAATGGCATCGTAAAATTCTTAACAAATTAGTTTCTTTGTGTTGATGAACTCATTTTGGCTGCATCACACTTTGAGATGGAATATTAACTTGAACCAATTTATCGCATAAATGGGAGCAAAACAGGTTGATGATACAATTGTGGCATAATTTGAAATATTTAGTACAATTCATCAAAATTTAATGGTGTTTCTGTGTCATTGATCGTTTATGGCACGTTTTCTCAAAGCCAGTATTGATTTCAAGAAATTAATTTAAAATTAACAGTTGCACAGAAAATTTCGACAATACTCAATGCAAGAAAATCTGCAAACATACAATATTATTAATTCCACACATTGTTGATGCTTTGAATATCTGTTACATGTACCCCTATGCCGGATGGATAGATTATTTTATTTGCATAAAAAGTCACATAGTTTGTCTGATTTAGGAACATGCCAAGCCATAAAGTTTTTTTGCTTTATCAAAGACTGATGAATTGCATATCTATGCTACAAATGCGCCTTATGGCCAATAACATATTTTATAGTTCTAAGATTAACGTTTAAAGCGTTTGTCTGAGGAGAATAAAGATACATTGATTGCATATAACATTGTTGCGTAGGCTTGTCAGGAAATGGCCACATGTGTAAGAACATGTTTATAAAAAGGATTGTAGTTCAGCTATCAGTAAAGTCAGTCAATGTCTTAAGAAGAACATGACTTGTTACAAAAAAATGTCATTGATTAAACAAATCGTGCATTAAAGTGTATAAAGCTATATATCTGACAAGACATGCGAAAATCACATTGTCCCTCCTGGCTGTAATGAATGTCTCCTCCCATGTATAGTTCCCATTCTAATGAATGCCCCTCCTGTAATTAATTAACATCCCTCCCCTAATGTATACCCCGCCCCTATTGAAATTTTTCCTCCCTAAATGAATGCACTATGATAGTTATGATCATATATTAGTGTGTTCCATTAGCTCAGATACAACAACGGTGTTCACTTAATTGTCATCTCCAATTCCAAAAGATGCATTAAGAGTAAGTGTCTAATAATTGTTTCCCCGTTGTTTTTTTTTTTTTTTTTTTTTTTTTTTTTTTTTGATAATTCATTATTGACCATAAGACTGGAACTAATAACAGTTTTTAATTGTATGAAAATCGAATTTTATGGTTAGCATTTTGAGAGAGTGTGTAAAGTAATAGTCTCATTTGTTCGACCACATGAACCCATTGGAGTAACCATGTCAAAAGAAGGTCCTTACGCCTGGAAATGTTATCGAAAAGCGTCGAGTAACTTTTTCTTTGCGCGGTAAATACAGGCTGATGAACCACGAACAAAATGTTTTTTTTTAACTTTGGGTATAACGGTATAGGAACAGTTTTTTTTCAAAATTTCTTCAGTATACCTATTTACCGATTTATCTGTTGAGTGACAAGTTTTCATGGACGGTATTCTATTCAGTACTTAGCCCAACTTACCCTACCACTAGGAACCGGCAACTTCTCCACATTATGGAATAAAATGGATGAGGGTATAACCTGTCGCGACCGGAAAACATATAAAATGTAACAGCTTTATGTGACAGAAGCCAGTGTGATATCTTTGGCGTCAGACATATAGCATGTTTACGTGATACCTAAAATATTGTCTACATTAGTCTAAGTCTATTGGGTGTTTTTAAAATTTGACGTAGTGTCAATACTTCTTGTTTCAGAAAAATATTTATCATCAGAAACGTGATATGTACCAGCATCCTCTTGTCGAACCTTATTAAAACATTGTTGAAAACAGGGAAGTCGCATGTCTCATGCTTAAGTCGGTCAAATTGTACGTCATACGAAGAAAACAGAACATCCATTTCAATGAAATCTCGTGGTAAAAGATGCAATAGCACATTATCAATCTAATTTGATAAAGAAATATATAGGTATCCATGCAATAATTAGAAAATGCTTTTTTTCTTCAACAAGGGCAAAAACTCTCGCACTATTTTTTTAAAAAGTAGTAAAATTAATTAAAGTATATAGAAGTAATGATAATTAGGTTATACTTTTTTTTAATATGAACATCAATGTGTAGTATTAAGCAAATAGATTATATCAGAAAAGTACCCGGTATTAGGCTTCGAGTATCTAGCTAAATATTTATTGTAAAAACTTGAGGGGATTTAAGACCTCTGAGCAGAATGCAGTGATTTGTTTGTACTTTGTAGGTATGTTATTTAACGTTTGGCTCAATAACATGTTGAAAAATGAGTTTCTATTTAAGACGTTATAGGTCGAACGGTCGATTGGTCGAACGGTCGAACGGTCGATTGGTCGAACGGTTATGATCTATGACTAGTAGTCACTAGCCATTCCTTACCGTGAATTAAACTGGTTCCCGTTGACTTCTGTGTACCTTTGGTGCACTGCATCATGGAACGGGAACCAGTTTAACCGTGAACTAGACGATTTTCACAGCCGAGGTAGATATCAAGCTAGTTTATGTAAAAAGAAAGCTAAAAGAGCTATAGCAACTGTAGCATTCTTTTACGTAGAACACCCGAATATGTAATCTAACCGGCTTAGTTCTCCGCCTATTTGGGTCGTTCTTCGAGACAAAGAAGTTATTACGCCGGTTTTATATTCTATCTATCCATTTTCTGTCAATGGACCTGGGAATAATTTTTTTTATTCGGAATCAAAGATATCATCATAGCTTTATTGGAACGTCTTGACTTTGGGCACTTGTGATGCACTTGAATGATAATTGCAGTGTCACAGAAATAAATATTGTTTTTTTTAACTTATATATTTATGATTCAGACAATATTTCGCTAAAGAACTCCTTGCGAATGAAATATTTTAGTGCATATAGTGGTATACATTATTCCGAATTGCTACCAGATATATCGTGATAAAACGGTAAAATATTCCATTCCAAACGAATTCAATGTAGACACATCTGATGGGAATCAGTGACGCGGTCATAATTTTTCGTACATATTGCATTTCGTCCATATTCAACATCAGTGAAGATGAACATCAAGTTTGTTTGACACTGTACTGTAACATACTGGTATCTTGATATGGAAGAGAGAGAGAGAGAGAGAGAGGTGGGAGAAAGAAAACAGACAAACATACAAATGGTAAGAGCAAACGTATCGAGGGCGCAACACTGCCGTAACTTGTTCTTGTTTCAATTTGAGTTACAACACTGTTGCGTTGAACCCACGATATGGCCGAGCGGTCAGACTGGGCAGGGCAATGCAGAAAAGGGCTTTTCTGGACAGAAGGGCGGACGAGCATTCAGAGCTGATTCTGATTTAGAAACAAACACATTCCTAAGTGATAGTATTTTTGTTAACCTCTGTATATAACAACAATCTACTTTAAAGTTGAATTTTACTTTGAGGAAGATTGCTCGCTTAAACCATTGACATTATTTATGATACTGTATGATTTATTTTTAAATAAAACCATATTTATTGCATGGGAACGTTTTAAGGGTTTTTAGAAAGTTAACGTCTACCTTCTTCGCATTATGTATGTTGTTAAATCGACAGAAATGAAAGAGCTTTTCAGTATTTTCCCCCGAAAGACCTTATATTCCAATCATTCCAGATAACGATAACTGATGTAAAGTCATGGAAAACGAGACAAAGAATAAAGATATGAATGTTTAAATGTTTGCCCTAAAGCGACCGACTGATTTTTTCCTTTACTTTTATGTGTTAGATAAGATATCTTTTCAGTACGAGGACCATCAACATAGTCATTTTCGATAAGCATCCTTGTTTTGGTATCCACGTTTGGAATAGTATGTTTTCTGAGTCTAACAAGCATCTATCAAATTGTGCTAAATGAAATAATCTGTTTTCAAGCTGATTCTTTTTACTCAGTCTTGGAAAAAAAGAAAAAAAAAGATTTGATAAAAATATTTCCAACCCTCTCAAAATTGTAAACTTTCGTAACGTTAGGGCAGACATAGAAACTCCTAATTAAGGCCCAATTAGGATATAAAGTGTGATAGGATTGTGTCTTTTAAACAAGTCATTAAATGAATATGTTTTCTTAAAAGTCGTTTGGTTCTGTATGACTAAGAAAGACTATTTGTACAAACACAACAGAACAAGTCTAAACGAATATAGATAAGAAAGAATTCCTAAATAAAAAAATACACATACAAAAACAATGGTTCATTCTAATAGTGTCATTTTTAAAAAGGACGTCTTTTCCCTTTGTCTTTAATGTAGGTTTAGAATTATCGTTTTGTCATTTCTGGGTCAAATAAGAACATATTTCATTAGTTTAATGTTTTTTACTTAAAGAAGCGTCTTCATCCTGAATTTAGTGCGTACTGCACGAGGAAATGCGCATAAACAACATTTTAACTCCACAATGAAAATTCCCTTAACATATATGGTATATATTATATTCACGTAGATTTGACAAGCAAGCGTTTCATCCTAAATAATTTAGCGAATGTTGACCACAAAGGACTCAGAGAGATATTCTCTCTATCGTATTTGACACAGATACAAAACAAAATGTACGAGAATGATACAAAATAAAATGTCAACCATGATCGAGGCTTCATAATTCAAAAGGAGGAAATAAGTCTGTTCCTATTGATATTGCTTTGTTCTTGTTGTAATCCAGTTATTTGGCTTCAATTGTGTCCAAAAGAAATTTATAAAGCAATCTAAGTCTTCCAATAATAGCCAAATATGGTTTTATGGAATATTTGTAAAATGATTGTCACAGAACAGGTTGGCATCAATGGTAATGCAAAACAACAAAATTAGGGCCGAAGTTCGAAGATTTATTGCACCAAGAGGGAAAACGTAACTGCGTACGTATTTATTTACTATATACATTCTAATTACGATGTCTAAGTATTGCATTCCAATGAATGTGCCTTGTGCGGCACTAGCATTCACTCAAATTTACGAATCGATATATGCACTCAAATAAAAATACTGGTGTTATAACCACACTATCTTCAGATGCAAAATTATCTGGGATACGGTCCGCTATGCTTACAATGACAAAGGATACCATATTCTCCGGTAGAATACGACAGACGCACAACTGTATAGAACCATCGACTTTCTTTAATCTATGTCAACAGCTTCCTCGTAATTAGATGAAATTTGTCTGTTTGGATTCGAACTTTTAGCTATAATAGACTAGTGATTACTGGTCAGAGATTATAAAGACAACAAAGGACCCACTTTCAAAGGATATGCACTAGAACTAGAAGATTATTAGAAAGTGTTTACTTATGTTGCTGTAAATATAACTGACGATATGTTAATAATAAAAGGTTTAATACTGGATTAGATTTATTTCGGCATAGGTAACTTTTAATGGTTAACAACATACATCAATACATGTAGATAGTTACATATATCATATATTTTAAAAACATGTAGTTACTAAAACACACATATATAGCACAATAATTTGAAATACGAAATACCAGTATTTTAAGATAAGAACCAGAGACATTGGCTGCATCCTTACATCAAAGCTTAGACAAAAAGGGACAGCTCTTATTTCCTGTGTATAAATGTCAATCAATGTAAGAAACATACAAGTACATAGGTAATCACTTAATCCATGGTGAACACATTAATCACACACAATAAAAAAATGCCAGGATCGAACAAGTGTAACTACATACCAAATAACTAATATATTAATTCATTTATGACTGGACATACTTCAGAGGCGGATCCAGGATTTCAGGCTAGGGGTAATATTTAAGAAAGTTGGTAGCGGGGATGGGTACGGGGACCATTATATTTTATTTCTATCTATGGTCAGTGATGTTTAGGGGGCAGGTAGGACGCCGGGTGTGCGACTCAGCACTTTCCATCGTGGGGACAAAATTTGGTTGTAACCTCTGACTAGTAATCACGGGAAATCTTTCATTGCCGGAAGATTGTTCTGTGGATAATTAGGAACACGTGTGAAATTGTAGAATTGTTTACTATTAACTCTGGACACACTAACAGCAATTTGTTGCTTGTTGACAAATGTAATGTTTCTGATGAAATTTTAGTATTTTATCTCCGTTTCATATTTCGTCTGTTGCATTAATAATAGCTATCTGATTGTTGTTGACACTAATAATGGGTTTTCACTGATGAAGCGCTTCACATCAAAGCAGACTAAATTGAAGATATTAATCGTAAGATTATCGAAGAGATTTATGAACATAAAGAAGCATCGTAATTGTATCATTTGTTTACAGAGAAGGACTTGTGTAGGAAAACATAATTGTATTAATGGACCTCATATCAAAATATTTCAATGGAAAATGTAAGGTAAATGTTTGAACACAATACATATGTAAATTGTCAATGTTTAAATGTCATGCTACTATAGCATACAGAACAATGCAATACTAGTATACGGTCTTTTTTGGAGGGATGGTACGTTGCACCTTCAGTCGGGGTCATCCAGCAGCAATTTCAGGTTTAACGATAAAGCAATACACGAGGCCTACACCTTGGTGGAACTACCTACCTTCTGCCAGATAGATTGGTAGCTTTCAAACATGTGACATTTATCCTATCCATGGTGGGATTCGAACCTACAGTGATTGGGGATTAGTACTTACTAGTCAGAGACTATAAGCACTCCACCACGGAAGCACCTTAAAACATAATGCGTAGATTTCTAGGACTCGATGAGACACCGGATGTGTTTACTATTTTCGGGGATTTAGGGGTCACCAAAAATGCTACAAAGTCAAAAGGTGAAATACAGTTTCTTTTGCTATTTATAAGTCAGACAAACCATGTATATGTTTTATCTTGTTCATTTGCGTTGCAATTTCACTCATACAGTTAAACTAGCAATATAAATGAAAATGAACAATGATCTGATGTTGCATTTTGAAATCGACATTAAACGGCGTAATCGATTAATAAACATGTCAAGGCACTTTTGGTTAACACAATTACAGATCTTTTTAAAAGCACGAATTTTGGTCTTAAAAACTGAGCTTGAGTGAGTAATTTTTGGTCCGAAAGAGTGAAGGTTAACATGTGTTACTAATGGTCCATGCATGGTTGAGAATACAGTATGCGTACTCTAGGGTCTTCGGAACATTATTATGTCACAAATTAATGATTTTATTTTTTAATGGTATATTAATGATCATTTCTGCCGAACGAATTTGAAAGGAATGAGTGATTAAGTTAGAGAGCGGAAGCAAAATAATTCGGGTGGACGGTGGGTACTGTATGCCCTCCTTCGGGGGGAATAAGAATTGTTGAAAAATGGCGTTCAACCCCAATGAAATGGTATAGTGAAGTTAATATAGTATACAGTTAGACATATATTTTACCCGCGGAATGATATCCAATACATAACATTTTTTTGCCTTTGAACCATAATTTGAAAGACACGTTCAAAAGCAAAATATTGGTTCTTTGATATAAAAAAGTTTTTTTTACGAATGAATACCGCCAATTCGGAATGGAAAGGTTCTGGTGCATTTTTCAGAATTATTAGACTTCATCTTTGTATAAACTATGTAGTTATGTTTAATCGAGAATAATGTCTTTCTTAAGGCCACAAGAGCGCGAACGTTCACATATATCTGCAATTTCTCAGATAACTCAACTTGTTTTCTATCCAAATACATAATTGTAACAGTTCATCATTATACCACTTTTTAGCATCCTAATCGGCACAAATACATCACATGTTGCAATAAATATTAATCACGTTTCATTCATTGTCTTAAAAACGAGTATGACAACTGAATCATGCCTTGAATTACACACATGGAATTAAAACACTTCGCAAGTGAATTTGAAGCAGCAAACAAAAAAAGTGCCAATTTAATGGAATAATAATCTTTACAAATCTAAATTGGTAGAAGCCAGTGTTACCTAATGTTGACATGAATTTCATAAGAATTGCTTCGTGTGTTGTTAATAAAGAACCTTTCCAAATTTCATGCTAAAGGAGTGAATTCTTTGCCCCTTTCAGTGAAAACAAGTAACTAATACTGTATTAGACCAAAAATAAAGATATGAATGTGTTTGCCCCAACGCAACAGACTCGGAAAATGACTGCGGCCCAATTTTTACAATTTTTAGGTCAAAGACATTTTTTCATGACTGTACAATACAACTTCTTCGAAGCGGTTCTCTTCTCTCTTGAGCAACAACACCTTTCAAAATAACATGATCATTTCCCATTGCACAATTTAATGATTCATGTAACCTCTCTAGTGCAATAAACTCGTAACAACAACATTATTTTGCCACTCCCAAAGGTTATTTGCTTGGAGATATTACACTGTTTGCATGCTTTCAGCCAATTAAACGCCCATTAAGAAGTATTTTAAGTGTTTGTGTTTGTTGACTCAGTCTTAAAAAGAAATATATAAAAAAATCTTCACCTACCAACACATGATTTCAAACAAAGGTAGCGTTAGGGAAAACACGGATATTTCTAATTTAGGCCTGATGCAATTTAGATTTTCTAAATTAGCATCGACAACATTAATTTAAACCGATTTCATGAACATTCCGCGCCGGTATTGCGTTTGTTTGCATGCTGCTAGTTTGATTGTTATTACGATTACAGTGATAAATCCCGTTAATTCTGTGGATTCAAGATGGTTTATTTGGCATTATATTAAACACATCGCCTTTACGAAACGATATATAATTGTCATTTATTTCCTGCAAATGAAGCGTAAGAATTATAATGACATGGTAAATTCAATGTTCATTATTGCTGACTATAAATACAACAAGATTACGTCTATAGTCCGATGGAGAAACAACAACTTAATCTATGTTTGTCTTTGAAATCTGACAAGAAATGCTAAAAAATATTCAAAAAGCGTAAATCACACTATTTTCATTACCTTACAGTGTTTAAACAAAACATGTATATGTAATTTAACAAGCATGATTGTTACAAGTTACTAGAATAAAGTGAACCTTTTATTCCACTGTTTAACGATTCGACCAGCGTTTGGTGAATTCTAACATGCCCTGTTCGCTTTCACACAAAAATATATTCATGTAAACAACTATGTATATAGTTGTACCATGTAAAAGATGAAACATATTAAAAATGTTTATTTTTTAAATTGCCGCGTTATCTCCCTTCCATTTCTATTTATAGCTGCTTATCAAAATGTACAGGTCGCTTCTTAAATTGATTATTCAATTTTGATCCTTTACAATAGAGGGGTCGTCTCTTAAATAACCATTTATCCTAATTTTCAGTTCTTGACCTGCTATTTTCGTAAACTGTAAATGCGATATTTTGCCAATAAATCAGACAATAGACGTTATCTACTATTTTGTTCACACTTCGTTGAAAATGATTCCAGACCGTTGCAAATTCTGACGTGGAGCGACGGTAAAACATTCCATTAGGAATAAACGTAGACACATCCGATTGAAATCATTGAAGCAATAAATCATTACGTTCTGTAACAATGGCACAAAGCTCGCAAGTTAAGTACAAATAATGAAGGATTAAGACGGGTATCGTGGAACTAGTTTTTGCGTTTCAAACAAACGATGTGTTTTACATTGAAGTACAAAGGGGCAGTGAGATGCGGCTGATGAAATGGATATATCTACAGCTACTTGACCACAACATTGGAGAGACTAGTCGGAGAAGTGTTCTTGTTTATTGTTTCTAAGTGTACCTTTCGTATGTTGAAGGAACGATTAGTCCTCAAATAGTTTCGTACTTCGAATTCCAGTCACCAGAAATTTAAGGGGGAGGGGGGGGGGGGGGGTAAAAATAGATACCATCGGGTACCCGGAAACACAACCTATCTTTAACAGCTATCGTTTCGTGTTAATTGATTTCGGACATTGACCAATTCCTGAGAATTTATAATTATGTCACTTTTCGAAGAAATGCCCCCTGGCGTTAAGTTTGGCGTACATGCTATTAATTTCTTCCTCCGTCTATACAAAAGAGCCATGGTTGAATAATTAATTTACAAGTGTAAGAATATCATGGCGCACAGATGTGTTTCACAGGTAATGCGCCAAGTTATGTACGGTTTTTTACTTTCATTTGCGTATACCATCAATGCCTTATTCTAACACCTATAATGGGGTAAATAATGTATATATCAGGACTTCTCCCCCAGCGAATAAATGGTAGGAACATAAAGCAGTATACATTGATCTGTCCATCTAGCTTACGGAATGATGGTGTTTCTACTCAGGAAATCTGGAGAATTGAATTTCCGTGTCGATCAAGCCTTTCATTCTCACACGTTTAAAAGACGGAAAACTCGCGAAATGACCCTGTACATTTTTGTATTTTGGTGCGACGTTCAAGCTTAGAGAAAATGTATTAAATTTGAGTTTCTTATCTTTATTTTAAGATTGGTGCGTTGTCGGCATATTAACACTACATGCAGAGCATGATGGTCATACGGGTGTTTGGTGACACGATGAACTAGAAAAAAGAAATCGACTGGGAAGATTGGCTTATCTTCATTTACCAGCATTACATTATTGAATATAGTTACATTGACATTATTGCATTATTCTGACGCAGGCTTTGTCTCATTCTGACGTAGGCTATAATTTCATAGAATAATAATTGATGACAGTGTGTGTGATGAAAAGCGTGTTCATCGTGGTATTAAAATATGTTTGAATGTAAGTATTGATGTTGTCAAATGCTAAAGAAAGCCCCCCCCCCCCCCCCTCAAAATGCCCAAAGCATAGCTAAGGTAGATTTTAGATTTGAAATATTTTTTCTGTCAATTTTTCTTCCGATATAAATCACAAAGGAACCACAAAACCATTAGAACTATCGACATTTAGAAAATGACCGAAATTGAAAAATGTCTAGTGTCTGTTAAGTGGGAAATAGGATCTTTTTCCACCTAATGTTATCACATTAGTTAATGGAAACTTTTTCAACATAATGTATGAAGTCATTATTTAGTTTTATTTCTCATTCAAAAATATTATTAAAGAGCACTAAAACCTAAAAAAATTGTGTTTATGGTAGCATATTCATTAAAATGGGGCATGTAGGTTTGTGGAGGCTTTTTCGGCTCTTAAAAGGGTGTCGAAAGGTTTAAAGAGTGAAACAATGGATGTACCATTCCTCGGACGTAAAAGAAAATATAGTGCCGCTTGGAAAAAATAGAGTCGGTCGAGTTACCAGAAATAAACAATGTTTACATATATAATGCCGTCATTAAAGATGTCATATGCATCCGTTTAATATGACGATTGGTGGTCTAGTGGTAACGCGGTGGACTATCAAACGAAATGTCGTGGGTTTGAACCTTGACTCCATCTTTCGATATTTAAGTGAAGTTTTTTAATGTCCGCATCCCAACTACTGAACCAAAAACTGCGATAAATATTTAGAGGAAAGGAGTGAAGCGTGTATCGGTGCTTTTCACCGGGCACGATAAAGAACCAGGAAAAAAAATATTCGAAAATAAGAATAGAGATATAAATGCCCGGTTCTCCTGTATCTTCTCTCCCCTCTCTCCATTGCAATGAAATGGACATTTAAACAACAGGCCCCAGTTTCACAAAAAAAAACTTAAGTTTTTGCTCAAACTCAACTTATTTATTGTATCAATTATTTCTCTATATTAATGTATTTTATCCTAAAAGTGACACTAAAAGGAGGTACAAATGTGGTCTAATAACAGTTTCCCATAATTTCAATCTAACAATAGTCTTTTGATATGGAATAATTGAATAAAAATGATTTGAGTCTGTTATTGGATATTGGACTTTCGACTCAAATGAAAAATGAGTTTTGAGCCTTAATTTGTCATCTGAACCAAAAATCATTTATGTTGGCATGTGAAACATGTACTAAGTATATGAGAAAACAAATGGTAACATTTCTAGTCAGTGACACAAAATTTCTGGACAGAAAAAATACTTGAGTCCATTATTGAGTTTCTACTCAATTTTGTTCGTGAAACTGTTTGTTCACGAACAAAATTGAGTAATAACTCAATTATGGATTTTTTTCTGTCTAGAAATATTTTGTCTTTGACCAGAAATAATATATTTTTTTGCTTTATATACGAACAACACGTTAAACACGTCAGCATAAATTATTAAGAGTCTAGCTGACAAATTAAATCTCAAAATTGTTTGTTCATTTGAGCCAAAATTAAAATTCTAATTACAGACTCAAATCAATTTAATCTAATTAGTATCATGTATTTAACTCGGGTAAGATTGCAGAAAACAAGTATTAGACCATCTGTTTGCCTTCTTTTCATACCACATTCAGCTCTTCAAACATTAAAATAGAGCAATGCACGGTAACAAAGTGTTGGTTTTTTTTTTGCTAGGGTCAGATAAACATAGCCTCTCATGAACTGCAAGTAGTTTTTCATTGATTATCTGTCGTCACAATGTATGTGTTTGTCCTGAGAGAAAAATCCCTTTGATTGCACTTCATTATCCAGGATTGTTTGGAGCAGACGATGGCTTCTAGTTAAGCAATTCAACTAAAGAAAGTAGTTAACTCCATTCCACTAGAATTAAATAAACCAAATAGTGTCTGGGATTACGGAAGGATATATATTCAGAGTTTTCCAGACGTTCCGTTAATTCTTTTGCATCATTTAAATGTAATTACGATTTCATTTTCCGTTTTACATTTAATATTACAACAACAACGTAAATGGTATATATTGTACTCAATAGACAGTCACAGAATTGCCACTGTATCCAATTTGTATGCTGTATACCAAAATTCCGTTTGAATGTTCCAATAATAAGACAATTTGAATATTAAAATACAACTATCTAAAAATGAGACTTTTGTTAACAATGTGTGCCTGCTATTTGAGCGTTGGCGAAACAATAACTTTATCTACGCTGGCCTTTGAAGTGTATAAAGCTATATCTGACAAGAAATTCTACATACAAATCAAAAAGTATGAAATCTAATTATTTTCAAAACTTAATAGTGTTTCCTCAAAAGAGTTTTAACAAAAAACTTTCAATGAAATTTAACAAACATGATTGTTACAGAATAAATTGTTACGTAACATTATTTTCCCACACTTGAACGATTCAAGTATGGTTTGATGAATTCAAACATGCCCTGCATAGTTTCACAAAAATATAAACAACAATGTATTTTGCCTCGGATATGAGGAAAACTAAGTCTGATTCTAAAACATTTTTCAACAGTCAGAGTCATATGAGGCGGACAGTTAACCTAATCATCATTCCTGGGAAGAACCAGTACTAGACTCCCATCCACTGTAAGCAACTCACATAATGAGACATGGTCAGTAGCTGGGCTCGAACCCTCTACTAGGTTACTGTGATTTAAAGGCAGCTACCTTAACCACTCGACCAAGGAGGCGGGTCTTGTAACTTTGCACTTTGAATAAACATTGATGCCCAAAGATCTATCTTCATGATGATTGCATATTCATTATTCAAATTATAAAATACTATGGAATCATTAATTTTCGTCGTGGATTTTATTTCGTGTATTTCGTAGGTCGGCTCATCCACGAAATAAAATCCCCATGAATTTAAATGCAGGGATAAGGCATTTCTTTTCAAAAATTAAAAATCCACGAATTTATGTCCCCACGAAATAGCCATTTAAGTAAAAACCACGAATATTGAGCCCAACGAAAATAAATGAAATTACGGTAGAGCAAAAACTTAATGTTTTCTTACAGAATGTTTACTAAACGTATACATATATTGTAGATACCGTACAACCTCTCCAGGGTCCGTATTCACAAAGCATCTTAAGATTTTCTTTAACTTAAGTCGAAATTTTTACTTAAGTCGAATTTTTTTTATGGTAAAATCTCGTAAACCAGTCATCAAGTGTGAAAATGAATTATCATTTTCATAATTGGCATCTTTAGAACAAAGATAAAATCATATTATTGTGATTTCCTCCTTTATATTAATACAAAAGAGTTAAGGAAAAAGTCGAATTTAAGGAAAAAAATTACTTAAGATGCTTTGTGAATACGGACCCAGAGCGACCCTCTCTTGGGCAACAACCTCCCTTTACCAACAGTATGTTTTCCCACGGTACCATTTAACTATCAATTTAGAGCGACAACAACATAATTTTGCTACTCCTAAAAGGTGTCGCTTTTGAGAGGTGCCACTATACTTATCTATGTAAATTACTTACCGGAATTATTCTTAAATCAAACATTTCTCTTCCGATTATATCCATTGTTAACAAAAATCACAGTAGCGAACCCTTTAATATAATATATTCCGGAATGAAGTTGTTTTGTAAACAACAATACATTGCTACATTCATCTATTTATTTTTTGTTACTTAAATTCACTGCTCAGAATTAACAGACATTTCCATTTCATGCATTGATTACTTGAAATTTAGGAGGATTTGTAATTAACTTATTTTGCAACCAGAGAATAATTAAAAACATAACAAATAATATTCTATTGTCGAACCGTAACTGTTTCTAAAATTGAAAAAAGACTGAAATACCGAGTTTTATTTTTAACTGTATAATCAGGGCCATCCTTAAACAATGTTTGTTTGCAGTAACTTGACTCAAACTTTTCACTGTAGGTAGGACGGTTGGCATATCCATTTTTTTGCTTTACAGTAAAACTCATGAAAACCCGGACTCCCCGAAAATCGGATTTCCCTGGAAATCGGACAATTTTTTCAAGTCTTATTTTTTGGCATTTAGAAAATCGGACTTTTTCGTCAGTCCGGAAGGGGTCCGGTTTTCTGGACTTTTGGTATACCTTAATTGTTTGTCCCGAGTTCTGAAAAAGCTAGACTAAAGAGCTTTTTGGTCATAAACCCTTAAATATTTGGGTCACGTTTTTTTAATGAGTCGGCCGCATTTACTGTAAACCAAGGCGTTTTTTTAGGATAGTCCAGTAAAACGCTGCAAGGTTTATTTTGATACGAGAAATAAAAATATTTTCATAAACTTTGAAGCAAGCCACATCTGACGGAAAGCGATGTAGCGACTCTAATGCAATTCATAAATTTAACATAAGGTTATTGTGTTTTTAGCGAACGTGAAATCATTTCAACATATGTTTCCGTTCGTATATCTTAATTTTATCACGAACCATGACAAAACGAACTTAAAATGTCTACCGCTAAAACAATTTCAAAAAATGATTTTTATATTGGCATTTCTGCAGGAGGCATCTTTCTTTATTAGATGGTTAAAATATTCTTACCGGAATAAAAAGGTTGATAAATCTGGTAAAAAAAACAGTGACACAATAATTATGTTCAGGCCTTACTTTCATGGACAAAATTGAATAGACACTCTATTATGGACTCTTTGGGGTTTTCTGTCCACAAATATTGTGTATTTTACCAGATATTTACCATAAAATGTGTTTCCTTATAAACTAAGAATATGTTAAGCACGCCAGAGTAAAACAGTGTTGGTCTAGCGAACAAATGAAATCTAATGAGTTTTTTTTGTCTCTTCTATGGAAACTCGATAGTATGCACAATTTTCAGAGAAGGTAATGATTACCACTACCTGGATTCGAACTTGGTTCGCCCAATTACAAGTCCCACGGCCTAAGTTAGCATAACACCGTAATCATGAAAAGGAGCGAAGAAAATATATCACATAAATCTGGCTTGTCAAAAAACGAAACCTTTTAAGTAATAAAATACATTTCTTTAAAAAGGGCTGATTATTCAAGACAAACAATGTGTAGTCGTTCTTCACATGCGACGGACTTTATATACCTAGATTTTCAGGTCAATTTTTTCAACATTTCAGCATTCCGTAGACTGAATAAAGTAACATGGATGGAATTAGCTTTACAAATGTGCTGCAGAAATAAGGCAATGTACAATGTTTTTCCATGGCTGATATCATTTCTGGGATGTTTGTTTATGGGTTCGGGTCCTTGATGTCTGTAATTCCCATTAAATTTTGTTCCGATTTCTGCATTTTAGGAATTAGGCGAGAACATTACTATGTTTTTTGATAATTTTTTATACCCTTAATGTCCAAAATTATCTCAAAATGGAGTCAGACTTAGGGAAACCTCATCATTAACAAAGGTTTCTACGAATAAGATGGAAAATGTGCCGTGAGATTTTTCAAAACCAATGATACTCCTTTGAGTTATTGGCCCTTTAAATTTAAATGGGAATATCCCATTTTTCAAAGATTGAAGAAAAAAAGGAGATCCATTTTAATGAAAACTCACGGAATGAAGATGCAAGACGCAATATCAATCTAATTTGATCAGAAAATGTAAGTTACTGTGAAAGGTCTTCAGAAAGTTTTCAACAAGGGCAACAACTCTTACAACATTTTAAAAATATATTTATTTGTAAAATAAAACTAAGTATCTAGGGTAACTATCAAACAAATAAAGATAACTGGGCAATACTATTTTTTTCAATTTTGGTAGCATATAGAGGGTATGTAAAATACTGTCTTAGGAATTTAATACTTGGAAGAGTTTATGGATGACACCATTAAGAACAATTGAACTAATCCATACAACCAGACCAATCATATGGCTTAATAGTGTTTTGTTACAAACAGGCAAAAACAAATAGAGAATACATGGTTGGTTCCGAGAGGGAGAAAGTTTCTTCGACGAGTCTTTGAAAGCTGAAATGTGCTTGCATCTAGCGATGTACTTTCTCCATCTCAGAACCAACCATGTATTCGATTTATCATGTTTGTACACCAAAAGTTAGTCTCAAAACTCCATTTAATTTGATTAAAAACACGTTGTGCTTCAAAACCGTTTTGCCACATGACGAAACCGTTTAATACAATTATCATGTGATTTGGAATAAAATACATTTCAACTTTATTTATATCATAGCCTCGTTTTAGATTGCAAGACAGCAGAATCGTTTGTAACGAATGGAGTAGAGCGGCAGGAATATAAAATGACGAAAATAACAATTTCAGTTTTATCCTGGAACTACATTATTAGGTCCATAATGTAGGATAAAATCCTTTATATTTATAATCTACATATCAATTTATTGCACTTTTTGGCTAAATGTAGTTATCAATGTTAACGGATGTTCACATAATATTTGAAGCAAACAATATTGCTCGTCGTTTGCCATAAACAAATGACATTTTGATTTGTATTCCTTTTCACAGTAAATCTTAAGAAATGACAGAGTTTATGCATCCGTATGAAAATGAATGTCACATTATTCTCATGAAATATGCTTTTAACCCCCTCCCCCTTCGAATAGAATTCAAGACATGTTTTTTTCTTGATCTATTCTTGCATATTTCATGAATATTTCATGACACGGATATAATTCAATCCTCACTGAGTACTGTGGAATCATTAATTTTCGTTGTGGATTTAATTTCGTGGATTTCGTGGGTCGCCTCATCCACGAAATCAAATCCCCACGAATTTAATGCAGAGGTGGCTTTTTTCTTAAAAAATAAAAAGTCACGAATTTATGTCTCGACGAAATAGCCATTTTAGTAAAAAAACAAGCACATTGCAATTGAGCCCAACGAAAATAAATGAAAATACAGTATTTGTTCAGGAACACCAGAGGCCAACAGCTCGTGATCTACTGTCCTTGTTTCATGGCAGATTGTTAGAAGCCATTGGTAGAAATAATGAATGATCAAAATGTCGATTTAGTATTTCTGACACCACTGTCTTGTTAAACACCTACGTTTTTCGCAACTTAGCTAACCAAAGTGATTAATTGGCACTTTCTGTATACAACAGTAATGGGGTTTCAACAAAAAATAACACATTACATTGTAACTTTTGTCGCCTATTAATGAATCACTGACGTGAGGATGCTAAACATTAATATTGACGTAATTCAACTGCCCAATATTCTTGTTATCGTTCACATCGGTAAATGGCTTCTGGGGATGGAATTTTCTTGTAACGATATGATGTGATCTATATACAAGGTCTAAACGCTGTCATGTTTTGTTGACATTAACTTTACTGTCTGTTTGTATGATCTTATTGCTTAATGTTTGAGGTCAGTCGCCCGTTGAATAAATCCTACTTGTAAAACACCACACTCACAAGCTTTATCATGTACATCGCAAGTAAAGGCAAGAGAGCATATTTGGGTGTTCAACACATATAAGAAAGCTTAAAGGAGCAGTAGCGACAGAATCTTGCTGAATACGAAGAACACCCAAATATACATTCTAACCGTCTTAGTGCTGCGCATGCGCAGTGTGCACTTTAAGTCAATCTTTGAAACTAAGAAGTTAGAACGTCATGCTCGGCTCCTTAAGGTTTTATCCCAATAATGCTGAAACAATTATCACTGTACGGAGAGGACTAGATCTGGGAACCAATATGGTCTATAAGACTAATGGGTTTTTATCATAGTATACTACGTAGTTAGTATATTATCTCAAGTGAGATTTTTCAAATCAACGATAATCCTTTGAGCTGTTGTATCGTTAAATATGCATTGTTCGCATCTATAGAAGTAGGCTATTTTTTCAAAGATTTAAAAAAAGAAAATCTTTTTCAGTAATAAAATGAAGCAAAGAAAACAGTATCAATCTAATTTATTAAAGACAAGTACAGGCCATCGTGTAAGTGTAATATCATCAGAAATCGATACTGTTTCTATTTTTTAACAATGGCATCAACTCTTACGAAAGTGTTTAAATGTTTAGTGTTTAAAATATAAAAATAGATAATGAGGTATTTGAGGTAACTATCCAATAAATAATGATAATTGGACAGTAATATCAATATTTATTCGTCCGTATTAGGATCCGAAATACGTTAAGATCGTATGTACTTCCACCTACAGCATACGGAACCAATATTGTCTTAATCACTGTCAATGCCAGTGCAGTTATCCTATGCGATAAAAGTTTTCTTTATCATTTGTCTTGCCTCTTTCATCTCTTGTTGGTATGAGACAAGTGTCGAGTCGTGTTTGCTTGGACGTGACTTTTGTACTAATGCGTTGTTAGCGGAATGCCGAATTAGTCGACATTCTCATTGTCCATAAATCTGCAGTTTTATTATGACCAGACAGTGTGTTTGATATACACCAAATTGAGTATTAATTTTCCACACTTACGTACAAAATTCTAAAGTACTATATTGCACTTCCAGAGATTATGCTTTTTGACAAAGCAAGATTTGTTGACAGTCTGTGTTAACATCCAAAGCTCAAAGCCTTTCTGAATACACGATTAAATTGCTTTTAATTCACAAGTTGATGCTTTCCTCTAGGAGTTTTAAGCAAATAGGATCATTTAGGGACTTCTCTATCCTTAACGGTAGAGAAAGACTACAGGCGTGTACGTGATGGAAACATCGACCTTCCGTCAGCTAGGAGCTTGTCAGCTTCCTTGCATGTAAAACATGACTGGTTCCTGTTTAGATTCAAATTCAAAATGGTATGAGGCTGGTGATCCCCAGTTAGAGACCATACCCGCGTAACCACGGAAACCAGTCAAATGTTTATTAATGCGTGTTGTATATACACATAAGATTTTGACCATCAGTAGGAAAACTTTTCACATTCACACATTAGTTTAGAGACATCAACTGCCATAAAAATATAATGATGCCTACTATAATTATATTCTATTGTTGTACATAAGCCAGTTCGATGTACAAGCTGTTTTGAAAGACTATATGTTTTCAATACTGAATAAATGCTCTTGTATTCCAATAAGAGATTGATATCTTTGAGTAGTTGTACGCGGTGACAGTCCAGGCCCCGAGATTATAATATATAAACATTTTTGAGAGGGTGTTATTCAAAATTGTCAGCGCGAGAATAATAACTTTTTTGGAAATGGGAGTGAGGTATAATGAAACGTAATATCGGTCTCATAGCTCATATCTCATTATCATGTCTTTTAATGTTGCTAAGTCAATTAATGTCAGACAATACCTTTATCAATGATACATTAGTCTGACAACATACTTGATGTGAATACATTGAAACATTAATCAGCTCTATCATTTCAACCATAATACTTTGAGAATTATATTGAGATTCCGAGCTCGGGACCAACTGTATGTATTCACATATTAAATAAGACGTGAGATGTTAACATAATATACTACTCAAAGTTTGCTAAGTAGTTCAGTGCATCCTCTCCAAAGCAACACCATTTGAGAGTAGAAATTATGTTGTTGTTGATGAGAGGTTTATGCTCTAGAGAGGATAAATCAATAGTTGAACCGTAAATAGGAATAAATCATGCTGTTGTTGAAGGGAGGTTGCTGTTCATGATAGGGCCGCTCTGGAGAGCATTTTACTGTATGTATATCGTAGCTGGGCAGTGGTTTGGAGACAGCGGGATTCGCATGCATGGTCCTCTTGACCGCAGACCACTTTCGTACAAACGTGGGCGTATGGTTAAGGTTGAAACACGGAACAGAACCATTTTGAAGGTCAGAGCGAAGTTGGATTGCAATTTCAAAACAGTTTATTTCACTGTTTGACTATTCGAGCAACGTCCCTCTGACATGCCCTGCTTGCTGCCATCAAAAATGTCTTTTACCTAGGAAAAGAGGAAAACCATGCCTGACTAAATATTGAATATGTTTGATTTTGTTGATATTTAATTTCGTTTTTTTTTTCTCCCTTCAATTCATCGTTGCTTACCACAATGTACAGGTCGCATCTAATATTCATTTTCAAACGAACTTACATGGGCATGTTTCTTATCACGTACAATATATTATTCTTCCAATATTAGGACTGTCAGATGGAACTTAACACACTTTAAATCTAAATGCAATATCATTTAAATGACAGGGTAAAACTAAAGACACATACAGATAACATTTATATGAGACATTGTACAATATAGATACAATCACACTGAGAAATGTAAGAGTTACAATAAAGTATTCATACATTCATATAAACTGTTTTTAGTTTATCACTTGTTCATCTTACAATCGAAAAACCTATTTATTGAAACCAATTGTTAGACAAGTAAAATTACTTCGTTGGCAGAAATCTGAATGCATCAAATAAATGAAATGCCAATCTCTTTTCCCTGTGGTCAGAATAAATCTGTAATACTTAGATACTTACTCGGCGGATACAATCGCTAGCCTATGGACATGTTCTATCATTGTGAAAAAAACAACAGAAAAAGAGCACATTTAAGTATTTCATCTAATTAAAGGAAATTATGGGGAGATATCAAGCAAGGAAATTATTGTAATTAATGCGCCATAAATGAAATTATGTCATCCCAGAGGGCATCACATGGTGCGATCCATAACCAGGAAGGTTTGTTTGTTTTGCAAGGGTAATACAAGTATACTTTTAAGTGCAATTCTATGTCTTTTAGAATCATTACAGAACCAAGTTTGCAATGAATTTAAAGTTATTTATTCCGTTTAACAGGTTTTATTTATTTACTTGTCTCTTGTTTAACGCCCCGTTCGTCAGCTATTGTCATTTGAGAGCCGCCCCAGAGGGAGAAGAGACGAGATGAGATACAGGAGAGCAGGGTATTTATATCCCTCTTCTTTTTGGATATTTTTTTCTGGTTCTTTATCTTGCCCGTCTCTCTCTACATTGTTTTATCAAATGAACTCTCTCTCTACATTGTTTTATCAAATGAACTCTCTCTCTACATTGTTTTATCAAATGAACTCTCTCTCTACATTGTTTTATCAAATGAACTCTCTCTCTACATTGTTTTATCAAATGAACTCTCTCTCTACATTGTTTTATCAAATGAACTCTCTCTCTACATTGTTTTATCAAATGAACTCTCTCTCTACATTGTTTTATCAAATGAACTCTCTCTCTACATTGTTTTATCAAATGAACTCTCTCTCTACATTGTTTTATCAAATGAACTCTCTCTCTACATTGTTTTATCAAATGAACTCTCTCTCTACATTGTTTTATCAAATGAACTCTCTCTCTACATTGTTTTATCAAATGAACTCTCTCTCTACATTGTTTTATCAAATGAACTCTCTCTCTACATTGTTTTATCAAATGAACTCTCTCTCTACATTGTTTTATCAAATGAACTCTCTCTCTACATTGTTTTATCAAATGAACTCTCTCTCTACATTGTTTTATCAAATGAACTCTCTCTCTACATTGTTTTATCAAATGAACTCTCTCTCTACATTGTTTTATCAAATGAACTCTCTCTCTACATTGTTTTATCAAATGAACTCTCTCTCTACATTGTTTTATCAAATGAACTCTCTCTCTACATTGTTTTATCAAATGAACTCTCTCTCTACATTGTTTTATCAGTGATAGACATACAGTGAATGGTGGCTGTACTTAATCTATAAATAGCTGAAGCAGCCGATGGGTTTAAACCATATAAACTCCTCCCACTAATTCAAATTTGAATTTCTGTTATAAATTGTTTTGAAAATATAAGAACCTAAATCTTCATACATTTTGGAATTTCTTATCTGGACTGATAAAAGAACCATTATGCTTCATACAGAACTTTTTTTAGTGATTAAAAAAAACATTTAATATCAGATATTTTAAAAAATCTCTCCATGACCTGAAAACAGTTTAAAAATCAAGGAAAACCACCCACCATCCTTTATATACCCCTGTTTGGGGGTTAAGTTCGTCCCTTTTCCTGTGATTTCTAGACACAGTACTTGGCTCGGTAGTTTGGAAGTGAACCTAAAAAGCGTCCCTGGGAAATTCGAAAGACAGAACCGAGATTCGAATCCAAAACCTTTCGTTTAGTAGACTAAGTACAGCACGTTATCACTAGACCACTTATGAAAAAAAGTTTTAATTGCTTATGAGTTGTTGCTGTCGAAATATACATTCCTTCACATCTGTCATAACTTTTATATGTAGATGAAACATAATTAGTGAACGAAAGGTAGAGCAGTGCATTCTCGCGACAATCAAGGTCTATTTTATTATTTAGTTATATGCAAATAATTTACTATAATAGTCACGAATAAAAATGAATGAGGTCGTGATTGTTTTGAACATCTGTCTTAGGCGTATCTGGAGTCTGTATGCATTGTGTAGCATACGATGGCATTTATAGGTAAAGGTTTTGTTTATTATAGTGTCACCCCTATTGAAAGGGCCAGCCAAGTTGGCTTATGAGACACCTATCTTATTTTCGCACAGTACCTCTCGAATCCCTTCTCCTTTTTGCCGGGTGCCTGGCTGAGATGGGCCTACGGTAACCATTATCTAACTAGCTAGCGGCTCACCAACCGACCGCATCAGTTCTAACCAAGTCTCCACTGGGGTTCGAACCTTCGATCTCCCGCTCCGAAGGCGGACACCCTAACCACTCGGCTACGGTTGCGGTTATATGTCAATAAACCTATTTTGAGAATTTTATTGGCATTTTAAGTAGACGTATAGAAATACGAGTATGTCTGTCTGCGTCTTCTTTCAATTATCGGTTGCAAATTGTCCAATAAGAGATCGATTCGTGATATTTTTTTCTAAGCCGCGCAAGTGCTATTCAATGCTTTTTAATGCCTGCTGGTAATGGAATAATCTTTACACAAGTACAACTAATCACCAAGAATAGACCCATTTAATTTTAAGGGTAAAAAATTGAATCAAACATTCTAAACAGTCGGTTAAATGTTTTCAGATTTGTTAATAAGTCATCTATGTATTGTTACATGAATTCCTATCAATAAAACTTACGGATTTTTCTGGTTTGGTAATTCTGAATTTGGAAATAAGACGATTGCACTTTAAAAGCAGCGGAATCTGAAGTAAAGGCAAAACTAGAGAGACGTGGGTGTTATGCCGGTGCAGCTTCTTCTCTCCCCCCCCCCTCTCTCTCTCTCTCTCACTCTCTCTCTCACTCTCTCTCTCTCTCTCTCTCTCTAGGGCGGCTAGTGAACTGTTTGTTTTCTTTATAGAACAATTTATGAATTGATATTTTTATTGCAATTATGGGAAGACGGTATGAGTAATAAATAGCCGATGAGTTTTTGATTACAGTAATGTCACACATCAGGAAATAGATTTGTTTCTGATTTGATAGGACAAATCTCTTACAATAATAACCTTGGATGCATATGGTAATTTATAGTATTCAGACAGTGTGGGGAATCACAAGGCTGATCAAGCAAACAATTTAATCCCTGATCACTGTTTTCTGATGAAATGATTGTTTTTATGCTTTCAGGAATTCTATTATATGCCTACTGACTCTCGATTATAAATCGAAAGTTTTTATTTACCTGAACTATGTTCAATACTTTGGCAGTTCTCGGAAGTTCTCATTTTATACTGCCATGTTGTGTTTTTGGGTCACGTGATTCCCCGTTCTGATACACTATTTAATACTAATGTGAGTATGTGAAGAAAAAAACTTTATATTAAATAATATTCACATAGAATTATATAACACAAAACATAAAATTTCAAAATATTCTGATCGGTTATTGTAAAAATCCTCCATAACTGTGTCAAAGTTTTTAAGGTGGACCATTATAAAACACACGTATCGGCGTAATACTAGTAATGCTATGGCTTTTTACACTTTTTGGTTTCATTGTTTTGAGGTCGGTGAGAAAACGTTTAGTTGATTTAAGATGAACAATAGATTAGCTGTGGTTATTCCGAACAAACAATCTTTGCAAATACAATCTTTAAAGATATTCAGATAGAAGATACATCCCGACATGTGGATCAATTTCATGTGATCTACCATTCAACTTGAACTGCATTCTGTCCCCACCCCCTTACAAAATGTTATCCATGATTAAGATGGTGATAGTATTTAAGAAATGATTTACTTTTCAATACTTGTAGTTAAGACCTTTTTCTTTACTTTCAGCAGATAATTGTATACATATCGAATAATTTTAACCACTGGTTTAAATTTGAGGTTAGGTTAAATTTGGTAAAGCGGTTAAATAAAACTCTAGTTAAGTTGGACCAGACTTTATTTCTATTTCTATTTACCCTAAGTGTCTGATATTGGTGCAAAAATCTGTCAAGGTCCTTAGTTTGTCTGATTACTCGTCTAATTGTTGAGGCCCTCTTGCGTTTGGCACAACAAGAACAGCCTTCTTGCTTCAGGATAACTTGTGATTAACTTCTAAACAAACCTCCAATTTAACCCAGTGTTTTAATTTAACCTATAGTTATATCAATTGGGTGCAGATAGATTGACTAGATCTTTACTTTTGTATTGGTTCTAGTTATCAGAATATGCATTACCGTATTATAACACAGAATTGTGCTTACATTCTATCCTGCATATAGTTCCAGAAATGTTGCATTGGGGTGTAACGTCGATCTAACAACCATGGCCATTTGGCGACTTCCCCAGATTTTTTTTTAAATTTTAAGGTTTAATGATAGATATCTCCCCAGGCGTACACCTGGCGGTACACCTGGGCAGTCATCCACCTCCCTCAACTAACTGGACAGCTTCCTAACTTAAATAATTACAGTAACCTAACCCAAACGTTTAACACTGGGTATGTAAGCATGCATTAAAATGTTTTTGTTTTTATAAAATCGCTTAAACATTTAGTGTTTAGGGGTTTTGAATGATAACAAGAAGCTGAAATAAAACAATGTCTGAACGCGATTCCAAGCATTTTAAGGAACATTACACAACAAGCTAAATGTTGAAATAATTCATAGCCACCATATTGTTTTTCAAAAAGTTTTATGTAAGTATTAAGATATAAATACATAAAAAGGTTTAGAAATTAAGAATATCTACATACTGTATTTTTATTTATTTTCGTTGGGCTCAATTTTCGTTGTTTTTACTAAAATGGCTATTTCGTGTGGACATTAATTCGTGAATTTTGATTTTTGAAATGAAATGCCTCATCTCTGCGTTTAAATTCGTGAGGGTTTGATTTCGTGGATAAGCCTGCCGACGAAATCCACGACAAATAATGATTCCACAGTATAAAGTTTGATACCATCAGGAAGAAAGTTTGACAGGGCCGCACTGTTTCAGTAGTTATGGTCTTCCGTATGTAATCACTGGCCCTCGTTGTTGATTTACCAAATGTTGATATTCGAAATTTGGAATTATATACTGTATTCATACTTGTTTTGCAACAATTGCATGTTATTCATGGCGTCTTTTAAGGAGAAAACGTTGCATTTTTGTTTTTATTTACATACCTTCAATCCAAACTAGAAAACACACTACAGTGATAGAATATGTGACTTTACAGTAATCTACAGTGTATGATAAGGGTTTTATGAACCCTTTCTTTAAAATTCTTAATAGATAAACATTTAAAAATATGCAATTGCAGTGTAATTTTGATATTGTAAGATTAATTAATTTCGTATAAAAACGCCCTTATTTCACCTTTCAGCACTTTTTCATGCAAGTAATATTTTAACCGAATAACAAAACACGAAATATTTCTCAATGTCCTGGAGTACTGCGTCTAGATATATAAACATTTGCTTAAGGCTTTTAAAAGAGCTCATAAGATTTAGGCCATAATGAACAATTGCAATCTCTATATATTACAAAGTTTTCGAACTGTGGACTTAATAATAAAATGATTAGAAAAATATTTAAAGGTTTCGTGGCAAATCGAGAAAAAACATTTTTACATTTCTTTTGTAAACAAACATGATATGTTCCGGTACTTACCGGGAACTTTCTCAGGTCAAATATTTCAATCCCAACTGTGTCCATTACAAACAGAATACACAACAGCACACCCTTCATGTTTGCGGAACGAAGTATTGTTACCAACAACTAGCAATACGGTACTGGTGTAACGCACTTGTCTGCTGCGATAGATGTCATGTACCGATTCTTGTCACGTTCTGTGAAGTGAATAGTTTAACAAGTTTTACATTCTTATCTCTTTGCAAATTCTTCAAACACTTAATTAACTTTATTAGCAATAAGTACTACACTGATATTTCTACGGATGTTTGTTGCTGTCACTAGCGCAATGACCAAACGTGAAATGGCCACCGATGGAAAAATTTCTAGCACATCTTTTGCTGAGCGATATTCCACAATCCTGCTAGAAATATTTTGATATGATGGTAAAATAGTCCAATCGAATTAAAACCTGATTAAATTCAGGAAACAAACAATAATATGCAGTGCATATTATACGTCAGTGCAGCCCATGTGCGATAAAAGAAAACAATGATTTCAAGACATTGGTATCACCGCAGACAGAATTGGTTTTGTGAATCTAACAAAAGGTGTCGGCCCTTATATCGATGTACTGGAAAGGGAGAGAGAGAACACTAGATACAGAGACTTTACAGATACTGTTTCATATTACTTACATTCAGAGCATTACCAATATCGACCATTATCTACGGTTGCTTTGACTTCGTGCATAGAACGCATTTGACCGTGTTTTTGTCAGGTATCGGTTGCATTATAATTTTTTACACTTAAATTAGGCAAATCTCGAACGTACCAAATATAACGCTCAATATTTTTAATAAGGCTCATTAATCTAAAACAGTTTAGGAATTTAGGGAAAAGGAAGGAAAACATTAAAATCCGACTGAGATGTGGTACTGGAACAAACAGATTGCATTTACAGATAATATCGCATAAGGTAGCATGTATTTCGAGATATTCACGTCATGTAGCAGATGTCAGTGGTTACTTTTACCGAAAAGCTTGTTGATAAAAAAAATATGTTGTAACATGTATGCGTAAATATGTCGAATAGCATATTTTGGTTAAAGTGTTGGCATTGGGGCACCTGAGTGTCAAACACATTATTATCATTAAATTATCGCTAAAACAGATTTCGTGATATCCATGTGTTGTTGATAATGCTACTTTATTTTACTCACGGATGCTACTTCAGCAAGTTCATGAAAATAATGTACCTAGAATCTTCCCCAGGAATATCTTCCAAAAATTTCTTCAGTAGTAAAAAACCCAGTTTCTATGCATTTGATCACTTGGCCTTTCTTCTAAGTTCCGTGTGTTGTACACCTCGTTGGATAATACATTCATAATGCACTTAGCCTTTCCCAGAATTTCTGGTCAGCTTGAAAATAGGCTGTTCATGCTTGTTGGCATATTTTCTTCCTTACTAATTTATACTGTTGCTAAGTACCTGTAATGGAATTAAAAGTATAAAATGGTCAGGAAATAACATCTGACATAAGGCGTGAAAGATGTTTGTTTCCGGTTATATGCTCATTAAAAATAGGGTAGGTAGCGTGGACTTTTTTGAAACTGGACGGAAAGGTCTAATATAAGTGGGAAAATGGATTTATCTTTCAGTGGGCTTAATAAAAGTCTAAGATCGAGGGAAAAGTTAGGGAAGGTCGGGTAACCAGACTTAACTTACCTTATTTCTGACCAAATGCTCCCGTTAAAGAACTATAGTGATAGCAAACAAAAATTTATGTAGTTAGGACCACATGGGTAATCATTATGCAAAAGTAACCTAGCATTTATTTTGAAATCGATACAAAGTTATTCACTTTCCTTTTCCTGTTGATATTAATGAAATTTATTTTATAAAGCAAAAAATGTTAGCAATGATTGTGGTCTATAAATGTCATATACTAATTTTGCAGGTGATTCTCGGCTTTTAGAAGTAAATGGCATTATCATTTCTTTGACCACACACAGTCAGCTGTCAGCCAGTTCCAATTGTTTATATCCCATATACGTATCTGCATAAAATAGTTTAGATCTTTTCGTAAAACCCGTGAAAGGACAGGGTGTGGTGTAAGTCGATAGAAATATCGTGCGATTGTAAAGAATTACATAAGCGAACTCAGCTAGCGTGTATAATTCTACATAATCACAATCGTTTTCGATCATATATACACATTTTCATGAGTATATGTTCAAATAAAAGATAGACCATGTAGATTTGATCAAAGGGGTTTGTCACGAAAAAAGAAATTCCATGTAACCCATATATATAGAGAAGAGAAAGAACTCTGACAATTCGAATTTTCCAACGCGTGTTATAAACGTCCATGTTATTGCAATGCAGTACAAAATTATCTAACTCATATATAGTGCAACGTGTGGGCAACTCAACACGCTAACAGAACATGTATACTTTTACTACCTTAAGGTGAATCGTCAAAGCACAAATTTGTGAAAAAATAGCCAACTGACATTTTTGCTATGTATCCTAAGACGTGGCGTTGTTCAATAATTACTGAAAGTACATAACTGAAATGAGTTTTTATCAATAGCTAATGATTCAATGTACATTTCTGCACCAGTAAAATAATATTTGATGATTAACAAGTATCTATAATTCTCACCTGAACTTACGCAAATTCCAGTCGCCAAAATAATGTATCATAATATCAAAATTAATTTAAACTACAATGTCCAACAATAACTTCAATATGTCATTGAGGGTTTCCATATTTTAAATTTTCATTATTAAATGTTTTTCCGTGTTTATTTTCAATTCTTAACACAGTCCTCAACTTTCACACAGTGATTTTTCTTCCATATTTGTTTAGGTTACTGTGTAGTACATAGTGTAAACACATGTGTGGAGGTTTTTTGTAAAATGTGAATATTGAAGACTGTGTTAAAAATTGAAAATAAACATGGAAGAACATTTAAAAGTGAAACATTGAAATATGGAAACCCTCAATGACGTATTGAAGTTATTGTTGGACATTGTAGTTTAAATTAATTTTGATATTATGATACATTATTTTGGCAAATGGAATTATCATAATTTCAGGTGAGAATTATAGATACTTGTTAATCATCAAATATTATTTTACTGGTGCAGAAATGTACATTTAATCATTAGCTTAGCTATTGATAAAAACTCATTTTAGTTATGTACTTTATTATTATTGAACAACGCCACTTTTTAGGACGCATAGCAAAAATGTCATGTGGCTATTTTTTCACAAATTTGTGATTCACCTTAAAAGATAATCTAAACTCGCTATTGAAGATTTTTCCCTCGAAAATTGTTTTGGTTATTTTGGTGGTAATAATGAAGTTGAAACTTAAACTTGACAATAATTGTCTAGAATAATGTGTACTGCATCGACTGACACGAGGATTATGTGAAAATGTTGGAAATGGAATAAAATACGAGGTGTTTTCGAAGGTACGTGTAAGCTATCTTTCAAACGAAACTTTTTATCTTGTAGTATATATTGTTGACGTTTAAAAATGTATTTCAAAACGGCTTATTTTAGGTTTTATTGATAGATATGATAAGTTTGTGTTTGGATTGACAAAATACAATTGTGTTGGTGTTTTATAGCTCCTTAAACCAAGTGTATGTGGCCAACTAGTTTGAATCATTCCTATGAGGTCTTTCATTAGGGTGTCAATTTTTCTCTCCAGATTTTCCTGATCACGTTCTAATGCTTCATTTTCTTTCTTTCATCCTGATTACAGTTCTAATCATCCACTAATGTATTATTATATTGTCGCTCAAATGTACACATCAGTCTCCATGTTCGAGTGGTTAAGGTCGCTGACTTCAAATCACTGTAACCTCTCACTGATATCGGGTCGTGGGTTCGAGCCCCGCTACCGACCATGACCCTTTAGGTGAGAAAGTAGGCAGTTGCTTACGAAGGATGGGAGTCTAGTACTGGTTCTTCCCAGGAACGATGCTCAGGTAACTGTCCGCCTCATATGACTCTGACTGTTGAAAAGGGACGTGAAACCCGATATAAACAAAACAACCAAATGTACAACTAAACTACTACGATTATAATTGAAATTTGTAAATTTGATGAGTACTGTATTGTCCATTTCAAAATATGAGTTCCGATATCCCCAACTTTTAAAGTCTAGTCACCAGTTTTGAATCTTTGATTGTTTTCCACATTTTTTTATTTCGAGTCATCTTTCATAATTTTGTCTGACATTTTACACGTCAAACAACTTAAAATATCACTGCTGTTGGCACACATCATGAATTATGTACTTAGGTAAGACAATGATGGTAACAAATGATCGGTTGTTGGAATCCATATAGATCTTGTTAATAATGTAGTATCCATAAAGTTGTCGTATCATCTTCTTCAATATTTGAGTGTTTATTTAAAGTAACTTCATGATTTTGGATTAATGATTCATCACCAATGTCCATACATACAGGTAGACCGTCGTCTATAACCTGATTGAAATCACACACGATTGACCCACTTAAGCCTATAGTTTAGCTACCTGAGTTAGTGGAATGCTTCGTCAGGGTCATCATCAGAATCATATGTGGCATCTCTCTCCGGTAGTTTCTCTGGTACTAACTCAGCATCTTTAATACAATTAAAAATGGAAGGGATGGAAATACTGTTCCAAAGACTATTTCAAAAATTTGAAGAATATCAATCTTTGATTCTTTCTTGGAATGAATGCACAATAGAAATATGGTACGATACACGTTTTCTGTAATTGCGCTTGAGTGATTGGATAACATCCTGGTCCCATGGTTGTGTTTTCCTAGTGGTAGAAATACCAAATTTATTATAAAAAGACAAATAAATGAATAATAAATGTTGTGTATAATGTTGATTTAAAGCTCGAAATAAACATTTATGAAAACAAACTAATATATATTCATATTTAAGCATACCATATACAATTAGTATATTTGCATTTATGCATCTTCCATCAACAACAAGCATTTCTCTGCCTGCATTCCCTAACACCAAATACATATTTGTTCCTCGTCCTGTGGTATTATTTGCCGGTTTTTCCTATACGTTTTGATCAGACCAACGTGTTGTTTACACTAATTATAAAGTGGATAGTCATGGGCGGTGTCAGTATTAAAATTGATACTAGTATATGTAATCATTGCAAGTACAGATGCTCTATACTTGTGCCCGAATGTTACCCTCCATGATCTTGCTATCATCTGATCATTTACAAAAAGCGTGATGATATCACAATCGTTTTGCGCTGGTTTGAATGATCGTTCTGACACACACTAAATTCTTCTTTTATGGTTTTGTAACTGCAACCAGCACATTGCCCATTGTTCATTGTTGTGATGGATTTACTTCGACTGATGTAGTATGACAATTTATTATTATGAAGTGGCAAATGAGCAACGCGGTTGAAGTTTCTTGCATTTTGCACAATGTCAATGGCTCATGCAATAAACAAATCTTTCTTTGGATTATACCGAGGCGTACATCCGGCCAGTGACTTTACACAGGCTAAACAATAGGGTTGGTGGTTCCAAGCCAATGGGTAATTGTTATATTGTCAATTTCAAATCTTTCTGTTCATATTTATATCTTTACAACGTCATTGCCTATATCACTCCATGAACGATATCTGATGCCCTCAACAATTCTTTGCAATCCCTCAAGATCTAATTGACCATTTGCTATTTACGAATCAATGTAATCGGCATGTGAAAACGTTCGTCTTTTTCTTAAATTACTTTCTTTCCAATCACATTATCTATACACAACTGAAATACAGCTTTAGCGTTTCGTGGGGTTCAACAAAGTCTGCAATCCTGGAATGCACTCTGAAATTCATTTTTATGCCCCCCGCCATGAAATGGTGGACGGCATTTAGTGTTTATTAAAATGTATATCTCAAAGGTGTTAGTACACACCCAAACCCCGTGAAACCTGATTTTTTCATACAGTTCAATACACCAGTCTCTATTTTTTCCGAAGGTGTCTAAGCTCATTTTTTACTGTATTTCTTGTCATGACGTATTAATTATTCAGGAGAAATTCCTCATTCTATTGGATGATTCAGAGGAAACCCTTTCGCCAATTGGGTGAAATATACAAAAATAATACTATGCCAACTTATAGCGAGTCTGCAATTGTTAAAATGTGTACTTCTAGTGGTTGTAAAATTTGTAAATTAATTTAGACTTGTGAATAAAAAACATAAAAAAACCTACTCAACAGCAAATAAAAGACGTTAATTGACACTAACTACCCGGCTGCATGAGATTATGCGAGACAAAATAAAGAAAGACTAACATTCCGTAGCTAAAATTATTTTGAATGACTCTTGTTTCTCAATTCGTCAAAATTAATATCGGAGGTCGTTTTGTTCTGATTAACCAATGCCGGTTTTAAAAGAAGGGTCTTTATTTACAGGGTAACATTTATTCTGAGATTTTTTGGCACATGTTTGACTTCATTCAAGTTTAGCTTTGAACCAGTGGTGAAAAGATCTTTTATAAACTGTAAACATATACTTTTTTTGAACTACCGCTCTTCTTAGTGGTTTTATGGATAAATGCTATGAGCTATGGAAAGAGAAAAATAAACTAGTCCTGGCTTCATGCAAAATATGTCATATATGCATGTTTGTTTACTTTTGTTTTCAAAACCATTATTCGCTTTACAAACCTGCCATCTGTTATATCACACATAACCCGATCTGTTAAAGCATCGTTTGCAACCTTTTTTGTACGCACTTGTTACCTCGGCACGTGAAAAACTGTTTTATCTTGAGTGTCGAGTTTTAACTTTGATCGTTAATCTTAACCTTTTTTACTCCCATTAAGATAAATTCTGATGGCAAACTTCTTGTAACGACTGAGCATTTGCATGTAACACGCAATAAGATAGTTCAATTCAATCTAATTGATGTTGAAACACAGTGATAGAATTCAAACATACGTATTTCAACATTTCTTTTATTTGTCAAAGAAATATGCGCTTTGAATTTCATTTCATTTTCGCACATCAAATATTTTGTTCGATAAAACAACAATGCCTCGAGCTCTGAATGAAACAAATTGTATATGCTTTCAACAGGAATAAGACGGGAAATGGAATGGACACCATTCGATGGCATGTAACAAGTACTATTATCTGATATTTGTCAAGTAAAATGTTTTTGTAATAATTTCTTGACCTGTATTCATTTCGTGTACAGTACAACATATCCAGAGTGGTCTTCTTTCGAGCAATAACCTCCTTTCAGCAAGAACATGATTTTTCCCACTGCATGATTTAATCTATCAATTCAACCTCGCTAGAGCAAAAACCTCTCAACAACAACATAATTATGCTACTCCCAAAGGGTGTTGCTTTGTAGATGTTGCTAAATATTATTCACAGTATCAGAAAATGTCTTAGGGAGGTTTTATCATGCTTTGTCATTAAAACGATACAATTGTTTATATGGACAAATCGAATTATTCCTTCACTAGATATTCGGTATTTTCTGCTACTTTAAGTCTTCAATTTATCACTTTTTTCCGCTATGTACAATTGATATAGTAGATATCACACCTAACGTGTTTGGATGAATGGAAGGACTAGATCGAAAACAATTTGACCCTTAGAAAGAGTTCAACGAAATGAAGTTGGCAATCGAAACTCCTCAGCGTTTGTCTATAAAAGAAAAGTGCCCCGGACATGATAGACAGGCCTCCATTTTGTTGTTATTCACAGGCTACTTTCCATCAAGGCTGACCCTGGGAATCTAACGATGGAAACAGCCTGTTTCACGTTCAGTGTGAACTTGATGCCCATTTTATCAATCACGAACGACAAGCGCGTTGAGATTCTGTAATCCTCAGAATGATTCTTGAAAAGGAGTTCCTATAGTGTTGAAAAAGTTGAGATCGGAAACCGCTTAATCAAAATTTGTAATCCTTCACTGATGTACGAGGCGTATTTTTCTGTTACGGAAATGCCCGAGTAGTTACGATTGTGAAGTTGGGGCAATGTCTTCAGTATTCAGTAATAGACATGACCTGGAGAGACCAGAGAGACTTTATCAACAGTCTTCTACATGGGTAGGGCTGTCAAAATGGATGGATAAGTCGTGCTTGTTTCGTTATCACGTTACATTAGCAGTATTTAAAAGACTATGTGTTTGTTCATCGGACCTGTCAATCAAATAACGTAAAATGGCCGAAGAAAATAAGATATATCACCGAGTAATGATCTATAGTGTGGATATCAATCATACGAACAAATAGATTGTGAGCTTAGCAGTAATGAGCTTTCAACATAGATTTACATACAACCCAGAAGCTGTTGACATGGTTCGAAGGATCAATATTTTCAGAGAGTTATACATAAAGATTGACGCTAACCTAAATGTTTTATATTTGTAAGACGCAAAACTTTTCCCTTATTTTCATTATGTAAAATATGTTTTAAGCCAAAACTGTCTTTCACTGTCGGTTTTAATTATGTCGATGCCAGTCGCAGTCGGAAAAATATCTTACACTTCGAGACACTGTTTGCAACGCGCAGAAACTTTTAGATACGCTATCGTTAATTTAATATTGGCTTGCATGTTGAATTTGATAAATGCCGCTATCATAGGTTGCCATTATGGCCTAACATACATCCTTTAATACATCTGGGTTTTTTTTCATATTTTTTCAATATAATCATACCATCCATTGATGTATATACAAAACGTACAAACATTTGTTTTGGTATGTTTTTCCGTAGAATTCTAATATGTTAAAAAACAGTGTTTTTCATGAAAATGAAAAACAACATGAACGTAAACATATTTTAATACTTTACTCCCGTAAGACCTTTTCTTGACCTTTCTGCATTTTAGAAAGCACGCCTGATATCGTGTCACCCCTTGCATCTGTGTCTAAAGTGAATATGCCTCCCTTTGGGTTCGGAAAAGACAATTTAGCCGGGTTTATTTGGCAAAACTTAAGTTTTTCAAAAGTTTCCTTTTTAAATACATTTTTTTTGTCTTACGAGCATTGTTAATGGGTTATGCAGTTTCGGATGCCTCTACTCATATTATACTGGTGAAAATTTCAGACCGAAACGCATGACTTTAACATTTAGTGAAACTGAACTCTGCCAGGCACGAAAAACTTGTTTTAGCAGCGTCAAACTCAATCTCCTTCAAGTACTAATGTCCACTGGCTGAATCAAATAAATGATTGAAATGGTTGAATTGTCCAATGTCTCCTCAATTCTAGGAAATGTGCAGGCGTCAACTACGGTTACAGAATTAAACCTCTTAAATAAACACGTAATATCAGTCCACCATCTTTCTAAGCTAATAAGATATTATGGAATTCTCAAAGCCTTACATTTGCATCACTGGTATTTAATAAATTGTCCAGCCAAATGTTGTTGGCCTAATGTTCCATCTAGCCTTATGAAATCATTAGACAATGATGTTAATAGGTTATTGACTTGATATATTTGATTATCACTTAAGTCTGGTGAAACACCACCTAATATTGGTTGCAAGTGTGGAGACAATGTCTGGTTATTACCATTCTGTTTCAACTGTTCTTCATTGTACAGACATTTGATATTGGGTGTATAATTCCCAATACATCTGTTTAAGTTTAAATATAACACCACTAACATTCATCACAGGTTGTTACAAATTCATGCAACAATTATATAACATCGCGTTGTTTTAAAATGCAAAGAAAAAAGTTAATGAATGGTTCAAACGTGAATGAATAAATAAATAACATGGAAAAAAATGTCAATATCCTTTGGGATAATTTTTATTGAAGGCTACATATAAATCAAGCAGTATATTATATTATATTTGTGTTGGAAACCATTTCTTAACAATTCATTCTAAAGTATTGGGTAGGTCTTTGATTAACGTGGTGTGGCAATCTATATATTAAAGAAGTCAGCAAAATAATGTTAACATTCTTGTCCATTTTACATAAAAGTACTTGATGATTTGTTATATAATATTCACACGTCTTTATTATCGGGAATATTAGGTAACATAATGTTAGAACAATACTTTGGTGTCTGTAAATCGTGCAATTGAAAACAACGGGTGAATAATTGAAGTAGTATTTGTTATTTGGAAAGAACACGAATGTAATAACAGCTCGTGCAAAAACGTCAGAGAACATGTCAATCACTGGACTAAAACGTGAATAGACTATGCTAATATAAGACAAGAGTTTGTCACTCCGAATCTTTTTTGTTGTAATTTAAGACTATAAGACCATCGTGATCGTCAACAAAACATCTTTCAGTTATGCTTTTCGCCATTCATATCATGTAGTTAGAATTAAAAAAAATATATATATATAATATAATGTTGGATATCATTGGCATATCAGAGTATTATTTTCTTCAATATAAGAAATACATTAGACCATCTCATTTGTGTTAACTTGTCAATCGAGTTCAATTATCGTTGCATTGTATTGGGGGTTCACAATGAATGTGAGAGTATTCTCAGTTTGTTAACATTGGTGCAGGCGGAAAGGGCATTGCATTTCAAAAAATTATTTTAGAGACTTTTTCCCTTTTTAATGTATTACATCATGTATTACGTAATGCCAAAACCGAAATAAATTTAGCTATCTATGCATGGACTAAATCACAAGCGAGCAATGTACAATGTACAAGTCTTGAAAGTATCTCTTTAATAAGTAAGTGTTACGTGTATACTGTGTCAACCGACGTTCTGGAACACTGCAAATGACATCAGTTATACAATGCAGCTTCGTTGTCCGATTCTAGGTCTTGAGACATAATTGGGGACTGTACATACCTAACGCCGCGGGAATGAAATAAAGGTTGATAATTCGCTAATTTTACCAGTGTTCTGGTTTATCACGTTGTTTTTTATGTAAGTACATAAATGGAAAAGGATTTTATACCCTAGTCTGGTGTCTGCTAACCAGAATTCATGAATGATTATACATTTCAATGAGTAAATGCCTAATTTTGTGTAAATCCATTTATATGGAGTGGTCCCATGTGACGTATAAACAAACGAGTAATCTCTCTCTCGATTTTTCAAAGTATGATTGGTACGAATTTATACAACTGTTTTGGGGCCCTTTGGCGATTATTAAGCTAATGAAATCATTCTTGTACAAGTAATTCTTACATAATAGAACAAAAATGAAATTTGATCTCGGGTTTGTATTGCTAATGAAAGATTGGTAGGCAAGTTAAATGGACATTTAATGCCATATTCTCAGTCAAGACTGAGATAATTTCCTGATGTGGAGTTTGAATACATTTGCATAAACTTAGCACTACACCAAGATGTACGAAACTGATCAAGAGGAGTACGTAATGGAAAATATAACATGTATACCAGTGATGATGATAAACATTTAAGTGGTTATGTACACGTAAATGATGAAAATGTCAAAGCTTATGATGAGTGTGATTAGATTTAGAATACATGTAGTAAGGTTTTTGATTGTTGTATCAGTGAGCGAAATGATGATGTTGATTGAAAGGTACACGTACCTACTTAAGGTTTTCGGGGACTTATTTCATAGCCTATTATTCGGTCAGATTCCTAATTGTCCCTATTCACAGACAAAAATTCCCAATTTAAACTTCCAGAAACAAAAACCTTTGAAAACAAAGATATTCCACTGACTGTGATAGACTTGTATTGATTATAGTGGACAGTGTTTGTTTACGTTCATTTAACATTGCAAAGTTGCAATCACGCATATTTTCTTATTTTTAAACAAACAAAAAACAGCTGAAATTCCCAGTCTCAAGGGTATTGGTCATGTCCTTCAAATACTATAAAAACTGCTACTGGACTGATGATAATGATGAATAAATAAACAAGAGAAATTGATTCTTAGGATAATAGTTTACGTAAAATGATGGGAGTTGTAGTGATGGGCAGGACATGGACAAAAGGAAAGGTATGTATGATAAAAATAATCACATAGAACATATAGTATGACCACGGCCGAAATCCAGTGGATAGTATGCTTGACATGTAGTCAGGCCCTTCTATGAATATATAACTTTAAAAAGTCCACTGAAACGATTATATAAAGGATAGATCTAAAGACTAAGAAGAAAAAATCACCGCCTTAAACAAATCCAAAATCGTAACAAAATGTGAAGTTCATGTTGTTACAGTTATTAAAACGTCTTACCATTTGGACGACCAACTCTTGGATAAGGAAACAAATTTAACACAGAACTTTTGCGAAACCACATTAAGTCGTTATTGGACATACAATATAATTCACATTTTCTGCAGTGTTGGTAAAATACCGATGGTATTTTTGAAGAGCGGAAATGACCGCCATTTCCAATAACAATGATGATAAACGCGATGTCGCCATTTTATAGCCAATCTCAGACAATATTTGCCATGCAAACATTTTACTTATGTTTCGATCATTAGTTGCATTCGTTTGAGAATGTAGGGACAAACAGTCTGCTTTGGTTGACATTGCAGAATGGCCCCATGTATTCTGGGGCAATACACATTGTCAAAAAAGCAGACAGTTTTGCATGGAACGAATTTATCTTTTAGATTATAAACCATATGCGATGCATTAAATAGCATTGCCTGACATATGTACATACATTGAGCCAAATTAGTATATATCATGATTTCACGAGGCTAACATCGTCGCAAATATGACGCTACATAATCGGTTACGGAAATTGGTCTGCTACCAGTATTACGCTTTGTAGTTTCTGCAGAATCGCAAAAAAATGGTAACAAAAAGCTTAAAACTTTAGTACGGTTTGTACTATAACAACGTAATCCATCGGGGCCAAATTTAACTTTGTTGTTGTCGTAGTTTGTCCATAGTGGACAGACTATTTCATTTTTTTTCAAAATGCTCTGCAGGGTCTATGGACATACTACGGCAGTATCAATGCTAATGTTGGTAACGATGGATTCGGAAAATTGTTGGCTGGAACATGGGCTACATGAAAAAAAACTCGAAACTTTTAAACTTTCGACGAAAAATACGACTTACCTTTGAACTCGTAGGTGCCGCCATTTTCCAGATCCTGTGGTATCAATCATTATCAAAACAATATACCACGTGATTATTGGCCGTGGTACAATTATATGTATTTCATCTTGGAATTGTCTCTAGCGACAAAGATATTCGTACTAAGATTACATTTGAGCACCTCAACAGCTGATTTATTCAGACAATAGCTATCTTTGAAAATAATATGTTACGTAGATGCACGGAATGCAACAGCGTAAGCATTCCGTTGAAAATCAAAGATAAATCTCGGTGAACGTCCGCTATATAAGTTTGAAGGCATGACAGTCGTGTTGCCCAATTTCGCTATCGCCACTCGCATTCATGAACTCTGTGCCTAGGAGAACCAGCGCTGTGAAGAGAGCAAATGGTTGACGACCCATTTCCCACAACCAGTCTATTATGAATTTATAAACATGGGATGCCTCCTGTCCATCTTCTACTCCAAAATTACTTACTCGGTACGAATTACTTGTTTGATGCTTAGTATAATCTTTATTCTTGCAGACAAATGTGGACTTATAAACTCGACACCTTATCTGGAACCAACCACAAGGCGAACTCAGCATTTCTGTATCCGTTCTGTATCAGATCTGACAAGTAATTGTTTGACAAACAAATGCAGCTATACGGTTTTAATTAGATACACAGGAACACTTTTTTATTTTGATTAGAATCATTCTTATCAGCATTCAGAGCTTCGTGCTCAATGTCCAAACATAGTTTACATAATTACTGTCCATTTCAGTGATGAGTGCATTTCTTGTCTACATAGTTTATAGTAAATCGATATTCATTTGTGAACCATAATTGGTGGCATCAATTTCTTGAAGATCTTATTCTGTCTGATGTCTAATCTAAACCAGCAAAACTTTCATCCATTGAACGCAATTTGTATCACTGTAGTTTTATTTGACATGGTTTTCTGGTTGGATGGATTCGACCTGTCATCCAGTACATTTGTGGAATTGGTTATGAAAGAAATGTTGTACTCACATTGACTTACAAAGACTAACTGATGTACGAGAACGGCGCGATGTTATTTGCAATTGATAAGAGACCTAAGGAAAAACAATCGCAAACTGTCTAGAAAATGTAAGTGTAATGATATATTAAGTCATCAAAGATGTTTAAAACTTTGAGGTTGTTCACGCTTAAGGCAGAAAGAAGAACGATGAATTAGTTGTAAGCACATGTTTTATAATTTAAAAATATTATTTTTTGTTCATATGAGATTTTTACGTATCTGTTTAGCATATCATATGCTTAGTCTAATACCATTTACTTCGCTAAAATCATGGAATTGAATGATAAACAATCTAATAATGTGTCCATATTAAAATTGATTAAAGTTGATGGAAATCTAATGTTCTTAATCGATTGCAATTATACGATAAATTAAAATGAATCGAATTATTCATTTAAATAAATAATTACTTGTTTATTCAAAGTGTCATGTATTTTCATTACAGCAGAGAATGTTGACGTGTTTTAATTACAAACGGGAAACCAAATGCGCTGGTAAACAATGTGTTTATCCGGTTAATATAAAGTAAATAAACAAACTATCAGAATTCTATGATACAATGCTAAGATGTACATCAACATGCTGGTAATGTTTATCATTTCCTGTCAATACTATTTTTCTAACAACAAAATATTTCATTCTAAATTGTAATTGAAAATGATAATAAAATATGATGTTCTATCTTGCGGGAGATATTGCAATGAAAAAGCCCCTTGTCTAGTTCGCCAATATCATTGCCACAACCACAACACAACTATTTGTTGAAATGATAAAATGGTCGGTTGGAATTAAGCAAATTGTCAAGTCGTTAAAAAAATCCAACCTTTTGAGTCGCTCAGACTGTGAGGCTAAGCGAAATTAACGTCAATATGCATTAACATCAAAGGCACAATCCTTTTGATATCCAATGATCACTTATTACGTAAGAGGATTATCAGACAGAAAACACACAACAGAGCCCGAAACAGTACAATTATATTACAATATATGACAAGAGCATTTTGTTCATTTTATGACAGATTGATTCACATCATAAGACTACACATTATTAGTTTCCCCAAGAAAGACGTTTCCAGATATAGAATGAAGAGAAGTATAGTCTTAGTTCGTGTTAACTGTCGAATAAAATACAGTTTCAGACATTACATTGATAGAGAAATATACATAATAAAATGTCCCCACTCAAAAACTATTCTGAAACTAGATAAATTCGTGAATTACATTATCTATAGTGTACCGCCTTGCGGAAGGCAGTAGCAAAGCTATTGTGAAGTTACACAGGATTTGAGAGCCTGACCTAACACCTACCTCTTGAGAATAAAACAATTAGTTACATTGATAAATAATAGACGCATACAAAAAGTCACTACACTCGATAGCAAACAGACATAACGAGAATATTGTACTCGTCCTCCTTAAGACTAACAAACAGAACATGATTTCCCCCTTTGAATTCTGACAGCGATTGAAAGATTCAGGGTATCAACAACTGATTGTTTGCTTTCGTAAGATGTTTTATGTTATGAATTTGGCAATAATTGCAGACGGAATGCACTTATCACCGCCTACGCTTTCTGGTACCAACATTGTGTTTCACATATATATTGATGCATGATTCCATTTTGTCTAAACAAGAACAATAATTTTCATCTTTTGAATGTTCCTAATACCCCCATCACACTAGGGCCACGTTTGCACTACGCCCACCACGTCCTGACAGGACGTGGCAAGAACCTGATAAACGTGAGGAGGACGCAGTAGGAACCGGTTCAAGCGTGGTATGGTCTTCGTGGACGTGAAGGACGTGGTGAGACTTTTGACATGTCAAAAAATAACGTGGCGGGGACGTGGTAAAATTAGAACGCAGTGCTTACGTAGTAAGAACGTAACAGGGACGTGACTAAAACCTAGTTGGAACTTCATTGACGCAGAATAAGCGTGGTGCGGACTTGAAAAGACAGCAAGCGATTTTCACCGCGTTGTCACTGGGTTATGACTACGCTTTTGTTACGTCAGTGAAGTTCTCACTACGTCTCAACCAAGTGTATGCTAAGACCATAGCACGTCCACATCACGTTACAGAAGACTGCATTAGGTTGTAATTTTGCTCCGTCACGTTTGCAACAGGTGACAAGCACGTTCCTGTCATGTTTTGAGCAATTGGAATAAATAATGGATTCACACCCCATTCTTTTATTTCCAGTCAAATATATGTTAACAAATGAATGCAATGTGTTATTGTATCAGGACAACAAGCCATTTTGGATGCTCACATTTGCCATTTTCTAAATACGAAATAGAGGAAAAAGGAACATGAAGCAACCTAGATTATGTTGTGTTTAGTGCATGGCTATCAGCATAAAGAAGACTTCTGTTCGGCCATCATGACCAGTTAAAATAAATGGTACAGTGTACATACGGAGCTAGTGAATGCAATAAGAACGTTGTTGAGACCTAGGGAGAGCCCAGTTCAGTCTGCGTGGACGTAGTGAGCACGTAATTGGGACGTAGTATAAACGCAATAGACCTGGTGACAACGGGAAGCTGCACGTGTAATGAACTTACTGGGAACGCGATAGACGCAGTGAGAACCTGGCAAACGCGTTGTAAGGACGTAGTGAGAACCTGGGTGCATCATTTTGCTGTTAGGCAAGTGTACATGTTTAGACGTTTTTTGTTAATTGAATAAATTGTTAGTTAATATAACTTGTTGCCGCGATATAGTATGCCAAAGAAAATGCGTTTGTCATTTTAAGTCTGGTAACACATTCTCAAAGTAATCTTCTTGCAAGTGGTGTTTAATTAGCCGCGTTACAATTACTTGATCAGTTTATTTTCATATAAAAGGAGTATTGCTTTTAAGTGTCTTCTTTTCAGATCATCAGTAATGGTCGTTTGGCGATTTTGCAGTTTCGACGACGATGGAGTAAGACTCCTGTGCACTTTTTGCATGATCCTAAATGTTAGATGGAATTGGGGCTTGGTTATTTGGTGGAGGGCTAACAAAAATTTCCTTTACATCACCAACGCGTCTCAAGTACCGACCTTGGGTGTCTGATGTTTGTATCCGAACAAAAACAACTTTGTTTTAACTTTACACCAATGAAGGGGAGATTCCTAGCGTTATACAACCGCAGATATTCAACGGGCGAGAGCTAAATTCGAGTAACAATTGTCTATTGCAAATGCTCCATAAGATGAAGCAATCACCATATAAGAGACAAACAAACACTGCCCCCAATCATTGACATTTCAAATTTGCACAACAGGAAGATACTATGAATGAGGAGACGCAAGACGAATAATTATCTCAAGATACAAAGGAATAATTTTACAAGTCTATTTAACACGGCAGGAAATTAGATTGTTAATGTTTTACCGTGTCTGGACTTAAACATTATGGTTTGCAGATATAAAGCGGATTTATATTAAAACAGATGTCAATATGCCACGAAGTGATCCTTAGCTGTGCTTCTACTTACCTCGGCGTTCGGTTTAATCATCTTACTACTTAACGTATCGGGATTGGTTAAAATCGCTAAACTAACGTAAAATATTTATTTTTTTACTTACAATAACAGATTAAATACCATACTTTAATACCAAGCAACAAGAAATTCTAACCAGACGCTCAAGAATTTTGTTTCATTGCGATAAACACTGCACCCCTTTATCGACTTTTCCTTATCAGCATAAAACATCTCAAACGTAATGTGCATTGTATTGGTACGATATGACACTGCTAATTCATTCATGACAACAATTTTGTCATAAAATCTCTTACTAGACATCAAACCTGGGCGTGGTTTCAATTATTGAAACGTAAACATTAGCGATTTTGATTGGTATCAAAATTAAATGGTGTGCATCAAATTAGTTGATACCATGAGACGATAATGATCCGACACTTTAATTGTTAATTGTTCAGCTTAAAAAAAACACAGTAGGTGTCATTTTCTAATTAACTTTGCCGTCTTATTTGATGACGGATTTCAAAGCGGTTTTCGGTATTTTGTTAATGTTAATCTATACTTTTTCATGTTTATCTATGGCGTATTAGGTATTATACAGCGGGGTTCTTGGTACGGAATTTCTTAAACGCGAAGTATCTAACGAACGCAGGAACGGTTATCAAAAAATGAGGTACGGTTTCCTGCATTATACATTTATAGTCAATTTAAGTCTATTTGTTGTAATATATTCCTATTTATAGAGTAGTAATCGTTGTTCAAAGATTTGTAAATAACGTGCGATATTGGTTTATAAAAGACCAATCAAATGTAATATTTGTTTCAAACCACTTGTAATGCACGTTTTACAGTGGGTTTATTTTAGTGCATAATCATGGTTTAGTTTTTAAATCTATAAATTGGTGAAACTTGATTTGACTTGACATCCAAGCCCGTTGCATTAAGTCTAAACCAACTTCAAGTGTGCTAGCGTTATAAATAGCATTACGTGATTGATAAACATTTCATTTTTTAACTAGTGCACCTCGATTTTAAAATATTTTGACCACATGCAGAAAAACTCACTTAGCCACCATAAATTACTTGACAAAAAAATGTTAGACTGGTACAGACAGAACCGTCACAGAGAAAATGAGCCGCGCTCAGGGTTAGTAGTCACGAAGTTGGGGTCCATAGACTTGACACTCTTCCTACTGAGATAGACAGGTGGTCGAAGCATTTGTCTTTACGTAATAACAAGATCTGAATAACTGTCAAAGAAATGTCAAAGAGCAATGTAAAATCACATGCCACCTTGCCATTTAAGCGAATGTCTTGTCTGAATATATCTAGCTGTGGCCTTTATGCAGTGGTTAGTTCGCTTGACTGGCAACCCGGCGATTCTGGTTAATATCCTTTTATGAAAATGGACATGTTTCGTGTTTTCCGTGCTTTTTGATGAATTAGAATTAATACTAATTTCCATATTGTTTACGTAAGAAATTGCTCTGTTTAAGATCCATGAAAAGGGGCTTAAACTGAGTTCCTAGTACCACAAACTTTTACTACTGAGTATATTTAGCCTGGTGCAAATTTCTACTTTTTAAATTACTAAGAATTATTTCGAAGATATACACACATGCTAGCGCGTGTTTTACAGTGTTTATAGAATAGTCTTTTAGTTAATGAGACATGCAGGAAAATCTGTTTGGTCCCTTAACAACATCCTCAGCTAAAAGTGTATCTAGGTATAAAGTAGTCTAATGCAAATTTAATTGTCCGCATACTTAATCGTACATAGATAAAACGTTTATTAAGTACGTATATGATATAAATACATTTGAAATATAACGTTTTTCTTAACGGACGATTGCTACCGCCGAAACAATATTGCCTGATGATTTAAATCAATGACTGTATCACTTATACTATATATGTCGTGATACACGAGTGACGTTTGTCCTAGAACTTGATATATTCATCAGTTTTAGGCCATTTCTAACGGAATGTCAGGAATATTGATTGAATAAATTTTCAAAAAGTACCAGTAACTACCGTACTCTGCACGGTTCTGTCAACTTTACAAATTAATGATCTCAAGTGAATACTTATCCTTTAAAGGGGCATACCCTACAACTGACAAACATTCTGTGAAAGTGTAAAAATGTGTTAGATGTATATGTAAAACAATATTTAATGGATAATTGCAAGAAGAACTTGGGTCATAAAATAACTAGTTTAGGTACTAGCCGCAAAAATCATAGCTATGAATAATAAATCACTTCCACCCAAAAATTGTACAACAAGTTCCAAAGAGTTTCCGATCTTTTATGGAAACTAATATTTTTTTGTGATTTTATTTTTAATTGGATGCATTTTTGGCTGAAACTTTCTTCGTCGGCTTTGTTCTTTACAAGCTTCTAATTTATCATCATTTTGCCTTGATTCTAGATGCACCAAGTTATAGGGTATGCCCCTTTAACCAAATCGTCACAGAGAAAAAGGTGCCACATTCAGGGTTTGTATGCGTATAATTTGTATATATGTAATGTCAAAAGCATCCAAAGCGATTTTAATCAGTACCGTCGGTATTCAAGATTTATCATTTATTCACAAGAATGAGTTTCTCGTCAGTAAATTCATCTTCCATCGTAAAATATTCATCTTAATTTTTTATACTCCAAATGACGCAAATTTTCTCTGATATTTGAATATATTTCGTATTACATATATATACCTATATATATAGTAAAAAAGCATTGCCCTGCATGAAGCCTAATCAATGAATACATGTTATATTTTATCCATTATGTTGTCTAAAAAATAATGAGTTGCATCATTACATAAATGGTGTATTTCCTACGGTTTCCGTTTAGCCCCATCAAGCGGACATTGACACACGTTTGAATATTTACATGCACGAGATTTACAACATTAAGCTCTGAAGGCACTGCTGTTGTTGGGAACTACAAAGCAGACAAAAGTTGAAATATTTCGTAGGATGAGGTATTGGGCTCAATTTTGGAAACTGAACGTAAGTTCAGCTTTCCATAGCATTCACTCACTCGGCGCGCATGAATTTTGATGCAGACCAAAGTACTACGCTCTTCTACATCCGCCATGCAATTGTTAATTTTTTTCCCGTTCCATGCTTTCAGTACTTTGATTTATGTTTCCCCCATCTGATCGCCAAAAGTAGTTCAGCAATTAGCATACAGCCCGTACTACTTATGACATCATCACCCATTTACTGGTAGAAAATATTGTAGTATTCCGAGGAAAGAGGACTGCTTATATTTTTACGACTATTGTCAAATGAAAGGGTTAGTTCGTAGTTATGTCTTGTATCCAGGTAATGACTCCGATAATTATTTTCTGATTAAGCTATGTCATGTTAGTCAAAAGGCAACAAAAAGTTCCCGCTTATGCCAAACTGGAGCCATTGTGATGTACAAGCTCATTTAGTTTGGGGACGTATTTATATTTATTATGCAGATACAATCCTTGGTAGAACGCTTCTAGTTATGTTTGATATGCATTCAAAATAGGATGAAGTTATTGAAATGAATTAAATGATCGCGAATAAAAACAATGCAAGTGGTGAGAACTGTATTCGCCGGGCTTTGCTCACCAAAACAAATTGTTAGAAATGATTATGTGAGTGAATTCCTACCTCTAAGTTTTGCCTTGTTCATTTTTTCCTTATAAAACACTGCAGAACTTTGTGAACCCGTCAACTGGTGTTCTTGTTTAGAGACGTGTGTCTTTATCTATGTAAGAACTTATAACAACAATAAGATTATTCAATTCCATGAGAATTTGCATCATAGATGGAGAAATATGCGACAGAAGTTTGGAAACAAGTGTGAATGCATTACATAACCTGTCCCAATGAATTAAATGAAGCATATCTTTTGAATCGTCTAAGTATTGAAAATCAATAAAAGTGGTGAAAATATTCCAGAATTGGCTAAGTGATCCAATTCCAGATTTGAAAAAACATCTTGTCTGACATTTCATTACATAATAGACCCATTCTTATTTAGAATTGCCAATTAGTGTCGTCAGGCTTTAAGGATGTATTTCACAATTATAACAAAACAATTATATATATATGTAATGTTTTCTATCAGAAAAAAATGGTCTTTTGGATAAGAAAACATGTTTTTCTGTACGATTTCTAATACATGGACGAAAAATCTTACCACTTGAATAGCACTGGGGGTCCAAATATCACAGTGAAATGGGTGTTTTTAGAAGAAAAAGAGCTTGATTCGTCGGTTATAATTATCCTGGGATAATATCAGCAATTGTTTGTTTTTTGCATATACTTTTTAAAGCAAAAAGCTAATGGGGCTTTAACAAGAAAATGGTTGGGTTGGGTTATTGTGTGGACACATCGAATGTGTTTAACACGTGATTGGTGCATTTTACTCGTATAATTATCTAATTATCTTAATGTTAGGAAGAAGGTACTTCATAATAAACTAATTTATGAAACAGTGTTTGACGTACTTTATACTATTTCAAGAGCAAAATTGCCAGTTTATTTAAAAACTCATTTTGATTCATACAATTTAATATCAAGACTTACAAACAACATCAAATTTATATACATACTGATCAATATTAAGCAGTTTTGTTTGTCTAAAGGAAGGGTATTGCACTTGTAAATATTCTGGTTTTTAGCAAGTAGCAACTTATATTCAAACAGTCGACGTCAGCTTTCAGATGAAGTTATATTTGTCTGCCCTGGAAAAAGATCAGGTACACCCACCATTAGTTGATGGTGAATACGAAAATACTGTCTGATAAAGTTGAAAAAGCATCATTTCTAAACCCTAATTGGCAATTCTTCATAAGAATGGGTCAATAGAGGTAGAAAACATAGAACTTTTCAATTCATGCCCTATCGATGTAATCATTATTCGAAACCCCAGGAATTTAGTTACCGTGTTCTTAAATGTACTTGTTTCGTTATTGTGTTTGGCAGTAACGCACACAGAATTCTTGTTTCAAGGCCCATTAGCTTTTTGAATTTAGTAATACAGAAAAATTGATAAAATGATTGTACAATATATGAAATGTATTTTATTTGCTCTAAAACAATGATTACATCGATAGGGCATGAATTGAAAAGTTCTATGTTAGCCCTAACGCTACACAAGTTTGAAATTTTGGGTAGGTAATCAAGAGAATTTTCATGTTGAACAAAGACTAGTAAGTAAAAAAGTTCTAGTTAGACGCTGATAGCATATCGTTTAAAATTCGTGGATACCGAAAAAATACATGCGTACCTAAAATGACTATTTGCGGTCATCATAACAAAAAAAAAGTATTAAAAAAGGTTTGGGACGTAGTCGTTTGTTCGGGTCGGCCGTGTTTGCGCAAACATTCATACATTTGTATTTTTATTCTTGGACTAGGGTATCTATATTTCCTGTAACCATTTGACGGTCACTTCGATAGAGTGCCACAATTATCAGCACCCAATCATTCAACGCATACTCTTTATGCAGACATTATGTTTAATGACATCACTTTTGTTCATACTTTAAGCCAACTTACGATCCAGCATTGAAACAATGCATTTTTACGTTTCCTGCGCATAACTGACAAGGTAAAATATGCCATTCTTATACAAGAAATAAAAACAGTCTGAATATTCCATGCTAGAAATAGTTAATTTCACACTTGGCGAAAAGGAAAACAATTTGTCCGATTAAGCACATGCTTGGAGATGTCTTTTTGATAAAGTAGAACAGAACAAACAGTTGCATCTCCCACACGCACTGCAAAGAGAGATACATCTTCTGCTAGTACTAATAATGTCTTATAGCCAGTCATACGTTTCTTGATTCTGTGTGTCAACGTTTTGTGAATTACCCTAAGATGAAAAAACTCAATTTCCCTAGATTTGTCATGGGAGGTGACTTTTTTGAAAATAGTATATAAATGATTCTATTTCAGGGGCAAACCATGACCTTGATCGATATTAGCCTACATTATGACCAAATTGTACTCAAATTTCAATTTACGTTAGTAATTGGTTCTGGATATTCGTCTGTTGTTCTATGAATTAATGCGAATAGAACGTCCAATTTGTCGCAACTGGTATCTCAAAATGGAGCAAAGAGATTTTGGAAATGATGATTATATAGGTTTCCTCGACTGATAATTATTATAGGTTTCCTTAAAGGGGCATGCCCTGGAACTGCTGTGTCTTGGGTTTTATACACCAAAAATGCGTTTATCACTTGTAAAAACAATTATTACCGAAAAGTCAAGGAAGAATGTGCCTTCAAAAATGGCCCTATAACGCACGCGTGGGTATTTATATGCCGGTTTAAATAAAAGGCTTACAAGCCTTTTATTGACGACAACGATATTTCCGATTCGTCTGAGAATTTAACTTAGCGTGCGCGCTGCCTTTCAAGCAGCAAAACAATGATATTTACCTATAATTGATCGATAGATAAGCTTTATGTCGCAAACAATGAACATGACATGAGCAATACTTACCATTTCACAGTTTGTTGACATTTTTTCCGCTTTTGACAGATCTCGAAAGGGTCGAGTTATGAAAATGACGAATATTTTCTAAGGCGTAATCGGCAGGTTTGATAAATCTTGAAATGTGTATTTTGAGTCAAATAGCGGGACATTTATATTTTACAGGACTTTCATTAATTGATTTTGGCATTCAAATGATACCAATTTGATTTATATTCGAGACGCTTCAGTTCCAGGGCATGCCCCTTTAACTGAAAAGGATTTATCGTGAGATTTTTCCAAAACGACGGCAAAACCTTGAGTTTTTGCCTCATGAAATTTGCATTGAAGTCGGTCGGAGTAGTCCATTTTCTTAAAGATCCACGAAAGAGGAAGATTCATCCAATGAAAATTCACGATAAAAATGCGGCAAGAACAGCGTATCAACCTAATAAAATAAAGAAGAAAAGAGGACAACGTGCGACACTGGTCGTAAAGTGCCGGGGATAAATATCAAAGAATTAACGATACTTGGGCTGTATATTTGAGGAAAATAGATCAATTTGTAAAGGATTGAGATGAGATAGTCTGGTAAGTACAGTACTGCGGATGTAAGTTCTTAATGATGCAGCATTTTACTGCTACATTCGGCTTTTGATTAAATTGTTGCTTAAACAAGTTTCTAAACGATGAACCATGGAAAACTTCGGCCAAAACCTTTCTCTCCCATGATGTGAAATGGAATTGTACCATCGTAATAGTCTTAACACTAAATTTACAGCCTAGCTTGTCGATGATTGTGGTGATTTATTCGTTCATCTTGATATACCTACAGTTAGCAAATTCGGTTAATTCTAATTGAAGTTTTGTCTACTCTTTGTCTTCATTTGGCCACATACGAGAATTGTATCTGACTATTATTTACTTTTTCTGCTTCGTGATTCTGGTTAACTTTTTGTTATTTTTTTTACCGTAACTTCCAAATCTCAGTGGGCGTAGTTAAATAAAGCCTGGTATTTAATGCATTTATTTGATTTCTTTCTTTACAAAACAAAAAAAGAAAGATTTATTGAAAGAAAAAACATTCAAAAACTCTTAACCATCTGATCCATAGTTACAAAGACATACAAAGAAAATTGAATAGAGCGTTTTTGTTGTCAGTCGAACAGATAACTAGTTCGATGACAGAAATGAAGTCGTCTGTGTGATACACGATGAATACTTTTGAACCTTTGGTATTGGAAATTTCTACTATTTCAACTGATTTTTGTAACATTTTTTGTTTGTTTTTGTTCCATCGGGTTTAAAGCCATCTTTAACATTATTTCAGTCATTTCGTGGCGGGCATTTATCCTAACAAGCTTTCCTGGACTTCATTTAGGCCTTAACCACATTCTATCCGTAAGCTTCTGCCAAGATACCCCACATAATTCAGAGGTGGAGGACTATTTAACATAGGATGTAATATTTTCTGTCAAATTTGTCACGGACAGTGTGAGCCTCGCCCTGGGTTCCAATTTACAACCGCTCTAACCACTGAGCTAGCCGGGCGGGCGATTATTTGTTACATTTATTTGTTTGTAGAATATCGATAAAGCCAACTATTAAAGTATTTCTAAACTCTTTTCTATACTTCATAATAAAAATCAAACTTGTTTTTTAATTTGCATATATATCAAAGCATGAGAAGAGATATGACCTAAGCAATTACCATTAAATGAGCCAAATGCATATAATCGTGATTTTAAGACGCTTCAAAAATGACAAATAAGTAAAATATTCCATACGGAGCATTTTTACGATCAACCTGATTGCCATCAAAACGTCATTCATTATATGTGGTTCACGACCGATACCAACAGAGTAATGTAACAGGATAAAGCAAGGAGTGGTCTTTGTATTGTGCCAGTATCAGCTTCATCGTGGCACACAATGGCGTTTTTCTATTGAAAGACGGACATGGAGAGCCTTCCAGTCAGAGGAAGACAGAAAGTGATTTCATTTCGTGTTAATTGTCAGATATTAAAGAAGCCACTAGACGGTACATATCGGAAGATAAATACAGCTAACGAATTGTTGTCTATCAAAAGTGTTCTATATATCTCTCAATAATGTGCTTAGCATCACACGGTGTATTAAATGTCTGAGTCTATTGGCACGCTAATCTCATCCATTGATTGTATTATTCTGCTTATACTTCGTTATAAGAATGTGTTGCTATGCTTGCTTTTAAAACAAATGCATTAGTACGTACTTAGCAATTTGCTGAATAGGCAAATAAAGAAAAGAACATGTTGTAAAGATTTTGGATAGGACATGCATTTGATATGTGTGCCTTTTATATTATAATCGTATAATATCTCAATTGTTGCATACAGTCGGGCGATAATTGTAGTAGTTACATCTAAATTTAAATAGTGCCTTCAATAATTGTCCCTTCAAATTATGCAAGCGACTAAATCAAAGATAACACTTGTATGAGAAAGAATTTAGCATCAGTAAATATGGTCACATATTATTTAGTACGAAATTTGCAACAGTTGTGCATACAAGATGTGTGTTTCATATGACATGATTATCCATATAGTTTTTACAATGCCCAACATTTCGTAATCAATCACCTTGATTTTTAAATATTTAAAGATAATGACAGTATTTTTAAAAAAGCATTATACTAGACAATCTATTATTTTGATTGATAACTTAATGATACAAAATAACATGCCATAACACTCTAGAGCAAGTGAAGCTTAATTACAAATGATTAAAATGACATTATACGCATCATAATTCGAGGGCTCAGTGCAACACTGTCGTAACTTGTTCTTATTTCAATATGAGTTACAACACTGTTGTGCTGAACCCTCGATATGTAAAGTATCATAACTATATCACGATTGAATGTAACTGATTATTTGCCTAGCAAAACAATACGACATTCCTAATTTATATGATTTCAAGTAATTGAAATAAATTTGAGCTTTGGCAAGAGGTGAACATTTATATTCGCCCTGAGTTTCTCGGTAATAGCCCAGTATAGTTTATGGATGTATAACCCAAATAATTTAATCCAATAAGTCGCTTTAAGTGTTATTTATGTCTGGTTTTACACGAAATCCTGAAAGGAGAATAAAAAATTACTGAGTAATCATGTTTTGGCAGAACTGTTTGAAGTCCGTAATTGTCCTCCAATGAACAGAATTTATAGAATAAAGAAAAAATTTAGTTATCTTCATTGAACAAAGCGTATCATGACCATGGCAATATCAAGATTTATTTCGTGTCCCCTTTCTTCATTGTACATTGATGTCACGCCAACAGCTTGGGTCATTCGGCAACTATTCCAGCTTAAATGACGATCTCAGGCCTACACACTGGTAGTTCTAAACACTGGCCTTCGGTTAGCTAGCTGAATAGGTCCTTCTCTTTGGACTTTTTTCTGGTGCCGAATTGGATTCCTATTCACAGCAGACAGTGGCTAGTGATAATTAGACAAATACCAACATCTACAACTCAACAACGGGGACTTGGGCCACATTACCATTCAAAGCAATGTTTGATCATGAATTATTGAAGTTTGTAAATGTATCTAGCTAACAATGGTTATTTTTAGATACATTTTGTATTCCATTGCAACAATTTTGTTTCAACAATGTGGTCTGATTATTGATACACAGGAATGTCTAAATTTCTATCATGTTTGTGATCTTAAATGACAGCAGTAAATTTGGTTCATATTGAATTTTATAAACTAGATTAAAAGCTAACTTTCTAAATATGTGTGATCCGATTGCAATCCAATTTCTCTCTATGCGCAGTACGTTTTATTGACGAAACAAATCTGGAAGAATTCGGTGGCCCGCATAATATTACAATTACAGTATCTGTTCCTTGCTATTAGATAAATAGAACTTCTTTTTTATTGAATTAATGATTCGTTTTGTAGATCAAATTATATAAGAACTAGATTAACCGGCACAGTTGTAAATCACAGCATTTGTTAAGCATCCAATTACTTTCCAACAGACTGACAGATTAACAATTAATTCAATGCCAATGTTCGTTGTATCGAGAGTTGAATTGTATTTGTGTACGTTTATACTCATATAACACCCATTTGCTACGTACGGATCTCGTTACATTGTGAAGATATTTACATGGCTCCCTCTTCCGTTCATGTTATAGAGTTACCTCATCTACATCATTTTGACATTATCAACCTACCAAAAGGATCTCACCGCCATGGACATCCTGGAATAAACTATTCGAAATCAGACTAGGGATATAAATACCCGGCTCTCCTGTATCTTTCTCTCCTTCTCCCTCTCTCTCTCTCTCTCTCTCTCTCTCTCATTGGGGCGGCCCTGATTACATGAGCTGTCGAATGTGCCATTAATTTAAAACAACAGATAAAATACTTCATGATTTATAATTTGAATAAACTAGACCTAGTATTATACACACAAAAGCTTCTAAACTTTCAACATAAATACCCTTTTATAGTTCATCCATCTTTACGTAAATTTTCTCTGACTTTATGTAAGGAATTTGAATATATTTCGTATTATATCTACTTAGTGCTGAAAACATCACGATTGAAGAACTAAGATTAATGACAATACATCATTCCTTATCCATCGGTTTGTCAGCAAATAATTTGATGCATTCTTTATTTACTTGATACTATAGCTAGCTTACTCCTGATTCCCGCTGATCCGATTAAGTAAACACCGCTGATTTATTAAAAGACAAAATATAAATGAGAATCAGGTCGCTGACCCAGGTCAAATACAAGAATATTCACATAATAGAATTACATGACTTTAGTTATAGAGCGCTGTGTTGTATTAAAACTAAAATTTAAATAACTTAAAGATAGCTGCATTTTATGTAAATAACAACTTGAATGTATTTCAAAAATGGAATAAAGTAAATTATCTAACATAAACATTCACATTATAAACGTTTTCCGTTTCTAGAAAATTAACATATAATGCAATGGTAATGTTATATAAAATGGACCACATGATAAGTTGTTGGGAACAATGGTTCCATTTATTTGATTTTAATTAGATATTTTCTCTACATGAATATGAAAATATGATTGAACTAAGAAAAGGACTAATAGCTGACACGCCGGATTTGAAATCATTAACAGATTAACTAGAGAATGTCAACCATGTTTGCCTGTTGTTCAACAGTCCATCCGGCAGCTTTGGTAATTTCAGAGCCGCCTCACGCCCAGGTTTGATGTCTAGGAAGAGATTTAACAACAAATTATTGTCATTAACGAATAAATAGTATCATATGTCGTACCAATACAATGCACAACACGTTAGAGATGGTTAAAGTCGATAAAGGAGTTGAAGTGTTCATCGCAATAAAACACTATTTTTGCGCGTTCGGTCAGGATTTTTTTGCTTGGTATCAAAGTATGATATTTAATCTTTGTAAATAACTTAAAATATTATTTTACGATTTTTTTAGCATATAAAGCCAGAACCGTTACTTTAAAAACATAGAAAATGTATTCATCCTTACTTACACTAGGATGAATCTGTTTACAAAATCATCACTCAACTGGTTTACAGTATTTAACTCGACTTGTACATTGATTTGATTGTTTGTAATATATTACCTCGTAAACCCAATTTAATTAGTTTGCATCACAGATTATCACGAACAATGTATCAAACGCCTTATTAACTATGCAAGCTTGGATTTTAGTGAAAATATGTACAGTAGTTTCATTAATCATTTTCATGATGGTATCTGCCTAGTGTCAGAATAGCTAGTGCTCTGAATATATTCAGTAACTCCAATGGTCAGCTATGAAACCAACCACAGCCATTGAAACAGCTTATCAAACTACTTACATGATTTAAATATACATGTATATATATATACGCTCCTTTTCAACAGTCAGAGTCATATGAGGCGGACAGTTCGCCTAAGCATCGCTACTGGGAAGAACCAGTACTACACACCATCCTCCGTAAGCAACTGCCTACTTTCTCACATAAAGAGACATGGTCGATAGCGGGGCTCGAACCCACGCCCCTCTATCAGTGAGAGGTTACAGTGATTTGAAGTCAGCGACTACGGAGGCGGATCATTGTACAAATTAATGCTTCACAATAAAATGGAAGCATTCATTATCAATAAATCCATTATAAATCGGTGTAAAAAACGAAACAAAAATACGGTTCAAGATTACTATATTAATGATAATTAGGGAAAAAATGAATCAACACATTGAGTTTGTAAACCGTACGCACAAATACTGTAACAAGGTAACATGTATACATAAAACATTAAATGGCTTATAAATTACATTGCACCTGGAGAAAATGTATGATAAATAAACCACAAATAACATGCTGCGAAATGCTCTGTACTACATTTATTAGATGTATAAATTCAAAACGACTTGATTTAAATTCAAACATTTGAACATCTTGTAAACACATGTACTTCACTAATTCATTGATGTTGATTTCTTGATGTGAGTATTGGACAGATTTGATAATGTACACAAAAGTTGATTCCAATATTTTTGAGATGTCTGAATAAAAAGTTTCTGAGTAGCGTAAGGTTGGTATACACTTAATTACTTTTATAATATACCATCCATGTTTAAATTTTTAGAATTATTAAATTCTCAAAATAAATCAGTATTAGTTAAAGTATCTTTATTTATAAAAGAAGCCATACGATTGAAAAATTAATTGACAATAACATGTAACAACTCTGTTCATCTTCACTGACAATAACTTGACCTTTTTTCCTTTGTAGTTGTATAATACTTCAGGTACAATGTGACTGGTTGTATATTGTAAATTTATGTTTGTATTATATATGATGTACATATGTACAATTCCAATAAATTTCTGTTCTGTTCTTGTTCATTCTGTTTTACAATTTTTGGGAACTGAACGATAACTCATATTTCAATGGCCGTCTCACAATCGGTACCCATGAAATTTTAATGCGGACCAATTAAGTAGTCTGTTTTCTTTCTACATCCGCTACAATACTTTGATTATAATTTAGACTGTGGTGAATCAGATATCAAATCTCGTAATCTTAAAGTACATATTTTCATTATCTCTTTCAAGCCATTATCAATTTCAACATCAACAGTATTTTTCAATCTTTGTACAAGACCTTTCATTATTGCCTCCTTCTTGTTCTCGCGAGTACAAATAACAAATGGGAAATCGAACTTTTCTTTGTATTTGGAAATTAATTCCGCCATTTTTCGATATTCTTCTGGTGTTAGGTTGTGAAGACCAGCAGTAGCGCGTTCTCGTTTGGATTCTGAACTCAGGTCATTATGAGCAAGTTTACCTGCAAGATCCTGAAACAGCCGAATAACACCAGCTTTACCTGAATAAGAATGACAACAATCAACAACAACAATTAGGACAACAGTCATGACAACAATAATGACAACAATTAGGCTACAGTCGTGACAAGAATCATGACCAACAATACTGACAACAATTAGGCTGCAGTCATGACAACAATCATGACAACAATAATGACCAACAATAATGACAACAATTAGGCTACAGTCATGACAACAATCATGACACCGATTAGGCTACAGTCATGACAACAATTAGGCTACAGTGATGACAACAATCATGACCAACATTAATGACAACAATTAGGCTACAGTCATGACAATAATCATGACAACAATTAGGCTACAGTCATGACAACAATCATGACCAACATTAATGACAACAATTAGGCTACAATCATGACAATAATCATGACAACGATTAGGCTACAGTCATGACAACAATAATGACCAACAATAATGACAACAATTAGGCCACAGTCATGACACCGATTAGGCTACAGTCATGACAACAATCATGACCAACATTAATGACAACAATTAGGCTACAATCATGACAATAATCATGACAACGATTAGGCTACAGTGATGACAACAATAATGACCAACATTAATGACAACAATTAGGCTACAATCATGACAATAATCATGACAACGATTAGGCTACAGTGATGACAACAATAATGACCAACATTAATGACAACAATTAGGCTACAATCATGACAATAATCATGACACCGATTAGGCTACAGTCATGACAACAATCATGACCAACATTAATGACAACAATTAGGCTACAATCATGACAATAATCATGACAACGATTAGGCTACAGTCATGACAACAATCATGACCAACATTAATGACAACAATTAGGCTACAATCATGACAATAATCATGACAACGATTAGGCTACAGTGATGACAACAATAATGACCAACATTAATGACAACAATTAGGCTACAATCATGACAATAATCATGACACCGATTAGGCTACAGTCATGACAACAATCATGACCAACATTAATGACAACAATTAGGCTACAATCATGACAATAATCATGACAACGATTAGGCTACAGTGATGACAACAATCATGACCAACATTAATGACAACAATTAGGCTACAATCATGACAATAATCATGACAACGATTAGGCTACAGTGATGACAACAATCATGACAACAATTAGGACAACAAATGGATTCTTCCAAACATTTTTCATGCACAGACAAGACGGAACACGTTTAAGTGAATCAGAAACGAACTATACGGTCAGCTACGTGCATTGTTGTAAATGTGACAGCGGCTTAAGATATGTGCTTAGTATAATAAAAACTAAAACATTTGACAGAGGCCGATTTAAGAGATATATGGATACAAGACCAAAGTGATGGTATATGATGCTGGTATCTTATATGTAGACATTTTGTGCAGGCTACATTTGATTACGTACTGTCGGTATTAGTAAAACTTTTTTCGATTTGGTCCCGTCCCGCATATGCTGAGAGGATGGCCCCTCCGAATTCGTTCATGAAATCGGCCAAACGGCAAGTCGAATAAGTAAGGCTACTGACGGTAAATAAAACTGTTTCTTGATACTGACAGTTTTTATTATCGTTGTGCAAGCATCACTGTCATCCATTATAACAAACTCAATACCAACATTACGTGACGCAACAATAGCAAAAGTTGTCCACGAAAAACGTTTAATGAATATTGACCTGGTCGCTTTAACTGGTTTAAGAATTCTTCATAGCGTCCTCGGATATCTTCGAAACTTGAAAACGGTCTGCAACCATACACAGCTGACGCACACAATGCACCATGTTCAACGGTGTTCCCAAATATTTTGACAAAATCTTCAGCAGATAATTCATTAACTTCGTGAATACTTAAACGCTCGTATGATGACGTCATTTTATAACCCGTGTACACCTGTAAAATAAGTTATTTCAAACGACAGTAGATATATTTAAGTTCACGTAAACACATGTTGTCGCCTCATCAAAACATATAATAAATTATCTCAAATAAGAATTTTTCTGATACCAAAAGAACAGTTAGATAAAAATTATGAAAGATAAGGCATGTGTAGATTAGATTTATAAAGTTGCCATAATCAAAAGAGTAACGCATGGTAATGACAAATGTACTATAGATCTATTCAACATTCGTAAAAGATTTTATCGCTGATGGGTAAAATATACATTCATCGTATGCTTGAATAAATTTTCAACTAGCGCTATGTGCATTTCCCTGATTCGGCATTTATTGTGGTGTTAATCAGGACATATTGCACTTAAATTGTTGCAAATGTTATGCATACATAACTCTATGTAGGATAAAAGACCTAGTAAAGGTGAATTAATTTTACTAAAGTTGCACAAACATGCATACGTATATTTAAATACGTAACTCCGCATATAGAACATGACTGATCTATAGGGCAGGTGATCTTGCTACAATAGCTGGGCAGATTTTAAAAGTAGTTCTAAAATAGGTCAAAATCTTTCAGTTGGCAATAGATGTAGTTCAATGTGTCTTTTTCCCAAAAAGCACGTAAGCCATTTTGATTTTTTTCAAAATGCTAACGTGCTTTTCCGAGAGTTGGCCTTGCTGAACATTCATGCCAAATTTGGTGCTTGTGTCATAAAGTGAACGATTTTTCCAGATATCGGCCCAGCTACAAGACTAGTTAGAAAATCAACGATTGCTCTAAAATACAGATACACTATATATATCATACAAACAAGAATAATACACAACATAATCAATGGTACTACACTACGTCATCAGTTGATCCCTCGCCGCCCTTCTATCTGTAAACAATCTCTTAAATAAAAATGATGTAGCGCACCAAGGAGCTATGATGCTTTGATAAAAGCCTGAAAACGGGATCAAGTTTCCGGGTTGGACCAATCTGAAAAATACTTTATCCCGTTTTCACGCCTATATAAGACATTAACATCTTGAACTGTTTTTAAAAACATTTCAGTTATAATTAATTTAATAGCCATTCCTTATAATTAGTGCACTATATTAGTTTTCGGGCCTTAATTTACTTTTACGAGTTCTTATAATAAAACACATTTCATCATAGAAGCGGCAGGTGCGTGATGACGTAGTGTACTACTATTGGTAATACATGGAATTTAAATCGAGAGTGATTTTTCTGAGGCTTAGCTAGCTATGCGTTTATTTACACGTGACACGTGTTTAATATCTGAGACCATGGTTCCAGTTAAATCAACTTGAAATGTGAAATTATAAAAATGGCACAAAGTCGAAAGTTCAGATGTTAAAATAAATTGCTTGTTTCGTTTCTGGATAGCTGACCTAACCTACTTTTTCCCGCAACCCTGGACTTTTTCTTCTGTCCGAGGAACGGTATCCACTACATGTATCTATCTTTATTATTGCCGCACGCTTTCACGAGAACAAAATCGCTACATTTAATCGCTATACATTCATTATTCTTTATGAGCATGTAACCACAGAAACAATTATTTCAGGCCTTTGAAATCAAATTGATGGTTTAAATAAATTGTATTCATTGTTGATAATCTTTTCCAATACATTAATTCCCGGGACGCCCAGCAGCATGATAGGTATAACCCTTCAACGTACCATAGTGTGCTTAACATTCATTAAAATCTGGCTATAAGCCCCGGAATGGTCACTTTGATTAAGAAAAGAACGAAGAAGAGATAGTACATGCAATTTGAACAACCAACGCATTCAAAATTAGAGTACAGTATATATGTCCTTTAATTAATTAGCGTTTTCAATACCAAGTTTAATTGAGTTCCAGTTTTACATAGAGCAACACAAATGGACTAAGTTAACTTCGAGACACAGGTAGCTGATACAAAATCAAATCTTATCTACATAGGCTAATTAAACCTAATAATTATGTCATTTAACTGTCCTTCGAGATAAAAAAAACACTTAAATACACATGTAACAAAACAGATATTATCGCGGGTATTGAATAAAATGCATGAAAAAGTACGAATGATATGAAAAAATAATGTTCTAATGTACCTGGAATGGCAGCAAACTTCAGTGGAACGAACCGTTCGGAACTTTCATTTGATGTGCGCATGAGTGACAGAAACTACCGGTGAATATACACCCATTTCCATCACGGAATATTAAAAAATGATTTTTTTTTTCATCAATGTTAAACTATAAACAATAATTTCAAAAATCAATATGTTTGAGACCAATTCCCAAATTTTAGTGTACACCACTCTTAACGCTTATTTATCCATTCCGTTGCGAGGTATAGATAGAAGGATATACTTCTTAACGTATCGGCATTGGTTAATATCGCTAAAGTAACGTAAAATGATATTTTACGTTATTTACAAAGATTAAATATCATACTTTAATTAATACCAAGCAACAAAAAATTCTAACCGAACGCAAAAAAATGGTGTTTTATTGCGATAAATACTGTACCCCTTAATCGACTTTTCCTTATCAGCGTTAAAAATCAATAACGTAATACGCATTGTAATGGTGCGATATGATACTATTAATGACAAAAAATCTCTTATTCGACATCAAACATGGGCGTGGTTTCAATTATTGAAACGTAAACATTAAAGATTTTGATTGGCTATCAAAATTGAAATGGCGCGACAAATTCGTTGATTTCGTGAGACGATAATGATCCGACGCTTTAATAGTTAATTGCTCAGTTAAAAAAAAACACAGTATGTGTCACTTTCGAATTAACATTGTCGTCTTATTTGATGACGGATTTCGAAGCGGTTTTCGGTATTTTGTAGCGGTTCCAAATGTTAATCTAGGGAACCGTGCCTCAGAATTTTGATACTTGTTTTCATTTTTTATCTATGGCGTATTACGTAATAAACAGCGGGGTTTTGGGTACGGAATTTCTTTATGTCAAGTATCTAACGAATCGAGGACGTTATAAAAAATCTGAGGCACGGTTCCCTGCATTATACATTTAAAGTGATTTTTAGGCTATTTTTTGTAATATATTCCTAAATACAGAGTAGTTATCGTTGTACAAATAATTGAAGATTACGTGTCAAAATGTTTTTTTAGAAGGCTAATCGAATGTTATATTTGTTTCAAATCACTTACAATGCACTTTATACCGTGGGTTTATTTTAGTATATAATTATGGTTTAGTTTTTAAATCTATAAATTGGTGAAACTTGATTTGACCTCACATCCAAGCCAGATACCTTAAACTATATTGTATGATGCATGTCAGTCATTAATATGTGTCAACTCTGATTATGTAAGTTGTCAAATATGTGTACTATATGTAGGGAGTATTAAGAACTCTTAAACATCGATGAACACCGGTGTCATTTAATGCCTTAATTTCGATTGCTACTTAAATCTGAAGGCACGGCATGTATTATATAATCATTTTACTGATTTTGATAGGAACAATTATATAACGTGTCATTACTTTTTTGTAAATATTTGTTACGGACTGATATATATATGAAATATACCAGAACAGACTACAAGTAACTCCCTTATAATAATATTGTACTTGTTTGACTTATTTATTTTGCCATCGACGCATGAAAGGGATTAAGATTATGATTTCTGGTAGAATAACACACACTAGTCATCATTTTTGTAACATTAATTAATACTACAAATTATAAAAATATAGAAGGTTAAAGAGAAGGGAAATGTAACAATAATGCATTGCTCTAAAAGCATTTAATTACTATACATATATCTACCCATAAAAGCAAAATATTAGTTGTATATGCATAGTCAAGCAGGTGAACAAAGGCAATCCTAGCTAGGGGAAAACATGAGTGATAGCTATAGTGCATACATGTGACCTATATTTGCAGGTGGTATTTATTCGAAGATAAGTTTGCTCTAAATAAGCAATAGCGTTTTTTAAAGAATGATCTTTATTCACAGAGTGATCTATATTAGGAGGTGAGCGCTAACACAGGCTTGACTGTATTTTATGTGTTTTCTTGTTTTTAAATGCTATGTATACATACTCGTAGAACAAACAGAAACTATTACGACCGATAAATTTATATGATTATGGGACTTTAATATAACTTCTATGAAAAATGTTTGAAATTTGGAATCAACTCCATATAAATTAATAGTTTGAAAAGTGTGGATAAGATATACGCAATCGTTTAAATTTAGTTGTTACGTCACATAGGTTACATATCGGAACATATACGTAACAACATGTCGCCGCATTAATTATTGTAAAACCAAAATGAAGCAGAACATTTTCATACTTGTACAGCTAAAACTTACAAGATACAAAAATGTATTTATACTTGTACGTACAGCTAGAATTAACTTAAACCATTAAACAGTAAATAATGAGTGTGAAGTTGGCAACCCAATTATTAACTAATACTGACTTTTATTGAAAGATTTTTGCTCATTTCATTTACTGAATGTTGATAAACGTTTAGAATATTATAAAATATTTATAAAATACACCCATGTATTTGTTGTTTAAGGCTAATTAAGGCCTCTTTACGCTACTTTACGTACTTTACGCCACTTCACGTACTTTAGGTACATCGCCGCTCGCTTTAGGAGGCGCTAAACGGGAATTTGGAAACCGGCGAGTGAAGATGCGCTGTCACTACATGATATTCATAAGAGCATCTTTATAACTCACAAAGCGGTACGTAACAATATTACAGAACGTTGAATGAATGCTTTTCGGAAAGGAGTTTGTAATGAATGTACGCGAAAGAATGCGATACTCTTTCGCGTACATTTAATTTGAGTGTCAGACTTTTCGACCCCTAACTTTTTCGACCCCTAACCTTTTCAACCTCGAAATTATATGACCCCTACACTTTCGACCCCTAATGGCATTTCGACCCCTAAATTTCTAAGGCTTTTCGACCCCTATTTCACACATTGCAGGGTTCTCAATAACAGCAGGCTGCAGGCCAATTTAGCCGCTTAGAAATGTGTTTGGGCCTGTTAGAAATCTCAAATGTTTATAAAATATTGCTAGAAAATGCCTGGAACCCCCCCCCCCCTAGTAGGCCTGTTTGTCTAGCTTTTGGGCCTGTTGGCCACAAACTTATTGAGAACCCTGCATTGTATTTGGTATAACAATAGATAATTGAATGGTTGTTAAAAACTCGTTCACACGTTTTTGTACTCCAATTAAGTGATGGTAAAATGATCAAATTGTACTTTATTGTTTATTTCATATATTAAATATTAGAGTAAGTGTTGCCTTTTTGTTTATCTTAATAATAATGACTTTTTATTCTAAAAAAGGCTTCATAAATATAATGTTATAATGAAAATTAATGAATAATTTGACAATGATGTGTGTGTTGTTTTTTCATCGAAGACTGATTTATAAAAAAAAACAGAAGTATTGACGAATAAATATGGGTTCCAAGCCTCGTCAGACTAAATATACAGATTGAATGTCAGGGACATGTGTTTGTAAATATCAGATAAGCACTCACTGATATAAATTTACATTTTTATTAAATGTATATCAAAATACCTTAGATATATGCATATGATAGCAAAAGAAATAACATAGATACATTATAGAACATGAAATGATAACAAGTACAACAAGTATACACAATGTACATATTAATGAAAACTACATCCCTTCAGAGTCGTTCCAGAGAAAACCTGACGTAGCGCCTGCCACAGACCTTAAATATATACAAATACATACCATAAATGTTGTTTATACATGTATCATGCTTTGACTTTTCAATAAAGACACATGAGGCGAACAGTATATTTATCCTATTGGTTACAGTTTACAATGTTCTCTTATTATACATGTTATATATTTAATGTTGTCATGGTTTCCATGTGTATAAAATATAGCATGGAAATAATTTTGTCTTTTCATAATATTTGACCGGAAGTCTTTGATTAAATGCTGAAACTGAACTAAGTATTAATTGAAGTTCAGCCGAAAGGCCCATATGTCTTTTAACTTTTAAATAATGAAATATTTCTGATATGACAATAGTTATATAAACAAACATTCTAATTTAAAATTTGTTTTAATGCTGAACGGAGATTTTTTAAGTTAAGTTAAGTTTAAAGTTAATTACGAATTACCAAGGCGACCCGATATATACTATATTTGTCATGAAACATACTTGAACACGAACTTTAAGGATGACACTAAAGATTAACCTAAATTCTCTCCACCATTATTTTAATATATATATTTATATCTTTAATATTATAGTATAGTACAGTTTACTTTGAAATCAGTAGGCACTGCATGGGGCCCATGTGAACATACAATTACATACACGAAATTACAAATAATTTACATAAAACACTTAATAGCGCTATTCCTCTATAATTTTCAGGATTGCTTAATGAACCTTTTTATGTAAAGGTATATCCGGGTTCTTAATATGTCCTTAATAAATCTATTGTCTATACTTTCGTATGCATGACTATCATTAATAACACACGATACAATGTACAAATATGTCTTCAACACATGTTTCTGTAAAATTGACTATGTTTAAACTTTAAGAAAATGTATAATTTACACATGCATGTTTTTTTTATTTTCACTTGCTACAAAATTATGTAAATCTCTCGTGCTATCACCTATGGCCGGAAGTGACGGACTTTTTATTGAAATACTGTTATATATAAGGATCTTTATTCAAACAATAATAAATACGATTCTGAATGTGTATAGACATGTTAACACAAAATTTGATTTTGAACAGTATTTCAAAAAGATTAAAAAAGAAAATTTCGGACTGTTTTAAAGCAAGCTAGTAAAAGTAATTTTCACTGGTAAGACAATGTCTTATCATTCCGTTATTTTTTTTAAACTATATATACTGAGTTTTTCAATTATCTCTTAAGATTCGGAGCTTTCGGCATAATTGCATCATACGACTGAATATAATTGTGAATTTTCAAAATATGAGTATGGTCAATACTTTTATTTCATCTCGCAATGTGAGCGAATATCAAAAATACTATTATAAATTACTCACTTGCATGTTCGATCTATGCTGCCACTTATCACAAATATCACACGTTATTCCAGGCTGAAGTGTAAAAATCTGTTTCTGTCCAGGTTAAAAAACGGACATTGTAATATATAATGTTTTTCTGAGCCAATTGTATTCGTATTACAAAGAGGACAAATTCTATCATGTAGAATGATCAAAACGTCCTATTTCACCTTTTAATGACAATTACAATGTTTTTCAGTGTAAGAACATAATTATACAATTATGCATCTTTAGTTAACTCAGAGACGTATAATACAATTGTATTATACGTCTCTGGTTAACTCTTTTATCTATTGTAAACAAGTAAATTACAATAAAAAACAACAACAATAATACAATATTAATTAACAATTTTCAATGTTTCATAATAGCAATACTGTATAATTAATGTTTTCACATATTACAGTTTACGAAATTTACACTAATTCAATATTTAATTGATTTCTTTATTAACACATTTTCTTTAATTATCACATTCCTTCAAACAAACAAACAAAATATTACGCATATATATATTCATTATCATGATAAAAAAAAAAATAATGTACAAAAATAACAAAATCAAGCTCAATATTCTTCATAATAATAAAGATAAAATGTAGGGGTCGAAATGCCGTCACAAATATTCCCAAAGTAGGGGTCGAAATAGTTAGGGGTCGATAAGGCTAAGGATAAAAGTGGGGGTTGAAAAAGTTAGGGGTCGAACTGTCTTGCTACCTTTAATTTCGCACTTAGTCATTTCGTCCACACTGATTTTGGCCGGGCTTTTAGCGTCATTTTCATTTCATAAATCATTCTTATTCATTCGTATTAGTTATCTTTCAAAGTTACACCAGATTTATTTCAGTATGTTGTTGTAGTAAATTATTTATTTTGTCTAGTGAAAGCATTTTCTAAAGGTGTATTTTAAGTCAACTGCAATTATACTGCTTGTACATTTTTATAATTAATCATTTAATTAAATTATTAATGGTCCCAGCTCTAAGTCTAATATCTAAAAGATAGAATTCTATATTTACTCGCTATGACCAAGCAGTTTGTATATGTATCCATGGGCTACCGGTGTATGAAGCCCCCCCCCAGACCCCCACTGATATTTTTTCTGAAACATTAATTATCTTTTTCAGTTTTTGTTATATTATTATACTATACTTAAAACATGTATTGAACATATTATTTGACAAGTGTTTCAGAGCGTAAAAAGTATTCCTGGGTAGTAGAGGGTGTCTGTTTGCCAGTGTTTGGGGCTTTATATGCCGGTAGCCTGTGGATGTATCCAGTAGTTGGGGATAAAAAGGAGGCTGGAACTGCTTTCAGGACTGCAAACTCCCTGTAGCAGTTACTTCCCTTTTTTTAGTACATAAACCACTGCCGCTACTACCAGGTTTCTCAATAACAGTGCTAAGACTGCATGCCAATTTAGCCGCTTAGAAATGTGTTTGGGCCGGTTAAGAATCTCAAAAGTTTATAAAATGTCGCTAGAAAATACCCAGACCTCCCCCCCACCATAGCAGGCCTGTTAGTCTATAGCTTTTGGGCCTGTTGGCCACAAACTTATTGTGAACCCTAGTGAAATTCTGCTGTCAGAAAGCCAAGTAATTTTTTATCACTTTTGATTTAAATGAAACAATCACTTTTCTTTCTTTTAACCTACTTGTTGGTTATGGGAAAAGTCTTGTTTATCAGTTGTTAATTGGTCACATGATGCAACCATAATCACATGATTATAGTGGTGACTGTCGTTATAGTAGCCCTTGTGCTGCAATATGCTTGTCTGATTCCTCAGGTACGAATGGGGAAGGAAAGATAAGGAACATCCCTATTCAGAGGGCTTGATTTCATTCAGGTGCTGAAATAAGGATAGAATAATAAAAAAACTATCTTGTCACAACAGCACTTCCAGCCACTCACTATACTGTTATAAATGCACTGTGGTCAAGTACATGGTCTTACTTCAATATATATAGTTTTGCTGAGAATATTTTTATCTAATGGAAAGTCTGCATCCCAAAGGACTTGATTCAGACTTTTTTAGGGGTCCTGGGTAGAATTTTTGACACAAAACAGGCTTTTTCCCCAAAATTTTCTCACTAGCCATGCCTGTCGAAAGAAGAAATTTAGCGCAATAAATTTCAAATTGGGAATATATAATAACATTCTATGGAATATGTGATTATTTTAGTTGTTATCATGAAATTAATGTAAATATTACTACACTAATTGGTGACAATGATGCAAAAACTGTTACATTTTTTTTACTTTTTAGCTCACGTGTCACAAAGTGACAGAATGAGCTATTAGGATCACTCTCCGTCCGGCGTCGTGCGTCGTCAAACTTTTTGTTGTGACCTCACTAGGGGCCACATTTTTGGCTCAATTTTAGCAAAACTGGGTCAGAACGTTAATATCTACAAAATCTTGGACGAGTTCGATATTGGGCCATTTGGGGTCAAAAACTAGGTCACCAGGGCCAAATAAGGGGAAATCTTGTGAACACTTTAGAAATCACTGTTTTGAATTTATCTTCATGAAACTTTGTCAGAATGTTTATTTTAATAATATGTAGGTCAAGTTAGAAAATGAGTAATTTCTGTAGTAAAATTAGGTCACTAGGGCAAATTGCTGGAAAACCTTGTGAACACTCTAGAAGTCACTGTTTTGATTTGATGATCATGAAACCTTGTCAGAATGTTTGTCTTCATAATATCTTGGACATGGGTCATCTTGGGTCAAAAACTAGGTCGCTAGGTCAAATCTTAGGAAAACCTTATTAACACTGTAGATGTCAAATTTTGATCGTATCTTCACCAAACCTAGTCAGACTGTTTGTCTTAATGATATGTAAGACAAATTCGAACATAGGTCCAAACTTTGTCAAATCGTTTGTTTTAATGATATAACGGTCAAGTATAAATATGGGTCATCTGGGGGTCAATAACTAGGTCACCAGGTCAAATCTTAGGAAAACTTTGTTAACACTGTAGATGTCACAGTTTTAATTGGATCTTCACCAAACCTTGTCAAAATGTTTGCCTCAATGATATGTGGGTCAAGGATGAACATGGGTCAGCCGGGTTCAAAAATCTTGTAAAAGCTCTAAATGTCATGGTTTTGATTAGATCTTGGTCAAACCTTGTCAGATTGTTTGTCTTAATGATATTAAGGACAAGTTCAAATATGGGTCACCTAGGGTCAAAAACCAGGTCACAAGGTCAAATCTTAGGAAAACCTTATTAACACTGTAGATGTCAAATTTTGATCGTATCTTCACCAAACCTAGTCAGACTGTTTGTCTTAATGATATGTAAGACAAATTCGAACATAGGTCGTCTGGGGTAAAAAACTAGGTCACTGGTTCAAAACAATGTTTTAATGAGTGAACAGTGATTGTCATGTGAGCGATATAGGGCAGTATTGGCCCTCTTGTTACATGATCATGAGGAAAACACTTCTTGTCAGGGGAATATTCTGGCCAATTCAGGGGGGAAATTAAGGAAATTTTGCAAGGATGAAAACTACTGATATAAGGCAGACTAATATAGCGAAAATAATCTGTGTATAATAAAATAAATGGTTTAATTATAAATTTCAGAATGTTTCTGTTTGTGATTTCAGGGAACAATCAAACTCCATGAAGTGTATTGATTTAAAGCAGAGAAAATTGACAGTGTTTTCGGTAGACGTCAACAGTTGAGGGTAAAAAATGACCCTTATCGCAAATACTAATTTGACGAGCTAACACAGTTTCCCGCTGATCCTTAGGTACAAATTCTCAAGCTTTATATTGCTAATTTCAAGAGTGAAAATACAATTTAAAGGGTCAAATTTGCTTAGTAACAGAACTTGTGAAGAAAATGCACACCAGTGAAGTGAAGTCTAAAGATAGGCCATTAACCTATTTCCTTCTCGGAGGTAGTCAGGTAGTGAGATAAAATGTAGTTTGTATCTGAATTTTTTGAAACGCATTTGTTAAAATTGTCCCTGAGAATTAATTGAGAATACATTGTGGTGAGAAACCTCATAATTGTGAAATTTGTAATCCTTAATTATTCGGAGGAGTACTTTGGGGATATGTGTATATTCGGGAGAAAAACCATCTGAATGTGTTACTTCTTTCTGTGTGTTCGTAGCTGAAGTTTCATTGAGGAGTCACTCAAAAATTCATGACATGTTCTTTGTTTCAGATATTTTATCTGCATTTTGGTGAGACACCTTTTTTCAAAGTGATGTTTTTGATTTTGCATTCGATTGGTTCCCGATTTTTTTGCTCTTTCTCTATGTGAAATTAATCCGCTTACCTCCAATTCACTTATCTTCAAATTTCGTTTATGTCAAACTATATTTTTGTCCCCGAGACTCTTAATTAGCATGTAGTTTGATTTGTTTATTAAGTTGGACCTGATCAGCCGTCAATAGTCGCTTTCACACCTATTATGACATTTTGCGAATTGAACTAAAGGCTCCGGGAGATTGACAATCGTGTGAGAAACAGAAACCATAAGAGTTAAGTGTAGCATGATAATCATATCTGGTATTTGACTTAATTAAAATCATGGTCGGTAAGGTAAACAAATACGCATCACATATAATTTTGGCTGTGGTGTCTGTTCGAAAACTAGGATACTCTAGGTTTAACTTGAACATTGAGTATGATTACTCGCCACCTCTAACAGTGTTGGATTTCAATTTTGACACAATGATCATAGCTTGATAAAAATAATTCATTCTGAAAGCGTGATCAACGTTGCAAGAAACGCACTCATCTTACATGTACATTATGTATAGAAAGCGTACACAATACACATCCAAAAATATGTGAGCTAGACGCATCATGTTTTCGAATTCTTACAACAAATTTCATTATGCGTGATAAATTCATTTACCGTATATATCAGTCCTAAATTGGACCTAATTTAATATTTCTTATGAAAAATATCTGAAGTTGGTACATTAACTGTTAATATGAATTATTATGAATAGATACATGTACATATCGTCGATGGGCGATGCAAACCTCATATCTAAAAATTCCTACTTTTCAGAAGAGCAATAAGAAATTCTCATATTTTTTCTACTAACCACAACTAGCTTTCAGGGGCTTTTTTACGTTAATTATTTGTCAATGAATAGATTTCACTTTAATTACTGACTTTACAAGCGGTTTTAATGCCACAAACTTAGATACGATAATTCTGCATTTAAAATATTTCCCAAAAATTGAGGTACGTCTTACACCATATTTTCTATCGTAAGTTTTCTTGAAAAGCATGCTGAAATTTTCAGATACGACATTTTCATTCTGAGAAAAAACTTTAACTTCAGGTTATGACTTACCGCCATAATCAACATTAATATTTTGCATCTGTATTGTGTCCACAGTTGTATTTCAGGTATGCAAAACATTATTTAACAAATGAACGCTAAAATGGTGGACTGCAGAACGTAAACCGAAAATAAGAGAAACATTTGTTTGACGAAGGAGTGGTACAAGTCCATACATACCATCATTCCACAAACTGGACATACTAAAGTAAACCATTTCAGAACGTAATGATGTTTATTTGAAAAACAAGAACAAATAAACTAAAATAATCTGACTACATCACAAAAGCATAACAATTAAGACTATTATCCTGTAATGACACTAGTACTGAACGTAAACAACAAATAACTCTACTTACACAGAACATAATCACAAATGCAGTATTTACCATTATATTAATTCAGTAAATCATTCAGAAAAAGAAGGATGTACATTCATGTAAATTAATATCGCAATATTTTTTAAGTAAATTGATATTGACTATTTCAATTTGTATTGTATCAACTATAGCCCAATTCGACCAGAAAACTGTTAAAAACATTTTTTTTGTGTAACTGTAGTGTATTAGGACTGCATGACATTGTGTTGCCTTGCTCAAGTTTCATTCTAGTCACTGATATTTTCATTAGTTTTTAGCTCACATGTCACAAAGTGACAAAGTGAGCTATTAGGATCACTCTCCGTCCGGCGTCGTGCAGTGTGCGTCGTCAAACTTTTTGTTGTGACCACACTAGGGGCCACATTTTTGGCTCAATTTTAGCAAAACTGGGTCAGAACGTTAATATCAACAAAATCTCGGACGAGTTCGATATTGGGCCATTTGGGGTCAAAAACTAGGTCACCAGGGCCAAATAAGGGAAAACCTTGTGAACACTTTAGAAATCACTGTTTTGAATTTATCTTCATGAAACATTGTCAGAATGTTTATTTTAATAATATGTAGGTCAAGTTTGAAAATGGGTAATTTCTGTAGTAAAATTAGGTCACTAGGGCAAATTGCTGGAAAACCTTGTGAACACTCTAGAAGTCACTGTTTTGATTTGATGATCATGAAATCTTGCCAGAATGTTTGTCTTCATAATATCTTGGACGAGTTCGAACATGGGTCATCTTGGGTCAAAAACTAGGTCGCTAGGTCAAATCTTATGAAAAACCATGTTAACACTGTAGATTTCACAGTTATTATTGGATCTTCACCAAACTTTGTCAAATCGTTTGTTTTAATAATATAACGGTCAAGTATAAATATGGGTCATCTGGGGTCAATAACTAGGTCACCAGGTCAAATCTTAGGAAAACTTTGTTAACACTGTAGATGTCACAGTTTTAATTGGATCTTCACCAAACCTTGTCAAAATGTTTGCCTCAATGATATGTGGGTCAAGGATGAACATGGGTCAGCCGGGTTCAAAAACTGGGTCACAAGGTCAAATCTTAGGTAAAAATCTTGTAAAAGCTCTAAATGTCATGGTTTTGATTGGGATCTTGGCCAAACCTTGTCAGATTGTTTGTCTTAATGATATTAAGGACAAGTTCAAATATGGGTCACCTAGGGTAAAAAACCAGGTCACAAGGTCAAATCTTAGGAAAACCTTATTAACACTGTAGATGTCAAATTTTGATCGTATCTTCACCAAACCTAGTCAGACTGTTTTTCTTAATGATATGTAAGACAAATTCGAACATAGGTCGTCTGGGGTCAAAAACTAGGTCACTGGTTCAAAACAATGTTTTAATGAGTGAACAGTGATTGTCATGTGAGCGATATAGGGCCATCTTGGCCCTCTTGTTTTGTGATAGTATAAGTGAAGATACCATCATTAAAATCCAGGATTGAATACTAAAATAAAACAAGAGTTTTAAACTCCCAAGATATCGCAATATGTATTGCAATACAGTGATGCATATCACAATTTATCGCGCGATACGAAATTCCCGACAAAATTTCCTGCAATACCCATCACTAGTTAATCAATACCATCTCATAGCAAGTTCAAAATAACATAGCACATTGTACATCAAACTTTTAAAGCAAACAAATTAAGATTCCCTAAAACCAAAAAAGTGACAATTTAGCATTTTAGATAACTCTTTTTTACACAGCTGTAAAACAAGAAATAAGTGAACATGACGTAGTGAGTTATACCATGGGTCAGTACTGTTTGTCTGAGTTTTGCCTGCAGTGATGCGAAACTAGCTTTAGTATTAAACTCTTCAGGAAATTTTCTGGCAAAACCTCATATTTCAGAACTTTCTCCTTCAGTATTTGTAGCTTTTTTCCTAAGTCGTCAACCTAGTTATAAATCATATTTCTCTGATAAGAACATAATTTTACTTACATGTAGTTTTACATCTCCTTTGTATAAATAGAAGATGTACAAATATTTCTTTTATTGTTGTCTACTTCAACGGGTTTCGTGCTCGTCTCGTGTATTCTACTAGTCTACATACATACTAGTATACTCTTCTCTGGGACCAGGGTCATATCTTTACTCGTTCAATTTTCATGAAAATACTGGCTTCTGCTTTTAACTTTCTTTTTTCTTTAATAATATATATGGTAGAACTGATACAGTCTGCCAGCTGGTTAAATGATAGTTACCGTAGGTCCTTCTTAGTTAGGCGCCCGGCAAAAAGAGAAGTGATTTGGGTGTTCTATTCAAAAGATACGCATCTGATAAGCCAAATTGGCTGACCCTTTCAATATGGGCTACACTATAATGAACAAAAACTTTAATGTTACCTTATAGCTTTCCCCATTATTTCCTTTTTGCTTATACACTTCTGGGGTTCCTTTTTTCTGCAATTAAGTTTGTACAAAATTAACATACACTTTCATCGGAATCTGACGATATATTTACGTTATCTGACTTCTTTGGAGCCCGGCCCTGTTCAATCCCTTATATCATCGTCGAACTCTTCCATAAAAGTGCATGACAAATCTTCATCATGACTCAGCATATCTGCAGCATGTACTTTCTGTAATTTTTGGAGAGTGAATCTTAGGATTATCATTAATTGATAAACTATTTGAACACTTTAACATCCGTTTTGGACATTGGGGTGAAATTTGTATTCAACAAAATATCGTTTTGCCTTTGAAAGGGTCAACTATGACATATTTGGTTAAAATGTATAGTATGCATCTCTAAGAAATGTAAATGGTCTGTGCACCTAACAACGGAGCTCTCTTTTACTGTGTCATATTAGTTTAATGTGCATCTGTAATCAATGTCTGCACAACAGCGTTTCTACCTGTTAGACATAATCATGACCAATCGTCCATGTTATAAGCCCCAGCTCCACAGTCACTGTATAAAAAGTCTGATCCAAGTTCTTGTGCTGTGATAACATCTGGGAAAGTTATCGATACATAGGTATCTTACAACAAGTGTAGAATAAGTAGATATCACCATTAGAATCTTCTAGAAACGAAACTCTTTATTTCTGGGTAGCTGTTGATATCCTAAATCTAAAGGATCAAAGACAACCTCGCAATACACATCACATCACCAATTCTTTAAGTCTTTATTTTCAGCTCCTGTGAAACTACTGTTTAATGTTTAGCATAACTGTTTTATATCAATGCACACTTTTCAGACAGAAAATATTGTGCATTATTTATTTATTTGTTGTTTAATATTTATAACGACTAACCAATATTAATATCTTGTTTATGTAGTAAAGCAGGTAAGTTATTGAAAACAGCTAGGGTAGGTGCTCCAGACATTATAATGCGAAAACATTCTAAAATAGTATAATAATAACACCTTACAGGAAGTATAAGTGATCTTGTAACCATAAATGAAATGTGATAAAATACCGTATCTCAGTTATCCCTAGATACTCTTACGTTCGTAAAACACGTATCTAAAATTATTCTGATAAAAACGTATCATATTTCAGAAAAATGGTTTAAAATGTAAATCATACGGGTTGCTTTGTAAACACAATCTTAACTTTTTATTCTCAAACCCACAAAATTATACCTAACTTGCTAATTATGACAAATATGATATATTGTAGAATAAGACAAACACCTTTTAATATCAAGCAATAATAAACGAATACTGCAAAATTGAGAAAGGATATGATATGAACAATTCTATTTTTGCCACTTTTTATTGTTATAATCTAATTTATAATGTACTGTACTTCAAAATAATGAACAGAAACCTTTTCGCAGCAAACACTTTTCTTAAGTACGATATTTTCGAAGAAACAAAAAATTATGCATTAATTATACGTGATTTGATCACATAATATTTTCAAGTGTTTCTGATACGCTTTTAAGTCCAGCATTTTATGGGGATTAGGTTCGTTGTTTGATATCTAAAAGAAAAAATATTCATGAAAATTTAGATAAGAGGTTTGCGTCGCCCACCGATGATATTTTGTTTCTTCTCTACATTTGTACATGATTTATTCAAGCAAAACGTAAGTTACATACATGCATTGTAATTATAAAGGCTATTCACAAAAATACATAAAAATGAATAATTATTCAGTATTTGTTTATCTCTAATTTCAGTTATCTCAAACTAATTTCCACAGTCCCTAGGAATTTGAGATAACGAGATTCAACTGTATCATGTATATAATATTGAAGTTTCATTTTTAGCTCACCAGAGCACGAATGTGCTCAGGGTGAGCTTTTGTGATCACCCTGCGTCCATCGTGCGTCGTGCGTCGTTACGTGGCGTCCATGTTTACTTAAAACAACATCTCCTCCTACACCGCTATGCCGATTGCAACCAAACTTTGCTGGAATGATCCTTGGGTGGTCCCCTTTCAAAGTTGTTCAAAAAATTAAATTTCATTAAAAACTCTGGTTGCTATGGGGTTTATTCTATTTTATATAGGAAAATTTAAAAAATCTTCTTCTCCGAAACCACAGGGCCTAGAGCTGAGATATTTGGTATGTAGTATTGTCTAATGGAACTCTACAAAGTTTGTTCAAATTATTGCCCTAGGGTCAAAATTGGCCCCGCCCCGGGGGTAACTTGATTTTACATAGACTTATATAGGAAATTTAAAAAATCTTCTTGTCAAAAACTACAATGCCTAGAGCTTTGATATTTGGTGTATAGCATAGTCTAGTGGGCCTCTACCAAGTTTGTTCAAATTATTGCCCTAGGGTCAAAATTGGCCCCGCCCCGGGGGTCACTTGATTTATATAGACTTATATAGTAAAATTTAAAAAATCTTCTTCTCCGAAACCACAAGGCCTAGAGCTTAGATATTTGGTATGTAGCATTATCTAGTGGACCTCTACCAAGTTTGTTCAAATTATTGCCCTAGGGTCAAAATTGGCCCTGCCCTGGGGTTTATTCTATTTTATATAGGAAAATTTAAAAAATCTTCTTCTCCGAAACCACAAGGCCTAGAGCTAAGATATTTGGTATGTAGCATTGTCTAGTGGACCTCTACCAAGTTTGTTCAAATTATTGCCCTAGGGTCAAAATTGGCCCCGCCCCGGGGGTCACTTGATTTATATAGACTTATATAATAAAATTTAAAAAATCTTCTTCTCCGAAACCACAAGGCCTAGAGCTAAGATATTTGGTATGTAGCATTATCTAGTGGACCTCTACCAAGTTTGTTCAAATTATTGCCCTAGGGTCAAAATTAGCCCTGCCCTGGGGTTTATTCTATTTTATATAGGAAAATTTAAAAAATCTTCTTCTCCGAAACCACAAGGCCTAGAGCTTAGATATTTGGTATGTAGCATTGTCTAGTGGACCTCTACCAAGTTTGTTCAAATTATTGCCCTAGGGTCAAAATTGGCCCCGCCCTGGGGGTCACTTCATTTATATAGACTTATATAGTAAAATTTAAAAAATCTTTTTCTCGGAAACCACAAGGCCTAGAGCTAAGATATTTGGTATGTAGCATTATCTAGTGGACCTCTACCAAGTTTGTTCAAATTATTGCCCTAGGGTCAAAATTGGCCCTGCCCTGGGGTTTATTCTATTTTATATAGGAAAATTTAAAAAATCTTCTCCGAAACCACAAGGCCTAGAGCTAAGATATTTGGTATGTAGCATTGTCTAGTGGACCTCTACCAAGTTTGTTCAAATTATTGCCCTAGGGTCAAAATTGGCCCCGCCCCGGGGGTCACTTGATTTATATAGACTTATATAGGAAAAATTAAAAAATCTTCTCCAAAACTGCAAGGCCTAGAGCTTAGATATTTTGTATGTGGCATTGTCTAGTGGACCTCTACCAAGTTTGTTCAAATTATTGCCCTAGGGTCAAAATTAGCCCTGCCCTGGGGTTTATTCTATTTTATATAGGAAAATTAAAAAAATCTTCTTCTCCGAAACCACAAGGCCTAGAGCTTAGATATTTGGTATGTAGCATTGTCTAGTGGACCTCTACCAAGTTTGTTCAAATTATTGCCCTAGGGTCAAAATTGGCCCCGCCCTGGGGGTCACTTCATTTATATAGACTTATATAGTAAAATTTAAAAAATCTTCTTCTCGGAAACCACAAGGCCTAGAGCTAAGATATTTGGTATGTAGCATTATCTAGTGGACCTCTACCAAGTTTGTTCAAATTATTGCCCTAGGGTCAAAATTGGCCCTGCCCTGGGGTTTATTCTATTTTATATAGGAAAATTTAAAAAATCTTCTCCGAAACCACAAGGCCTAGAGCTAAGATATTTGGTATGTAGCATTGTCTAGTGGACCTCTACCAAGTTTGTTCAAATTATTGCCCTAGGGTCAAAATTGGCCCCGCCCCGGGGGTCACTTGATTTATATAGACTTATATAGGAAAAATTAAAAAATCTTCTCCAAAACTGCAAGGCCTAGAGCTTAGATATTTTGTATGTGGCATTGTCTAGTGGACCTCTACCAAGTTTGTTCAAATTATGGCCCTGGGGTCAAAATTAGCCCTGCCCTGGGGTTTATTCTATTTTATATAGGAAAATTTTAAAAAATCTTCTTCTCCGAAACCACAAGGCCTAGAGCTAAGATATTTGGTATCTAGCTTTGTCTAATAGACCTCTTTTAAATCTGTTCATATAATGGCAATGGGATAAAAAATGGCCCAGATGGGTCACTTGATCTTACTTGGACTCGTATAGAAAACTTCAACAATGTTAATCTCCAAATGACCTTTTCTCCTGGTGAGCATTTATAGGGCCATCATGGCCCTCTTGTTATTTTATATCATGCAATTATGCTATATTTATTAGAGTTAATTGTTAATGTATTCATAATACAAACTGAACATACAATACACTGCTTTTATATTATCATTTCATCTTAAAAAAAAATTCTTAATATTACTTTACTTTTACACACCAGCAAGTCCAACATGGCTGGCTTTGACCTTCTAGTTGTTGTGGCATGGTTCCAGGAGATACTATTCTTCTACATTTCTATTTTTGCTTGTGTTTCAACTCTACAAGGGCTACTGATGGAATGATCTGGACTGGTTCTATCAATTATAATCTGGAAACTAGCCATTCTTTCTTACCTCTTTCTAGGGTTGATCTTTCTGAAATGAAGTCTACAGTTTTGAACATAACTTGGCAGCTGGTATTTAAAGTTGCTGATGGACAACCACAATCCCAATATAAAATATCTACCACTCGATGGCTGATATATTTCCACTTTGTTTGGTACATAAAAATACCTAACATAATGTAGCCACCCCAGCTGAGACTTCAACCGAATCAAATAACTTATTTAATGCATGCATTGCATGCATCAAAGTGAGACATACTCAGATTTTTTTTAAATTACAGTAAAACCTCGATTATCCGAACACCGATTATCCGAATACCCGGTATTATCCGAATAAAATCTACGGTCCCGATTACGTCTCTATATATTTCAAGTACAACAAACCCCGGTTATACGAATCGGATTTTACGAATACCTGGTGTAATCCGAATGCATTATTTGGTCCCTAACGTTACAAATGCGCGTATTTTCACACCTATTATTCGAATCGTCAATTTAACAATGGCCGATTGAGAATCAAATGTCGAGTGACAAACAATGTGTCACATCAATTCATACACGAAGCGTGTCAACAGTTTAATTATCGTTAAGTTGACCATATTGTTTGTTACGCTTTTAAACTAATCGCGACGAATATTACACTATGATCTTGGGTATAATAAGTTAATATGCGTACGTACCTGCATGGTGATCTGTATGAACTTATTTGCATATCAGCGTCAATAAAAATTAAAAACAGATTCGAACACAGTTAAACAAAGCTAACTAGAATATGATGATTTAGTGAAAAAACGTACCAAACGTAAAAACATTACGTCTTCGATTCTTTAATTGTCTTAGAATGTTACGATAGCGATGCCTAGTCGATCGTTAGTAAGTGAAGTGAGAATGACATATTATTGTGTCGGATTGTGTTCTGCATAATCCATAAATGCGCGGATATTTATTTAACAAGAATTATTGTTTCATTGGTTAACTCATATACATTCATAAAACAATGATAAATAATAAGTGTTTGTTGTACATTTTATTTTATTCTTATTATCAAGGACTTATATACATTGTATGTATATAAGTCCTTGTTATTATCACTCAAATAAATAACGTCATGTTTACATACGAGAGTTAACTCCCTTGCAATATACGGACAGTACGGAATTTATCGTTTCCAACCAATACATTATACTGAAATGGATTATTCGAAACCATGGATTATCCGAATGATTTTTCAGGTCCCAATGACATTCGAATAATCAGGGTTTTACTGTATCTTGATACATTCAAAAGTTATAAGTACAAGTAGTTGAAAATTGACAAAATTGGACATTTTGGTGAATATTTTCCTTATATGTTTCTCTGGATTTAATATAGTAGTCCAGAAGTGAACAAAAGCATCCTCAAGTTGCTCCTTGGTCTTTGGTGTGACCTTGGACACATGCTTCTTAAGTTGGACCCATACATGTACCATTTCTATTGGGTTCAGGTCAAGACTCTCTGAAAATACACAATAATGTTCAAATGACTGTAAATCGTAAATAACTTCGAAAACTGACAAATACTGTTCATTACTAAATTGCATACTACTACAGTGCAAACTCTTCAAAGCAACACCCTTTGGAAGTAGCAAATTTATGTTGTGTTGAGAGGTTATTACACTAGAGGTTTAGTAAGTAAATTGTGCAGTTGGAAAAATTATGCTGTTGTTGAAGGGAGGTTGTTATATAAGAGAATGCCGCTATGGAGAGTTTGTACTTTATAAGTAGCAACCCCAGCCATTTTTTAAGGTTTTATCAGTTTTATTAATTTAAAAAAAAGGGCTTGTCAAAATAAGCTTTTAAAATAATAAATAAATTTTTGATATATCTCTTTTATCTATTAGAACAAAAGTTATGGAATTTTGAAGTTGTAGATTTTTCGTGAAATTTCAACCACTTTAACTGCATTTTGTTTTGTGACTACTTTCGTCACAAAATCATGGCACCGAAAATGTTCAGAATTTTAGTGAAATTGCTGTACCTTTTTTAAAATTTGAGATAGCTGAATGAAACTTGGTCACATTATGTTTTTTGATATGCACTTTCAATGTATGCACTTATTTTCTACCAGGTATGGACAACACAGTATTTTAGAAAAAACAGGAGAAGAAAAAAACATATTTATTTTCAGTCTTTTATTCAGATGTCCAGCACTAAAAATATCTTCATGTTGGCATTAAAATAAACAAACATAAATACAACAAATAAAATAATGATATAGACCAGACCTAAGAACAAATAATATGGCTCAATAGACTACAAGTTTGTATAACTCAGTCGTCATGAAACTTTTTTGAGCACTACACATTCAGTCAAGTAAAAATGCTAACTTTTTACAGGATAGAATGAACTTTTAGTGAACCAAACAGAGTGCATACAAAATTTTCAGCTTAAAACCTTATTTTTCGAGAGTAATCAAAACATTCAATTTTTTCTCTTAAACATGGTAAATTATCACCTATCATCATTGATCTTTTCAAATATACGTGACTCAGTGAGTCTGGGGCTAACTTTTAAGACTGAATAAATTATACATTTAATTAAAGTAAACTCTGCTACATTTCTCAAACAAAGTGTTCTTAATTTCATGGTCTTTTTTGTACCATAATTGTCCTGAATTCTTACATTCTGGCAGAAAGCCGCGTTTGATGACGAATTCTTTAGCAACACGCTGAATATCCTTCCTTGCTGGCCAGAAGTAGTAGCCAGCATTTCTAGTTGCTGCCAGGAAATTAACGACCAAAAAATCTTCAGTGATTTTTTTCAATTATTCCTGGATACCACATATCCTGGTATGCTACAATAACATATTCATTTAATCCATAATTGGTTATTTCATGTTCAAACTCAATGTCATTGTCACTTATTTCTTGTTCTTGAATCTTCCTTTTTTTACCTTTCTTTTGTTAATCATTTACCATATCCTTACATGTATGAATTGAAGACATACCATCTTGTTCTGCTTTTAGGTGTGTTTCAAAGAGACATTTGCCACCTTTTCAAACAAGTTTTAGAACATTACTCCTGTCACTGATTATCATTTCAGACAACTATATTATCGTATTACTACAGTTGGGTTTCACTAGAATGGTGATGCATTGTTGCATTCGGTCGACGCTTCTGGCTACAATCTAAGTCGCCAAAATGATGCTCGCAGTCAAGATTTGTTGGATGAGCGTATCCAGTGCGTTTCAGGTATCAAGGAAAAAATACACAATAATGTTTAAATGTGTAAATTCGAACAAACCAAATTGAAATGACAAATACTGTTCATTAATAAATTGTGTACTTAATTGCATAATGACTTAATTGGATCATTATTTCAAGGTAAAATCCATATGATCAGAACAGACTGACTTAATTTAACTTAGCAGACAGCCACACATCCCACAAGTTGATACTGTTCTCTTCCATGAACGCCTTAGAACGTTTCGAAGTGTGCTTTGGGTCATAATGATAAATCTTGCATGAATCTTGTGTTTGCCATCTGGGTAGAGCTTTCTTAGTAATGGAATAAGTGTTTGCTGCAACATATGTTCACAGTAGAACCCACTCTCCATGATACTACCAAACAAATGTCAGTTGGTCCCCTTCTACTAATGCCTCCCCATACATGAACTTTATGTGGATGTTTGGCTTTTGGAACTGTAAATCCTACGGAATTTAGTTGTCTATAGCATGTCACTTTGTTATTGTCAAGTTGAACAGAATATTCATCAGTGAACACAATATTGTCCATATTATCATTAACACTAATTAGATGTCTACAGAACTCTACATGCGCTGCCTTGTTCTGATCTTTAACCATGTGCGCGTATCTTGATTGATTGGACGTAAATTCAGCTTCAATAATTGCGCGTCACGTTCCTGACTATGATAGGTATGCCCCGATAAATTGAAAATATAATTTTCGTCAATATTTGCGATTCATTTGCAGACACGTTTAACTTATTAGTTATGTTTGCATCTAAGAAGCTGACTGCCCCTCTTGGCAGGTGATGCCACATCCCTGTTCTTTTTTTCCAACCAGTTTCTCAATGGGACTTGGTTTCTTTTTATTAGTAATTGGACTGACGAATGATGGTGCATGGATGCGTTTGGTCTTCTCTTTTGGCTACTATCCAAGTCACCGAAGTGATGTTCACAACCGAGATTAGTAACATTGGCAAATTTTATGCTGGGCTGAATATCCATATTATCCACAGAATTGCCCTCCTGGCAATAAATCGGCTGTTTTCAACAGTTTTTGTCGAGCCGCCTGCGGTGAGCTCGACATAGTCGCCACAATGGCGGTTGCGTGTCTGTATGTTAGTTAGTGAGTGTGTCCGTCCGGATCCTTGTCCAGGCTGTATCTCCCTTATGCATTGACACTTTTTTAAATAACTTGGCATAATTGTTAAACACCATGAGACAGTGTGCAGTGCGCAAAATCCAGGTCACTAGCTCAAAGGTCAAGGTCACACTTAGAGGTCAAACATAAAAAATGAGCATTATAGACCTTGTCCGGGCTGTATCTCCCTTATGCATTGAAACTTTTTAAGATAACTTGGCATAATGGTTAAACACCATGAGACGGTGTGCAGTGTGCAAGATCCATGTCTCTAGCTCAAAGGTCAAGGTCACACTTAGAGGTCAAACATAAAAAATGAGCATTATAGACCTTGTCTGGGCTGTATCTCCCTTATGCATAGAAACTTTTTAAGATAACTTGGCATAATTGTTAAACACCATGAGACGGTGTGCAGTGCATAAGATCAAGGTCTCTTGCTCAAAGGTCAAGGTCACACTTAGAGGTCAAACATAAAAAATAATCATTATACACCTTGTCAGGGCTGTATCTCCCTTATGCATAGAAATTATTTAAGATAACTTGGCATAATTGTTAAACACCATGAGACGGTGTGCAGTGCATAAGATCAAGGTCTCTTGCTCAAAGGTCAAGGTCACACTTAGAGGTCAAACATAAAAAAATAATCATTATACACCTTGTCAGGGCTGTGTCTCCCTTATGCATTGAATTATTTGAAAATGACTTGCCATAATACAATGAGATCATGTGTCTTGGTCAACACCCAGATTTTCATAGGTCAAAGGTCAAGATTACACATTCGGTCAAATATTTTCCTTGTCTGGGCTGTGACTTCTGTGTGCATTCAAGGATTTTGAAATAAATTGGTATAAAAGTTTACTTCAATGAACTGATGTATCATGAACATCACCCATACTTGTAGTTAAAAGGTCAAGATCACAAGCTGGCTATACAGGGGGCCAGACATGTTGCCCTTGGGTTCTAGTTGTCATTGATTTGCATACTGAAGAAACAATTTAAATGTTGAAAATTTCTTTGTCATTAATAACTGAATGTTCCAACACATTGTCCTTTATTTGTATACATCTGAAACTCATCACCTTCCCAAAACAAATTCCTTTCAGTCAACTTTAGTGTGGTTCACAGCAAAGTGACTATTACCCAGGTTTAAAATGGCTTGTTTAGGCACAAACAGACTGAACAGTGTCAATTTTAAGCATAAAGGCCAGACCAGAAATCGAGGTGTATAATGGTGAAATGTGAACAGTACTAAGGGTAATGAAGACATGGCAAAAAACTGAAGCCTTGTAAAAAGTAAAGTATGAGTAGTATCGAAAGAAACAGAGGCAAGGCCAAATACTGAAAAATGATTAACAATAAACTGTATCAAAAGCAATAGAGGCAAGACCAAAACCAAAGTCTAAAATCATGGTAGAAAAAATCATAGATAAATCAGGATATATCAGGCATAATATCACCCCTGGAATAAGTATGCTACATTTTAGTTATTTGTTCGTTATTTTTAACAAGATTCGATTTGAAACAGCTAATAGGTCAAACAAAAGTTGATCTCATACAGTGGTTTGGAAAAATAGCAACATTTAAGTTTTCATTACATACGAGTACAAAATACCTTGCTACTGAAGGTACAAAAGTGGCGAGGCAACACGGTTTATCATAAGTTTTTCAATCCAATTTATTCATCCATTTACATGTGTTTTTGTTTATATAATATTTACTGTTTGTATAAACATCATACCATTTGCATGTTGAATAACTCTGTGTCAATGCCCTGTTTGGGGGGCATATGTCTCCGACCGTGGAGCTCTTGTTGGTGACATGACCTAGTACTGAAGATGACTGTGATCATGACTTTCTGTGATCTTAAATTGTGTTAAGTTTTATCTTCATCTAGAGTGAGTTCTTGGTTTGTTTTACATATTAAAAGTTACCAGTATATTGTAATAATTAAAAAGAAATTCCTTAAGTTATGTAGATCTGTGACTGGCTTACAGTATTTCATTTAAGAATTACAATGCACAGTTCCCTACCATCTTGGCAAACTAAGTTAATGAGCAGACACTGTCTAAAAGGCGAATTTTCAGTAGAAAAAATTGTCTGGAATTGCCAATATTCTGATGCCTTTTGAGATGGACAACAGCCTATGAACATTTATTTAGGCACAAATATGGAGATCCAAAAAAACATGACTTCTGAATTTCACTTTATGCCCCATATCTGGTTTGTGAAGCCTTTAAACTCATCGTAAGAGAAGAGTGGTTCTGATATTGCTATGAGATGATGCATTAGAATCATCAGGGCATTTTTTTCCTTCTATAACAGTAGGTCGAAATTCTGTGACTTCACAATTGCAAAAAGGCTCTGTTTTACCTAAGTTTCGGAAAGAAATTCAGCTGCATGCTTATTTATGAGTACATGTACTGTATACAGACTACAGTATACACTGTAGCATACTTTGAATGTAAACAACTGAAGTATCACCGTTACATTTGAGAATTAACATAATTAATAATAATTTTTTAATCTGTCGTAGATTGGTAACTCACCCTATCTGACAATGACAATAAGCATCAACAATCATTTCATTCTTAATGTTGACCTCAATATTCACGACATGCCTGTGATAATTGTTTTACACTTGGGTAAACTTCACCCTTAATCGTAATAATTTCTTCAGCATCTCTGTAGAAATTTATAGTCTCAATACATCAGCCATTTACAAAAGAGCATGACTACACTCTCCTTGGCGTAAGGTCAATTCAGTCAGTCTCATGGTGACTTGGGACCAGTGGTGCATAGGAATTGTGTTCTATGTCAATTACTACATTGTGGTACTCTGTATGGGAGGATTGAATCAGTAAGTTTGACTGAATGTCCTGAAGCAAAGACCTGCCCACTTCCAACATGCAAAAGATACAGGCTGTCAACCTCTTATGCATCATGATGATGTAAGAATTTTGCTTCTTTTCTCTCTTGGTGGTATTACTGCACTTAACAATTTTGAAACCATTGTGAATGACCTTAACTGACGCATTGAATTTCTGTTGTACCAAACTCACATTGAAAGAAATTTTTCTCAAATTCATTAATATCTTTTACTGTTTCTGGTTTTACAACATGACACTTTCTTGCATTACCTGATTTCTGAGCTGGCTTTTACTGCTTATCATGTTTGCTATTTTATCTTTAGCATTTGAGTTTTCTGGTAATTCAACTAGTTTTCTCTCTACATGTTCCTTAGCTTGCATATATGCCAAAATACATCGTTACATACATAATATCTCCATTAAATGATTCATATGGGAATCATGACCATCACCACAATGGACCCCACCTTTGTACACTTTGCTAAATGAACTAGGCTAATTACATGCATGCACATTCATACTCATAACTTCAGGGCCATATAAAAGCTCAACATTTCTTGCAAATGCACAAAGCAGCATGTTTGCATGAGCAATTGCCTTTGTATGCACATGTGCTCCAATGTACTATGTTTGTTTTGAAAACTTTGTGTCAAACCAGATTTCCATAAACTTCTTGACAACACCAAGGAGAGCTTCATGCATGTAATCAATCATGACATTCTTAATCAGCGAGAAGTATGTCAAATACAAAACACTTCCTCCATAAAATCCCGTGACACGTTTGAGACTTGTGCGAGCTTCATTTGCATGACCTTTTATAACCTCATCTGTGGCATTTCAAGGTGCTCCTGGTATCAGTATGATCAACAATGGCCATCTCCACTAGCTACAAATTCACCTTTCTGGCCACAATTAATACAGACAGCCGTATTCTCCATTGTGATATGTCATCTGTAGAATGTAAGCCCTAGCTTGAAAATTTATCCATTGTTATAATTATTGGCATAGCCTTTGACTGTATTGGCTTATTCTGGTAGATGGAATCAAACCCTTTGTGGTGCCGATAATTCAGATCATGAATCAGTGGCTTCAAGAAAGAAGAGCCCGCCCGGCTAGCTCAGTGGTTATAGCATTTGTCTACTGATCGAGAGGTTGTGAGTTCGAACCTCGGGCTAGGCTCACACTGTCCGTGACAAATTTGACTCAAGATATTACATCCTATGTTAAATTGTTAAATAACCGACGGCATATAGTGTTTACCCTGTCCAGTCCGTCTCATAACTTTGTTATGCATGATTGGAATTTGAAATAAATTGGCGCAAGTGATCATCTTATCAAGACGATGTGTCATGCACAAAAACTGTGTTGCTTGCTAAGAAATCAAGGTCACAGCGGACACTTAAAGTTTGTGCTTATTCCTTATATGGATATAGTGAAAGTATATGTTTGTGTCCAGCTCATAGCTTTGTCATGCATGATTGGATTTTAAACATAATTGGCACAAATTTTCATCATATCAAGACGATGTGTCATGTGCAAAAACTGTGTTGTAGCTCAAAGGTCAAGGTCACAGCAGACACTTTAAAGTTTGTGCTTATTATATGGATATAGTGAAAGTATATGATCGTGTCCGGCTCATAACTTTGTCATGCATGATTAGATTTTGAAATAAATTGGCAAAAATGTTTATCATTTTAAGACAACGTGTCATGTGCAAAAACTGTGTTGCTTGCTCAAAGGTCTAGGTCACAGTGGACATTTGATTTTTTTTTGTGCATTCCTTATGTTGAAATAGTTCATTTACCACCCACTTTGGGCTGCATTTCCTAGCAACTGGTTCTATGTAGTATTCACATAATGTCTGCCACACAACACTCATTTCTGTGTCCAGTATGATTTAGCGGCCCGGGCATCCGTATCCTATGGACACATTTCTAGTTAATGATAATGTTTCAAAGTCAGAATTTAGATGTACAATAGTTTTCATGTAAATCATTTTTTGTCAAATTATTGTATATTTCAAAGATAATAATATTCTTATTTCATCACTAAATAATAATATGTAGCATTTTTTCACAACTAATCAGGGATGCCATGAATCTGTAGTTTTGAGATATCCTTTGAACAGATATGAAAGCCTTCTTGCTACATAATTGTACCTTTATATGGGCCCTTTTTCTGACATCTGGGCATTATACAGGCACTATATGGGTCCCTTGTCTGACATCTGGGCAAATGCCTCCATGTCCTCTACCATCTTCAGGATGAAGACTATTCCTTCTGGCAGCTCAATGGGCGCAGCGGCTACTACCACAACCAAGCCCCGGACCAGGATCAGTCTCAGCAGCCTGTTGTTGGCCTTGAGGGTGTCATCCTTCACTTCTAGCAGTGTGAAACTTCTCGTGTCACATGCTGTCATACTGGTTTTGTTATTCATTTTAAGTATGAGATTAAAATATGCTTAATCTTTTTAAAACCAAGAACAGTCCACATGATGAGTTGCGTAGTGGTAAGATCACAAGTAGAGGAAGCAATGCATTTCTAACTACACACATGGAACAACGAGGTGTTAATTAAATAAAGCGATACACCTTTTCATTTGGCCAAAAAACTCTACGCCTTAAAGTGCTTCTATTTGGTCGTAAATGCCAAAGTATCACGTATAAAAAAATTATATATACAAAAGCTTTTAAAGTTGTTTTTGTGCAATACAAAGCCACAAAACACACTAAAAATGCTTACATTGTTACATTGTAGCAAAGGGGCAATTCTTTTGTTGAATAGAAAGGAAATACCAATCAATAAGCTTATTTAATATTACTTTTACAGTCACACTGTTTCTTTGATAAAGAAAATGAGGCTGGGTAATATTTGGTCATTGTTTACCTTCCTGACTCCTGCTGAAGTGAGCCTCTTGACTGAAAGGTGCCGGTAGGACTCGAGGTGGCATAGGCAGCGGTTGGGCCTGGCGTATTGCCGTGGCTGATGGTGGCCTTGGCAGTGTAGGCGGTTGCGTTAGCAGTTGCCGTACAATATAGGCTCCTCTTCACAACTGCTTTTGTCTGATTCAGCTAGTCTACATTGTGCTCTACAATAAAGGCAGTACCTGCTGAAAGTCTATAGTGTTTTATAAACAGTTTTATCCCCCAGCTGGGTGGGGATTAGAATTCCCCAGCTGTCGCACTACAGAGGGTTGAGAGCACCCTCTCTGTGCCTGCAAGTTGGTCGTGAGTAGCACCCTGTGTCATTCGTATGAGACAAACAGTATGCTAGCTACGTTAATTCTTGCACAATTGGCTCTTGCATTTTATTTTCTGTCTCTTACTGTATTGTTTATGAAGTTTCATTTGCTACATGAGTAAAAATCATGACTGACCATGTTGTCTGAGTATGCAGTGCCACAGATGTGCCTCTTGTTGTGTTCACAATCTCAACAAATATTCCAATTTTGAGTACTAATACTTAGTATTTTATAAATGTTTCCTTAATCATTTAATAACAATATCAGTTTCTTAACTGCATTTCCTTTTTTCGGCTTTTTTCTTCATTTTGATATGTTAATCATGAATACCTTTTTGTTTTTCAACATTGATGTCTTCTTTTGGTGTATCACATTTTAGGGATTTTGACCAAGTTTGAACTAGGCTGCCAGTGTTTTTTCTCTCTTCGTTCGGGAAGAGGCCTTAGTCTGTTGATTTTGGGAAGAATTATCACTGAAATTGCTGATTTGGGAAATAAAAGCTGGTGTAAGTTTGGAGTTTTGGGAAAACTGCTTGATTTTATAAAAAATTTCAATTGGGAAGAGGCCTTTAATAGGCCTCTGTTATAGAAGGTGAAAAAACACTGACTACTTAACTATGTTTTTATGTGTTTTCATGATTGCTACTTTTATATTTACAATCTAAATTACGACCTGAATCAACTTTGTGGGTAGAATTTATTGTTTGAATTTCCGTGATGTTGACTTCTGTACTACAGGGTATCCCAGAATATATGTCCACTTAAATAATGCCTATAATTTCATAAAAATATAGCGGACTGATAAGCAAATTTGGTCTCAATTTGAAGGTTAAAGATAAAAGTTTTTCATAATTACAAGAATGGCATCGTACGATGTCATGGTAACACTGTATGATGTCATGAATGATGTCATTAGTTTTCAGACGTCCAAAATGGCTTCCAGATATGAAATTTCGAAGCTCTACTATGAAAAAAACCATGACGAAATAGCTGGTATTATTTGATTTAGTGACGAGTCTCATTTCCATCTACTAGATTGATATATTAACAAGCAAACGTTTGATACTGGGGATCTTCAAAGCCAGAAATCTATTATGAAAGGCCGCTACATAGCCAGAAGGTAACAGTACTGGCCACCATGAGCTCCTCGCGTGTTTACGAGGAAAATGATGCACAGTTAATGCTGAACGTTATATGGTTACATTAAAGTGAAGGTTTATCCCTGAATTGATCAGAAAGGAAAATAGACTTGATTCATGGTGGTTTCAGCAGGATGGTGTGACTCCGCATACAGCAAATGGTGTGCTAACATGGCTAGAGCAAACATTTGGCAACCGTGAGGTCTCTTTGAAGACGGTTAATGTTTGGCCTCCCCATTCTGAGCCCCTTTGATATTTTTCTTTGGGAATACTTAAAGGACAAGGTATACAATCCTAAACCAACATGTATTACTGAGTTGAAAAACGCCATTCCTAGGGAAATGAGGAAGATTCCGAGAGGCACATGTGTGAACATCATACGCAACTTCAGGGAACGTATTTGGCTTGTCAGGCAAAATAACGGTGGTCTCATAGAACATATCATGTAGAACTGATAAGTAAATAATGAAGATTATTTTTTTTATGTCTTTACCCTTTGAAATGAGATATTATTCCATTGTTTGTGACATGTCTTTGAAAGGTTATAGCCGTTATTTAAGTGGACATATATTCTGGGACACCCTGTATGTATACCAAGATAAGGATTACAATATTTTTTTCTCTTTCTTGTGTATCATACTTTTAAACAATGTGCATGACATTGACTGACTGTATGTATTTATTGATGATTATTTAATTTCTTATCTATCTTTAATTTTCCATTTAATTTTATTTAGTAAATAATTTAATATACCGTACATGTATTACATTGTAATGTTATACATTTTGTATTTAATTGATATCATGTTTTATAAACTCATTATTTTTGTACAATAAAATTTATCTATATGTACTCTTTTAAGTTTGTGGTTTGCGGATACATGTTGCAAAATCGAGATCAGTCTTCGAATTAGTGGGTTGCCCCCTGTCCGAAAGGATTTTTTTCCTTCTTTAAGTCTTTTGAGGGACAACCTAGTCTTAGAGAGTTTCCTTCATAAAGTATATAGTCGGGCAACCTGTCACAAAAAATTAATTCAACGCAGTGTTTGTTTCTGGTTACATGCTCGTCAAAAATTAACGTAGGTAAGAAAGTGAATTTCCGTTCCTCTGGCTGACAAAGTCTTGGGTCATGGAGCAAAATTAGGGTAGGTCGGGTATCCAGAAACAATTTTTTTGTTTGTTTTACACTTAACATAGGAAAAGTTCTATCATAAACAATGTATCAATTATTCATTGATATCACAGTTTCTCTTACTTGCTAACTTACGCATGCTTGGATCAATATAATTCTTGACGAAAATGCCCACTTCTAGTTCAAGAATGGGTCACACCTGACCATTATGTGCGGGAGTTATATCCCTTGATTTTATGTTTCACCATTTAAGTCATGTAAACCTCCATTGTCGATAAATACTTTGCTCGTCATTAATATTTTCAAAAAATAATATTTATGCCCCCTTTAAAAGAAAATGGGGTATATTGCTTTGCACATGTGGGTCGGTCCGTCCGTAACCAAACATTGTCCGGGCAATAACTAGAGAATTATTTGGCCTATGCTCCTCATACTTGGTTGGGAGGTTGGTCATCACATGTAGATGACCCCTATTGATTTTGAGGTCAGAAGGTCATACTATCCAGTTGGCCTTTAGGGGGCATCTTTGTTTCACCAACACTTCATTTTATTAGTGTGGGTTATACCATGAACAGTTTAAGTTAATTAAGCCTGAACTATCAGCAACCTTTGTACAGAGGCCATCTCTGAGCTCAAACCAACATAGATTTTTGCCGATAGATTTTTGTATACCAATGCTATATTTGAAAAGTTTAATTTTTTTTCGTTATAAAACAATGAAATGATAAATAGAATTGAAATAAAATGCCCAGGCTATGCACAAGGTGTTAATATGACCGTGGAAATTTACAAGATCTTTGGAGAAATACCATCAACTTTCCAATATGCAGGTTCATCTATAGTCCATACTTTTCACAAATTTGACCAGTGCTCTAGATATTTTGTGTATGCAATGAGTTTACGTAAATGTCATGCACTCGCCAGTTTTACCTTTCAACGCTTTATTAATTCAGAATTTTTAAGTCACTGCAATACTGAAAAATCTTTTTTTTATGTATACAGCACAGGTTCTATGTAAATCTCTGAAAATCATAGAACAAAGATTAGTTAACTCAATCTAAAGAACTCTTCGTTGGCCGGGCTTAATACTACAACTGTCCATCCCCTATGCAACTGACATACTATTTTTTAATCATTCAATTCCGACAGCGAGGAATTATACTGTTGGCACCCTTTCAATTCATATTCTCAAAATGTCATCAACCGGGAAAACAGAAGTGCTAATTGAGCGATATACGTAAACAAATATTTTAATGCGTACTTGTACGTCTGAGGTTTTTTTACCAACATGTTTTCTGATAAAAAAACATGCATGATTACCTAGTATGCATTTTATCTTGAACACCGGTCATTTCACAAAACTTCTTAATGAGTATTTTCAGGTTGAAACAAAAAATAAGTTTGTTTGGAGTGCTCCGACCCAGAATTTTTAGCTCTTCAGTAGGAAGGTAGGGATTTTTTTAAATATATGACAACAGTAAAAAAAAAAACACCAAACACATTTTAGTACTAGGATTTTAATGAGTCATTCGGAGCACTCCAAAAGTTTATTTTATTTTCAGCCTCATTTCATGGCCACAGATAAGATTGATGGAATGTAGACAAACAAGGTATTAAATCTCAAAAATTTATTTTCTAACATTTTATTAGAGTACATGTATTACCATGTATGGTTATACGACAATACAAATATTGTGTCAGATGTTACAGTTTCTAAAATGTAATCACCATACATGCCATAATGGGTAATATAAGTTTTCCCAAACTTATAAGATAACTTCAAATAATAGTCCTATAAAAACAAACGATCACAAATTCTACAGAGCTCTTATTTTTTTCATTTATTATTACCAGAAACAAATTGTGTATCGAAAGAATATTTCCACATTGCTGTATCAAATAAACACGATAGACTTCAAAACTTGAAGATAGAAGCATAGTTCATACCATGAATTCATACCATGAATTAAAAATATCATGTTATAGTAACAAAAATAATTTATGTCAAAGGATTTACAGTCAAACCTGTGTTAGCACCCACCTCCAAATAATGGCCACCCAATAAATAAAGCCACTCTTTAAAAACTTGGAGTTTAAGGAAAAGACCTGAATAAAGCCTTTGGCCACATGTTTGACGGTAATCAAATTATGACGTCCAATGATATAACCAGATCTTTTTATTTAATTGTGCATCAAAGAATATCTTAGTATGAGTAGATCCAAGATAGAGATGATACATATTTTGAGTCTTAAAACCTAACTGATTTATATAAATCGTCTATTATGGTTATCAATATTTCTCTGACAAAATGACTTATGTGTCGTACCAACTTAATCCTTTTTAACTGGGTATTATTTGCAAGTTTATGCTGATGGAATGTTCAAACCATACTATCTCTTTCTGAATATATATGCTCAATTTTTATAGAATCATACCATTAGGTATACTAATTTGATATACTAATTTGAGTGTGAAGTATATTGGATTTTAGACCGTTTCATAAAATCAATCTCCAAGCTCAAATCTTAATTCCTTTCTCGAAGTATTATGGTTGAACAGATAAAACTTGGACATATTCAGATCAATAATGCTGTCAGACCAATGTATCAATAATACCATTATTGTCAGATCGTAATTAACTTAAAAATGTACATTTTTACACCAAGATATGTTCCAAAATGGGGATCTCATAAAATGTTTGGATTTTAACAATATAAAAATATTGCCGTTAGCTAACATTTTATGTTTATGTAAATTGTTTTCATCCCATCCAGGGGACAAAACTATAATTTACACATATATATTGAAATAAGACATTCAGTTGTTTATGTCCAAATTCACAACTATTTTTAACAAAACTGCATGGAATTTTTGTTACAGGAAAATCTTTCAATAACAAGTACCATGCTATTTCTAACAAAAGTCAAAATTATTTTAAGAAAAATCTCAGTTTTGAGCAAACAAGCTTACAAAACAGAAAAATTATCTCAGTTGGACATGGTTTACATGTATCTGTCAAAAAAATTTAGCCACTACATGTACTTAATAATCCAACATTTTATCTAAGTAAGTTTCCCTAACTTTCACATTAAAACTGAAGAGAAATCTCAAATTGACTATTATTATTACATACATAAGTTATGACAACAAAATAAATGATAAATGTCTAAAACAACTGACTTTCGAATTTTTACAAAATAAAAATGTCAACTGCTAATTAAAAAATGCATTTAAATACCTTTGAATTTAGTTCTGTTATACATAGGATGTATTTTATTTTTAAAATGATAAAAAATAATATTTTTATGGAAAAAGACTCGGAGAATAATTCGAAGAAAAAAAAGGTGAAATTTTGTGTTACACGACCTTCAACCTCTGAGACAAAGGTCAAGGTGAATTATTTATGTTGTTACCCACTTAATCTCAAAGTCCAAGTATGAAAGAGTTCATAAATATGCCTAGAAAAAAAATAATAGAAAAACAATTGGAAGGAAATAAATCTATTAACAGACCATAATTATGAGCCGTAAAAAAATATTTGTTTCTGGTTACCTGACTGACCCTAATTTTTCCCACATCCCTCGATTTATTCGGCTTGAGGAACAGTACAACCAATGTCTCGCTATTAACTTGTTACACCCTTCCAAGAGCAAAAAAGTCCCAACCTATCTACCCTATTATTTATTGGGCACATAACCGGAAACAAACATTTTTTTCAGGCCTGACTTCTGTTGTTCGAATTAATGGGTCATCATTATTTTAAGCAATTCAAAATACATTCATCCTAAATCTATAGAATAATGTTCAGTCTCTTCATTTGATCAATTTCATTTTTCAAATAGATTATCTCTCTTTAAAATTTCAATAAAGACATCATTGCAAAACAGCAGTATATTAGTATTACATTTATGACATTTAAATCAACATAACCCCTCCCCACCCGATCGGCGATGATGGTTGTCTTGGTTGTCCTTTTCGGTAATTCCTGGTCCTTTAGGTTCCTTGTGGCCATCCAGCAGCTCTATAAATTCATAGCATTGAAGTAAACTATTGCAGGCTTTCCAGCCCCTTTTTTGCAAAAAAGAAGGAAAAAAATAATAAATAAGCAGTAAAAAAAAGGAGGAATTTTGTTTAAAAAGTCGGTGTTTTAATACATAACAGTTAACAAATTTCTTTACCAACTTATGTATTTAAAAGATAGTATTCCATGATTAATCTTTGCAGAAAGTGACAGGTATCTGTTAATGTTCTGTAATGGGTTGGCAGTTTGGTTTTAGTGTAGTATTAACAAGGTATGACTAGACACCTGTCATTTTAGCTGAAGTCGTCTTACCATGAATAAATCTCAAATCAAGAATTCATGATGATAATTTTTTTGTAAAAATGTAAGAATAATTGCATTTTTTTTAAAAAGGAAAAAATAGGAATACTGGAAAGCCTGATATTTTTGTTAAAACTTCACTTTTTTATTTTAATTAATTAATTCAATAACAAATGTCTGATAAATGATCTGTTTAAGCAAATACCTTCGTAAGTTGATAAATTTTGCGCGCAACATCATATTGGGTTTTCTTAGCGAATTCCTTTTGCAAATGAGGACAATGACAAAGTACAAACATTGTTTATTGTGTCAACTTGAGTGGGCAGTGGGATTGGAAAATTATTCAAGGCAAACTTTTTTTCTCTTATATGTTACATTTACATGTAATCAATCAACACTTCTTTATATTAAATTTATGTGCAAAATCTTCAACAGATACGGATAATAAATTTATTTATTTTATTCTTAACTTTTGTAAGTTATTTTTTTCATATTTTAAGATTAATAATTTAATTTGTGAATTATACATCTCTTGACTTTACTGCTTACATTTAGTCACAACAAAAGTTGTAATAGAAAATTATTCAATACTTAAAGATGTTAGTTAAGTGCTTCTCACATTATTGTCAGTGACAGGGGACTAGCACGTAACATAATTGAAAGAGGATTTCTGGATTGAGGAATAGTTTCACGATAGCATTGAACCCATGTATTAGCACAGTCAACACTAACCCAACCGTTACACATTCAAGTTTTCCATGAAATGAGTTACTTTGGGAAAAATTGCAACTCCCGACAAGTTCCTATGTTTGTTAACTTTCAGAGTTTTGCTTCCTTGAAAGTACTATGAACAATGATATGGAGTTAAATAGAAAATACTGTTAAAAGTCTTGAACTAAAAGAAGACTATGTACTTATACAGAAATATTAAATATTTTTTATTATTCACAAAAGCAGTAGAAGCATAGCGAGGGCTCAGTGCAACACTGTCGTAACTTGTTCTTATTTCCATATGAGTTACGACACTGTTGCGTTGAACCCTCGATAGACAGACTGTGAGAGGAAAAATTTCCTTTCTATTTGGACTAATGTAAGTAATACTTCTTAAATTATCTTCTTCTAACACTAGAATTGAACAGCAGGTATTTTGACATATGTTTTGGTACATAGAATCTAAAAATCATAAATATATCTCTGATCATTTGTCACAGGATAAAAACTTAATGTAGTTTATTTTTCCAACACGCCTCAGCTTACACAAACATTCAATTCCCTCCAAATTACTGATTTCAGTTCCTTGAAGAACTTTAGGTACCAAAGCTATTCTGTATTTGTCTCCCTTATGTTAGCATACCGACCAAAATTCTGAATGGTTAATGATTAATTATGAAAAATGAAAAGAAACTCGGATCATCTCTAGACGTTTAATGTATTCTATCAGTATAGCCCTTTTATATTATATTCATAAGTACTTGTATATCTTAAATTATTCTTATTTTGATCTTAATTTGAGTTAAAGACCCAACTTAGGTATAAAAGGGAGGTAATGGCTGGTTGGTGTTTTACCTTGATTTTTTAAAAACTATATTCAGCACAGGGAGATTTTTAAAAAATATTTTATAATAAATGGTGTTTGTTATCGCTTAATAAAATTCTGAATGAAGCAAGATGATTCATCTATCAGTCCAGATAAGAAACTTCAAAATGTATGAAGATTTAGGTTCTTATATTTTCAAAACCATTTATAACAGAAAATCAAATTTGAGCTAGAGGGAGGAGTTCATCGTTAAAAATACACCATCTGCTTCAGTTATTTATAGATTCAGTACACTTCGTCAGCGTTTGCTGTATGTCTATCACTAATAAATCAATGTAGAGAGAGAAATAATTTGCATCCGAAAGTCAAATCGGATGTTGGGTCTTTAAGCATTGAATGTTTACAAAATATTTCTATTTTTTTATAATTTCAAGCTTAACTAAGAAAGATTTTTAATTAAAAAAAAGGAAAAAAATATTTATGAGGCGTTGGTACTGACATGCAATCAAACAGAAAATGCTCAATCACATAATATTCAGTATCAATTAAAAGCAAGTACATCAACTATCAGCTACAATGCTGTACAATATGTATCTTAATTGCCTGCAGTACCTTTAATAGTAAAAGCTGCCAAAAGTTTTTTCGATGCTATGAATTTATATAGCTTCATGTAAAACTGATCCCCTACTGTAAGCAAGGCAAACAGTTTCAGGATAAACCGAATCTCTCAGCTCGCTTCTTCTTCTTGTCCTGTTAATGAGTAAAAAAGTTATTAATAAGCAAAGTTTTTTACAATACTAAACTCATTCAACAAAGTTTACGCTGATTGTTACAGACAAAGAACTACCCTATAGGACAATTTGATGATCTGTTTTACAGAAAACTAGAGCTGTCACGTCACACAGGTGACTAATACCTCCTCCACCACTTCGACACTAATAATGCAAAAGTACACAATACAGCTAAATTCAAGGGGATATAACTCAGCAATGAGTGAATCGCTGGGCATGAAAATTGTGCCTTGCACATCTACACTTGATGGTGATAATATATTTCAAATTTCATTGCAATCGCTTAAAAAATGTGGAAGTAGTTTGCTCCACAAACTTTTATGCCGACGGACAGACCGACTATTGACCAACCGACAGAGTGACTCCAATATACCCTCTCTCATCTTTGTTTGCGGGGCATAGATGAAAATCTACTGAAGGGGAATTTTTATGAATTTTGGGGAAAACATATTTGAGACAGGAGAAAAATGCCAAATTTTGACACTAATTAGTCCAATAAAACACTTCACACATACAAACTTAAGATAACAAAGAATGATCATGGCAGCCCGTCCATCCTAAAGTTTGGTAAATAAATATTTATATATATATATACATCTATTTTGCCACTTTCTTATGGAATTGTTAATAAATGCACTCCATATACGCAGTGGGGAAAAGTAATCATTTAAAATCAATAAAAAAAATTTACAAGATCAAATAAAGAACTGACGACGGTTGATAAAATATTGCTTACTTCCTCCTCTGAACTGACATTTAATTTAGCTATTTTCGGTGAATTATTGGTCGCTGATGTAACATCACCAAATCTGTCCTTTCGTTTCCTGATTCTCTCAGCTTCGTCGACCTTAGATAGAGTAGATGATGTCACCTGACCAAATCGTTCTGCTCGTTTTTTCAGTGCGTCAACATCAGCCTATCGGAAACAAGATACAATTAATTCAAACTAATATCTAAGAGCCAGAATACATAAACATAATATACAAGTAAAAGATACAAATTACGATATCATGAAATATGAAGTAAACCAATTTCTCTTAAGTTTTCAGCAGGTGTAGTCTAGTGATAAGGCTTAAATTAAAATTAAGTTTGTTTGCCCTTTACCGACCGACCCGAAAAAATCATGCTGACTCAAAAAATTTTATTGCAAAATCTGGGAGAACTTTTTTTTATACTTGGGAAAATATACATGTACTCAGTGCTTTTGAAGGAAAACAATTATGTGTGTAAAGGCACTGAGTAAATGTTTATGGCTTATTAAAGGACACAATAAATTGTTGTATGGTAGCAGAATACATAAAATAACTATGTAGAATGCTTCTAGATAGAAGTGTAATTTCATGCTAAGTAAAGGTCAAATACAGAAATGAAATAAAATATTTTTCCTACCTACCGACCCTCTTCTAAAATTCAGGGTCGGTAAAGGGCAAACAAACATATTTTTAATTAAGGCCTAACATGCTGTACTACTAATCGAAAAGTTGTGAGTTCAAATCTCTGCTCTGCTGTTGATTTTTCAGGGACACTTTCAGTATCTACATCCCATCTTCCGAGCCATGTACTGTGTACAGAAAATCACAGGAAGCAGGTGAGATGTTTATCTGTACTTTACACCCAGTGCAATCAAGAACCATGAAAAACTATTCGAAGTAAGAGTAGGGATATGAATGAATTATTCTCCTGTATCTTCTCTGTCTCTGGAGCAGCTCCAAATCTTCTTAAAATCCAAGACTGTATAAGCACCAAAAACAGGTAAAATATTTCTTATCAAGTTGTTTTTTATGTAGAAAATCGAAGTTTAGCAAGAAAACGTAGGAATACCAACCCCTGCTCCACCTGTTGATAACTTGGTATTTCCAGAACTTGTGTTACTAGGACTAACACCGAACCTGAAATATATACGGAACTGTATTTTAATCATCAGTGATTTTTTCCCAAAATTTTCTCACTACCCGTGCCCATCAAAAGGGGAAATTTAGCGCAACAAATTTCAAAAATGGGAATATATAATAACATTTATTTCTATGGAATATGTGATTATTTAGTTGTTTAAATCATAAATATAAATATTACTACACTGTAATTGGTGACAATGGTGTGAAAACTGTTTATTTTTCTACTTTTTACATGATCATGTGAAAACACTTCTTGTTAGGGGGAAATTCTGGCCATGTTAGGGGAAAATTGAAGGAAATTTTACTAGGGGAAACTGCCCATATTCGGCAGTATATATAGCGAAACAAAATCACTGATCATAGTGTATGTGACACAAAACAGAACAGTAATTGGCTGCAAATTACCATAATCACTGATGAATAAATTAGGTCACACCTTGGGTATAAGATGCAAGTAAAAAGTCATTCGATATCAAGGGTAAAGCACATGTGATTTTTTTTAAAAAGGAAATGACCAAAAAAAATAACAAGAAAATGGAAACAAGAGGGCCAAGATGGCCCTTGATCGATCACCTGAGAACAAAGGCACTATAATTAATGACCAGAAAATATAGCTTCCATCTCATATAACCCATTTTTACGTACATTTTGAGATCAAAACCAACAATGAAGGTATAATACTGCTAAACAAGCTAAAACGAAGCAAATTTTCTAATCCAAGGGCCCATAACTCTTGTAGTTGTGGTCCAATTCCACTCATAACTAATCTTATCCAAGACCGTAAGGTCATACACATTCATTCTAAATATGATTAGGATCAGTGAATAAATGAAGGCGCTAGAGTGTAAACAAGCTAAAATATAACAAATTTTCAAAGTCAAGGGCCCATAACTCTTGAAGTTCTGGTCCGATTCCGCCTATAATCAAACTTGTCCAAGATCTTTTGGTTATACACATTTACTGAAAATATGATTAGGATTGGTGAATAAATGAATGCCCTAGAGTGTAAACAAACTCAAATATAACACATTTTGTAAGTCAAGGGCCCTTAACTCTAGAAGTTATTGTCTGTTTTGCCCATAATCGAACTTAGCCGAGACATTGTGGCCATATACATTGTTTCTGTTCATCTTTTTTGTGTTATGAAAATGTTACTGTGTTATGCTGAAATAAATACATATATTGGTAGAATGAAAACTGTTACATGAATTTATCTAAACTTAGCATGATTTTAGTATTTTGATAACAGAAATATTTTAACTTTTTAAGCAAAAAAAAATTGGGGTGTCACCTATTTCGTTTTTTTAGTTATCTGCCTTGAATTTGAATTTTTTGTTTATTTTATGTATTTTCAACATGACATTAGCTATGTCTCAGGAAAATATGTTAGTTGCAATTTCGACCATTTTAGCCATGGAAAATTTAGATTGAGTTCTACACCTATGTATATGACACACCTGATTTTGTAACAGAAAAACATGTCTTATACAGAAGTGACAACGTTAGTAAAATCAGACATGGTCAGATAGTGTTTCCTTAAGGTGATGGCCTTTCACAGGCACCACAGAAGTGAAATGTCAATAATGACATATAACCGACTAACCTTTAAATGCTGAGTTGACGTGCGCTATCGCACGCATTACTGTCAGTCAGTCCACTAAAACTTTTCAGTGATAATTTATCATACTTCAGAACAAAACAAAGGAAATATTTTAATCACACGATATGAAAAATATGTTTTTTAGTGAATTTATATGAAATTTTGCATTTCCTCTTTTTATCTACCAAAAGTTCATTCCATCCAGTAACGTTTGATTTTCACTTGACCAAATGTCCAGTGCTTAATTTTTTTTTTCAGAAAAAGGTGAGGAGTGTATCGGTGCTTTACACCGAATACAATGTAGAACCAGGAAAACTATTAGAAACTAGAACTATCACTAAAGGTGATGAATACCCCTAGATGCGGCCTTGACACAGTTATTGTTACATTTTACAGAGGGAAATATAATGCATTTTCATCTTTTTTAATACCTGCAAATTGTTGCTTAGAAATATCCTGTATAAAACAAAGAGCCATAACTCAGTGAAAATTAATCCAAACAAAACCTGGTTTTTGCATGCACAACTTGGCTTACTTTTTATAACTTCTGTGAAGTTTCATGGAATTCCCATGAGTTGTTACTGAGATGTATATACACTGTATAAAAAAACAACAAAGGGCCATAACTCAATGAAAATCTAACCAACCAAGACAAGCTTATTGCATGCACAACTAGACTTACTACTTATCACTTCTGTGAAGTTTTATTTAATTCCTGTCAGTAGTTAATGAGTACGGATAAAATTTGCCTGTTGTATATACTGTATAAAACAAGAGGGCCATGATGGCCCTATATCGTTCACCTGAGCACTGTAACACTAAGGGATAATTAAATCAAGGAAAGTTATTTGACATGGTAAAGAATTATCTACTCTGACTGTTAAGTAGTTGTTGAAATCAACTGACCCCCAGGACCGGGCCAATATTGACCATAGGGCCATGATTTGAACAAACTTGGTAGAGATACACAAGAAAGTGAAACATCCAAAATATCTAAGCCCAAGGCCATATGGTTTTGGACAAGAAGATTTTTTAAATTTTCCTATATAAGTCTACATAAATCAAGTGACCCCCGGGGCAGGGCCAATATTGACCCTAGGGAAATAATTTGAATAAACTTGGTAGAAGTCCACTAGACAATGCCACATACAAAATATCAAAGCTCTAAGCCTAGAGGTTTGGGACAAGAAGATTTTTAAAAATTTTACTATATAAGTCTATATAAATCAAGTTACCCCCGGGGCAGGGCCAATTTTGACCCTATGGCAATAATTTGATCAAACTTGGTCGAGTAGGTCCACTAGGTAATAATACACACCTAATGTCAAAGCTCTAGGTCCTCTGGATTTTGAGAAGAAGATTTTTAAAGATTTTTTTACAAATCCATCCGGTTGCCATGGAATGGAATTCTTTGAACAACTTTGGTAGAGCTTCAAGCAAGGAACACACCTGTGAAGTTTTGTCTAAATTGATCCAGTGGTTTAGGAGGAGATGTTGTTCAAAGAAATAGTTGACGACAGACAGGGCTTGATCCTAAAAACTCACCTTGGTACTCTGTGCAAGGTGAGCTAAAAACAAAGGGCTATAACTCAGTGAAAATCAATCCAAACGAAGAATGATTTACGCATGCACAACTAAGCTAACTACTTATCACATCTGTGAAGTTTCATTGAATTCCTTCAGTAGATAATGAGAAATAGTCTGGACAAAATTTGCCTACTGTATATAATGTATATAAACAACAAAGGGCTATAACCCAGTGAAATTTAATCCAAACTAAAAATGCTTTAAGCATGAACAACTAAGCTTACTACTTATCACTTCTGTGAAGTTTCATTGAAATCCTGTAAGTAGTTGCTGAGGAATTTTCCGGACAAATTGTGTCTACAGACGCACAATCCGACAGACCAGCCGACCAACCGTGAATCCAATATAGCCCCAAGATATGAAATATCTGGGGGTATAATAAGAGTAGGGATAAAAATGCCAAGTTCCTTACTTCCCTCTCTTTGGGATGGCCCTGAACAGACTGTAGATGTCAAATGGGCCGTTAGACAACAAATAAACAAATAAATACAACAAGATATAAGTTTACCGTTCCGCACGCAATTGCTTTTTCATATCTTCATTAACAACACCAAATCGTTCAGCTCTCTGTTTTATTTTCTGTAAAACCAAATAAATATCTCAAGATGGGTCAACAAGCAATTGACACATTGAAGAAACCAATGACAACCGTCAACTGACCTTTTGTAAAAATATTGAAACTTCAAAGAATAGTCAATGAAGTACGAGTAACAATTTGATAGGGATTTTTTCAACATATTAGGAAAACATAGGAAATATTAATTGTACAGGAGGATTAAAAATATACAGGAAAAAACTAAGAAAATATAGGCATCAGGAGGTCAGCATATAGAGCTGTGGCGAGTAACCGAGTACTCACGAATCATATTGAAAAATCGAGTACGAATAATTGTCATTACTGAGATTTGTGGTTTGCGATCTTGTATTTTATCATAAAGTGTATGCTTAATTTGTTCTTAAAAATCCCTTTTCTCTGAATGTATATTGTCGCATCATAGACTGCTTTGTTTGCCAAGAGGTCCAATCGGATCTTTAAATATTGCGTCACAACCTCAAACCACAAATGATGCTGATAAATCAATTAATTGGAAGGGAGTACATATAAATTTAAGCCACAGAATAGTTTATATTTATTTACTTCATTATTCCTTAAAGAAAATTGAATTTAACCGTCTTCAGAACTGAGTCTGTAATGTTGAAGTTTGAGATGGGTTACTTGAAAACAAAGGATTAGTGATTCGATTTGTGGCGCGTAAGTGTTGAATTGTGGATTGGATCGGATCGCCACTTACCGAACAATCCACAGCCCTATCTGCATATATGATTTTCAGGATTTTTAATTTGGCTCTATTGACAACCCTAAAGCAGGTTCATGTCTTTTGAACAGTAAGGAATAACATGTCTACCCTTGTGAGGAAAGTATTTAAAAAAAATAATATGACCCTTACCTCCGCATCAGATAAAGTGGGTGAAGTAACAGTTTTCACTTCAGGTGAGCTGAAATACAAAATATATCAGTCAGAACAATAATCTTTTGAATAACATTTGAACTAAACAGTAACTGGGCCCGAGATTATAAATCCTGAGACCTATCTCCACGCTCAAATCTCATACCTTGTCTTTGAACGTTTCTAAATCTTTAATGATCAGACAATAATGATATTGTTACATTTAATTTAGAGAGACGGCATAATTTATCTGAAAATGTATTTAAACATTTATCAGATCTATCTTATCAACCAAGAGTTTTCATTAAGTTAACCTGTAAGAGGCAAAACATTGATTGAAGGAGGACATCCATGCTCAATTCCAACAAAGTAAATGATATATTTGATATATTCATTCATTTCTAAAGCGTCAATTTGGTCTCTGGCCGAATCTTATTGAAAACTCTGCATCCATACATACTTTGAGAATGGAATTGAGATTTGAACTCGGAGACTAATCTCAAATTTTATAACCTCGAGCCTTAAACAAAAATGACAATTTTCTGGATATTTCATGAAGGGATAAAGATTTACTACAAGCGATAATTTTTTATCAATCCCCAAGACAAACTGTTATGGAAATATTCTTAACCTATCACACCTTTAAGGCAGGAAACCAATTGAATCGTCAAATTCATAGATCAAATGGCAAATACAATTAACACTTAGCAAACTGAAGATTACTTGTGACTAGGTACTCCTCATAGCATTAGCTGTTGAGTCATGGACATGTTTTACCTGCCAGGTCTGTAATATATTACCAGTCATAAAAAGCATCATCAAGGTGCTCACTAGAAGTCAAAAGTTAAGGGTAAAAAATTACCTTAACTGTTCATAAATAATTTGAAGAGTCGACAAAATTCCCTTCGAACATAATAGTAAATTTGACCATTTGGTACCAATTCTAAAGAGTCAGAAGCTATAATTTACTTTGGTAATTCCAACTGTCAAATTTCATTTCAACAATTGAAGTTCCTAGAAGTTTATTTTTATTCCAGTCACTACCATGAAATCGTCTTGAGAAATGGAAAAATACAAAATCTGGTCAAAACAGAATCGATACTTACACTTGAGCAGTGATTTTTTCTTTCGGCTCCTGAAAAATGAACACGTACATTGTACCTGAGAAAATGACATAACAATGTGAAAAAGCGATCAATTTTAGGTCACACCAATATGTTCATGTAAACCGAGTTAATCCTCTGACAGAGCGTCAATGCCTTAGAGTTGGCCCTGCACTTCACTGGGAAGAAGTAGAATAGGGAACCGACATATGATAGTAAAATAGTACAGTACAACCTCTGTAGAGCAACACCCTGTGGGAGCTGCAAATTTTGGCCGTTGTTTAGAGGTTCTTGCGCCACAGAGGTTAAATTTATAGTAAATATCTGCTTAGGGAAATTTCGAAGGTGTTGTTATAGAGAGGTTGTTGCTCTACAGAGGGCCGCTCTGGAGAGGTTGTACTGTCATTATAAAACATTGCTATTCAACCCAAAAGTGACTTAAAATGCAGTTCAATGAAATTTTGGTTATATCAAATTAAGGTGACCAGTTTTTCCTGGGCTGTACCCAGTTCAAGGATGTAACTAATCCTTGCACTGGCACTGGTGCTAGCAGCTTCAACACATAATTATGGAAGAAAATCAAAATGATAAATTTTCATAAAAAGGACAACCTACTGCGATTAGGGTTACAAATCTGATCTCTGGGTTACAAGTCTGACACACTAACCACTGGACCACAAGTATCAATGGGGTAACGGAAAATATAAATGCCAGTAATTATGTAGTCTAACATCATGTATTTTCAAGGGTCATATTCTCATAACAATAAAGAAGTCTTTACCTCTGATTCTACAACAGGCTCAGCATCAACTTGTTCAGTGACAGGTTCAACTATAGCTGGTGATTCCTCTTCCAGAACAGAATCTGCAAACAATATTGTACTATTAAATTCGGGTGTATGAGCAGTGTTTTAACAATCCTAATAAATATGTAGACTGATGCAGACTTTGCAAAAGGCACCGGACCGAAGGATATGTCCGATGGATTGTGTGTCGGTCCGATGAAGAATCTTAATCTTATCTCATCGGACCGGCTGTCCGGCAACTTATTACCTGATGTATACACATTTACACTTGTTTACTATTTTTGGTCTGGCAGATTTCCTTTCGGTCCAACAGAATTTTCATGCTTGTTGGACCGAATGTCCGGCAGACTTTGCAGAAGTCTGCTGATGAATTTAATTATTTTAATTAGCTGCTGTTTTAATAGCCCATTCAACAGCTATGGCCATTTCAGCCTCCCCCCAGACAGTGCTTTTGTACTCTTACTCAAGCTTATTTTGAATATTTTTTCATGATTTTTATTGTGCAACCAGAGCCCTAGCTGCACTTTAGGGGAAGGGGCCCGTGGCCCCAGGTAGGGGAATTTCGCATCATTTTGAGGAAGAAGGGGAATTTCAGGGGATGTTTTCAACTGCCTTATAACCCTGCAATAAACATTTTAAGCTTAAAATAGCTGTATTTGAATAGATTACATACATTAATATATATTTTTTTTATTTTTTATCAAAACTAGGGGAAAAAAGTATATTATTTTAGAAGGGACAAAAAACTTCAAATGAGGGCCCTGATGATCAAGGGCCCATAACTCTTGAAGTTCTGGTCCGATTCCGCCCATAATCAAACTTGCCCAAGATCTTTTGGTTATACACATTTACTGAACATTTGATTAGGATTGGTGAATAAATGAATGAGCTAGAGTGTAAACAAACTCAAATATAGCAAATTTTCTAAGTCAAGGGCCCATAACTCTTGAGGTTCTGGTCCGATATTGCCCAAAACCGAACTTGTCCAAGATCTTTTGGTTATACACATTTACTGAAAATATGATTAGGATTCGTGAATAAATGAAGGCCTAGAGTGTAAACAAGCTAAATATAGCAAATTCTGTAATTCAAGGGCCCATAACTCTAGAAATTATTGTCCGATTTTGCCCATAGTTGAACTTAGCCGAGACATTGTGGCCATTTACATTGTGAGCAAGTTTAATCACGATTTGTTAAGAGCTGCGGTTGCTAGAATGTAAACAAACTAATTGTGGACGTACGCCGGACACCTGATGAATCAGGTGAGCTAAAAAAACTTTCATTCATAAGGTCAATGACATGTTGGCCTACTTATCACAGGTGATTCAGCAAAGCATTTAAATGTTTGCTTATTTCAAATATATACTCCTGAATATACAGACAGATAGACTGACTAATATTCAAGACAAGGAAAGAATGCTATGGTGCTTATTTGTATATGCTGTATATGTTGTATATGTTTATCATCTTGAACAATCAGTTATGATCTGCCATCAAACATGTTTTTTTTTCAGAATTTTGGGAATATGACCCATACATACCCTTGGGATTGGGAATTTTCGCGGTATTTTAATCAAAATTGGGAAAAAATATAACTACAGTTTTTGCAATGTTCAACTTAATCTAATTATTCTTCCACAGAACAGTAGCAGAATAAGGTATTTACTACCAATAGTGATGTTAATTTTTTTTTTTTTTTTTTTATTGGGAATTTTTGTCTATGAATTGGGAAAAAAGATACTTTTTTCCATTAGGAATATGACCGAATTTCGGCTATAAAAAATCGCCCCAAAAAAATCCCTGAAACATAGCAACAAAAAATGCAAATAAAACAACAAAGAACCAAGTTTGTATCAAAGCAAGCAAAACTAAATTGAACAAAAAAGAAGAAAACTGGAGCATTTCGTAGCAAAATAAATCCATGCACAAGTAACAAAAAACAAACAAAACAAACAAAAATTGTGAAATGAAAATCTGAAAAATTTCATAAATCTAAAAAGATTCATCAGTGATGCAAAAAATCAAGGAAGAAAACAATAACATGATATTTGAATGGATGACTGATAATCGTCACAGACGAGATATGTAACTAAAAGTTGAATTATGATACAATGTATCAAAGAGATGAAACTACTTGAAAAAAACATTGATACACGGTGACGCACACAAATACTACTCACTGGTTTAGGCATTTTTATAAAATTTTCAATAAATCTTTTAAAATGGTATTAAGTATAAAAATAAAAATGTATTGTATCCAACTTCATGCCTATTTTCAACTTTATTTTCTATTATATACTGCATGTGAACTTACACCCCCCCCCCTCAAGATCCACAGTCTTGGTGACAAGCTCATTGAAAATATGGTAGGTACTGGGGTATCATTAATTTTTGTTGGGGATTTAATTATGTGGATTTCGTGGGTAGGCTCATCCACGAAATCAAATCCCCTCGAATTTAAATGCTGAGATAAGGCATTTCTTTTCAAAAATCAAAATCCACAAATTCATGTACCCACGAAATAACCATTTTAGTAAAAACCACTAAAATTTAGCCCAACGAAAATAAATGAAAATAAAGTATGTAGTGCATTATTTATCATTACCATTACTGTTCCTTACAGTGTACAGAAAGGTAAAAAGTTGATGTACCATTCCTCGGACCTTATAAGAAGTCGAGTTTTCGAGAAAAATTAGGACAGAACGGGTGAAAAGAAACAAACCAATTGTTTACATTTAAGCAGACAGGCTGGCATGAAGAAAAGGAAGACAACTATGGTCTGACAGGGCTTTCATCTGACCCCCCAAAACAGTATTTCGACCTTTGAAATAAGTAAAATAAGGATTCTGACTCTTTTTTTTCAAAAGGGTCAAATATGCTATTGCAATGGTAGAAAATTTTGCCGACTCCTTTAATTATTAACAGCCAGGTCGTATTTGACTCTCCCTCCTGATGAATCAGGTGAGCTAAACATGCGCTGGTCCTATAGAGGTTGTCATGAGGAATCAACATTATAGTAATGTTAAGAAGTTAGATGTCTGAAGGTGAAATAATTTTTATTTTAAAGCCAAGGTTAAAATTTGGTACAAACAAACAGACAGGCCAAAAAGAATATGTCACCAATCGATTGAAATGGGGACATAAATTTAAAGCAAACAGGGCTGTGGATCGTTGGGTAAGTGGCATTCCAATCCAATCCATGATCAACACTTAAGATCCACAAATCAAATCACGAATCTTTTGTTATCAAGTAACCTTTTTAAAACTTTAAAATTGCAGTCCTGAAGACAGCTAAATTTAATTTCTTTTAGGAATAATGAAATAAATCAATACAAATTATTATATGGCTTAAATGTATACATGCTCCCTTCCAATTATTTTATTTACCAGCATCATTATTTAAAGACCCGATTGGACATCTTGCCAAACAAAGTAGTCCATGATGTGACAATATTTATTCAGAGAAAATGGATTTTTAAGAACAAAGAATACACTTTTAGTTTGTTAAAAACAAAATCGCGACCAACAAATCAGTAATGACGATTATCCATACTCGATTTTTCAATTTGATTCGTGATTACACAAGTACTCAGATACTCGCCACAGCCCTAAAAGCAAAGTGAAACAAACAAAGAAATCGTAAAAAGAACATGAAATAGCTACCAACACTCACTCTCCAACAAACGGTCATCAAAGAATGAAGATTCTAAATCATCATCTGTGGTACAGAAGTTCAAACGATATAACATACTTCATACTACAGGGCCCTCGCTGCACTTTAGGGGAAGGGGCCCAGGGCCCTCAGGAAGGGGAATTTCGCGTCACTTTGAGGAAAAAGGGGATTTCATATATATATTCCATAATAATAACATTTTAAGCTTAAAATAACTGTATTCAAATATATTACATACATTAATATACAATTAATCAAAGGTTAATAACTTAATATCAACCATTTAAGCCAAAAAAACAACAACGTTAAATGAGGGCCCTGTACTAGTATACAGAAATAATGAAATGAACTCAATACAGGCACTGGACACTATAAAAACTAATATTAAAATCAAAATAAAAGCAGAATACATGTAAAGGAATGACAATGCTGCTAACACTAACAGCCTTACTTAGAAGAATAAATTTTCAAGAAATTATTTATTCATCTTTTCCACACAAAATTTTGTCCAAAGGGTCAATGACTGTTGACTTTCAAAGTCTGGAGAACATCCTGATAATCATGCCACAATCCAGTGCTACATCAGTCCTATTCATAAGACTGATTTTTCCCCCTGGATTTGGACAAAAATATGTATCCTACTTTTTTAATAGTATGCATGAGGAACTACTGAACATACATACATAAACATCATTATGTAAAATATGTATGAAAATAACAAGAAAAACATGTACAGTCAGTAAAGCTTCAAAGTTTGAAAGTATAACTCTAACATACCTTCTTCAGATGCCATACTTGCTGTCAATCTTTCTGACAATTCTAGTTTAGTACCAGACACAGACAGTCCTCTTTCTTTTAATGCTTTCTTCAAGTCGGCAACCTGCAAACATTCAAGTGAAACCAGAACTGTCTTTGATATAAAGTAACAAATAATTTTGTCACAGATTTTTTTCAGCAGACAGAAGTGGGGAAGAAGTTTTATATTTATAAGGACTAGGGCTGTGGCGAGTATCCGAGTACTCGGATACTCATGAATCATATTGAAAAATCGAGTATGAATAATGGTCATCACTAATATTCATGATTTGCGATCTTGTTTTTAACAAATTAAAAGTGTATTCTTTGTTCTTAAAAATCCCCTTTGTCTGAATGAATATTGTCTCATCATGGACTACTTTGTTTGCCAAGATGCCCAAATCAGTTCTTTAAATAATGATGCTGGTAAATCAATTACCTGGATTGAGGCTGGAAGGGAGTATGTATACATTTAAGCCACATAACAATTTATATTGATTTACTTTATTATTCCTAAACATTTTTTAGCTGTCTTCAGGACTACAATTTTGAAGTTTTAGCTGGGGTTACTTGATAACAAAAGATTTGTGATTCGATATGTGGATCGTAAGTGTTAAATCGTGGATTGGATCGGATAACCACCTACCCAACGATCAACAGCCCTAATAAGGACTACATCATTACATACATGTACATTGTCCTGTTTCTGGTTTTAAAATAATTTTTGGGAAAGAAATTCCTAAAAATGAAATGCTTTCCTAACTCAGTAGTCTAACCTTCTCCAAAACTCATGCTTGAGTTTTCCAAACTTTTAATGATTCCCAATTTTCAGAAAAAGGCCCTGCCTCCAGAAATAGAAAGTTCTTTTAAAACGAAAATTTATATCCTTATTAAATAATGACATGGATCACCAATAATTGACATTGCAAAACAACAGTTATTGTTACATGAAGTAGTATGTATGTAATAAAAGCAGCAATTACAAGTGAGCCTGGCCCCCTTTCTTGCCAAACTGAGCTGTAATATAGCATCCCTGGATGAGTACAACATTTTAGATGTACAAAATGACAACATGAATCACATGGGACCCATTGAACAATTTTTTAGCTCCAGTTTTAGATGAAATTTTAAGGATTACGATAATATTTTTTTTCTTTGGAGTTAACAAAGTACATCAATTTGAAACCGGTCCTTCTGTGCATAACAGGACTGTATGGTGTAGGGTTTTTAAATATAACCTATTTGTGGAAAATATGCATTTTCACGTATGGATAAAACTTGCATTAATTATGTAAATAAAGGTAAAGTGCACTTTTGTCTTTAGATTTGGTCTGAAACTTGGCTTAACTTTAATTAGATGAAAATCGCTTGTCATCTACATTTGCATCGGCAAGAGTTCGATGAAACAGATAGCGGGTTTCGTGGGGTCAAAACACGTCATAGCCTCGATTTGAACGCGATCATAAAATGTTATCGAGAACAGATGATGCTCGACTATAGGTCACGCGAGGATAGTATAACTTGTGAACTACACCAGTTGAAATTCTAATTTCTTTTCTAATAAAAAATCTGACATGACTATGAACACTATCTTCCATTCATGGATAATTCTACAACATAATTTACATATCTGTACAGACTGCTTCATAAATGAGAGTTATTTATGATTTAAGATGAAATCGGCGAAATTATTACTACTGTACCCCACCCACCCAGCACATTGTCATCAACACTGTTATTCCAACGCGCAAGATAAACATATTTATAACAATTTAACATGCAAAGCCTACGTCAATCAAAGTGTTTAACAATTACAACTCATCTCGAACAAGATTATTAATCGCATATTTATAACAATCACATACTTTCATTTTGCTTATTTCGCTGGTGGTGAGTTTGTCCGCCATTGTTGTTGGTTGTGTACATAATGAAAAAAAACCAGTTAATGCCGTTCTTGACCAGTCTACTAGCAGAGTTATCGTCCGTTACTTTCACCGGTTATACAATTATAGGTCCCTAGCTGCTGGGGACACATTGAAAAACGCTATTAAATATATGCTCCTTTTATGTGCTAGTCATGTACGTGTCTATTATTGTTTAATTTGTTTTCTCACAAATATGTATGTCATTTGTTATAATGTGCTGTTGGCCTTAATGCCAATAAGTAAATAAAATAAATATAATAAACAAATGTATACGTGACGCCTAAAAAACGGAAACCTGAATACATGCTCATTGAAAATAAGGTTGCTAGGTAGGTTGGTGCCTTCTTGTAAAAAAGGGCGAGAAAGTGGTTGGGCTGTCCTCGGGTCTAGCAAACAATTCTTACGCCAAAACAAAATCTCAGTATATTCATTCAGTTGAAAAACTGCAACATCCGCATGATTTTTCCCCACTGCACGATTTCACTATTAATTTAACCTCTCTAGAGCAACAAGCTATCAACAATTACAACATACACCATGTCCAACTTTGGCGGACATGGCCTTATCGAGTATCTGATCAATTTTCAAGGCAAACAACTGTACAATTCAGGGGTTTATATACAGTCTACCTATTGTTACCCTCCTTGCTTGCGTTATGCTGACGTTATTAGGGATCATAAAGTAATAAAGTCAGTCAGGCGTAACAGATAAAATATGTTATCTTAATTGATCCAAAAATCGATATTTCACTGTATAACTTTTGGATCTCTGATAAGACTTGAGCATGCATGTCCCAACTATTATGTACGTCGTTAAAATGGACAGAAACGTATGATATTGACATTAATTTGTTTCATCAGTAAAATTAATTTTGCAAATGCGAATATTATGAAAAGACAAAATTCAAGAATCCTAGTAATAATTTTGTTATTGTATGCACAGTCAAATAGTAATTTGATTCTATTCTGCATATAAACACATTAGCTTACAATACATTTATTTTCACTACTGAAACATGGTTGTAGAATGTTTCATCCATAAGTGAACATTAATGGTTAATAACAAAAACATCTTTCAGTTGTGCAGCATTTATTTCAAATTCATACAAATGCATTTTATTTTAAAGTTTACTGATATCATTTACTTCATTGAATTCATATTGCCAAGGCCTGATACAATTGCATGTTTACTGGTAGTTTTAAAATATCTTATACCTGTATTATACTCTATTCAACACACTGCACAAAATAATAATTAAGTTATAATTGATGCTATACTAAATTCACAAAGAAGTACTTGCATGCATGTGCTTTCAGCTGGAACAAACATCACAATATGGGCATTCGCAACAAAATTTATACAAGGTAATAAAGATTTAAGATTATACAGTTGTCCTTGGATTTCATGTTCATATCAAACACTAATACAGCAAAACAGTGACTGAATATATTTACGCCCAAAAGTGTTCATGTAAAGCAATGTTTATTTGTCTAAATGTTTATCACATCAAAATCACATTAATCACTGGTATCTGTCTTTACTAATGTCACCATAAATTGTTTAACGACAGAAAAGTGTTTAAAAGTTCATAATCCAAGAAATTAATCGATTAGAATCCGGAATCTTCATAGATATAGAAAAATAATGAAATCGACGAAGCATCCATTTTCGTTTTGTTTTTATCTAAGTTAAGACACCTCGTACCTTGACTAAACTTTTAAGATAAAAATCGTCGTTAAGAAAAGTTAAGAAAAATCTTACAAAGTTAGCAAAACTTGGCGAAAACTAAGATAATTTCGGGATTCTTAGATAATTTTTCATCTTAGTTGGTTTGTGAATACGGGCACTGGTGTATATAAACAGTACAATCAATTTCTGCAATTTGATTGAAATGATATCTAACAAATATAACTCGACGTGCCCAATTGTTTGTGAGTCAATGTGAGATGCGTATAAAAAAATCAATAATCAGGTAAAGTTAGCAACCATATAAAGGGATCTCAAAAATATGATTTTATTATCCGTCCTTTGTTTACACATCATTGAAAAAATAAATATACAAAGTAGGTAATCTATATTATTTTATGGCATGTTTTTATAAGTGACATGTGGACGTATATGCCAAAATGATATATTTAGCATATAATTATATTATCAAAAATGAATTAATAATAAATTTCATTTAATGAAATGTCATCGTCTATTTAAGGTCCATTAGAACAATAGATGAACACATTAGAACAATCGCAAAATATAAGAAATATAATTATATTACTTGATCTGTAAAAATATTTACATAATGCCTTCCATTAGGCATATCTCATAAAATAGTTTTCAGATGCCTTTTGCAACATGATTAAAAAATACTGTGCTGTATATATTTACCAAATCAGCATGTCCGCGAAAGTTGGGTATGGTAATTTTACCACTCCCAAAGGTGGTAGGATATAAACAATGAAGTTAGTTTTCTGCACAAGGAATGTAGTAATACTTTTAAGATATGCATACTGCAATGTATTTGCTATTCAGAGATGCCGAATGGATCTGTATATTAAATTAGCAAATACAAAATGTATTAGAAAAGGAAAAAAACAAATATCTTAAGGTCATTAAATTATCTTCACATACCTAAGTAAGCAATGGGATCGCCTGGTTGCTCCCTCCTCATATTGGGTTATCGATCTGTCTTTAGCATCCGAGTTTTAACATTTCAAAATCAATGAATTACTTGTTACGTCATTACCATGGTAATGACATTTATTTCAAACTTTTGTCTTCATTTCATTCAGCTGGTGTACTACCCTGTTATTTAAAGAGCATGCACGTGTTGGACCAATTGTAATGTCGGTCAATGGTAGTAAGATCATAAACTTTTGGTTCAACCAAAGGAATAAATAATTATCGTGACTCAAGGTAAGTACTTCTGATCAATGAAGGACCAACGTATAACCATACTATGATGTACATACACAATACGCTAACGTATATAACTATACCCTTTCTAAAAAGTTTGATAATGAACATGAGCGCGAATCTCAGTCCACTCTCTCCAAGAGAATTCGAGTAAAAATGTCGATCTATATGTTTTCTGTTGTTAATTTTACTGCCCGGCGAGACGGATTTGGTGAGAAGCTTGAAGCTGCTCAGTATTATTATCATTATGTTGGGCAGTTAGAAATTCGGCTCAAATTAAAATCCCATTAGCTTTTTGTTATAAAAAAAATATGCAAAAAACAAATGCTAATATTATCCCAAGATAATAATTAACGACGAAACGAGCTTTTTTCTTCGAAAAATACTCATTTCGCTGTGATTTTTGCTTTTATAAACTGGAAATATATAGAGCGCATGACGTCACTTTATGGCGTGTGCATAACATGACAGCGGCAAACACAGCTGTTCTATACATAGTATTTTTTCAATGATATTGAAAAAAAAACGATAGTGGTTTTGGAAACACATTTTCTTGCACGTGAGGAAAACACACCGGATTCCTCTGTTATAGAACAAACAGAAACTATTACGATCGAGAAATGTATACGCTTATGGGACTTTAAGTATACATGTATCTCCATTCCTATATATGCACATCACGTACGCAGTGTTCTCGTACAGACGAATCATGATTTCCAAAAGTGAAAGCGACTAAAGCATAATATCCTTATATCATCCCCTATGAAATACCATTCATTCACTCATGTACTTCTATGACAAAGAGGTTAAGTCGCTAACACAAAAGTAACAGTTTTCTAAAACACGACCAAACAATCGTATACATGCATCATTAGCAAGTATTTTCTGTCGTGAAGAGATCTTACAATGACGCATTTCAACGAACTCTAGTCAACAGTATATATAAATCTGTCATCAACTCAATTTATCCAAGTAAACGTTCGTACGACACTCTGATAAACCATTACGATTTGTTCCTGAAGCGAGTACTGTCTCTGACAATGGATACATTATTTATGTCTACACCAAAGACAAAAATCAGGTCTACCAAAACCGACGCCATCAAAACTGGAAATATACTCATGGTATTTGACAACAAAGGCTTACCATTGAAACGAAAATTGTTTATAAAGGTGTTTCGAAACTCCGGCACGCATCACGCTGATATATACTCGGATATCAACTGTGAATTTAAATACGGGACTTTAAGTTTGCGGAAATGTAATGTGTCAAGAATTGATGGCTCAAATCTAATTACTGTTAAAACTATGACTCCGTGTCAGAATGAAGAGCTGAGCATGGGACTGACATTTGAAGTTGACTCGGGTATCGACGAGTGGGTTGATTGTTTAACACCCTCAGTATCATGTAGCAGGTTACCCATATCGCCCGCGACCTACAAACGTCTGACTTAGCTGGGCATTATTACGACAACCCTAAACCAGAATGGTTTGGTTCAAGTCCGTAGAAGATGAGCAGACTACGTATGACCGTATGTTCAACATGTCGCTTCTCATCGTTACTAGTGCTGTTCGGGATTCACAAAACTTGTAAAATTTGTGTATAACCTAAACGGAACAGACTGTGGTGCACATTATATAACTCATGATAACAAACATTATTATACTTATAATCTGTTCAGTGCGTTATCATTCCATGTGTTAAAACAATGTATACATTTTTGTATGATTTATACAGTTTTATGTGCTTTTTGTATTTTATATGCTTTGTCAAATTTTGGAGCTGTTGTATTGTCAGTTTTCATTATGTTATAATGTATTTTCTCCGTTACATTTCTTTTATTAATATGTTCAGTATATATTTATAAATATGTTGTCCCCATGGGCCGCAAGGCTTAATGTGCTTGAATTTCAAATGAACATATCAATATATATATAATGTGATTTAATAATAGATTTACTCATGGACGTTTTGTTGTATTTTTAACACTAAATATTTTCATTTCAGAAATATCAAATACATGTACATTTTACCAACATACTTTATTTGTGATTGTTATCTATAGTTATTGCAAATAGTGTGTGAATGTATAGTTGTTAAAGCGCACATACTGAACATGTATTTCGGTAATTCAAGTATAAAACACTCATTGTCATTGGACAATTAAAAATGGAACATGTACAGAGTAATTTGTGTTTGATTGACTTCTCTGAACATTGCATGTCTGTAAAATATTATGTATAGTGTTAGTAAATCCAAGGAACTGAATTTAACTCTGTGGTTGTCATTTATTCAAACCTACTTCCTAATTGTTTTACCTATTGAATTGGTACAAAAAATACGTTTGTATTGTGCTTTTATCATTCAATTTATTTTCATCAATCGGAAATAACTCATCGGCGTTTGTCAATAGAAAACGCCTCGGACATAAGGTCATAATATTAATAGCTGTTGTTGTCAGGGGCTACTTCCCCACAGATAGTGCCATTAGAACTGAATTAAGACACATGGTAGCGCATTGATCAACCTGCTTCTCTTTCAATTGGAACGTAATGCTTATTTTATCTATCGCGAACGATTAACACGTTTGAAAATCAGCCATACTAGAATGATTCTTGAAAACGAGTCCCTATAATGTGTTCACAAAGTATTGGGCCCGTACGTACCGGAAACCATATAACCAAATTATACGAGGTGTGTTCTCACAATCGGACCTCCTCAGCGTTAATTGTCTAAAGAAAGTGCATATTTTCAGTCACGGAAATGCCCGAGTAGTTACGATTGTTGTTCTCACTGACGTGAATACTCGATCTAGTAGTTACGATTGCCCCTATGACTTAATCATTCGACACACGTCGATCGACTATATCGTTAAATAGAGGTACGGTATTGACAGCCTGAGAGACTCGGAGAGTGTTATATCGCAGCCAAAGCTAGGGGTTTGTCACGAAAAAAAAAATCAAAATTTTTTTTTCCATGTAACCCATATATATATAGAAGGGAAAGAACTTCGACAATTCGAATTTTCGAAAGCGTGTTATAAACTTACATGTTATTGCAATGCAGTACAAAATATTTAACTCATATATAGTGCAACGTATGGGCAACTCAACATGCTAACAGAAAATGTATACTTTTACTATCTTTAAAGATATTCTAAACTCGCTATAGAAGATTTTTCACTCGAAAAATGGTCAAATTTTACAAAACGACACACTGTCGTAAAATCGTGACAAACCCCTAGCTTTGATCGCAGCTACAGTAACTGTTGCTTATTCTGACGAAGGATACGATATAACTGAAAGGTTTACATCTTGAAAATAACACATTAAATTGTAATATGTAAGTTTACGATATATAATCCAATAAAAACATTTATTAATAGTATAAAATAATAATTAAATCAGACCTTAATTGCGACATTTGACGGAAAGTAATAAAAACTACTGAGTAATGTAAGTACCGTACATAACAACTTAATAAGCACTGTACACACGCACTTTTTTGAAAGAAATCGGTATTTTTTAAGATTATAGCATATCATGGGAATTTCATGTCACTCAAAAACGCGTTCGCCATAATCTTAAAAAATACCGTTTTTCTTTCGAAAACAAATTATATTTGTCAGTTGCTTTAATGAGATGGCTCTCGCAGTCTCCATATTATGCGATATGAGGCTTGATATTCGAAGTATTAGAGAAGATATCAAAGGAAATGTTACCTGGACCGAGTGTGCATGTACATGTATACATATATGTTTGTTTACTAATTTTGTTCCATGCATATCATGGAAAGTCACGTGGTATAGGCACCGTGGAGAAAGAATGTGCAGATATCATATTCGTTTATATAAGTTTGATAACTATTCTTCAGTACTAATAACTGTTGTGCGATCAATACAAAAACAACACTTTATTCTACAGAGCTATACAACCAGCTTCTGTAGTGGTTATTTAGGTCAAAGAACTTGGCTGAGCAGAAAGCCACAAATTCACAGCGAAATGAAAAGTGTCACAACTGAACTGTGCAAAACGTGATTGGAGACTCAACGTAATTGTTTAGCAAATTTGACGTCAATTTCAACTTCTTTACATTAGCGGTTCCATGTGGGGAACAAGCATTTAGATTAAGCTTTGCAATTTGTTTTATTTTTATATGTATGGTACGTACTACAGTTCCTGATAAGCGTTCGATCTCGAACGTACGTACTGGTAAATGACCAGAAAAGAAGGACCAGAGGTTACAGTTCGGCTCTAAAATAGACATTAAATTTGATAACTCTTTTGTATCAAAACGAGTAGTCCATGACGTCATTAGCGATTGAACTAACGACCGTGTTTGTTGAAGAATAATTTGGAATATTAATTGATTTCACGGAATTTTAAACCATGTCCGCACCAATAAAACAGTTGTATCTTGAAAGAATTTAAAAGCTCGTTTTCTGGCATAGTAATTATAAGCTTGCATGCTGCGCCTAATTGTATAAACAATGGTTAAACTTGAAGCTGGAGGGTAACCAAATGTTAATCAGGAACAAACTTAATTATGATGACTGCCTTTCTTGTAACAAACTCTATATTGTGCCCGGGGGAAAGCACCGATACACGCCTCGCTCTTTTCCCTTTGATTTTCTAGACACAGTACTTACCTGGCTCGGTAGTTCGAATGGGGACACTGTTTCTTCTGGTTACTCGACCTATTCTATTTTTTCTCCGTGACCATAGATTTTTTCATTATGCCTTAAGGAACGGTACATCCATTTTATTACTTTTTACTTTTTGCACACTTTCAAGAGCCCCCCCCCCCCCCCCCAAAAAAAACATCACGACTTATCTACACTTTTTTGTATGTAATAAAAAAAACAAAGAAAAAACAAAAAGGCCTAATTAAGAGAAATACTGTACATAATTGAATATTGTTCCATCAGAAAAACGAAGAAGACATTTTAGTAATTAAGTATAAGTAATAAGTATTTAGTATTACAGTGCGGAGCAAGAGTTGGTAAATTGTGGCCAAGCTCTTTCATATATTTATAATTTTTAATGGTATAAACAGGGACTTCATCATCATTTCAGTCCGTGGTCTAACCGAAGCATCCAGACCGGATAGAAAAATCGCAGTAACGGGTAAAGTGTGGTATTTAGTCGTACCTCAACATTTGGATTGTTTCGGATTTCATTGTTGCAAACGTAAACGCATTAGATTTCTCAACAGCTGTTATCAATGTAAAAATGTTACTTCATGAAAATATGGAAAAGATTTGTTGAAATCTGCGATTTATAGTTATACGAAGAAAGATTTGAGGCCAAAAATGAGCGATAAATCGTTATCTGTCGATAACGAGCGTCATGAGTTGAACTTAGGGGCAAGTTTTGACTCTAAATCTGGAGTCGCATATCATTCTATACGATGTAAGTCATGCAATGTTTTACGTATAGAGCTACTAGATGCAGGGTTCTCAATGAAGTTAGTGGCCAACAGGCCCAAAAGCTAGACCAACAGGTCTGCTAGGGAGGTCTGGGCATTTTCTAGCAATATTTTAATATAAACTTTCAAGTTTCCTAACCGGCCCAAACACATTTCTAAGCGGCTAAATTGGCCTGTGGTCTGCTGTTATTGAGAACCCTGCCTATGGTGATATACTATTCTTGCTCGAGTTACTAGCCCGGGAAGTGCAGGTATCAACTTGTATTAATCTTGGACTTTTATATGTAGAGGCTGTACCTCCGACTCCCCGAGTGGGCCCTGCACATTACCAGGAAGAATAAGACTACTTAAGTTCATTAAAACCAGAGATGTGTAATTATATACAGGTCTCTGTTTAAACCCTTTAAGAAGATAAGAAATTGATAATTTCATGAACATTTTAGTCGCCATCCCATAACAGAATGTCTATATAACTTATAAGGATGTCTACAGTCTCGATAAACTGATTCACTCTTTGACGTCTTTCTTCCTATGCAGATGTGGTATATTCAATGATGGGTCTAACCAGACTCATATACCGTTGGGCCTTTGTTTCTCATGGACATCTCATTCTGGTTTTGCTCCGTCTGTGGAAGCCAAGTGTGTTGTTGGCCTTCTTGATCTTGTCATAAAATGGGCATTCCTTAGAGTACTTAGACTTGATTGGGTTTCCCTTTCTGGTAATCCTATCCTAACTTGAGTAAAGTTTACAACATGTTTTGGGGGTTTCTAACTGGTAGTTCAGTGATTAAACTTCACTCATTGGCAGGATTAAAACTCCGTTTCTTAACCAGTTAGTTACATAAACCATGAATATATCTAGTAATCAGTCAAGAATCATTTGAGATGGTCTTGTATTTGAGTTTCTTCTGTGAACATAGGTTAAGATCTCTGTGATTCTTTCAATATCAGCAGAACAAATCAGTCTATATTATATATAAAATCATCAAAATCATGAAAATGATATGTACCAGTAATCAAAGATTGCGATTTTCAAATCAGTTAGTTACTTAGTACCTCACTACATGTATTGTGCCAGGTTCTATAATTAGTGTATACAAGGGAGGTTAGGTTTAAAACTGTTATGTCTTACGTTAGTTTTGTTAATTTTGTTACAGTTTGAATTGTTATGTGTTATAATTAATTATCACCAGTGTGCACATATTAAATCGATATTCATTTTTTCTTAATCTTAATTTTTAGACAAATTTGTTGACCACAGCTTTTTAGAATGTCCAAAACTTTAAACCTTGTGGTTGGAAAACATATTAATTTTTCTTCATTTTTTAGATGACTTCAAGCCAGCTTCAGTTGATACAAGCCAGGAAGCTCAAGTAGAAATAGGTCAAGGTCACCATGTGACGCTCACAGTACCACATGTAGAGGTAAAAATCTTTTTGAAATAACAATACTATATGAATTTACTTAAGAGGAAAGGAATATAATTTGTATTCAAGTAATTTAGACAACAAATTTACAGTACTGATGCCTGTGGGAAGTTTGCAAATTAATTTTTGTCCCTTCATTTTAAGTCGTTTCTGATAAATAAATATATATCAACATAAATATATACTAGTAATTATATTCATAATTTTACAAGTATTTAATTTGTATTTGATTTCAAAAGATATCTAATTAAACATTACCATGATGATGAAAACTCATGAAATCACACTAAATTACTACAGTAATACCTGTGTTTAATAGCGACCACCTTCGAATAAAGGCCACACTATGAAGGTCGTTCTTAGAAAAAATGATTCTGAATCTGATTAAAGGCTGTCTGTCAATAAAGACTTTTTTATCTTTCCCATGAGTGGCAAGTGGTCTTTGCTCACAGATTTGACTGTGCAACTTGTACTTGTATAAATAAATGAGTTTTATTTCTTCATATGATTGAGTCTTTTATTACAGGGTTCTGGTAAGACACACACTGTATATAAGGGTAACAAAAGACCAGTATCAAAGGAATGTGTTCTTATTATAGACCATGATACAGGAACGTTCACATTAGAGAGGCTAACCAATAATATCAATGTGAAGAAAACGAGGTAAGTTTGATTACGTAGTCAGTTTCAAACATTCTTCATGATTCTATTGATTTTTAGGGATGATCGAGTGGTAATGCATATTATGTTCTGGTATTATGTTCCAGTATCATGTAACATTGTTCCGGTATTATGTTCAAGATCAAGTTGAAGAAACTTTGTATTTCAGAATGGAAGGTAGCAGTAAAGTAACACCAGCTAGTCGACCTTTGACCCCTGTAGAATCTCGATTAAAAAATTCACCAAATAAAGTGAAATCTAGTCATACTTCAAGCACACATTCTAAACCGCCATCGCCTCCTGTTTCTACTCAAGAATCTAGTAAGTTTATGATCTTGAAATTCATTACATGTTTAAATGATTCTATACAAGAACAGAAAAAAGATTATGTCCAATATGGACATCGAAGAGTCACGAAAAAGAGCAGATAAATGAAAAGAGGATTATTTAATTCAGCGGACAGTATTCAAAATTATCTTAATGAGTTTACATTTACTTCATATTCAGGGCCCTCCTTTGACCCTTAAAATGGCATTTTGACTCTTGAAATTTGCAAAATAAGGTTTATTACTCTTGAGAATTGAAACCAAATTTACTATTACATTAGTAGGAAATTTTGTTGACTCTTTAAATTTCTATCAGCTAAGGGTAGTTTTGCCCCCCCCCCCCAACTTTTGAAGTCCAGGGAGCACCCTGATATTTGAACTTGACAATGTGACCACTTTAATATCAACAATTATATGGTCTTAGTGTCAGTGTTTTACTATATTGATATTTTGTAGGTTCAACGTTTCTAGGAGAGATAAGTGATACTTCCAGTGATTCTATGTCGTCAGATTCCGACAGTGATGCCGAGTCAAATACAGCTAATCAAAGTAAGTTGTATTTCTAAAATCTTGCCGTACTGACATCAGGCCCGAGGTCATAAAACTTGAGGACATTTTCCGAAGCTCAAATCTCAATTCCATTCTCGAAGTAATACAGTTGAAAAGATAAAACTGATTAATGTTTAAATTCATGTTCAGAAAAACTGGTTAGGTGAACATGCCACCATATAATGATATACAACTGAGGCTTAAATTAAAATTAAGTTTGTTTGCCCTTTACCGAGCGACCCAAAAAAATCATGCCGACTCAATAATATTTATTGCAAAATCTGGGAGAACTTTGTTTTTATACTTGGGAAAATATACATGTACTCAGTGCTTTCGATAAACATTTAAAGTAGGTATCATTTGAAAATTGAAGTAATAAAGGGAAACAATAATGTGCGTTAAGGCACTGAGTATATGACTGGTATGGTTGATTAAAGCACACAATAAATGGTTGTATGGTAGCAGAATACATAAAATGAATATAGAATGCATCAAGATAGAAGTGTAATTTCAAAAATAAAACAAACTATTTTTCCTACCTACCGACCCTCTTCTAAAATTCAGGGTCGGTAAAGGGCAAACCAACATATTTTTAATTTAGGCCTGAAATATCGTCAATATTGTGTTACAGCCTCTGAAACGAAACCAGGTGTTCCTTGCTGGGAGGTAACTGTTTGAGGAGGGTAGCAATTATACAAAAAGCAACACATTTATGATGGTGTATGGAATATGAGTAAAAATAGTTTTTAAAGAATTGATCAAATAAGATATAAAAGCTTAGACATAGGCTTGATGATAAAAAGGAGAAGAATTAACATAAGGACATGTTTCCAAGTAGAATTTTAGCACACTTATTAAATGAAGATGCTTTACAGTTTCTTTTAACAAGTATTTATCATATCCCCGCAAACGAAGTTTGAGAGGGGGTATATTGGAGTCACTCTGTCGGTTGGTCCATCCGTATAATGTTTGTAAGCTATTGCAATAAAGGCGGTTGCGCCGAAATGTAGACAAATGAAATAATAATACTAGTTCGTATATTTGTGTTTTTGTTGTATAATCCAAATTAAGCTATTGCAATGAAACTTGAAATATGTTATTACCATCAAGTGTAGATGTGCAAGACACGATTGTCATGCGCAGCGATTCACTCATTGCAGAGTTATGTCCCCTTGAACATAGCCGTATAGTGTACTATTGCAGTATTAGTGTCAAAGCGTTGGCGGGGGTATTAGTCACCTCTGTGACAGCTCTAGTTAAAGGCATGGATGAATGTATAGAAATTGAGATTGTCCTATATTCTGTTTAAATGTATTTATTTATTTATTTCAGGTTTACCGCCCATTCCTATGTCAGCATTACAGCCACCAGCTCCCACAAAACCTAACAAGCCACCTGGGCTTATGAGTATAATTAGTAAGTTTTCATTTCAGAGTTCTCAATAAGTTTGTCGTCAACAGGCCCAAAAGCTAGACTAATAGGCCTGCTAGGGGGGTCCGGGCACTTTCTAGCAATATTTTATTAACTTTTGAGATTCCTAACCGGCCCAAACACATGTCTAAGCGGCTAAATTGGCCTGCAGCCTGCTGTTATTGAGAACCCTGTCATTTTTACTTGATCAAATTATTCTGTGTCCAGCTGTCAAACACATGAAAATCTAAAGATTAGAATATCTTGAAAGAGAGAAATTTACCTATTTCATGTCAGACAAATAATTTCTTTTATGTTGATAATTTATTTTTCGTATAAGATACCGGTACTTATCTTACAGGCCCATTAGCTTTTTAAATTCAGTAATCTAGAAAAATAGATAAAGTGATTTAGTAATAATATTTTGTTTACTTTAAAACAATATTTACATAAATTATTAATGCCTTTCTGTAGCCAAATTTTGTGAAAATGTCAGATCTATGCTTTTTCTTATTTTTTTTGCAATATCATTGAAAACATACTATTTTACATTTCTATATAAAAAAGAAAATTTAGGAATGTTTTTATTCCAAGTAATAGTCGTTTCACTGATAAGACATCTTTCTAGGTAAAATACCTACTTTAATGTTAAAATCCAAAAAGCTAATAGGACTTTAACTTATCCATAAATTTTGTTGTTTCAGCTGCTGATTTACAGTTGAGTGATTCTGATAGTGACAGTGATTGAATAGTCACTTACAGTTGAGTGACTCTGATAGTGACAGTGAATAGTCACTTACAGTTGAGTGACTCTGATAGTGACAGTGATTGAATAGTCACTTACAGTTGAGTGACTCTGATAGTGACAGTGATTGAATAGTCACTTACAGTTGAGTGACTCTGATAGTGACAGTGATTGAACAGTCACTTACAGTTGAGTGACTCTGATAGTGACAGTGATTGAATGGTCACTTACAGTTGAGTGACTCTGATAGTGACAGTGATTGAACAGTCACTTACAGTTGAGTGCTACTGATAATGACAGTGATTGAATAGTCACTTACAGTTGAGTGATTCTGATAGTGACAGTGATTGAATAGTCACTTACAGTTGAGTGACTCTGATAGTGACAGTGATTGAATGGTCACTTACAGTTGAGTGATTCTGATAGTGACAGTGAATGGTCACTTACAGTTGAGTGCTACTGTTAATGACAGTGATATAAGCAGATTGTGAACTTGTTTCAATGTGCAATGTTGGGGTATCAAGTGCTTCATAGTGTGTTCAATATCCTCATGGACTTGAATGATGAATTTGAAGAGGAGATTTGCTCAAAATGAATTTTTTTGTTTGTATGTTACATGCAGTGAGGTAGATATGAAATCAATGCCAATTATAAAAATCATGTAATTTAGTATCATTCAGCTTCTATTAGTTTCAGAGATTGAAGTGTTGTCAAAGTCACCATTTATTTATTTTCTTTTATTATTTTTGTGTGGAGAGTGATTGTTTTTTTTTGCCTTTGTCTTTATTTAAAAACATGGTGAGTTTCAACAAAATCTGTCTCTATAATCTTACAAGCATGATTGTTACGTGCAAGGACTTATATACACACATGAATTTGCAACTACTAAAATAGCTAAGCTAGAACAATATCTAGAGAATCACACAATCCATTGCGAAACTGTTTCCAACTACTTCTGACAGCTGTAATCGGGTGTTTACGAACTTATATATACTAGAAAACTCAGGCTGTTGGGCATGGGGGATTGGTTTGTGTGCGACAAGATTCGTACAGATACACTGAAAATGCACACATGTAAGCATATGCATTGAAAAAGGCATAAATCGAGCATTTCAAATTTCAACATGGCAGACATTTAGTATTATCTGTTCCGGAATAAAACATTTCGCTGTTGTAAACATTCAGATCATCACCTATATTTTTGCTGTAATCGAGGGTTTAATGCAACAGTGTCATAACTCATATTGAAATAAGAACAAGTTTCGACAGTGTTGCGCTGAGCCCTCGTGTTGTAAACATGAGCATGAAATCCTGTTGATTCATGATCCTTAGCACGATTTGATTACTTTTAACTGTACATATATATATATGGAAGTTTCAAATGTGTATGTAAGTCCTTGTTACAAGTTAGCAAAATAATAAAGTGTTCCTTAAGCTACGATTTTCGATAGTTAATGATTTAATCAGGCATAGTTTTCCTGTTCATAAGGTAAAATACAATGATGTTTATATTTTGTTGTGAAAGCAAACAGGGCATGTTTTAATTCAGCAAACGCTGCTTGAATTGTTAAACAGTGGAATGGGTTCAAGCAGCATTTATTGAATTCAAACGTGAGTTCGGTTCAGAGGTCTGCCTTTCAAATTTCTCAGGGACGCTTTTTCAGCGTCCCCATCCCTGAGCCATGTACTGTATCTAGAAAATCACAGGAAAAGTGGCAAGGCGTGTTTTGGTGATTTACACTGGGCATGATAAAGAACCAGAAAATAACTATTTGAAAAGAGTAGAGATAAAAATGCCCAGGTCTCCTGTATCTTCTCTCCCCTCTCTGCAGCAACCCTAAAATGACATTAGCTGTCCAATGGGCTGTTAAACAAGATACACTATTCTACTCTCCGGGTTATGTACCTAATTGCTGATTGTTGAATTGACAGTCTATTGTTTGTTTGTAAAATGCTTCAAATGTCTTTCATAATAAAATTAAGAGGAAAAAAATGTCTGTGGTTGTTGTTGCTGGGTAGTTAGAACCATAGGCACTTGATTCCTTGTAAAAGCTGTCAAAACGTTTAAAGTTGGGGAACACTACAACGGAAGCAAGGTTCCCGGAAAGCACGTACAGATTAGAAGGAAAGCCGGGACCCACGCTTATTTTCGTCACTACCGTCAATCGAAAGGATGGCGAGTTCCCTACCTTGGAGTATTTAATACACTCAATAAGGGAAAAAATTAAGATTTTTCTTTCGACAGGTTTGCGTTGTTTGATGGGTGAAATTGAAAAATAACGTCTGTAAACGTATAAAAATCATGAAATCGAGTGCCTATGGTTAGAACAGGCAGTTTTTCAGCTTGTTAATTGTGTACAGTAGTCAATTGACTTTATCAGTAAATTTAAATAATATCAACACAAGTCAGATTAATTAATAAGGCAGGAATAAAATAATCATGTAGCATAAAAATCAACCTTTTGTAGTTGATTAAAATAATTATTTTCAAGTTTTACGGCTGGTAGTTTATTAAAATAATTCTTTATGGCGGGTAGTTTATTAAAATAATTCTTTTCAAGTTTTACGGCTGGTAGTTTATTAAAATAATTCTTTATGGCGGGTAGTTTATTAAAATAATTCTTTTCAAGTTTTACGGCTGGTAGTTGATTAAAATAATTCTTTTCAAGTTTTACGGCTGGTAGTTGATTAAAATAATTCTTTTCAAGTTTTACGGCTGGTAGTTCAACAGTATTTCAGTGATAACAATCATAACCAGTTTTCCAGGATTCTATACCTTGTTCTCTGCAAGTAACTACAAATTATTATATCGACTTTATAAGGTCTGAGGAACAGTACATCCACTCTCTCATTTCTTTTAACATTCTGCACACTTTTAAGTATCAATAAAAAAGGCCCCCTACCTCTCCAATTTTAAATGAACCTAATCAAAAACAAAGATTTTTTCTTTGCCAGATACTCTGCCAGAAAGATTTTGGTCAATTTCTATAAACCACAAATACAATGTACTTATAAAAAGACACGTTTTTAATTCGACTTTGAATATTACATAATAGATTTAAACTAAGGACTAATCACCAATATTAAAACATGTCTACATATTCAGCAAAGCTGATCAAATAAAGTCTTCATGTGAAAATCTCAGATTTTTATCAAACTTCATCAACATTACATTCACAAAAACACTGAATTATTCAAATCAAAATAGGACAAAAAAATAACAAATATAATTCGCAAACATCACGACTTATCATTTTACGTATCACACTAAATCATTGACCAATATTTTATTCAGAGGGCAAATTTACCAACTTGAAACCACAGAGGGCTAGCATGTTGAAGGGATGGTGTATAATGGTTAAACACATTTTATCATATTAACCATTATCAGGGGTGTCAATAGAGCCAAATTAAAAATCCTGAAAATATGTGGCCGACCATTTAATCCTTCAGAGTAGACTAAATAGACCATAACTTTGCCAATTCTTGAGATATTTTCATCAAATAACTTTTATTTTGCTAAAAAATCATAGTTCTTTCGGGACAGATAAATCTGAAATTCTGGATATATCTAAAATATTGTCACCCCTGCATTATACACACTCCCTTCAACATGTTAGTCCCCTATGTTTGAAACATGATTTCTATGAAATCACAAATTATGTCCCAGCATGATCGTAACATTTTACACTAATGTCCATAACATAAAAACAAAGAATAGCACTTCAAACATAACACTTTTATCACCATTGCCCAAGGTCTACATACTTTTGAAGACAAGGAAACTGCACAATATACTAAAATGCATTATGGACTTTGAGTTAGAATTCTTAGATTAAAACATACACAGAATAGCATGGTTATTTAAAGTGAACTCCTGGAATTCCGAATAATTACTTCTTTACATCCATATCTAACTAAATCTACAATATTAAAATAGTGTTCGAAAAAAAAAATACAATCAAACATGCTAGTTGCCACCCCCGAATAAAGGCCACCCTGTAAATAAAGGCCATTCTTTTAATAACCGTCATTGATTTTTTAGAACAAAATGACCTCTGATTAAGGGTCACTTGCCATTAAAGGCCACATTATGTCTTTCCCCAGGGTGGCCTTTGTCCACAGGTTTGACAGTACTTTCATTGTATCCAATTTTTAACCTAGCTTTACTGTGTCAAGTGAATTAAAAATGAACTACCATTAACATAAAGTGAAACTGTTAGTATAATTTGTAATACATAATGTGGTTTCTATATTCACTAATAATTAACCTTCCACAGTTTTACAAACCAATTGTTTTTTCAAAAATCAGTTTTTTCTTTTGTTTTGTATATAATTTTTATACATGAAGTATGAAAGTAAATGGCCATAAGATGTACAAATAGTATTTTAATACTCAAATTTGTAAAAAAAATGCATTTAATTGAATTACCTTCCATTTTATATCATTGTAATTATAAGAAACTATTGCAAACAAAATAAACTAAACACACATCTGTATGACTATATTATATTCATTATCCATGATGTTATAATATGATAAAGTCCAAATAATAACAAGATCACATCAGTAAAATATAACAAACAATGTATTATTGTAAAAACTGTGGTGCGTCCTGTATTTAACCCCTCTTGAGAACGGAAGAACGAACTAAGTCGACACGCCAAAACATACTTGATCCCCTTTTCAACTGTCTCTGAAAAAGAACAAAAGCAAATGTGACTAAACGATTAAACCTCAGGTTGCGCATGTCTTTGAATTAAGCACCGGACTGAGTCCACCATCAAAAAGGGGGTTAGACCAGTAAATTTGAAAAGGTCATTGTGTAAGTTTTGGCAGTGGTTTGATGTTTGCTTTTTTGAAAGTTGAATGATAGATTTCAGTCAATTTAAAATCCTGCCAATACTTCACACAGTAGATAATTATGTAACGTCCCCTATCATAATGTAACAACTAACACAACTTACGGTACAAATAATTTATCAGGTAGACATCTATGTGAGTTTGAAAATTAACAACAAATGTTGGCCAATTTTGCCGATAATTATGTAAACTTAGCTGCTGTGTGAAGTTTGAGTACATGTTGGCTGGTTGAGGCAATCATGCAGTATTATTCAACCAGCTTTTATCATTTTTTTCATAATAATTATGGTTTCTTAATTTTTATCAATTTAGGATCAGCAAAATCAAACACAGTCTGAAAAGGGCACTTTCCCTTTAAAATTATGGAATTTTCCCATTATTTCAAATCTACTTTTAAATATTAAATTTCATTCCCCAAAAAGGTTTCAGTCAATAATTTTTTCTCTAAGGCCATTATAAATTAATTGCTTGATTATCATCCCCGCCTGCCCCCTCTTTTTAGTGCCGCTCCAACAAATTTTATTTTGAAAAACCTATCCGTCAATGGGTGCCGCATATTAGTAAAATGTGCCGTATAAGCGTATGCTTTATATTGTCGCATAGTAAACTTGTCGTGTTCTCCACGTTAATGAGTCTATCTGCCAAACAGCTGATTTTTGTGCAGCCGAAATCTTGAAAACGAAAACATGGGTTTTCTGATTGTTGCCGTTTATGACGGCCAATTAATGGTGGAAAAAGACGGTTTCGCATGTAATTATAGTGACGTATGATCATTGTTTGACTGATATGTATAACGATTTTGTGACCGGCAAACTTTACCAAACGGCACCGATTGACCGAATTAAACGAAAGGACAGTTATCAGTGTTTTGTTCTGTATTTCTCATATATACATGTACTCTGGTCTCAATAAGCTTTTTGGAAAAATAAAAATCTCCCCCCCCCCCGCCCCCTTTTTTGGGAAAATTTGGATGATAATCAAGCAATTAATTTATAATGGCCTAAAGGAGGCTGCAACCCGTTATTTCATACCCATAATAAGGATTAAGCACCTTCCCCTAAAACATAAAGAAAATCCCTGGATACTTACCTGGAACTTCAGGTGAGACCAGCAATCCAGCCAGTTGTAGTATGGTTTCATGCTAGGAGGTTGAGCAGCAACCAAACTGAAAAAAAAAACACATAAAAAACCCAGTTACATTTCGAGGGCTCAGCGTAATACTGTCGTAACTTGTTCTTATTTCAATATGAGTTACGACACTGTTGCGTTGAACCCTCGATTTGTAGCTTTATAGAGCATAGAAAAAGTTAACAGTTTTATCATTCTGGGACAATGGAAACAAGAATTTAGTCTGCCTTGTGTTATTCCGGGATATATGTGATTCTTATTTTATATATACTCAACAAAAAAAGAAACTTTACACATTTTAGGTAAGATTTCCATTGATGCAACTTTAGTTCACTGTGTATTCACATAATGGTCCCGTGCATTGATAAAATTAGTGGTATGATATGCAGTGGACTACAGCCGACACAGTTTGATCAAGAAATTAACAGTTTATGCAAACAGTTGACCAAAAATGCAACAGTAAATATGCTCTTATTTTAATTCAAAGGGAGGTAATTTGAAACATATCAATGTTTGACTCAAACTGCATTGATCAGGGTTAGACATTTTCAGTATCAAACTTGTTTTTCTTTACAACAATAAATGTTACGATGTCTGTCCTTGGTTATTGCTTTAATGAGCATTGAAATATCAATACATGAATAATGTAAAGTTTCTTTTTTGCTAAGTATATGTTGGATAGTATGCGTTTAAAAGGACACGGGTAAACATATGAAGAAAATTTTAGCAAAGAGTACATCCGAAATTTTTTAACACAATACAGTTTAATGGAATGAACAATAACTAAGGAAAAAAGTGAGTCCCAAGACCTCTTTTTGGCGCCGAAAGTATGGTGGGGTGCATGGGCCAGAATCACATATATCAATTTCATATGTATATTTTTTCAACACGTTTTAAATAAAAGAGGTGATTAAAACTGATTCATTTATTTAACTTTTAAGAACAGAAATGTTATAAAAGCAATGCATAAGATTTACTAACCCCAGTTAACAGAAGTACATCAAGTACATTTGTATTAAATAAAAAAAATATCTATGGATCTTCATCCTTTGTGTCAAGTCAAGAACATTACTGAAAAACATATAACTAATAACAATAACTTACTCTGTTCCAGAGATGGCCATCACATTGGACACCACAGTGAATGGATAAGTAAAGCTTGATATAATGAACTGAAATAAATGTAAATTTTTTTTAGTGAGAAAAATAAAAATTACGTAAGATCCAGGACTAAGTTGAGTGAAAGTCTGAGCCAGCATATACCCCGTCCTAAATTTGTCTAGCATAATGGAATAAATCCATGCCAGTCATGTTTCATTTGGTTAAACACCATTTTTCTACAATATTTCAGTTATATATGACAACTGGTTCCCCTAACTGGTCTTCCTGGGCTGTATTCTAACCAGCACTCACTTACCCTATCACAAGGAACCAGCAACTTCTCCACATATGAAAGAAAATCGACATTGTCAAATTTTCATAGAAGGGTATGACTTGCTATAACTGGGTTTCGAATCCGGATCACCAAGTTACAAGACTTGCGCACCAACCAGTGGACTGTGGCTATGTGCCAGTTATATCAAAGCAGATAAATCATATGTGTATTTGGAACCAAAATAATTCCTACCAATAAACAAGGCGTCATGTAAACACCTAGGAATTCACCCCTTTACCCTACAGAAATAGCAATTTCAATTAGAGTTCATTTTTATGTCCCAGTTTATGATCCACCTTCCAAACTCACAATCCTATATCCACCTCTAAAATTACCACATGATCAGGCCAAGACATTAAGAAAATGATTTAACTATACAAAACTATAACATGTTAAAGACAATTTGAAAACTAACACAATATTTGCGATGTCATATACAGATTTTTATATTTATTATCATCAAATGCATGATTAATAATAATAAAGAGAAAATACTCACTCCACAGAGATTATGTACATAAGTCTGTAATTCCTGAAACAAAAAAAACAAAACTTTTGCAGTGGTATAACAACTTAATTTAAAGGGGCATGCCCTACAACTGACAAACATTCTGTGAAAGTGTAAAAATGTGCTAGCTGTATATGTAAAACAATATATAATGGATAATTGCAGGAAGAACATGGGTCATAAAATGACTAGTTTAGGTACTAGCCGCAAAAATCATAGCTATGAATAATAAATCACTTCCACCCAAAAATGTCCATGACTAAATGTATGTGTCACAAATACATATTTTTTATGATTTTATTTTTAATTGGATGAATTTTTGGCTGAAACTTTCTTTGTCGGCTTTTTTCTTTACAAGCTTCTAATTTATCATCATTTTGCCTTAATTCTAAATGCACCAAGTTGTAGGGTATGCCCCTTTAAGTCAGGATTTTTTGTATACCTGTGACTTTTCCTAGACATCGTTTTTATTTCCAGAACTGGGGGGGGGGGGGGGTCCTGGTATATGTAATTTTCTTAGATTTTTTTTTTACAAAGAAACCATCATTGACAATTTAGAACAATATGACCTCCAAATACAGGCCACATTATTTCTTTCCCAAGGGAGGCCTTTGTTCACAGGATAAACTGTATCAATATAAACTAGAAATGTGTCCATAGGTGCCCCCATCCTATTTTGCTGGTCATGGTACACTATGTATGACACAAGATTTTCATATATGTAATACCAAAATACAAATTCAAGGGTAGATAACTCCAGAGTCTTCAGCCTTTGACAGAGTTAAAACCCTTCTATGCACAGTTTTGCATAATGATAAATATTCCATCTTCCCTTAATATTTTTGGAGATCATATGCGTGACACAAAATTTACGAATGGACAGTCCAAAACCATCTTGTTTTATAATAATGTTTTAAATAAAGATGTTGGTCCATGGCATTAGAGGAAAATCACTCAGTCAGGTATCTAATCCACAGACTAAATGAAAAAATATTCAAAACTGAAAAAATATTGTAACTTGAACTAATTAATCATAAATGAAATTCTTAAATCAAATTATCTTTTTTTTAGCATAAAGATAAGAAAAAAACTTCCCATGACAATTCACTATTAAACAAACAACTGAAAAATGAATTTAACACCAACAGAACTGTAGGTAAATAAGAGTTTTATATGATAAAACAAACATATAAGTATAAATGTAATGTCTCAAAGTTTCCATGGAAAATGAAATATAATCTCTCATAACATAATACTCACAGCAACAGAGATGTAACGAACACTAAATATCTCACTCTGAACAAAAATATATCAGTCATTTTCAAATTGAAATACAAATATCTATGTTAACAGGTACCAGGTATGATTGTAATTTATTTCTTGAGTGTACAAGATTTAGTAAAAAAAACACAGGAGGTTTGTGGCGAATACCCCTCACACAATGCTTTTACACAAATGTTCAAAATCCGAGGTTTTTCAGAAATGTTACTGGCTATTACTTAAAGATGTCATCTTCATTTCTTTCTAGAGACAGTTTTACCCTGGGTCTTACACATGACACACTGTCACATGTTGGTGAACATTTCTGCCAAGTATTTTCAAAGTCCATCCACAGATGACAAAATTATTGTCAGAGCGGACATGAAGCAAATGATGACAAAGTTACTAAGGAAACATGAAACAAGCTGTCAGTAGGAGACCATGCTCGACAATTCTCACTGCTTGATAATGAAAGAAGAAAATGGTTATGGGCTTTGGAGAAGTCTATAATAGAGAGGTTGTTTTATAATGTCACCTACCTTTGAGTCTATTAGATATCTAGATAACAGACTGGACACCATGTTACAAGCCCATATCTGTAAAAGTTCACCAATCAAGCGAGGAACAATGCCCCTAAAAAGCAAGCAAGGGTTTTTAATGTATATGAAACTCATGTTTTTCGACTTGAAGATACTAGAATAATAATAATGGCATGTACGAACTTCTGGATCACCCCTAATACAAACCAAAAGGTAGAAGATTTTAAAAGTTTGAATGCTACACAAGTTGATTCAATAAAATAAGAATGTTTGCTTACCACTAGACTAGATAGATCTGACAAATGTTTTAAGACATACCAGTATACATACTATATCCATTAAAATCATAGGAAATGATAAAATAAAACACAAAAAACGCACAAAGGAATATGTAAGGTAAACTTACGCAAAAAATCCCTTGATTCCATCTGTGTTATATACCTCTCTAATGGCAGGAAAGAAACCGCTGAAAGTTTAGAAACAAAATAATTAACTACATGTTAGTATAGTATCTAAGATTCACATGAAAGAACTATGATTTACACAAAAGTACTATGATTTACACAAAAGTACTATGATTTACACAAAAGTACTATGATTTACACCAAAGTACTATGATTTATACCAAAGTGCTATGATTTACACTAATGTACTATGATTCACACCAAAGTTCTATGATTTACACCCAAAGTTCTATAATTTATATCAAAGTACTGTAATTTACACCAAAGTTTTATAACTAACAGACAAGTTCAGTAATTTATAAGCCAGATGTATACTCACTTGTAGCTTTGTTCTCCACCTACAAACTGTGCCATTTGTCTAACCATCACAACTGAAAACAAAAAAGTCAGCAATTTATATTTATTCAGGAATGTGACCCTTAAACTGGCATTTTGACTGTTCAAATGAGCACAATTAAGCTTCTGACTCTTGAGTATTTGAATGGAAGGGTCAAATTACGCCGCTAGATCAGCAGGAAATTTTGTTGACTCTTCAATCAGCAAAGAGTCATTTTGATGCTCAACTGTTGTTGTCAAGTGAGAACCCTGACTATGTATGCACAACATATAACATTGGTTTGACTTATTGCTGATTAAACGGGAGGGTATTCAGGGCTCGACACTAACAATGGTCCGTTAGCCCGAGGCTACCTATTTTCTCCAAGGACTACCTAGGTTTCCAAGCTGGGTATCCTGTCAGGCTACCTGATATTTGGGTGACTTGAATTCTATAACTTCAAGTACAAATGTAGATTAGATAATAAAGATCAGATGTGATGTAACCTGTATAACTTTGTTCAATACATTCGTGAAAATCTGACTTTCATACTTGTCTTGTATTCTGATAAAGTACACTTGATAGGCATTGAAATAAAATGATGAACATGTTTCTATTTATTAGAATGAGGACTAACTATATTTTGCAAGGACTTCCTCATTTTCTTTGCTGGTAGTCCTGCTGACTAACTCCTGAAAAAGTTAGTGTCAAGCCCTGGGTATTTTGTCACGGTGCAGAATGACATTTACAAAAGCTTTGATATCACAGGAAAGCATTAGAATAATTGGACAAATATGAGTACTAGTAATTTGGGGGAGCAATCAAGATGAAGCAGCAATGGTTCTACAAGCATTTACAGAGACTGAGAAAACACTCCTGACTTTACTTATTTTGTTGATTTATGGCATTCTTAGCCCTATGTCCATAAAAAACATCATAAAAACTGGTAAAAGTAGCAAAATTGTATTATTATTTTATAAGACAAGAATCAGCTTTTAATAAACACATATGTCCCTGTTAGTAACTTGATTCATTTGATTCATTATAATTATGCCCATGTTATTGATGTATTGATGCCAGGGGGCATAAAAAGAGAAGTAAAGAAATTGCTCACAAAAAAAGTTATAGAAAACAAAATGTCTTTTGTGACTAATTATATTGCTAAAGAACATTCTATTATTAAATAGGACAAAAGTGGTTACAAACTTACCATGGAAAGGTTGACTAGCAACTACAGCACAAAATCTGGCCACAGATTCCTGAGAAGTCTAAATAAACGAAGAAAAAATGAATGATAATTAGTGAACTGCTGACCTTTCAAAATGTGAATTATGGCCTAAGTTATGTATTGGCCTTTATTCAGAGGTCACAGACTAGCACTCACACAGCAACATCACTAAATAACCAGCAACAAGAAAATGTTATAATTGTCTTTGTTAACTCATCATGTAGTTATATTCAATAATTCATAGACTATGGATTTTTTCCACATTCTGGGAAAGGTGCCAACTGGTCTAAAATATAGAAATTGCATTACACTGTAGCAAAATGTCCAGTAAGCTTACAGAGTAGGAAGTTCTACCCAGGTGTACATGTAATTGTTGGAGAAATAGCCAAATCAACCAGAATTTTTTTAAAATTCCAAATCCTTAACATTGAAAGCAAGTATCATACATCAACCCATGTTGCATATGTCCTTGCAATACAAATCATCAAGTTTTGTTCAGCCACTAAATTTCAAAAATATTATACAATTACCTATACCAATTCTCTCATGAATGTTCATTATAGTCACTGTAACATAAGTATGTGAATTTATATCAAAATTTGCTTTTATTGTTTTATACTATTACCGTGAATGATATTGACATAAATGGTCTTAAACCAGAATACATTTCCTGTCTATCCATCTATAAAAAAGCATAGGTGAAAGTTGAAAATATTGAAAACTGGAAAACTTAATCTTATAAAACAATGAAAACCAACCCAATCTGGACATGTGACCCCCCCCCCCCCCCCAGAAATTCAGAGCATGCAGGAAACGTTCACCCATGCAAGTACAGTACAAATTCTCCAAAGCAACACCCTTTGGAGTAGCAAAATTATGTTGTTGTTGAAAGGTTGTTGTTCTAGAGAGGTAAAATAGTAGTTACCATGCAGTGGGAAAAATCATGCCACTGCAGAAGGGAGGTTGCTGCTCAAGAGAGAGTCATTCTGGAGAGGTTGTACTGTAACAGAACACTGAGAATATAAGATTTACCTACCCTAATGCAGACAGTTTTTATCCAACTTTGGAGTTGTTCCTCTTCATTGTCTTCATTCTCATTATCAGCTTTTCTCAGCCACTGAAGAGAACAAAATTTAATTAGCCATCTAAAAATTCTTTGAGATGAGCCCCCGTGGTTGAGTGGTTAAGGTCGCCAAATTCAAATCACTGTAACATCTCACTGATAGTGGATTGTGGGTCGAGCCCAGCTACTGACCATGTCTTTTTATGTGAGAAAGTAGGCAGTTGTTTACGGAGGATGGGAGTTGAGTACTGGTTCTTCTCAGGAACAATGGTAAGGTTAACTGTCCGCCTCATATGATTCTGACGGTTGAAAAGGGACGTAATACTATGAAAAACAAACAAACCAATAATTCTTTGTGAAAAATTTCTACAATTTTTATGAGACTTTATTATCCAAACTATCATCATGCAATCTTTTTGTGATACCTACCTGCACATAAATATTAAAGTCCCATTAGCTTTTTGTTATAAAAACATATGCAAAAACAAGCAATTGCTGATACTATCCCACCCAAGATAATAATTACCGACAAAACAAACTCTTTTTCTTCTAAAAACACTCATTTCACTTGAATTTTGCAAACTTGAAATATACAGAGAGCGTGACGTCACTATATGACAAGTGCATAATGACTGTGGGAAAACACAGCTGTTCTATATAAATAGTATTTTTTTCAATGATATTGAAAAAAATATGTTAGTGGTTTCAGAAACATTTTTTCTTGCTATTAAGTATGTACAGGAAAACACCCTGGATTCCTCTGTTATAGGACAAACAGAAACTATTACGACCGATAAATTTATAAGCTTATGGGACGTTAAGCAACTATTGTTACATATATTATGTAGCAGCATGCTTTATACAACTTGAACATTATATATGCCTAAGCCTGCAAGAACGTTAGTCAAAAATAGGTATCAATGTATCAATGTTTCGGTACTGAATTAAAAGTAGGCATTTTATCAATGAAAAACTCAAATTAATGTTCACAGAGCTTACCTGTATTACTTCGTTATTTATATGCCTGCCAAGGTTGGAGCCAATCAAACGTGGTAGTAAGCCAGTGTACATACCCAAGAATCCATCAGTGTTCCATATATGGCATGCTAAAAGTATGCAAATATTATATTCATCAACAAGTGTGCCTACTCCAAACATCACTAACAAAGGTGTCGATAAACCATTGACAGGGCTCTTCAAACACCTGTCTAGGACAAAGGAACCTTACTGGACATTTGTGAAATTAATTCTCTTAATTCTTACAGACCAAAGAAATGAAAATTTAATTAAAAATCAGTGACGGTTGCTACATGTGGCTATTGTTTTTGAATGAAATAATAATTGAACACAGAAGTGATTACATAAAAAGAACAACATACCATATTGACGAATGTTTGGGAAAAAATAGGCCTCTGTTCCCCAAATGTATCGACCTCGTGCAGAAGATATTGGTTCATGACCAATCTGAAATGACAGACAGACAACTAATGTCACAGCACTTTTTGAAAGACTAGATAAGTAAATTTAAAGTGATATTGAAGGAGTAACTGGACCAAATTGGTATTTATTAGACTGACCAATATCATCCAAATGAAAATCATGTAAACCACTAACACATAGTCATCATGGTTGTGATTTATAACAAATGACTTGCATTGTAACTTCTAACAGAAGTTTCAATTCTTTATGTATTGCATCCGGATATTGGGCAAAGAAAAGTCAGACCAGCACTTTGTGGAGTGTCAGCTGGCAGTACCTGACAGGGCCCTAGCTGCACTTTAGGGGAAGGGGCCCGGGGCCCTCAGGTAGGGGAATTTTGCGTCATTTTGAGGAAAAAGGGGAATTTCAGGTGATTTTTTTCAACAGCTTTATAACCCTGCAATAAGCATTTTAAGCGCAAAAATATAAAAATAGCTTTATTTAAATATATTACATACATTAATATACAATTAATCAAAGGTTTATAACTTAATATCAACCATTTAAGAAAAAAAGGGGAATTTTTATCAAAAATAGGGGAAAAATATATAGTATTCTAGGAGGTGAATGGGGCCGAATTTCGGCCCCAAAAAATGTCAAATGAGGGCCCTGCCTGACTATGCATGAGAGCGCTGCAGTTCACCGCCTCAGTGAGATCTATCATCTATCCACCTATGAAGTTTCATGTTGCTACCTCTTTATAGTTTCTAAGTTATCAGATTTACATTAACGTTTTGGCACAGATGCTGACTACACAGTAACCACAAAACTTGCAATTTTATAACCCTACCATAATGTCACCGCGGGAATCAGTGGATTGCCCCCTGCTCGAAAGGATTTTTTACGTTCTTTAAGTCTTTTGGGGACAACCTAGTTTTAGAGAGGTTCCTTCATGAAGTATATAGTCGGGCAACCTGTCACAAAAAAATTAATTCTAAGACTGAGACCAGGGATTTTTTTCATTAATTTTGTAAGTTCACTAACATCACTATTGGTAGTAAATACCTTATTCTGCTACTGTTCTAATAAGATTAAGTTGAACATTGCAAAATTGTAGTTATACATTTTTCCCAATTTTGATTAAAATACCGTGAAAATTCCCAATCCCAAGGGTATGGGTCATATTCCCAAAACACCAAAAAAAAAACCTGGCAGGGATTTTTGGGGGCGATTTTATAGCCGAAATTCGGTCATATTCCCAATGGAAAATAGTATCTTTTTTTCCAAATTTACAGACAAAAGTTCCCAATCAATTTTTTTATAAATTTTATAAGTTTAATATGAAAATAGGCTAAGCCTATGGAACGGGGAAGTCGAGTATATTGGAAAGGAACGACAACTCTAGGTAGAGATTGGTCGAGCACCTTGCGTAAACAAAAAGTGACGTCATTCTACTTCCTGTCAAGCGTTTATGCGCACACTTTATGCAGACGCTTTTCACAAAGTTAACCAAAGCGTTTGTATTTTTAAAATAAAGCTTCTTTTTTAAAAAACTTCGAATAGTTTGCTTTCTATTTCTTGTAAACAGATAGGAAAACATAAATATAAGTGAGTAATTATATTACGATGTAAAAAAATATTCCAACACGAGAACGAGAATTTAGTTGTTAAAAACAAAATGGTGGCCAAAATGGCGGTCTCCATTCAATGATTTAGAAATGAGATTTTCGGCGATAGGTAATACATTTGAAATTGTTTTAATTCACATTGAACCTTTTCTCACGTACGCATTGTCTATAGCCGGGCAAGGCCAAAGCCCAGGACCCGCTTTGCGGGCCCCGGTCTTTGACTTCCCCGTATTAGTTGTTACAAACAAAATGGCGGCCCCCATGATTTGGAAATGAGATTTTCGGCGATAGGTAATCACATTTGAAATTGTTTAATTCACATTGAACCTTTTCTAACGTACGCATTGTCTATAGCCGGGCAAGGCCAAAGCCCGGGACCCGCTTCGCGGGCCCCGGTCTTTGACTTCCCCGTATTAACATCACTAGTGGTAGTAAATACCTTATTCTGCTACTGTTCTATGGGAGAATAAGAAGAACATTGCAAAAATTGTAGTTATACATTTTTCCCAATTTTGATTAAAACACCGCGAAAACTCCCAATGCCAAGGGTATGGGTCATATTCCCAAAATACTGAGAAAAAACCCTGGATTGCAATCTCAACAAAATTATCAGTTTGATAAGAGATTTGTTGTTTAAACTTTTTTATTGTTGACCACGGAGTCATGGATCGAATTGGATCTTCTAATTTATTTTTTTGGTCGGATCCCTGCAGAGAGGGCACGTTCAATAACATGGGACCCCAATAACATATACTATCTATCACAGATTCTTGAAGCTAGATAAATAAGGCTACATCATGTTTTTTAGAGACTTCATTCACGACAACAGCGTAAGGGAATAATGTGTGTGAATTTCATACGGATTGACAACATGACAATGTCATTTTGTTGATATTTTCAAGGGCTTGAAGAAGCTACTTTTGTTTTAGATTTTTACGGGCTTCACTTCCGATAACACTTTTGTGCACTATTAGTGAAATGACGTAACTAAAGACAAAAGTGAATCGATGTTCGGTGTAACTTGTTTGTTTTTACCTGAATCAAAATCTTAGAATATCCAATGGGGTGGAATACAGCAGTAGTTAAACTGCTTAACGCGACATTGATGACATTAGTGGGCGCCGCCATTTTGGTGATTCGTGAGAATAACACGTCGTCATATTTAATCGAGGACCTTTTAGAAAGTGAACCGTAATTTAGCACATGTCCCTTGCGTTGGAACAGTTCAGTAATGGGACTGGTCTAGATCTATCTAAATATGATAACTACTGGAAATTGTTTCAGTCACCGAGCAAATATATTATCCAGGGATGTGTGTGCGGCTGTGCGCTTATAAAAGTCTTAAATTAGCGAGATGTGATTGTTCTTAAAATCACATTTCACAGCATTGTTCAGTCTTTGATATAGTTCTTGGGAAAAATATTTTTTTAAATATTTCTGTATTTGTATACAGAAGTAATCTTAATTTGTCTCCGACGCCCTGCTCGTGATGTACGTTGGTTGAATGTCACGGATGTAACCATTGGCGGGGATGGCTACCATGCAGATCGTTAATGATCTTGTAGAGAAGTGTTAGACGTTTAATTCTCTCCTCATGCATGTGTATTAATGAGCGGTTTCCATCCTACACGCCCGTTTAACTCATAACGAGCTCGAGTGTAATCATGTTATCCTTCGGCAAAAAATGTTATGAGGAACTTCCGTTCCTCGTTGTGAGCACCCATACTGTTAGTCAACAAGGTAAGTTTTTCCAAAATTAGGAAGAATACAGGCTTTGACCAGGATTGACGTTTTGGATGTTATATTTGGTCAGGCGAGAAGTTCATTCTTGTTTTCAAGCCACCCCGAGTGACTGCGGCTTACGGTTTTAACATCAAAATTTCCACCAACACGCATTATCTTTACATGTGCTGACTCGGAAGACCCTAAGCCAGCTAACTGCATTTCGATATTTTTACACAAATGCATGTATTATTTTAAAGTTTGGAAAAACATACCCTGTTGACATACAATATGCATGGAGTAGTTATACACAAAAGCGGTTTTGGTACGACAAACAGACATCGATATGTAGCATTTTGATTGTAGCGTTGAAACGCATCCACCAATGTTTGGACCATACTCCCAAAGCCTTCAGGTCTTCGTGTAATTGTATTTGGTCTTGAAAAGTTCTGATGGAATTGTAAAGGAGGCAATCATCTGTAAATAGCCTGACCCTTGATTCGACACACTTCGGTAAATCGTTTATGTGTCAAAGGAAAAGTAAGGGACCCAAAAACAGTTCCATATGGCACGCCTGAGTCTACTGTACATGCTGTTGAACATTCACCTTCCAACGGCCAGTACTACTTTTTGCCGTTTTCTATCCATCAAGAAATACGGTATCCAGTTGTTGATATTTCCGTTGATCCCATACTTTTTTCAAGTTCGTATAATAATTTAGGGTGGGGAACAGTATCAAAAGCTTTGCTGAAATTGAGGATTGCAATGTCTGTTTGCTTTTTTGAAACATATATATAATTGCTCATGATGTCGTGCTTTGTAATTATTAACTGACCTTCACACGAATACCATGAAACCATACTGTAGTAGTGTTAAGATTTTTTTCTTTCTAGATGTTTCAAGATATTTATGTCTACAGATTATACATGTTCTAATAATTTACAACACACACATGTTAAAGAAAAGTTTTGAGAGTTTATCTGGGCAACATGCCTTATTTGTTTGTAGACTTTCCAGTATTTTTTCAACTCATGCAGAATCAATTTTTTAGTCACTTATCTTTAGATAATGTTTATCTTCCATTTCTGGGAAATTTTCATTTAAATTTTCTTTGGATAAAACTGATTTAAATTGATCGTTCAAAATGTTAGCTTTTGATTTACTTTCTAGATGTAAAATTCCAGTTTTCTTTAAACCAGCTACACCATTATTGTCTGTACACTTTGACTTGACATAGTTCCAAAATGGTGTCTCATTGCCTGTTTCAAGAGAACCACTTAGTTCACATAGTTTCAATAAGCTTTTCTAATTATGCGTTGTGTTTAACATTTATGCTGTTTATATCTATCCCAAAGTTCTTTATTTTCTGTTGTATTTGCCTTTTGGGCATAAATCAAAATAATGAAGACAAAGCGTGACATGGGGGGTCAAATTTAGAATGATACTTTTGTTCATAATATTGCCAAAAGTAGGTTGGAAATATATTATATTGTGAAAAATTGACAATGGCTAAATTATAGGATTAAAGTCTTCTACAAATTTACAACATTTTAATCAAATAAATATTATATTTTCAATAGCAATCCTTAAAATTCAAACAATCTTATGGATTAAACTATGGAAATAATAACACATTTTTGTGATTTTTTCAGCAGACTTTCATGAAAACAACTTTTTGATACAAAAAAATATACATACAACCATAATTTTCCCAAAAATATATATTTATGGCGTTTTGAACTTCATTTTTTTTTAAATACGCTTCAAAAAGTTTTTATGTAACATTTACTGCTGCAAATACAAATTAGCTAATTCAATTTTATCAATTTTCAGGTATATTCAAAGATATATGTGAATTTTCACTTAATTGGTAGTATTCTTGGGTAACTTAACAATGTCCCCAAAACTAGTAAATATCTTCTGTTACCGTTACACTCGGGACAGATATTCTTTGTGTATGGTCTTATGATAATGACAGTATTGTTAATCTATTGTTATACAATTTGTTTCATTGTAATACAATTTGTTCAATTATTTTATTATAAAATACAAACAGATAATCTATTTGATAATGTTTTAGTTTTAAATGGTGACAACACCAACACCAGGGGACGTTCTAAAACTGTAATGTAAATATACGAAACTGTTATGATCAGGAGTATCATAAAATGGATTCATAACAACATCTGTCAAATGTATTTTGCAATTCATTAAATTAGATTTTGAACAAATCAAAACTATTTCCAATTTGGTAAGTCAATTGCGTTACTGAACATGAATTATTAATTTATATATATACAGACTAAGTAAAGGTTACACTCCGTACAAATTTGTTTAGTCTTTTAGCATACAAATATGAAAGTGCTATGATCATTGCGTTGCAATTCATTCTTAGTATGTTTTTAAGATAATAAAAAGATACACAAACATCTGTCCTGCTTGATATGTTGTTGGTTGAAAATGTTGTTGGAGGGAGGGGAGGAATTAGAAAACATTTAAAACTGTAGATTTGTCAACTTGTAACAATTAATATCGCATTATCATATATTTACTAATTTGGCCACTTATCAAATTAAAGAAATGATTTCTCAACACATTCAAACTATTTCAAACTATATTGAACAAATCTTTTAAACATGAATTAAGTCATATAAACAGACATATAGAAAATACACTCGGGACTCACAATTTCTTCTTTGTTTATTTTAAGTAAAATAGTCAGGACTCACAATTTTATCTTTGTTTGTTTTAAGTAAAACAATAATAAAAAGTTTTTGAAATGTTTTGATTATGAACTATGTATTTGCAACTCAACTCAAGGAAGATATGCGTCACTGAAATTAGATTTCAAAATTTTGAAAAATAACCCAGATATGAAAAAAGTCTACATACTTAAAGGACAACCCTCGTTTATCCTAGAAAATGTTTAATAAAAAAATATCAATTTCAAGTCTTTCTACTCAGAGTGTGCTTCTTCTCAGTCCTCTATAAATGGGAGTTTTACCACTTATTTAGGCATTTTGTAACTTCATGATCCTGCAGTGTTAGTATATTGTTACTGGTATAGTTCCTGTAAAAGCAAACCGAATTTGTGTATAATATTGCATGAAGATGTGTTTGTGTCCCGAGTGTAACATTTTCAATTGTTATATATAAATAATATAACATGTAAAATATGTTAAGAAATCATGAAATAAATCGATTAATGCTGTACTGTTTTCATCTAAGAATGTTTCTTCATCAAAATAAAAGATAAATTACTTTTTATCTTCAGTATATTGAACAAATCTAATTGGTATATATATCTGAATATAACTATTTTTATAAGAACTTTCAAACTTTTTAAACATGCTCCATTTCTCTGCTTCAGACTTTATAGTATTTATTCACGTCAGTTATTTGATATAAATGTGGAAAACAATTAACATGGACTACTGTTCTATAGTTACATATCAAAACTAAAATGATGAATATATAGCGTTACACTCGGGACAACACTTAAAACCATGTACACAAAAAATGAATTGCACTACATGAATTTGTTTTAGTTTTGTGAGCTTGTGGGTACGCTTCTGTTTGAGAAATAGAGAAAAAACATATCAAATTCAAAGAATGATAAAAAAATTCTTATCTAAATGCAAAATGTTACACTCGGGACATTTCCAATCAGCTTTATTCAAGATGGTATAACGTAAAAAACAAATGATTCTTTTGATCATTTCTTTTTTTTAAACAACATGGACAAATATGCCTATCAATATGTTAAACTGCATTTTCTGTCCAAGCATTAGTTTACTTACAGCAATATCATCAATTTGAATTTCCATTTTTTCCTTGAGCAAAATATTTTACATGTGCACTTGAAAGGTGATTTCTAAATAATACTTATTATTGAAATATTTGAACAAAATGCATTAAATTTTAAATATAACACATGTACAATGAAATTAAGAACAACTATTGATTACTTACCCAAAAACTGAACAAAATATAAAAGATTGAAAAATGTGTAAAGAAAAAATGTCACGCTAAAAGTGTTACACTCGGGACATTTTTTGCCTGTTTTTCTAATGTAACTTTTGAACGAGTAACACAATCAAGGTGAAATTTTGCAACATTTTTAACAACATCAAGACACACCATCAGAACATTAAAGTACATTCCTGTGTTGTGTGGTATTCTTTAAATCTTGAAAAGAAAAATTGTCTTCATTATTTTGATTTATGCCCTTTTGATATAATTTATGTTTTTTTTTTAACATTATTAGACAGCCAAACTAAAGATTAAATTGTGTATTTTGGATGTAAGCCTTTTTTGGTGTGTTCAAATTCAGTATTTCGTTTATAATTTTCACATTTTCACATTTTCCATCCACGGCATTGTTACTTTCCACTATGCTATTACCCTTATCAGTGATGCTTCTCTTAATCTCCGTCCAATTCGCTTTCTTTCTTATATTGAAAGATTTCACAGCGCTTCTGTTTGGTTTGTTGTAGCTCTTGGTTTCAGTTCAGTATCAATTACTACCATGTGGTGGTCAGAAATACCTGGGACTAATCCACAGGATTTCACTAAACTGAGGCAGTTTGTAAACGACAAGTCTAGATTGTTGTTTTCACGAGTCGGATTGAGCTGTAGTTGCACAAAACCGAATTCTTCAGCTGCTTCTAAAAGGTTCGGACAGTGTGCACTCTGGCCACCTGATTCAACAGTGTTTGTATTCCAATTTATATAGGGTAGGTTAAAGTTCCCGAAAAGTGCAATAGGTTTATCTCTGTTTTTATCAGTTACATTTGCGATAGAATTGTTAAAATGTTCCAAACAGTCTAGTTTAGCACTTGCATGGTGGTCTGTAATAAGATCCAATAAGAATAGATTTTGATCTTGTCTGAATTTCTACCCATTGTAATTCAGATTCGTTATCACTATTTTCAACCGTTACCGTGTCAAATACATCTTTTATGTTTAGTGATGACACTACTGAAACAGTTTGAGTTCTGAGTGTTGAGATTTTTTAGTTTTGAAACAAATTCAGTGTTAAGACTGTTTGATTTGTGACACGGTTTAAGTGTTGAGTATGTATGTGAGCTGAGACAGTTTATTTTGTGACACAGTTTAAGAATTGAGTATGTTTTAAATAGTGTTGAGACTGTTTGATTTGTGACAGGGAATTGGTGTTTAGTCAATTGGAGTGTTGGGCAGTTAGAGTACTGTGACTTTTTGGTGTTGAGATAGTTTAAGTGTTCAGATTGCAATAGCAGAGACGTATAACAAACAAATTTAAGGCCTAAATATACTGAAGCTTTTGACATATATTATGTATTTATGCTATTGGATGACGACTTGTGGCATGTACAAATATTGACGTAGCACAAGCATTACTGTCCTAGACGAATTTTTCTAGACGATTTTTAGTCATGGGTACAAGTTTATTCCAGTTGTTTGTGGGTGTATAGTTTACTGTCTATTACTAGTTTGGGTAATCCTGGCCATTTGACTGGCTAATGGTGAAGGCTGAATCTATTAATAGTTGATAGGTAAGTAAAACATGCAGACATTGCTCTAGGTAAGTTGTTGTGTGGCATAATATCTGAAATGCTATTTGAAGTTCAATATGTGGTTGTATCATAGCAGATTGTGGTAAATCTGTTAACATTTAGGGTTTATTCTATTTGATTGATGTAGGGTATGATATTACCATGTGCTCGTGAACTATACACATTAATTTACTCATTTGTCAAATATACTCATGATTGTCAATACATTGTGTATATGTGTATTACTCATACCATGTAAATATGTTATACTCTCCGTATTGGAGGATTGAATAAAATATACAGTCAATATTCTTTATGAAAAAAGCAACTTCATACAAAAAACATAAACCAATATGCTTCTTATAATTCGTCTACATATAACGTTTTGTAATAGTTTTTCTTGTTATGATTTCTTCACATGATAACCGAGTGACATAATATATACACACAATGTAGTTCGTTTACGACATTCCAATAATATAAACCATTGCGATAATATGATACATAAAACTAGGATATATTGTATGTCTGATTGCTGTATTGCATCCGTTATATTTACACGTCGTGTAACACACTCGTATTAAAGTTGCATACTGGGTAATATGTTCACACATTTCTGGCATAGGGGCTGGACTACAGTCACGTGTTATCCTGATCATGGTGTCTGAAAAAGAATTAAATACAAGTTACTAAATATTGAATCAGTCACATATTCGTCTGAGCTGTATTCTCTATGAGAACAACTTGCCATGTCATTTAGAAATATTCAATCGTTTTTATTCGATATTGATTTACATGAACTGGTTCCATGGGTACTAAAACGCTATATATACAGACTTTTACGTAGTGTCGGGGTACCAGGTTTATGTAAATTTTGACGTACAAAACAACAACACTTTACTGAATCAAGGTAGCTCATTGGTGATTGATACACGTACTTGACCAAATATTTAATATAATTAGATCTATTTTAACAAATCGAAACAATTACTCACAATATTTTCAATTATGACGAAATGTATGACGTCAAATATTTTATTATTTTAACAATCGATTGTTACTAGAATCGAATACAGTAAAACAGTGGTCAATACAGCTAGGACACATCTCTGACTACATATATATAGACAGTGTAACTTGTTTTATAATTAAACACATATCAATGCTTGCACATGTAATTAATATAATGATACCGATTAAGGTATCGTGATTGGCTGACTTGTCAGATCAAATTTCACCGGTTTATAGATTTAAAAATAAACCATAATTAATAATTATCCAGTAAAACATCCACTGTATAAAGTCCATTGCAAGTGATTTGAAACAAATAATAATTATCATTACTTTCGATTTGTCTTCTATAAACCAACATCGCACGTAATTTAACTTTTTTATACAACGATAACTACTATGTTTATAGGAATATCTTACAACAATTAGCCGTAAAACTATCAATGAATAATGCAGAGAACCGTGCCTTTTTATATTTTCCTCGCTGTTAATGACGTAATACGCCATAGATTAAAAATGAAAACGAGTATCAAAATGCTAGCTGAGGCACAGTTCCCTGGATAAACATTTCCGCTACAAAATACCGAAAACCGCTTTGAAATTCGTTATTTTAATAAGACGGAAATCTTTATTCGAAAATAACACCTACTGCATATGTTTTTAAGTGAGCAATTAACAACAAAAAAGTGTCAGATCATTATCGTCCCATGAAATCGGCGAATTTCGATTGATTGATGCATCCTATTAAGTATTGATAGACAACCGGTTAATTAAGCCAGTCACAATGCCTTAATGTACATGGAAGGTGAACAATCTACCAAATATTATATTTACGATATTCCATTCAAATAAAAAGACGGGAGAGAAAAGATTGAATCATCCATCCATCAATCCATCCATATATACATTAATACATAAATACATACATACACTGTATTTAGAAACCCATACACACTCACCGTTAATATAACGTTTCTCAATGATACAGTATGGAACTTCTCGAGATAAGGAACATATATCGGCATATGTTTCATATTGGACACAAACTGTACAGTTGCTAGGTATGGGCGGATTTTCTAGACAATAGCTGTCAATGTCACTATCACACTGTGAACACATAATCCCGGATGCTGAAAGATACAAAGTATAAACAATAATGTACATTACAAGTATTGAAGAAACACCACCCAGCTAGGATTTATGATAGTAGAACGCTAGCTTGTTAATCAAAAGGTCACATGTTGTTACAATCGTAACTACTCGGGTATTTCCGTAACTGAGAAATATGCTTCGTACATAAGTGTAGGGTTACAAATTTTGGTTATTTGGTATCCGGTAACTACTTTTTCAATACTAGGTACTCGTTTTCGTATAATTTCAGGCTTTCAAACGTGTTTATCGTTTGCGATTGATCGAATGGGTGTCATATTCCAAAGTAAAGAGAAATAGCTTATTTTCATCGTTGGACTCCCATGGTCAGCCATGGTGGAAAGTAACCCGTGAAGTACTAAAACAAAATGGCGGCCTGCCTATTACGTCCGAGGCACTTTCTTTAGACAAACACCGAGGGGTTCCGATTGAGGTTGTTACTAGGGGAATTGATATGTGTTTTCCATAATTCATGTAATAATAATGATAATAAATTAATATCTATTTAGAATGTTGATAGTATTTGTATCAATCACATGAAATTATAATTGAAAACATATGATAAATTACATAACAGTATAAAAAATGCACATATTTTAAGCACACAATATCCAACATAAAATAAAATAAGAATACGATGTCAATTACATAATTATATCCTGGGATAGCACAAGAATAAGTAAAACTTTAGCTATTGCTTACATTCGTATTATTTACTTCGACACATAATAATTAATTGTTTCAACTCTAACCAAAACGTTATGTTTGAATGAAAAAGATTGCTCACAACACGTGCACAGCAGGGTGGCACGGATTAATGTCCAGAAACACAAGGAGACAGATATATTTTGTTTAATCGGTACATCTCGGCGTTTGTCTAATTTAAATGAAAAATGCCTCAGAGACAAATCGTCTAGAGTCCCATCTAGATATGAACCACCATTACACACACATCTGGACTGTGTCTGATATTTCAAATTTCGGGTCATGTCTAAGAAAATTACTAAAAAGCCATTTCCGTGAAAATGACAGACTTAACCACACCGAATCGTATCTAATTCTGTCATTATTTTAAACATATGCTACAAATAGACAATCCTATGATTCCATTTAGCTTTATGCGTCTGGTCTTTTCTATATGACTACTGTCAGGCGAAACATTAACTCGAATGAATTGTTACGACAAATTTATCGGATCAGCAATTCTCGAAAGCGAAACAATAGCTAACATGCAAAAAGGAATTTCAATGAACTCATGATGAACGCTGTACAGACATGTAACGTGTCATTCGTATTTTATCACGTGAAAACCCTGGGGATTTCGCTAGAATTATAAAGTCTTAACTGATTTGAAAACACTGGATACAACGATGATATGGTGTACTGTTTGGGTTGTTTTGGGGATGAAGTTTTCAAAAATGTTTGTCAAGGTCGACAGAAGAATACATAATGTTTATAAGGTTTTATACTTTGTGTGCAATAAGCTGCTTGATTGATCCTCTTGAAGCAAATCATTTTTCAATAAGGTTGGTTGAATTGACCAATGCATAACCTACACCTTAATGCCTTCATTTCAAAAGATTGGTAGTCGAATGTGTACAATAGCGAGGCGACGCGCATCCGTTACTGACGTCAGTGGGTGATCAATACGACAATCATATAAATTCTGATATTGACACAAAGCGACACGTGAAAGGTTTTGGCTGTGTAAACAACAACAAAAACCCCGATACAAGCCTGGTAAACGTTTAGATCACAAAACCTAGTAAATCTTTGAAAAGCATATGTCTGGATCTTGAGTCTTTGGTCGATATAGAAGTAAGTATGACGTCATTGATGAACAATACCAGTTGCAAAAGACAATCAAATGATTTTATGAAGTTGAAAAATGGAAAGGATGTTCACAACGTGCGAACACGCGACCTCATGAATAAGATCCCTTTAGTTATCAAACAATGCATTCAGACTATATCTTAAAACAATATATGGCCAATGAATGCAAATGTAACTCAAGCTATTGAACCCAATAAAAAACAAGATATTGCCTTTGTATGCAAATTTATACACGAGATCTAACCAAACTGACAAATAGAAAAACGAAGTCGAACCAAAACAACTTCTGGCGAATATGATTTGAAACAAAAGGAGCAAAAATAAAATCTGGCGAATAAGATTTGAAACAAACAAGCAAAAACAAAGTCTGAAGAAAGTGGCATATTTGTAACAAGATCTAATGTAAGAAATTTAAACATTAGAATTTGTCAATTCGGCTAATGTGAAAATTAAAAAAATAAAAAGATTAAGCCAATGGGAAAATATAAAAACAAAATCTAGCCAATGGGAAAATATAAAAACAATATCTAGCCAATGGGAAAATTTTAGCCAATGGGAAAAATAATAAAAACAAAATCTAGCCAATGAGAAAAAGTAAAAAATTGTCTAGTCAATGGGAAAAATTTAAAACAAGATCTAGCCAATGGGAGAAGTTTAAAACAAGATCTAGTTGATGGGAAAAAACAACAACACAATTTGTCAAATGTGAAAAATTTAATAACAAGATTTAGATAATGGGAAAAATTTAAAAACCAAGATTTGACGAATGTGACAAATACAATTACACAATATGCAACATATCTAAAAACAAGATCTAGCAATTGTGACATTATTAAAGTATACGATCTGGCGAATGTAACAAAAACAAGATCTAGCGAAAGCGATTTATTCATTACCAAGATATAGCCACTGCTATATACTGGTATCTTAGATCTTTACATTCAAACTTTAGCGATATCAACGCTTTATCTGAAAGGTGGATCAATAAAATCACCATCATTTTGCAACAAAATATTAATTATCTTTATTACTTCAAGATTCACGTTTTATGAAACACGTACATACCGAAATGTTAAAACCAAGATTTAGCAAATGTGACAAATTTGAAAACTAGATCTGGCAAATGTGACATATTAGGATATAGTGAAGTACATAAAGTGTAACTATTTTTTTCTCCTACCGTGATTTTTTTTTTATTTCTGTGTAACGGATTGAGTGAAATATAGTGATAATAAAATAATATTTCGGGTCACATTCAAGCACATACTAGCAACTGCTTAATTATGTTTAACAAGATCAGCTGTGAATTCCATAATGATATTAATAATTCTATCCTGGTATAAAAACAATGAAAATGACATATACAGAAATAATATGACATGCAATACGGCGATGACAAAAAAGGATCTGTATCTCGTATTATAAAAACAGACACTATATGATATTGTGCGATTATCAAGACATAAATATTGTGACGACATGTATGTGGACTAATATAACTACACATTGGTGAAACAATACGGAAATATAGGAAGTATCTATAACATAGTCAGAGTATAATATTTAATATACATGTATAGGAATAAACTTGTTTTCTGGAAACATGTACCCGTTTGTCGTCACATAAGGCGACTTTCGTACCACTGAATGTTGAGCTGCAATCTAGATGAATAGAAAATTATGTTGTAATTATACATAATTAACAAATTGCATAAAATAATTTTATAAATTCTTACTATTTTGAGGACACTTAAAACTCTGATAAGGCATTGAATTTGAACTTGATGCATTTAAAAAAATCAATAACTTATTTCTGATAATAACATAAAATGTTAAGGTAATTCGAATGTGTGACAAAATGGTCGTCTGACGTTTTAGCTATGCATCATAAAGAAGTGGCATTGTTCAATAATTACTGAAAGTACATAACTGAAATGAGTTTTTATCAATAGCTAATGATTAAATGTACATTTCTGCATCAGTAAAATAATATTTGATGATTAACAAGTATCTATAATTCTCACATGAACTTATGCTACTTCCATTTGCCAAAATAATGTATTATAATATCAAAATTAATTCAAACTACAATGTCCAACAATAACTTCAATAATTTTATGTCATTTCACAAAGTAAAAAATCCTTCACACATGTGTTTACACAATGTACTACACAGTAAAGAAACATAGAAGAAAATTCACTGTGTGAAAATTGAGGACTGTGTTTAGAATTGAAAATAAACATGAACAAAAAACTTGAAAATGAAAATTTGAATTATGGAAACACTCAATGACATATTGAAGTTATTGTTGGACATTGTCAGACGGCCATTTTGTCACAAATTCGAATTACCTTAAACATATCTCCAATGACTACTAAAGGCGTTAGTTATTAGTTTCCAAACAATAAAACAGACAAAATAGGTTCTATTAAAAGCAGTCATGAACTTTAATTAGTAAATGTCATCCAAACATAACCCTAGATAATTGGACCTGTCATTTTGAATACTAAATGTACACTAATTTGTCTCATGAGGTTAAAATGATCATTTTTACGTAATTGTTAACAACATATTTATGGTATGAACTGCTGTGAACATTCATCTTGATGCAGTATTGATAGGGAAAAAAACTTGCACTAATTGGTTATTGATAGGGTAAAACGCTTACACTAATTGGTTATTGATAGTGTAAAATGCTTACACTAATTAGTTATTGATAGTGTAAAAGGCTTACACTAATTAGTTATTGATAGTGTAAAAGGCTTACACTAATTGGTTATTGATAGGGTAAAACGCTTACACTAATTGGTTATTGATAGTGTAAAATGCTTACACTAATTAGTTATTGATAGTGTAAAAGGCTTACACTAATTAGTTATTGATAGTGTAAAAGGCTTACACTAATTATTATTAATTGATGGTGTATAAAAGCTTGCAATAATTGGTTCAAGCGTAGCTGATCATGAATATCTTTTTTTGCTATACATTAAAGTCCCGTAAGCATATACATTTAGTTTCTGTTTGTTCTATAACAGAGGAATCCGGTGTGTTTTCCTCCCGTGCATACTTTATAGCAAGAAAAATGTTTCCATAACCGCTATCGTATTTTTTTCAATATCATTGAAAAAATACTATTTTATAGAACAGCTGTGTTTTCCCGCAGTCATATTATGCACACGGCATTTTGTGACGTCACGCGCTCTATATATTTCAAGTTTACAAAAGCAAAATTCACAGCAAAATGAGTGTTTTGAGAAGAAAAAGGGTTTGTTTCGTCGGTAATAATTATCTTGGGATAATATCAGCAAATGTATCTTTTTTGCATATATTTTTTGTAGCAAAAAGCTCATGGGGCTTTAAACATTACGAGTCATGGAAATTCCATGATAGAGGTTTTTGGACTTAGAAAGTGATTTGTGTCTTGTCTTGAATATTGTTCTGTATTGATTAAAAATCATATAAAAATAATATTGTCATATTGTATCATGCCTATAATACAAGTTCTGAGGATTAAACGCATGGTGTTACTTAGGTCCAGTGTACGTGTGTGTGTGTACGGACCGACTGACCGACTGGCTAGAAGACAGAATGACTGATAGCTATCATACAACGGCAAGGAAATCTCAAATTCCTTAATTTGATGCCGGACTGATTATGTCACATAAGTAACATTACAGCACAACGGAGAACCGCACGTTTACAGACTTTTCTATGTAATTCGTAAAACGAGACATTGGGGCAAATCCATAAATCACTGTAATACTTTTAATGCTTCCAAAATGAAATTAAGGTTATATACGAGTATTTAAGACCATTTGTATTAAACTTAGATAACTAAGCTTGATAAACGCCACAAAACCTTTTAAATATCCGATTCATGATATTTACGCACACATCTTTTCTTTTTGATCACACGGGAAGCCATTCCTGTGATAAAACCATTTTTGTTGCAAGTTTGGACCTACTGTTAGAGAAACGCATATTTATAGTCGAATAGATATTCAAAGTAAAAATGTTTACTAGACTTTAGGGTTAAAGTCGCAAAGACATACACATCAGATGTTATTATCCGAAATGAAATCTGGTTGGTCACAGTAACACTTTCAGGGAGAGGGGAATTATGTTCTGTCGATTTAAAATTCAAAATATTTTTTAAGATGTACAATGATAGAAATAAATAATTAAAGACAAAACAGAATACATTTCCGCATTAACAAAAGCAACACCAATAGCAGCAACAAAAGCAACACCAATAGCAGCAACAAAAGCAACATCAATAATAGCAACAAAAGCAACACCAATAACAGCAACAAAAGCAACACCAATAATAGCAACAAAAGCAACATCAATTGCAGCAACAAAAGCAACATCAATAACAGCAACAAAAGCAACATCAATAACAGCAACAAAAGCAACATCAATTGCAGCAACAAAAGCAACACCAATAATAATAACAAAAGCAACATCAATAGCAGCATCAAAAGCAACATCAATAACAGCAACAAAAGCAACACCAATAATAGCAACAAAAGCAACATCAATTGCAGCAACAAAAGCAACATCAATTGCAGCAACAAAAGCAACATCAATTGCAGCAACAAAAGCAACATCAATAACAGCAACAAAAGCAACATCAATAACAGCAACAAAAGTAACACCAATATTAGCAACAAAAGCAACACCAATAGCAGCAACAAAAGCAACACCAATAACAGCAACAAAAGCAACACCAATAACAGCAACAAAAGCAACATCAATAGCAGCAACAAAGCAACATCAATAGCAGCAACAAAAGCAACATCAATAGCAGCAACAAAGGCAACATCAATAGCAGCAACAAAAGCAACACCAATAGCAGCAACAAAAGCAACACCAAAAGCAGCAACAAACAACATCAATAGCAGCAACAAAGATAACTGCCCTATCACGACCACCACACTAACATCATCATTATATGTCACATTTATGTGATACAATTTTAAGGTCACTATTTGATAAAAAATGCAAGTTGTATAAAAACTATATGACTTACTATGTTGTATTGCTCCAGTTAAAACCAAACAGATCACCAACAATTCCATCCGTTAAACAAACAACGTCTACCCTTTTATTTGCTTACATAACTTCACTTTCCTTCCTTGAAGCTCTCTTTGTTTGTCTATGTCTTAAGCATCTGAATATTATCGTATTATGAGAAACAAAAGCACAACAGCAATCATTCCTGGAAAAAACACACGATAATTCGATTCGACTGATGGCTTATACCGTTCTGCTTAAATTAACTTGACATATATAAATCCTGAAGTATCGAGCACAGTTTGTATGTTTCGGTGGTTTATCTTAATATCCTGTTCAATTCTCATTTGTCTAAGGATGGGAAATCGTTCACAATATCAGTACATCATATAACCCCACTTGTTTGTCGATATTCTGGAATTGCCCAAAGAAAGATGACGTTTTAAACATGAACATGACAAGACCGCTTCTCTTGGGAGACTTAAAGCATTAATCTTTCTTCCGTGTTTACATTACTCGTAACAAACGCTCGGAATTATCCTCCAAGAGGTTTGACGGGTCAATTCTGTGTGTGAAGAATAAGCATATATTTCCAGTATATGATACAAAGAAATGATACCCTTTGTCATGTAATCAAATTGTTTTTGATAAGATATATTACTGCATATCGATGAGAGTTTGAGACATCATGATCTTTATGAGTGGGGTTTGAACACAAATTATCAAGGCGATGAGGTTTTATTGTACAACTCCGACCTCTCAGATTTTTAGCAATCGTAGCATGCAACGTAATTTATTATCTATCGATACGGGGACATATAAATAATGTTAGTTCGTATTGTGAACGATAACCACAACGCCGTTTATAAGTGTTTCCAAATCTGACCGTTTTCAGTGTTTCGTGATGTCACCCATTGCCGTTGTACAATCCTGTTATTCAAGACAGGTCAATTGTAGCTACGATCAGTTAAGTATGGTGGCTGATTTCTGCCATTTTATATCTTCGTGTGTTCGCCCCGAGAAGTCGAAGCACGACGACACGAACACACGACAAATTGCTCATTTATCGTGTCTTCGCCTTCGACCTTAGACTGCGAATACAAAATATATATATAGGGCTTATTTTATTTTTATAATTTTGGTGCTTTAAAAGCGTGTGGAAAGGTTACCAAAATTGAGACAGTGGACGCATTGTCCATCGGGCCTGAAAAAAATATTTGGGTCACCGGGAAAATATGGTACAAATAAGTTGAGTAACCAGAAACAAACATTTTTATGTCTAAGCTCATGCTTACTTTAATATTTTTTTGTCTAATCTCATGCTTACTTTAATATTTTTATGTCTAAGCTCATGCTTACTTTAATATTTTTATGTCTAAGCTCATGCTTACTTTAATATTTTTATGTCTAAGCTCATGCTTACTTTAATATTTTTATGTCTAAGCTCATGCTTACTTTAATATTTTTATGTCTAAGCTCATGCTTACTTTAATATTTTTATGTCTAAGCTCATGCTTACTATAATATTTCAATGTCATACTAGAAAATAGTATATATTAAAGGGCATGCCCTACAACTTGGTGCATCTAGAATCAAGGCAAAATGATGATAAATTAGAAGCTTGTAAAGAAAAAAGCCGATGAAGAAAGTTTCAGCCAAAAATTCATCCAATTAAAAATAAAATCATAAAAAATATGTATTTGTGACACATACATTTAGTCATGGAAATTTTGGGTGGGAGTGATTTATTATTCATAGCTATCTTTTTTGTGGCTAGTACCTAAACTAGTCATTTTATGACCCAAATTCTTCTTGCAATTTTCCATTATGTATTGTTTTACATATAAATCTAACACAATTTTACACTTTCACAGAATGTTTGTCAGTTGTAGGGTATGCCCCTTTAACATTATGAAGGATTTGATATTGCAGAAAACGTCGTCCACCTCCCAGAGCCAGTGGCTAGACCATTGTACACATTGTCACCAGTCGTATACCTATACATATTTGACTGGTTGTAAATTGTCACTTAGCAACCTTGATGGCATTTTTGTAAGGTCGGCTATGAGACATATTCAGTCAACAGTGACAAGCAAACTATGATCGTACGCCCAATAATCGAACACAACTGGAAGATCATATAATATACAATATCTTTCATGACACAGGCATTGGAAACCAAACATACTATAGATTGTAATTCCCCGAGGAATTGTTTGATAATCAGTTTTTGATCATTCGTCATCACGAATAATATTCTACAGAAACAATGATTCACAACATATATATATAAGTGTTTTTATAATGTTCAATATATTGCGAGAGAACAATATCAGACCTTGTTGTCAGGGCTAGATAGAGACATTATTAATCTTGAAGTTTTATTATAATCTACATCAATTCGTGAATTCGAAGGAGAGTAGACCAATGAATCATTTTTATCAACATTTGAGTTTTAATAGTGATTTCCAAAGATCCTAAGAATTAGACAGAACATTGTTTGCGGCCATCTCAGAATAAAGGTCATTCTGTGAATAAAGGTCATCCTGTGAATAAAGGTCATCCTGTGAATAAAGGTCATTCTATGAATAAAGGTCATCCTGTGAATAAAGGTCATCCTGTGAATAAAGGTCATTCTGTGAATAATGGTCATTCTTTTAAAACCACCAATGGTTATTTAGAACAAAACCAATTTAGAATAAAGGCCATATAAAGACATACTATGCACTCGCTTTCTAGACTCATTATCAGAATGGCATATGTTCAAGCGTGTTTATCGTTCGCGATTGATAAAAAGGGCACCAAGTTCCCATTGAAAGAGAAATATGTTGTTTTCAATGTTGGATTACCAGGTTCAGCCATGATGGAAAGTAGCTCGTGCACAACAACAGTATGGCAGCGAGATTGTTATGTCCGAGGCATTTTCTTTTGACTTCTGATTGGTTAAATACATGTATTGCCAAACTAGATAGTTGAATATGAATTTTAGGTTGTCTTTGCAAATTATCAATCACTTATCATAAAAGACTTCAGAGTTATGAAAAAAGTCTCGAACTTAAAGTTTTATACACAAGTCTTAGTGTCCAAAATCATTATCTCAAAATGGAGCGAACAGATTTTGGGAACCTTTATAATTTTTAAAGCTTTCTATGATAGAAAATGATTTACTGTGAGATTTAGAAAAAACAATGAATATCCTTTGAGTTATTGGCCCTTTAGAATTGCATTGAAATCTATGTGAGTAGTCCATTTTTCAAAGATTAATGGAAAAAGGGTCATCCATTGCTGTGAAAACTCTGGGTAGAAAGATAAAAAAAACACGATATCAACCGAATTCGATAAAAGAATGTAAGTCACCGTGCAATATTTTCAGAAATTAACAATTTTCTAATTTTCACTAAGGGCAATAACTCTTACACAATTTTCAAACTGTGTTGTAAAATAAAGTATCTATGGTAACTATTAAACATATAAATATAATTGGGCAATACTATTTTTATGACATTAGCATTTTTAGTAACATTGAGCGGGTATTTCAAAAAGTACAGTCTTAGACACGTATCTGATTTTACTTCATAAATGGACATTGTTCAGAAGGGTTTACTCAGACATAAAAGTAGGTTTGTTCCCCACTTAATGGAAAATGTTTCCAGTGCGTCGGATAACGTTCATGATTTGACATTTATTTTATTGAATTACATTTGCGATTTTGTGTATGCCTTTTATTTATGGGTTTGTGTTCAAAACGCCTCTCGTAAAATGTGTCATATTGCACGAACAACGCTTGGTGCTAAATCGCATTACTTCCTGACTTGGTTGTATAGAAAAAAACGGAATCAGAATAATCCTGGATCGATGTACAGAAGGAAAATGAAAATGAAAGAAGAATATTAATTCTGACACAGCATAAGTGAGTAAATGGCGACTTTCTGATGAAGAATTGATGAACGCATATTTGCGTGAGAGATTTAATGGCTGTTTTGGGGAAATTTCTTTTTAGACCTGTTACGTTCGTGTGCTTGTTATTTTACAATTTAGTCGAACAAACGCAAAGTGAATTTCTGAACGAAACCTCATAACAGAATAAAGAGAAATACCAGACACAATGCTCTCATGTAATTTTCTAAACAAGTCAATCGATTTCTCGTAGATCATTATTTGTTTTGTTAGCAATTACTGATTTCTACCGTTTACAAAACAATTCCAAATATCTCATGAATCAATGCGTGGCGCGGTCTTAAAGTCGTAAATTTGTTTACTGTATCATTACTGCAACGTAAATTCTAGTCCATGCCAATCGTTCTTAAATAAATGACTACATTAACTTCAAATCAGGACGGTTTGTCTTTAGTTATAGCATTAAACACGAAACACACAAACCTATTCCTTTCAAGTATACATATTTCTATCCTTCGATCAAGGTCACGAGACACTATATTTACATGCAAAACAACAACAGCACCAACAACAAGTTGTTCAAGATAATCTTTTCTCTTTACCAAAGCTTTAGCAGTACGGCTTGTGGCATTATTATGTTAAACTGTAGGTATGTTGACAATGTTATGGAAAAGAAGAATGACATTAGGCGTAAGAATGTCATCGCAGGAAAGTTGGGTATTTAATGACATTGAACCAGGAATGCGAGGAATTTGACTTATTGACCAGCAAGACCCCTATTTCCACAGTAGGGGGTAATAAAATAGACAGCTAGGGTCATTGATAGACCAGCTTCTGTTTACATAATCAGTTAATTACTCTTCGCTTATAAAAACAACAGGAATTTAGTAATATACTTCATCATCATCACCATAAATCAATAAAATTTATGACCCTAGGTGTCAAGTCTACAGACCGTGACCAGACAGGATTAATCTGATTAGGGGTAATAAAACAATTATTTGGGGGAGTCACTTAATATATACATTGTAGTAGCTGTTCAATGTCTTTAAACGGCTGCCAACCATGACTACTGAACGGTAACCATGGGATATGGCGGCCCAGACTATGGCAGAACCCTTAAACCCTATCAATCTCTATTAACAACACAACAAAGCGTTAATTTTGCCTATGTACAGCAGATGCTTACCCTCCGTCACCTTTTAAAAAAGTCTGACCTCGATCTCTACTTTGAGATTAAATTACAAATGTACAAACAGGAAGTAATTATACCTTCAGTGGCAAATACACATACACTATTACATTTACACACTGACTACTTTAAGGTTTGTTAACTACATGTTATAAACTTTTCAAATTTTACATTGCCAAATACCCACCACATTTCGATAGAACGTTTAAAGTCCCATAAGCTTATATAATAGTTTCAGTTTGTTCTATAACAGAGGAATCTGGTGTGTTTTCCTCCCGTGCATAATTTACAGCAAGGAAAAATGTTTCCGAAACCACTAGCGTATTTCAATATCATTGAAATCAATACTATTTATAGAACACCTGTGTTTTCCCGCAGTCATGCTATGCACACATATTAAAGTGACGTCACGCGCTCTTCATATTTCAAGTTTACAAAAGCAAAAATCAGAGTGAAATGAGTGTTTTCAGACGAAAAAGGGCTTGTTTCGTCGGTAATAATTATCTTGGGACAATATCAGCAATTAAATGTTTTTGCATATATTTTTCTACAGCAAAAAGCTAATGGGACTTTAAAGTTGAACAGTGAACAGTAAAACTTAAAATTCCGCCAACAAAATGTAAAATAATACACAAACTAAAGCCCCATGAACTTTTTGCTATAAAACATATAATTATGCAAAAAAAAACATTTGCTGGATATATCCCAAGATAATTATTACCGACGAAACAAACCATTTTTCTTCTAAAAATACTCATTTCGCTGTGAATTTTGCTTTTGTAAACTTGAAATAATAGAGCGCGTGACGTCACTAAACGCCGTGTGCATAATACGACTGCGGGAAAACACAGCTGTTCTATAAATAGTTTTTTTCAATGATATTGAAAAAAACACGATAGTGGTTTTGGAAACATTTTTCTTGCTATAAAGTATGCACGGGAGGAAAACACACCGGATTCCTTTGTAATAGAACAAACAGAAACTATTAGGACCGATCAATGTATATGCTTATGGGACTTTAACATTAGGTTGGCAAGATTGGTCATATTCAAATAAAACAATATTACAGAGAAAGAAAATTTATTCACAAGACATAGTGTTAGTCGTAACAGAGTTACCTCGCTAGATTACGTGTATTCAAGATCTAGAGTCGAAAGAGGAAGTAAGAAAAATTTAGGTAATTTCCAGGTGATCTCATTTTTGTTGAAGATTTAGAATGAAGACATTCAATGTTTCGTATTATTCTTAATGACTGATAAGGTTTGGACGTTTTGCTTTTTTGTCTTATTTGATATCGAGTTTAATTTTCGTTATGTACAACTGTGTTGATTTGTTTACACAAAAACCGGACCTGATTTACACTTTATTATTTTCAGAGTTTTGTGGGAACATTTTGTATAAGAGTGCTATTCTGTATACCCGGAGTTCAAACTTTATTATTTCAAACATTTCACAATGTAGTAGAGTCTTGTAATGTGGGTATAGGGGTCATGCAACTTGGTGATTTTAAAATAAATGTTGCAATTTTACTTTATTGTATTGTTAAGCATTACTTTGAATTAATTTAAACTTATGTAAGCAATGGGTAGTTCATATTACATGTGTTTATGTGATTAAGATCTCTTACTTCATTGTGTGAATAAGACGAAATTGAAGCAGTCGTAAGAAAAAATGTGGTTACTTTAAGTGCACAGCTAAGCATTCAGTTGATCGAAATCAGTGCTTCGGAGTTAACCAACTAACATTGTACAACCACTTGATCGTAAGTAGTAAATTCCCATTTCTCATTTGGTGTGTGAGTCATATGAGGTAAACAATGTAATATTTCTACACTGAATACCGTATTATCTAACTAAAGAATAAAAAAATTCAGATGTCACTTTATAAATAACTTCACAATAAAATTTAAATCACTAAATGTATACGAAACATAGATTTCGAAGAAAAACATGTAAATATCATACAAATCAATAGACAGATGGCAAGTTTAGTCGTACCGAAAGAAAATATTTACTGAACAAGAAATTTTATTCAACATACATATTGTTAGTCCTTCTAGAGTTTTCTCGCATGGATTACGTGTGCCTAAGATCAGAAGTCGAAAGCGAAAGTAAGATTTGTATAATTTTCCAGGTGATCTAATTATTGTTGAAGATATAAAAAAAGACACGCAATGCATAAATCATAAAATCATAAATCATGCATAGATTACTGTAATTTTTTACTAACTATTGGTAGTATACATTTATTTATATTCATTTGAATACTAATTAGTGAAGTGCGTGAGGGTACAATTGTATGAAATGTCTCTGAATAATTATTAGTCAAGTCAGCTTAACGGCTAAAATGCTTCGGTCTTAATGAATTTAACATGTTTATTTTTTACGAATCATTCAAATAATTCACTAGATTATATCATTAACTATTGTTTATTATTTAGGCGTTCTATACATAGCGTGACGTCACTACGTTTGTCTAATACCGTAGTGTACACATTGTTATTTAGGTGAAAAAAAACCTGCAAAAATTTATACAATTCATGTATGGGTTTGATGTGTGTCGTGTAGATTTTGTAATTGCTCAGCAGAATATAAAAATAGATTTAATGCGTATGGGAATACCTGTAAATCAACATTTTATTCCTCTAAAGGGGCATGCCCAGGAACTGCTGTGTCTTTTTTTCATACACCAAAAATGTATTTGTCACTTGTTAAACCAATTATTACTGAAACGTTAAAGAAGAATGTGCGTTGAAAAATGACCCTATAACGCGCATGTCGGTATTTGTATGTCGGTTTGAATAAAAGGCTGTCAGCCTTTTATTTTCGACAATGATATTTCCGATATGTCTAAGAGTTTAACTGAACATGTGCGCTGCCTTTCAAGTGAACATAACATGAGCAATACTTGCCATTTCAGTTTGTTGACATTTTTTCCGCGATGATTTCGGTTTAGACGGATACCGAAAGGGTCGAGATGTGAAAATGACTAATAATTTCTGAGGTCGAAATTGGCAGGTTTGGTAAATCTTGAAATGTGTATTGGAGTAAACTTGCGGGATATTTTGTAAATATTTTACAGGGCTTTCATAAATTGATTTAGGCATTAAAATGATACCAATTTGATTGCTATTCGAGACGTTTCAGTTCCTGGGCAAATTAAAACAAGTAGGTAAAAATTCCATGTACTGGAATAACCTATAACTTTGTGTCTTATAAGTACGTTATTAGATTGTTTATGCAGGAATCTATGCAAGGTCTACTTGTTACTAAACACAAGTTTAATGTTCATAATTTATTTATTTGGTCAAAATTATTATAGTTTTAACTATAAGATACTCAATCCACACTACAATGGCAATACATGGTTCGTACAAAAACAAATAGAAAGTAATTGTCGAAGAAAATTATTGGAAATAGTTGATAATAACTATAATTATCTCGCCTGGACTATACAATACTATACTATAAACTAGTAATACGAAGCTAGATAATAGGATATCACATGCAATCATGAATTAAGAATAAGGTGAATATTTTTGTGCATTTTTAAAATGTATATTAGGTTCTAAATCCTAAAACAATGAGGATATCAAGAAGAGACGAACATCAGCTTTATTTAAAGAAAGTGCCTTTAATATGTATAGCCTGTGTAATGTAGAATCCAAACAAACATGGCATTTTGGAAGCCATTCTGAGGGAAGCACTACACTAGGGCTTGATCAGATGTAGATATGTTGTTTTGTGTCAATACTTTTCATGTGATTCATGACTGGGCGGATTGGAAACATGGAATACGAAATCTATTGATGGTACAAGATGAGACAACATCTCCTGGATACTGTCTCCTGCAACTGTTAAGAGATGATGCACCTATTCCAGAAATCAGAGTTCTAAACCAACGGTTTTACAGGGATACAAAAGGGAGGATACTTTTAAAATACACATGTATGGACAATTTAATAACCTATATTGGATTAGAACGACACGGTGCAGCTGGAAATGCATCAGGAATAGATGGTGTTACAGACCAGGATGTCGTGCTTGCGTTCTATTGTGGTTACTGGCCAATAGAAGGTAGAGTTTGGTTAAACAAGATAGGTAGTGGTAAATGGCCTGCAGATCACTTACGATTCGTGTCGGCGAAAACTGGGTGTTTCCTCGTACCAGTTGGTAGTAAGGTAAGCGGTCTAGATGGTCTTGAATGGAGAGTTTCTACTGCATTAGCTGAGAGATTACTAATGTTTAGTATTAACATCACACAAATGAGATGCTACGTGATAATGAAAATGTTGATAAAATCACATCATGTATTTCACGATGTTATTTCTAGCTATATGTGTAAAACTGCTTTATTCCATTGCATAGAAAATATGAACTCTGGTTTCTGGCGTGAAAATAACCTTTTATTATGTCTTAACCAAGTATTGAAGGTACTGTATAACTTTATTTATTATAAAAACTGTCATCACTTCATTATTCCTGAGAATAATCTAATGGCGAACAGAATATCAACTGAACAACAACAAAGTTTATTAGATGTCCTTGAAAAGATTATAAAGAGTGAAGGTAAAGCTTTGTTCGAAATTCGAATAGATGATGTCGGTACAAGACTGAAGATGAAGTTAAGTGGAAATGCAGTATCTCATCAGAATATACTTACACATAAAAAAGGGAGAGAATACTAGTATCAGGGCAATTATGTTATCATATAGTAAGTAATATGTGTAGTAGCTACAAGAGTTTGCGACATTTTTATAATAACTTTAGTGTCTGCAAGGCATTACAAAATGTCGTGTGTTACTATATCAGGTATGTTCACCGTTATTCACAAATGAACTGTATACAAAAGACAGTTTGTAGTTTTTATGTACCATTCCTGAGCTGCACAATAGGTTCATTGCTCGCATCTTACTGTGTATCAATAAACAGACCTCTGTCGGGCATTGCAATAAAATGGTTAAAGTTAGGACTCAACTCTGACGTATCGTCTGGTTGGCTAAAATTAGCGACCGTGAGTTACTGTGTCGGTGATATGAATACAACAGAAAGCATATTGTGTCAAGTTGACCAACAATATGATAGAAATATTGTGATGGCTGTTTGTGACTGTATGTACGAAGGAGGAGCGACTTTGAAACAGGGATTCTTGTTAAAAGCTGATCAGTTACAGATAACTGATTTTAGAAATATTGCATCATACTGTTTTGGGTTCATGCGTTGTGAGATGAATATTGTACCTCAAGAAATGAGACATGAATACTACAGATCAACACAAGAAGATGTTCGAAATAGGAATATTGTGAATGATAACTGGATGGACCTTGCAGTGGTGGATTCTCTTCCATACTTGTATTTCTTACAGTATAAAACATACGGCCGTCTAGGCAATATTAGGGAGCAACAGAGGGCTTTACATGAACTGCAACAAGTTATTCGTACTGAACCAAACTTAGGACACAAAGAGACAGCACTGAATCTACTTGGACAATGTTTTGAACAAGAGAATAAACCAAACGATGCATTCCATTGTTATGAAAGATCCCTCCAGGTTCGATCTCGAAATAATGCAGCAAACTTCCACATATCTAGACTCCTAGCTAGATGAACATTATTCTTTGTTATGAAACATCCTGTATATTTCAGACTTTAAGTGTGTTTTGAAATCCAATGTTTACGTTTTTCATAAGTAGCCTTATTACCGCTGTTTATATTTATTTATTTCAGCCAGTCATTAGTTTGCTTACACTACTGACCCTATTTAGATTCAGTTTCTTACTTTTGTGCAGGGAAACAGTATCTATAAAGGGCCATTCCAGTCCTTTCATTTACTTGATTGCTATTACATTTTTGTAAACTAAATGAATGTAAAAGAAACCTACGTATCATTTATTTATCCTGATAAATAGTACAATGCCTGACATTTGAGAACTGTCAAGCATGTATAGAATTTACTCTTTTAATTCGTGAAATGTATTTGTGTAATTTATGCTTTTTGATTTGGTATGACTTTTATATAAGTCTTATACCATTGTAATTATTCATGTGTACATGTACTTTTCGCAGAATTTTGTCAAATGAACAGAAAGAGCCATTTACTCTAAGAGCTTTTAAACGAAAAAAAGCTTTTTTACTTTCACTTTTATATTCGATTTGTTTTTACCTAAATGTTTGATTATACATTACCCTACAGTTGTTCGTATTAATTCATCAGAAACATAACGGTATCTGAACTAAAATTTAACAACTCTCTATCGATGAAGTTCTTTCATACAGCATAGGTGGTCTACATTCTTATCATTGGTAATTAGATATTTTTAAAAATCACATTGCTTTACTTTACGTGTTGTCTTTGTCATTTCTAGCAACATAAAGAAGCAATACAAATAATATATCAATACAGTAACACATATTTGTTGGTCCTCATGGGGTTATTATATTCAGGTTTACAATTATATTGCATTAATTCCTTTGATCACTATCACCGCACAAAATGCCTATCGGTTTTCCTATACAATTATATAAAATGAGGAGAAGATGCCGGCTCCGTGAGGAAGTGTCAGTAAATACCGGTAAGAATACTATTCAGGAAAACCAGTTAAGTATAGCTGTTGCCGTATATAGCTGAAATATCGTTGTAAAACAGCTGCAATCGTTTTCTTTTGTATTTTGATAATATCGTTATGTGAACCTCTATTATTCATTATATGGAAGAAAATTATGTTCATCACGATTTCTTACAAACAGAAAACAATGAGTCACAAATTTTGTCTTTTGTTTGGCTAAAGCTGAATAAAAAATTCATAAAAAATGGCCGGAAATATTTCATGCAACGAATAGCATTTATGTGGACGATTTTCGATTCATGTGTTCTACTTTCGTATTAATAATAAAAAAAAACAATCAGTCATATTGTGAAATGATAAACATAACATCATATCAATGGAGAGGTTTGTCGATGTCACAATTCTTATTAACTTTGTTTTTATATGACTGTTTACCATTCAAACATAGTCTCACTAATCGTAGTACGTAATACTATATACATGTGTTTCAGTAATACGAAAACATCAAAGAAAGATAACTCTGGATAAGATGTTAATGATAAATATGTGAATTCCTAGTTGCCGTTCGTTGAGTTCGAAGTGCCGTGATGTTTGTTCTAGTTTCGGTTTGAGCTATACACTGGATGTTTGTGTTTATTCCTTAGCATGGCTAACGTAACGTATTCGTATATTCAGACAGACAATCACTCTGAATGGAGTGCTATAGAACAGAACTGCAGAAATAATTGGCCACGATGGACTTGTATTGCAGCCAACATCGCCGGATTAGGGAGTACAACTCTATGGTTTCTGGTGCTTCTTCCACAGCTTTGGAAAAACTTCAGACAAAAATCTGTCAGAGGACTCAGCTTTTTATGGGCCACAGCGAACTTCACTGCTTCTCTGATTAATTTATTCTTTGTGTTCATGTACGTGAACATACCACTGTATGGACAAATCAGTTCTATCTATTGTCCAATCCTTGAGTTTGGGCTAATGGTTCAATTTCTGGTTTATGGAAATTACAGGAAGCAAGAGAAAATTCTATATGCTGTATTTTGCCTCGTAGTTTGGGGAGTCATTATTACCTTGGAGATGTTGATTAGACTTGGTTCTGTCCTGGAATACGCCGCCATATTCCTTTGGAGTGTTGAAACATTTCCCCAGGTAAGGAACACTAATCTACATTTCAATCAACCCTATGCTTCTATCTAATAGGCTTTGGCACGCAATAAATTGATTTTTGAGTAAACAAATGATATGGTTTATATTTCACCTTGTTAATATTTAGGACATTAGCCTTTAAAAATTTGCTGCACTTGTCAAGCAAGTGGAAGCTCATGTTGACAGTATTTGATAAATAGTACGCATTTGTTTTAATGATTAATTGTGAACGAATTGAATTATATTAACTGAATAATAAAATGTTTTCCTTGATAAAAAATCTTTTGAATCAAATGCCTAAACAAACATAGCCACGTTGAAGTCTAATACCAATAGTGTAATCTGATTATTGTGTATTGTACATTATCGTTAGTTAGATATGAATATCGTGATGTAAAGTTATGTGATTTAAAGTTAAATGAGAATCGTTGTAAACATTTACTTTTTTCCGAGGTAGATCAGGTTATTTACCGGTTGAAATGACTTTATATTGAAATACATAAACAGAGCACTATCGTAACGCGCAGTGGCGTAGAGGTAAAGGCTATGTTTTGTTTTTATTCGTATAGCGGCCACGAGTTCAAAACTGCCAAAATGCTTTTTTTATTAACATATATAATATTCGAAACTGCAATTTCTTTCCGACTTTCAAGAATTACCTTTCAAATTGTGAAAATCAAAATTAATATCTTGTTTCATATACACAATAACGTGTACTATAACATATATATATATACATACAGCATGCAGTAGAGAAGGGGATGGACTGTTTCCGGATATTAGTCACTTCTTGCGACGAAGAGACAGACACGGCTAGTGAATGCGATGATGCGTGTTGAATTTACATGTTTGAATTGTTTTGAAACGATAAAATAAAATAATGAAAAATAATGAAAAAAATATACACTACAAAATGAAAGGATTAAAATAATAAAAAGAAAAACAAATATACAAAATATAGTTATAAAATGGCATTAACTATGTTCGAACCAATGGTTAAAATGATGTCACTAACCTTTACGCTATTAAGGCATCGTAATAATGTTTTCTCTATCTTATCTATAACGGGTACCGGGTTTACCTGTTACACCTAAATATCGAAATATGACTAATCCCTCATTAGCATGCAACTTTAAATCGACTATAAGTTACGTTATCAGTCTGTCATTGTTTACAATTGGCAGTCATACCGAGATTGATTAGAAAATCCCACGTTTGCAGTTTTTACAATACAAACGTAGATCACACAAAAATACGCTTATCTTTGATATCATTTCAGATCGTTTTAAACATGCGCATTCATTCCACGAGCGGACAGTCTACTATCTCGTGTGTAATTGCCTCCCTTGGTAAGACCACAGATTTTATTGCAACAAATGGACTGGTGATGCCTCTACAATACGTTATCATGCGTTACTTCTCGTCCAGCGTGGCTTATATCAACGGCCTGCAAGTCGCTTGGTATCTTGGCAACGGAGACAACGTTTTAAGTACTGGGTGTTTTTGGAAAAATAAATCTCACTCTGAGTTTTCTAACATAAATGAAGATCAAAGGTCCCAACAGTCGCTTAGCAACAGTATTTCACAAAACATACAAACGACTTCTTCTACAACGGCCAATATCAAGACAGACGATCGACATACGTCTTTCATGCTTCTAGCCAGATGGATGTGTTTGAGTATTCTCACATTGCTCCTAATTGGTTGTGTTGTTGGATTTGTTTGGAATATTGGGTCGTATATTGGACTACTTGCTCCTACTGGAATAATGTGCTTTCTTGGACTGACAAAATTGTACTTCATCAAATGTACTCGTCGAAATTACGAGATACAGGACGTCAATTGATGTTAACAGCGATAAGTAATTACGTACAAAAACAATAAGCGATTCCCCTGACGGAATTTCTTAAAAACAATATTACGCTAATGCAAAGTAATTCAAGCATGGAATTATATATAGATGACGATGTTTCACCGACTTAACCTGCATGTTGATAATGTAATAGAAAAGATCCTTCACTGTCTGTGCAGGGTAACCAATTCTTAAATATATTGGGGGGGGGGGGGGGGGTACAGTCGATCATGAACTGTTTCAGATAGCGAGTGATGCTGTATTGCTTACTTCACGCATGTTGACAATCAGAGACAGAGGAAAAAACTTACCTTTGCTATAATGTTCTTCGTCATCCTGTTGATGTGTTAAACGTGTGTCTCGCTCAGGTTTCCTTCCCCCGTCATCTCTGAACTGCATTGTGCCTTTCTATTACTGGGGTGGTCAATACCCCCCATGCAAACCATATATTTTGAACCAAAATCCAGTGACTAATCGATCAAAACTGATTAAATAAGAAATGACCAAAAATGTTAGTACTGTATAAATTTAACATCCCTAACACCAAATGAATAGCACAAAGTCAATAAAAATTGAAATATTAAATGATTTAACTTTATTTAGATGTTCGAGTATACATAGCACCAAAATATACTATTAAAACACACTGAACCAAAATTATGCTGCATTTATAGATACAGTTTGATAAGCATTATTGTTACACTGGTCACTAGCTTATCAAATCTTTAAAGTTAAACTACTGTCAGCGTCACGTCAACGACAATTTCACAATGATTCCGTGAATATATGATCAATCAGAACATCACTATTTGACACTAACTTACAGACTTATCTTTCAAGACACCAAATAACAAATTATTCTGACACAAGTTTAAGCAGTGTTGCTCATCCATCAATATTCATGGAATTCCACGATGTCTGTTTCTTTTAATCAACCGATTTGTTACTCTGTGTAGAAATGGCTGTAGATGACCGTTCATTCAAGAAAGTAATGATCAATATATTTCTTTAGAAGACTCGGATGATCTTGGTCGCATGTTTCGTTTGTGCAGTGGATTCACGCAAAACTTTCGTAATTTGCACCGTGAGTCCTCGATTATACATCGAAGCCAAGGCACTTTGTAAGTGAATGTTACACCGGAAATCATATGTAAGAATGTTGCCAATTTAAACATGCTAGTGTGTTTAATAAGGCATTATCATCAACTTACTACAAAACAAAGAGCAGCTTTAACAAACCGATTTTTCATTCTGTAAATGTTTTGATTTGGATGGTTGTAAAAAATGTGTGGATTAGGGTTGGAAAACGTACTGGTTCTATTTTCGGGTGTCGATGCTAGTTGCGGCAAAATCTAAAGTACGGAAGTATTTTGGGATGAATTGTAGCCCATGTTATGACTGTTACCACAAAGGGGGTGCTTTGAAATAAAAAAAGATAAGTATTTTGACAAGCCTACACTAATTATGATTGTCAAGTGACTCAACTTTATGCACTAACTGATAGCATTAATATAATTATTCATGCCTACTTCATTTTTAACATTCAAAATGCTAATGGGGCTTTAATAAGTGTAATGGTAACTTAGTTGAATATTTTCTGCACGGCGTGATTGACATTTCTATATAAAGCTACCTTGTTGATAATGAAATAGACACACGACAGACCAAACTCCAATCACGTAACATGAAAGTCTCTACTTAAAGCGCCGTACATATTGTATAAGTTTAAATCAACAAGGTCTTGTGTCGGTGAATTTTCATAACCAGTAGTTCATGATGAAGAATATTTTGACAGTGCTTGTTTTCGTTGGAGCAGTGGTCTGGTATTACACTTAAGGATTTTATTTAATAATATTTCTTAATAAGTATTTTTTACCTATTTCTACTATTTACATGTAAGAAACTGTTTGGTTGACGTTTAATTTTAATTAATTCATCTAAGATAAAGCCAGCCATCTTAATTATTTGAGCTCTGAAGGTTTTGTTGAAATGTAACTTTCACCCTCGACACTTAGATGGATAGACTCTATATCATCAGCAAGGTAGCTACATTTTTTATTATTTTTGACAAAACTCCTCCTTCATTTGAAACTTACGATACTACAAATACATGAAGAATTTATATGATGTGTATTTATACCAATATTTGCTTAAAAACACGTAGCAGGAGTATAAAAGGGAGGTTATGGCTGGTGGGTGGTTTCCCTTGATCTTTAACAACCACCAATGATTATTTAGAACAAAACCAATTTAGAATAAAGGCCATATAAAGACTTACTATGCTCTCGCTTTCTAGACTCATTATCAGAATGGCATAATTTTGTTCAAGCGTGTTTATCGTTCGCGATTGATAAAAAGGGCACCAAGTTCCCAATAAAAGAGAAATAGGTTGATTCCAATGTTGGATTCCCAGGTTCAGCCATGATGGAAAGTAGCTCGTACACAACAACAGTATGACAGCGAGCTTGTTTTGTCCGAGGCATTTTCTTTTGACAAACGCAGAGGACTTCTGATTGGTTAAATACATGTATTGCCAAACCAGGAAGTTGAATATGAATTTTAGGTTGTCTTTGCAAATTATCAATCACTTATCATGAAATACTTCAGAGTTATGAAAGTTTTATACACAAGTCTTAGTGTCCAAAATTATTATCTCAAAGTGGAGCGGACATATTTTGGGAAGCTTTTCTTTGATAGTAAATGATTTATCGTGAGATTTTTCAAAAACAATGAATATCCTTTGAGTTATTGACCTTTTAGAATTGCATTGAAATCTATGTGAGTAGTCCATTTTTCAAAGATTAATGAAAAAAGGTCATCCATTGCTGTGAAAACTCTGGGTAGAAAGATGCAAAAAAAAACCACGATATCAACCGAATTCGATAAAAGAATGTAAGTCACCGTTCAATATTTTCAGAAATTAACCTTTTATTTATGGGTTTGTGTTCAAAACGCCTCTCGTAAAACGTGTCATATTGCACGAACAACGCTTGGTGCTAAATCGCATTACTTCCTGACTTGGTTGTATAGAAAAAAACGGAATCAGAATAATCCTGGATCGATGCACAGAAGGAAAATGATAATGAAAGAGGAAGATTAATTCTGACACAGCATAAACGAGTAAATGGCGACTTTCTGATGAAGAATTAATAAACGCATATTTGCGTGAGAGAATTAATGGCTGTTTTGGGGAAATTTCTTTTTAGACCTGTTACGTTCGTGTGCTTGTTATTTTACAATTTAGTCGAACACACGCAAAGTGGATTTCTAAACGAAACCTCATAACAGAATAAAGAGAAATACCAGACACAATGCTCTCATATAATTTTCTAAACAAGTCAATCGATTTCTCGTAGATCATTATTTGTTTTGTTAGCAATTACTGATTTCTACCGTTTACAAAACAATTCCAAATATCACATGAATCAATTCGTGGCGCGGTCTTAAAGTCGTAAATTTGTTTGCTGTATCATTACTGCAACGTAAATTCTAGTCCATGCCAATCGTTCTTAAATAAATGACTACATTAACTTCAAATCAGGACGGTTTGTCTTTTGTTATAGCGTTAAACACGAAACATACAAACCTATTCCTTTCAAGTATACATATTTCTTTCCTTCGATCAAGGTCACGAGACACTATATTTACATGCAAAACAACAACAGCACCAACAACAAGTTGTTCAAGATAATCATTTCTCTTTACCAAAGCTAAAATCTGAGAAGCTGTATTGAGTCTTTAGCTGCATGGCTTGTGGCATTATTATGTTAAACTGTAGGTATGTTGACAATGTTATGGAAAAGAAGAATGACGTTAGGCGTAAGAATGTCATCGCAGGTATTTAAAGACATTGAACCAGGAATGCGAGGAATTTGACTCATTGACCAGCAAGACCCCTATTTCCACATTAGGGGGTAATAAAATAGACAGCTAGGGTCATTGATAGACCAGCTTCTGTTTACATAATCAGTTACTCTTTGCTTATAAAACAACAGGAATTTAGTAATATACTTATCATCACCATAAAACAATAAAATGTATGACCCTAGGTGTCAAGTCTACAGACCGTGACCAGACAGGATTAATCTGATTAGGGGTAATAAAACAATTATTTGGGGGAGTCACTTAATATATACATTGTAGTAGCTGTTCAATGTCTTTAAACGGCTGCCAACCATGACTACCGAACGGTACCCAGACCATGGCAGAACCCTTAAACCCTATCAATCTCTATTAACAACACAACAAAGCGTTAATTTTGCCTATGTACAGCAGATGCTTACCCTCCATCACCTTTTAAAAAAGTCTGACCTCGATCTCTACTTTGAGATTAAATTACAAATGTACAAACAGGAAGTAATTATACCTTCAGTGGCAAATACACATACACTATTACATTTACACACTGACTACTTTAAGGTTTGTTAACTACATGTTATAAACTTTTCAAATTTTACATTGCCAAATACCCACCACATTTCGATAGAACGTTTAAAGTCCCATAAGCTTATATAATAGTTTCAGTTTGTTCTATAACAGAGGAATCTGGTGTGTTTTCCTCCCGTGCATAATTCACAGCAAGGAAAAATGTTTCCGAAACCACTAGCGTATTTCAATATCATTGAAATAAATACTATTTATAGAACAACTGTGTTTTCCCGCAGTCATGCTATGCACACATATTAAAGTGACGTCACGCGCTCTTCATATTTCAAGTTTACAAAAGCAAAAATCAGAGTGAAATGAGTGTTTTCAGACGAAAAAGGGCTTGTTTCGTCGGTAATAATTATCTTGGGACAATATCAGCAATTAAATGTTTTTGCATATATTTTTCTACAGCAAAAAGCTAATGGGACTTTAAAGTTGAACAGTGAACAGTAAAACTTAAAATTCCGCCAACAAAATGTAAAATATTACACAAACTAAAGCCCCATGAACTTTTTGCTGTAAAACATATAATTATGCAAAAAAAACATTTGCTGGATATATCCCAAGATAATTATTACCGACGAAACAAACCATTTTTCTTCTAAAAATACTCATTTCGCTGTGAATTTTGCTTTTGTAAACTTGAAATAATAGAGCGCGTGACGTCACTAAACGCCGTGTGCATAATACGACTGCGGGAAAACACAGCTGTTCTATAAATAGTTTTTTTCAATGATATTGAAAAAAACACGATAGTGGTTTTGGAAACATTTTTCTTGCTATAAAGTATGCACGGGAGGAAAACACACCGGATTCCTTTGTAATAGAACAAAAAGAAACTATTAGGACCGATCAATGTATATGCTTATGGGACTTTAACATTAGGTTGGCAAGATTGGTCATATTCAAATAAAACAATATTACAGAGAAAGAAAATTTATTCACAAGACATAGTGTTAGTCGTAACAGAGTTACCTCGCTAGATTACGTGTATTCAAGATCTAGAGTCGAAAGAGGAAGTAAGAAAAATTTAGGTAATTTCCAGGTGATCTCATTTTTGTTGAAGATTTAGAATGAAGACATTCAATGTTTCGTATTATTCTTAATGACTGATAAGGTTTGGACGTTTTGCTTTTTTGTCTTATTTGATATCGAGTTTAATTTTCGTTATGTACAACTGTGTTGATTTGTTTACACAAAAACCGGACCTGATTTACACTTTATTATTTTCAGAGTTTTGTGGAACATTTTGTATATTAGTGTGCTATTATGAATACCCGGAGTTCAAACTTTATTATTTCAAACATTTCACAATGTAGTAGAGTCTTGTAATGTGGGTATAGGGGTCATGCAACTTGGTGATTTTAAAATAAATGTTGCAATTTTATTTTATTGTATTGTTAAGCATTACTTTGAATTAATTTAAACTTATGTAAGCAATGGGTAGTTCATATTACATGTGTTTATGTGATTAAGATCTCTTACTTCATTGTGTGAATAAGACGAAATTGAAGCAGTCGTAAGAAAAAATGTGTTTACTTTAAGTGCACAGCTAAGCATTCAGTTGATCGAATCAGTGCTTCGGAGTTAACCAACTAACATTGTACAACCACTAGATCGTAAGTAGTAAATTCCCATTTCTCATTTGGTGTGTGAGTCATATGAGGTAAACAATGTAATATTTCTACACTGAATACCGTATTATCTAACTAAAGAATAAAAAAATTCAGATGTCACTTTATAAATAACTTCACAATAAAATTTAAATCACTAAATGTATACGAAACATAGATTTCGAAGAAAAACATGTAAATATCATACAAATCAATAGACAGATGGCAAGTTTAGTCGTACCGAAAGAAAATATTTACTGAAGAAGAAATTTTATTCAACATACATATTGTTAGTCCTTCTAGAGTTTTCTCGCATGGATTACGTGTGCCTAAGATCAGAAGTCGAAAGCGAAAGTAAGATTTGTATAATTTTCCAGGTGATCTAATTATTGTTGAAGATATAAAAAAAGACACGCAATGCATAAATCATAAAATCATAAATCATGCATAGATTACTGTAATTTTTTACTAACTATTGGTAGTATACATTTATTTATATTCATTTGAATACTAATTAGTGAAGTGCGTGAGGGTACAATTGTATGAAATTTCTCTGAATAATTATTAGTCAAGTCAGCTTAACGGCTAAAATGCTTCGGTCTTAATGAATTTAACATGTTTATTTTTTACGAATCATTCAAATAATTCACTAGATTATATCATTAACTATTGTTTATTATTTAGGCGTTCTATACATAGCGTGACGTCACTACGTTTGTCTAATACCGTAGTGTACACATTGTTATTTAGGTGAAAAAAAACCTGCAAAAATTTATACAATTCATGTATGGGTTTGATGTGTGTCGTGTAGATTTTGTAATTGCTCAGCAGAATATAAAAATAGATTTAATGCGTATGGGAATACCTGTAAATCAACATTTTATTCCTCTAAAGGGGCATGCCCAGGAACTGCTGTGTCTTTTTTTCATACACCAAAAATGTATTTGTCACTTGTAAAACCAATTATTACTGAAACGTTAAAGAAGAATGTGCGTTGAAAAATGACCCTATAACGCGCACGTCGGTATTTGTATGTCGGTTTGAATAAAAGGCTGTCAGCCTTTTATTTTCGACAATGATATTTCCGATATGTCTAAGAGTTTAACTGAACATGTGCGCTGCCTTTCAAGTGAACATAACATGAGCAATACTTGCCATTTCAGTTTGTTGACATTTTTTCCGCGATGATTTCGGTTTAGACGGATACCGAAAGGGTCGAGATGTGAAAATGACTAATAATTTCTGAGGTCGAAATTGGCAGGTTTGGTAAATCTTGAAATGTGTATTGGAGTAAACTTGCGGGATATTTTGTAAATATTTTACAGGGCTTTCATAAATTGATTTAGGCATTAAAATGATACCAATTTGATTGCTATTCGAGACGCTTCAGTTCCTGGGCAAATTAAAACAAGTAGGTAAAAATTCCATGTACTGGAATAACCTATAACTTTGTGTCTTATAAGTACGTTATTAGATTGTTTATGCAGGAATCTATGCAAGGTCTACTTGTTACTAAACACAAGTTTAATGTTCATAATTTATTTATTTGGTCAAAATTATTATAGTTTTAACTATAAGATACTCAATCCACACTACAATGGCAATACATGGTTCGTACAAAAACAAATAGAAAGTAATTGTCGAAGAAAATTATTGGAAATAGTTGATAATAACTATAATTATCTCGCCTGGACTATACAATACTATACTATAAACTAGTAATACGAAGCTAGATAATAGGATATCACATGCAATCATGAATTAAGAATAAGGTGAATATTTTTGTGCATTTTTAAAATGTATATTAGGTTCTAAATCCTAAAACAATGAGGATATCAAGAAGAGACGAACATCAGCTTTATTTAAAGAAAGTGCCTTTAATATGTATAGCCTGTGTAATGTAGAATCCAAACAAACATGGCATTTTGGAAGCCATTCTGAGGGAAGCACTACACTAGGGCTTGATTCAGATGTAGATATGTTGTTTTGTGTCAATACTTTTCATGTGATTCATGACTGGGCGGATTGGAAACATGGAATAGGAAATCTATTGATGGTACAAGATGAGACAACATCTCCTGGATACTGTCTCCTGCAACTGTTAAGAGATGATGCACCTATTCCAGAAATCAGAGTTCTAAACCAACGGTTTTACAGGGATACAAAAGGGAGGATACTTTTAAAATACACATGTATGGACAATTTAATAACCTATATTGGATTAGAACGACACGGTGCAGCTGGAAATGCATCAGGAATAGATGGTGTTACAGACCAGGATGTCGTGCTTGCGTTCTATTGTGGTTACTGGCCAATAGAAGGTAGAGTTTGGTTAAACAAGATAGGTAGTGGTAAATGGCCTGCAGATCACTTACGATTCGTGTCGGCGAAAACTGGGTGTTTCCTCGTACCAGTTGGTAGTAAGGTAAGCGGTCTAGATGGTCTTGAATGGAGAGTTTCTACTGCATTAGCTGAGAGATTACTAATGTTTAGTATTAACATCACACAAATGAGATGCTACGTGATAATGAAAATGTTGATAAAATCACATCATGTATTTCACGATGTTATTTCTAGCTATATGTGTAAAACTGCTTTATTCCATTGCATAGAAAATATGAACTCTGGTTTCTGGCGTGAAAATAACCTTTTATTATGTCTTAACCAAGTATTGAAGGTACTGTATAACTTTATTTATTATAAAAACTGTCCTCACTTCATTATTCCTGAGAATAATCTAATGGCGAACAGAATATCAACTGAACAACAACAAAGTTTATTAGATGTCCTTGAAAAGATTATAAAGAGTGAAGGTAAAGCTTTGTTCGAAATTCGAATAGATGATGTCGGTACAAGACTGAAGATGAAGTTAAGTGGAAATGCAGTATCTCATGAGAATATACTTACACATAAAAGAAGGGAGAGAATACTAGTATCAGGGCAATTATGTTATCATATAGTAAGTAATATGTGTAGTAGCTACAAGAGTTTGCGACATTTTTATAATAACTTTAGTGTCTGCAAGGCATTACAAAATGTCGTGTGTTACTATATCAGGTATGTTCACCGTTATTCACAAATGAACTGTATACAAAAGACAGTTTGTAGTTTTTATGTACCATTCCTGAGCTGCACAATAGGTTCATTGCTCGCATCTTACTGTGTATCAATAAACAGACCTCTGTCGGGCATTGCAATAAAATGGTTAAAGTTAGGACTCAACTCTGACGTATCGTCTGGTTGGCTAAAATTAGCGACCGTGAGTTACTGTGTCGGTGATATGAATACAACAGAAAGCATATTGTGTCAAGTTGACCAACAATATGATAGAAATATTGTGATGGCTGTTTGTGACTGTATGTACGAAGGAGGAGCGACTTTGAAACAGGGATTCTTGTTAAAAGCTGATCAGTTACAGATAACTGATTTTAGAAATATTGCATCATACTGTTTTGGGTTCATGCGTTGTGAGATGAATATTGTACCTCAAGAAATGAGACATGAATACTACAGATCAACACAAGAAGATGTTCGAAATAGGAATATTGTGAATGATAACTGGATGGACCTTGCAGTGGTGGATTCTCTTCCATACTTGTATTTCTTACAGTATAAAACATACGGCCGTCTAGGCAATATTAGGGAGCAACAGAGGGCTTTACATGAACTGCAACAAGTTATTCGTACTGAACCAAACTTAGGACACAAAGAGACAGCACTGAATCTACTTGGACAATGTTTTGAACAAGAGAATAAACCAAACGATGCATTCCATTGTTATGAAAGATCCCTCCAGGTTCGATCTCGAAATAATGCAGCAAACTTCCACATATCTAGACTCCTAGCTAGATGAACATTATTCTTTGTTATGAAACATCCTGTATATTTCAGACTTTAAGTGTGTTTTGAAATCCAATGTTTACGTTTTTCATAAGTAGCCTTATTACCGCTGTTTATATTTATTTATTTCAGCCAGTCATTAGTTTGCTTACACTACTGACCCTATTTAGATTCAGTTTCTTACTTTTGTGCAGGGAAACAGTATCTATAAAGGGCCATTCCAGTCCTTTCATTTACTTGATTGCTATTACATTTGTGTAAACTAAATGAATGTAAAAGAAACCTACGTATCATTTATTTATCCTGATAAATAGTACAATGCCTGACATTTGAGAACTGTCAAGCATGTATAGAATTTACTCTTTTAATTCGTGAAATGTATTTGTGTAATTTATGCTTTTTGATTTGGTATGACTTTTATATAAGTCTTATACCATTGTAATTATTCATATGTACATGTACTTTTCGCAGAATTTTGTCAAATGAACAGAAAGAGCCATTTACTCTAAGAGCTTTAAAACGAAAAAAAGCTTTTTTGCTTTCACTTTTATATTCGATTTGTTTTTACCTAAATGTTTGATTGTACATTACCTGACAGTTTTTCGTATTAATACATCAGAAACATAACGGTGTCTGAACTAAAATTTAACAACTCTCTATCGATGAAGTTCTTTCATACAGCATAGGTGGTCTACATTCTTATCATTGGTAATTAGATATTTTTAAAAATCACATTGCTTTACTTTACGTGTTGTCTTTGTCATTTCTAGCAACATAAAGAAGCAATACAAATAATATATAAATACAGTAACACATATTTGTTGGTCCTCATGGGGTTATTATATTCAGGTTTACAATTATATTGCATTAATTCCTATGATTACTATCACCGCACAAAATGCCTATCGGTTTTCCTATACAATTATATAAAATGAGGAGAAGATGCCGGCTCCGTGAGGAAGTGTCAGTAAATACCGGTAAGAATACTATTCAGGAAAACCAGTTAAGTATAGCTGTTGCCGTATATAGCTGAAATATCGTTGTAAAACAGCTGCAATCGTTTTCTTTTGTATTTTGATAATATCGTTATGTGAACCTCTATTATTCATTATATGGAAGAAAATTATGTTCATCACGATTTCTTACAAACAGAAAACAATGAGTCACAAATTTTGTCTTTTGTTTGGCTAAAGCTGAATAAAAAATTCATAAAAAATGGCCGGAAATATTTCATGCAACGAATAGCATTTATGTGGACGATTTTCGATTCATGTGTTCTACTTTCGTATTAATAATAAAAAAAAACAATCAATCATATTGTGAAATGATAAACATAACATCATATCAATGGAGAGGTTTGTCGATGTCACAATTCTTATTAACTTTGTTTTTATATGACTGTTTACCATTCAAACATAGTCTCACTAATCGTAGTACGTAATACTATATACATGTGTTTCAGTAAAACGAAAACATCAAAGAAAGATAAGATGTTAATGATAAATATGTGAATTCCTAGTTGCCGTTCGTTGAGTTCGAAGTGCCGTGATGTTTGTTCTAGTTTCGGTTTGAGCTATACACTGGATGTTTGTGTTTATTCCTTAGCATGGCTAACGTAACGTATTCGTATATTCAGACAGACAATCACTCTGAATGGAGTGCTATAGAACAGAACTGCAGAAATAATTGGCCACGATGGACTTGTATTGCAGCCAACATCGCCGGATTAGGGAGTACAACTCTATGGTTTCTGGTGCTTCTTCCACAGCTTTGGAAAAACTTCAGACAAAAATCTGTCAGAGGACTCAGCATTTTATGGGCCACAGCGAACTTCACTGCTTCTCTGATTAATTTATTCTTTGTGTTCATGTACGTGAACATACCACTGTATGGACAAATCAGTTCTATCTATTGTCCAATCCTTGAGTTTGGGCTAATGGTTCAATTTCTGGTTTATGGAAATTACAGGAAGCAAGAGAAAATTCTATATGCTGTATTTTGCCTCGTAGTTTGGGGAGTCATTATTACCTTGGAGATGTTGATTAGACTTGGTTCTGTCCTGGAATACGCCGCCATATTCCTTTGGAGTGTTGAAACATTTCCCCAGGTAAGGAACACTAATCTACATTTCAATCAACCCTATGCTTCTATCTAATAGGCTTTGGCACGCAATAAATTGATTTTTGAGTAAACAAATGATATGGTTTATATTTCACCTTGTTAATATTCAGGACATTAGCCTTTAAAAATTTGCTGCACTTGTCAAGCAAGTGGAAGCTCATGTTGACAGTATTTGATAAATAGTACGCATTTGTTTTAATGATTAATTGTGAACGAATTGAATTATATTAACTGAATAATAAAATGTTTTCCTTGATAAAAAATCTTTTGAATCAAATGCCTAAACAAACATAGCCACGTTGAAGTCTAACACCAATAGTGTAATCTGATTATTGTGTATTGTACATTATCGTTAGTTAGATATGAATATCGTGATGTAAAGTTATGTGATTTAAAGTTAAATGAGAATCGTTGTAAACATTTACTTTTTTCCGAGGTAGATCAGGTTATTTACCGGTTGAAATGACTTTATATTGAAATACATAAACAGAGCACTATCGTAACGCGCAGTGGCGTAGAGGTAAAGGCTATGTTTTGTTTTTATTCGTATAGCGGCCACGAGTTCAAAACTGCCAAAATGCTTTTTTTATTAACATATATAATATTCGAAACTGCAATTTCTTTCCGACTTTCAAGAATTACCTTTCAAATTGTGAAAATCAAAATTAATATCTTGTTTCATATACACAATAACGTGTACTATAACATATATATATATACATACAGCATGCAGTAGAGAAGGGGATGGACTGTTTCCGGATATTAGTCACTTCTTGCGACGAAGAGACAGACACGGCTAGTGAATGCGATGATGCGTGTTGAATTTACATGTTTGAATTGTTTTGAAACGATAAAATAAAATAATGAAAAAATATACACTACAAAATGAAAGGATTAAAATAATAAAAAGAAAAACAAATATACAAAATATAGTTATAAAATGGCATTAACTATGTTCGAACCAATGGTTAAAATGATGTCACTAACCTTTACGCTATTAAGGCATCGTAATAATGTTTTCTCTATCTTATCTATAACGGGTACCGGGTTTACCTGTTACACCTAAATATCGAAATATGACTAATCCCTCATTAGCATGCAACTTTAAATCGACTATAAGTTACGTTATCAGTCTGTCATTGTTTACAATTGGCAGTCATACCGAGATTGATTAGAAAATCCCACGTTTGCAGTTTTTACAATACAAACGTAGATCACACAAAAATACGCTTATCTTTGATATCATTTCAGATCGTTTTAAACATGCGCATTCATTCCACGAGCGGACAGTCTACTATCTCGTGTGTAATTGCCTCCCTTGGTAAGACCACAGATTTTATTGCAACAAATGGACTGGTGATGCCTCTACAATACGTTATCATGCGTTACTTCTCGTCCAGCGTGGCTTATATCAACGGCCTGCAAGTCGCTTGGTATCTTGGCAACGGAGACAACGTTTTAAGTACTGGGTGTTTTTGGAAAAATAAATCTCACTCTGAGTTTTCTAACATAAATGAAGATCAAAGGTCCCAACAGTCGCTTAGCAACAGTATTTCACAAAACATACAAACGACTTCTTCTACAACGGCCAATATCAAGACAGACGATCGACATACGTCTTTCATGCTTCTAGCCAGATGGATGTGTTTGAGTATTCTCACATTGCTCCTAATTGGTTGTGTTGTTGGATTTGTTTGGAATATTGGGTCGTATATTGGACTACTTGCTCCTACTGGAATAATGTGCTTTCTTGGACTGACAAAATTGTACTTCATCAAATGTACTCGTCGAAATTACGAGATACAGGACGTCAATTGATGTTAACAGCGATAAGTAATTACGTACAAAAACAATAAGCGATTCCCCTGACGGAATTTCTTAAAAAAGAATATTACGCTAATGCAAAGTAATTCAAGCATGGAATTATATATAGATGATGATGTTTCACCGACTTAACCTGCATGTTGATAATGTAATAGAAAAGATCCTTCACTGTCTGTGCAGGGTAACCAATTCTTAAATATATTGGGGGGGGGGGGGGGGGGGGGTACAGTCGATCATGAACTGTTTCAGATAGCGAGTGATGCTGTATTGCTTACTTCACGCATGTTGACAATCAGAGACAGAGGAAAAAACTTACCTTTGCTATAATGTTCTTCGTCATCCTGTTGATGTGTTAAACGTGTGTCTCGCTCAGGTTTCCTTCCCCCGTCATCTCTGAACTGCATTGTGCCTTTCTATTACTGGGGTGGTCAATACCCCCCATGCAAACCATATATTTTGAACCAAAATCCAGTGACTAATCGATCAAAACTGATTAAATAAGAAATGACCAAAAATGTTAGTACTGCATAAATTTAACATCCCTAACACCAAATGAATAGCACAAAGTCAATAAAAATTGAAATATTAAATGATTTAACTTTATTTAGATGTTCGAGTATACATAGCACCAAAATATACTATTAAAACACACTGAACCAAAATTATGCTGCATTTATAGATAACCTCCGCCGGTTTGTTTTTGCCGCGCCGGTCTTTGGCAAATACAGCCCCCACTTTTACGCGTTTTTGAGAAACAAAAACATTATTAAATTGTAGCATTTAGTTACTTATTAACAAATTGTAAGTCCCATGTTTCTATCTTTACTAGTTTTCTTGAAAAATGCAAAGAAAAACTGTCTTTGCCATGGCAAAATTTTTTTTAATATCTAAAGAAACACTATGTAAGGGTGTGTAGGTATCATAATTAACACAATTATTATGGTTTTGATCAATAAATATGAATTTTTTAATTTTAATTTTTGCCATGGCAAAAGTTTGCCATGGCAAAATTTCCATGGCAAAATATTGCCATGGCAAAATTTCCATGGCAAAATATTACCATGGCAAAATTGCCATGGCAAAAAATTGCCATGGCAAATTAGTCATTTTGTAAAATTAACATTGTGAAAATTAATTTCTGTACGAGATACAAAGTCAGCTGTGATTTGGCTTAGACCAGGGCTCGCATTTATGAGGCATCATATTTTTTTCTTACAATAAAAAATCTTATCATAAGATTATTGATATTTAAGCATGCACTTATTTTATCAAAGAAAATTAATAATTTTTATTTAAAAAAAATGTTTTTAAGATATGTTGTTGCTACAGAATTTCCGGTTTTTCATTTCTCTTTAATTCTTAAAAATAAAAAGGAAGTGTTTTCTATGACGTTTGCGTCCATGCATGTGTTTGAATTTAAGAAATAAATCAATAATTCAGCGTAATACCATTTTATATTCCCCTTACCATGCAATATATGTGTTAAAATTTGCAAATTTGCCATGATGTCACTTATAATGATAGCATTGTAATACCAACAATGAGTCCTATTAGTAATTATCATATATGCAGAAGGGGCGGATCCAGGTTTTCAAACTAGGGGCGTAATATTTGGGAACTGAATAATTGAATGCTATTTCATTAAATGAATGAATTAATTAATGGTATTTTATGTCTATATATGATCGAGAACTTTGAGGGGGCGCCCGCCATGCAGGCTACCTTCCCCCGTCTTACAATAAAAAAATCTTATCATAAGAGTATTGATATTTAAGCATGCACTTATTTTATCAAAGAAAATTAATAATTTTTATTTAAAAATAATGTTTTTAAGATATGTTGTTGCTACAGAATTTCCGGTTTTTCATTTCTCTTTAATTCTTAAAAATAAAAAGGAAGTGTTTTCTATGACGTTCGCGCCCAGGCATGTGTTTGAATTGAAGAAATAAATCAATAATTCAGCGTAATACCATTTTATATTCCCCTCACCATGCAATATATGTGTTAAAATTTGCAAATTTGCTATGATGTCACTGATAATGATAGCATTGTAATACCAACAATGAGTCCTGTTAGTAATTATCATGTATGCAGAAGGGGCGGATCCGGGTTTTCAAACTAGGGGGCGTAATATTTATGAACTGAATAATTGAATGCTATTTCATTGAATGAATTAATTTTAAATGGTATTTTATGTCTATATATGATCGAGAACTTTGAGGGGGCGCACGCTATCTTCCCCCGTCCCTTGAACCGCTAGTGCACAGTGTTATATTATGGTTTTGTAAGCTATGTCACATGTTTAGAATATAATCCTTCAGGGAAATTCTATCTGACTGATAGCCTGGACAATTCCAAATTTAAGGATTTCTCCAACCAGTTATTTTAAATATCCAACCAGTAGGGAACTATAGCGAGTAGCACAAGTGATTTGTTTGTTCATTATTTTAACCAACAATACTCCATTTCCTCGGAATACAGCATTTAACCCCACATGAACAGAGACAACATCAAAATGTCAAATGATCTGGGCATGTACACAGTCTTTTCGCTAACCCAGTTACAGCCGGAACCTTAGATAATGTCTATTTAAGCTAGTAAACTTTAACACAATTGTCTATTTCAGCTAATTGTAAATTGTCTATTGTAAATTTTCAATAATCCATCAACAGCTGCTTTAATGAAATCAGTCCAAACACTGTGTACATGAATGACAGGCCAACAAACCCACAGGCATTGGCGAATAGCCTATTGTTTCAATTCATACATGCATATTTTCTTGTCATGTCTTTATATTTAAAAAAAATTATCATGAATAAAAAATTAATTAACTTTATCCTGCATCAGACAATTTGGGATTTTTATTCTTGAAAAGCAACTGCTACTCAGAATACAGCTTCTAATTTTAGAACAGGAGATACACTTGAATTGAATAGAGTTTCCCAGGGAGCTGTATACAAAAGCTTTTTGCAGATACAGCTCTCCAGGGAGCTATATTTGAAAGGATCCCTGTAGGGGGTGTCAGTTATCAGATCTAATGAAGTCCAATATAGAATCTAGTTCCTTCTGCAGCTGAACTTTTTACAACTTATGCAGAAAGTAATTTTGTTTCTGCCCTAGCTGTTGCCAGTGATTTGGTAAATATGAGACTCTTTAAACATATATAAGTGGTACTAGATAACGGTGAAGCTAAATTTAGAATGTGAATTTAGAGTGTATATAACGGATATTTTAAGATACACCGTTATTTGGATAACATCGGTAAATGGGGTACTGACTATATAAGATCCCTCTTTAATGAACTTAAAATAAGTTAATATTTAAGTTACAAATAAAGTTAACTTACCTGAGACCAAATAACACAATTATAACAAGACTTTTAGAAGGATAAATGACATTCTACAGAGCTATTTTCCTTCTATAACAGGCGTCTTCCCCTCAGGATAATCCTTTAAAATCATGCAGTTTTCCCCTAAAATTTAGTTTACATCCAAGTTTTTTCTTCCCCTTTTGCAAAAAAAATATGAGTTATTCTTTCCCAAATTTGAAGAAAAGGTCACTTTTCCTACCTGTGAAAAAAGCCCTGCACTACAATATTGTAACACACTGAGTGCATTACAGATTAAAGACATTGAACAGCTACTATATAAGTGCCCCCCCCCCCCCTCCCAAATCCACATGAGGTCTAATCTCTTAATTGTTTTATTGCCCCTAATGGGATTAATCCTGTCTTTTCACAGTCAGCTAAGTGTCTGTAGACTTGACACCTAGTCATAGAGGGTCATAAATGTTATTGGTTTTTAAGGATAATTAGTTTATGGATAACTTCCTGTTGTTTTTGTAAGCATTTTATGTGATTAATTAATGGTGTCCTTTAATTACCAGATTATGTAAGAATAGTTAATGCATGAAAAATGCAACTGAATGCTTCTTCTATTTCTAAATCAAATCATTCTATTTACACATGAAATTATTTTTTACAAGATAAATATTATAATCTTAAAAATAACTTGCAAAGAAACTATGTTTATACAGGTACTGCTTGAGAAATTATATTGGTTAGAAATATTTAACAGGTATAAAGGTGTTAGGATACGTTAGTATTAAATTCACAAAATGGACGTTTAATTTATCAAAATCATCCAGACCTAACTAATTGGTGTGAGATACATGTATATTTGCTAATGTGTTTGAAGCGTTGAGCATTTATTTGAGTAATTAATGTCTTTAATCATATTAAATTTCTTAATATTTTGCATTTAATATAAACATAATTAAATAAAGAATATATATATACTTTAAAAAAAAAGAAAATTATATCTATATTTTCAATTAAACATTGAATCAATTTAAGTATCTATACAGTAGCTATAATTTTTATTAGCCATAAATTTAAATGACTGATTATGTAATTAGAAGCTAGTCTATCAATGACCCTGTCAGTTTTATTGGACTCCCTACTGTGGAATATACAGGACTGCTGGGTCTTAGTCACATGCCTACGTCCCCGTGAGGGGTTTGACATTAAAGGAAGATAGATTCCTGGTTCAATGTCTTTAATGTCTTTACAAGTCTACTCCTGTTTAGTATTTAGAAGTTATGTAGAATTATTCTGACAGTTCCACACGAATCTTACCGTTGAACCCTTTTAAATTTACAGCCCAACGGAATGACTACGTGTGTCACGCCAGAGATTTTCATTATTTTACTTCATTCTTAAAAATCCCATCCTTATGTCCTCAGTTTGCGACTTGAATACTGTTCGACAATGCATATTATTGATGTGGTCAATATCTCTAGTTTGTCGTTTTTATGCCTGTCAAAACTATCTTTTTCAGAACTGTTTTCGTCCGGTAATCCCTTTAATGGTGTGCACTGTCAACAGAAATTCACATTATTCCTCAACTTAATATTTACATTAGTAAACAGCAGCCATCTTGCGTGCATTATGCGACAGTTATTACGCGGCCGCCATTCTAAAATACACGGCCAGCGCTTTTTTAAGTAAAAATATTGTTGAGTAGGCCTAATTCAAACATTTTTAGAAGAAGAAAAGGTCAATATGAGGGTATCGTTATATATTTTATCGATACCATTCATGTTTTAATTAGAGATAATGAATACATTAAACTTACATCAATTCAAGTTTCTCAGTAAGAACACGTGCTGTCACAAAACTTATACGAAGACGGCCTCACTATTTAAAGGATACATAAGATCGACACAGAGCCTTAATGTACATTTAAACACTGCTTTAAATTGCAGTTTAAATCAGTCAGTGATTAATATCATTTTACCATTGTCACACATTTCGGACACACACCACACACCTCCATTTCATTGACGCAGCGTCAATAAAAAAGGTTATAATATATTTGACATTTTCCTTTTGAAAATAGATGACAGATTTTGTATTCCGGAATAAAAATTAATAACTCTGATAACAACAGCACAAATTTAAGTATTAATAGCCTAATATTAGTATCGTGCTATTCCTGTCGCTCTTATTTCTGTTGTCTCGAGAAAAAAAACATGATAACTGTTTTTAATTTAGAAAAAAATCTAACGTTACTTAACATGATAGATCATTGTTTGTAGTAAATAAAAAAAATCAGCATGATTCAGTCATTATTGTAAGCACACATAGGCCGAAGTGTACCTATAAAAGTGCGTACTCTCTCTCTCTCTATATATATATATATATATATATCCATAAACGAAACGCATGTTCATAAAATGTATGGATTATATAATCTGTCATCAACTGAAATTGTACAGATTCCGAAAATCGGTGTATTTCACATCAGCATGGGGATTTATTGAACGGCTCCTGTGTAAGCGACTAAAAACCACAGGAGGTCTTATCTCTCGTTTCATCTCCCACTGTGTCTGATCACGGTCAGTTTGGAATTTAGTGAAGAATAGGGTCATACATTTTACTGATGTATGGTGATGAGACATAGATAACAGAGATAAACTGTTTCAGCTATCGCCTGTATAAATGCGTGTGTGGCTATTACTTTTTCCCAAAATTGCTGATTTCACATGCGTAAATTTTTTATTTTCTGAAAGCTTATTATATAAACATTTGCTGCTGAGTTTTACAATCACTAATTTTGACTAATAGCTTTATTACACTAGCTCCTGCTACCATTTAATATATATATATATTTATTTACTCGTACCATTTTTTCAGGACGATTACTTTTCTAGTGGGTATAGCAAAGATTAACTGAGAAAATATATATCTAGCAGATGTCTCATGTTTAAAACTTTCAGAAAACGGTATACAACAAATTTGACAAATCCTTTAATTACTTTTTATGTTTCAATAAAAGGTTTATTAGATCATAATCGAAATAATTGCTTATATTAAGTATTTTGTTCGAAAATTAAACGCGAGTTACAGGCCAGGTGTAAATATTTCTTACAAGTTTAGTCAATAGTATTGTCAAACATCATTTTTAATTTCATTAATCATTGTTAATAAGACTTATTTCAAGCAAATGATAAGCGAAATTCACAATCGGGCGAAACCCGTCTCCGTGGTAGCTGACTTCAAATCACTGTAACTTCTCATTGATAGAGGGTCGTGGTTTCGAGTCCCGCTCCCGACCATGACTCTTTATGTGAGAAAGTAGGCTGTTGCTTACGGAGAATGGGAGTCTAGTACTGGTTCTTCCAAGGAGCGATGCTTAGGTGAACAGTCCGCTTCATATGACTCTGACTGTTAAAAAGGTAAAACTCGATTTGTATGATGAGCCTCTTAAATTTCTTCCGCAGACATGCGTGCCCTGTTTAATGTGTTCATTATTGCTTACAGAAAACCGTACCGATTAAACAATATGCTGGTCATGTTGTCATTGAATGCACGGGATTCACGAGCAATATGATTAGTGAAGTATACATTTCACATTGAGAAATTTCAGCTTACGAACTTCCTGTCAGTAAACGGTACTCCAAACTACATTTTACAAACGTCCTTATGTTGATTATGTGTCGCGCGTACCATTTTATTGATACATTTTATGCATGTAAATATAGTGCTTAATTAAGTTAAGTTATCATGAATACCTCACTCCCATATAAAATATGATGTCGCGGGTATTAATTTTTGATAACACATGCGCAATGATGCGTGTACAGTTGAAACAGGTTTTCGGTTATTACTAGTATATCTTTTTCCATTTATTTGACGAATCTTCCTTATAAAATCTGCTCTAGATTGTAGATTCAACTTGAAAACACCTTTACTTAATTCAATGTTTCTGAGGCAGACTTGAATGCTTTGATGATAAGCAAAGATTCAAAGAGCATAAAAAGCTGTTCCGTGATACATTTATAAAATTAGGTGTCATTTTGTACGGTCGCTAATTGTAACTTCACCTTTTTCTTGATCCACGTCTCACTTTGATTAATATTAACAGTTCAATAAACTAAGCAGTCTATACTTCGGCATTGTTGTCATAATAATTGCAGAAATTGTACAGTTTATGCACCCGTTCTATAGTCACATATTATTTGTGATTATTGGATTTTATTCCGTAATATTTAGATCAATTCAATTATTTGAAATACAAGACTTGTGACCCGGTGCATGTGCATGCCACACTATATACGCACACATTCTGGAATATATATAAGAGGAATCATAACTTGCTAAATTTAATACTGATTTCAGTTGAGATATAATAGATCACGTCTCTGACGCATGGCTGACTTCATGTTATGAATGAGGTAAAGAAGCCGGGTAACAATCGATAGACTGCGTGAAAATCTTAAACTGGTTCCCGTTGACTTGTTTGTTCCTTTGGTGCACTGCAACATTGAGCGGGAACCAGTTAATGTAAACCGTTAAATCGATCAGACACCCGATAAGACCATAGATCCAGCAGACGGAACGTCTTTAATGATTTGGCAATTTCTTTTGCGTCAGTAAATACATTAATAATCTCATTAGAATCTTTCTAAAATGAATACGAAGGTGTTTGTTTTAACGAAAGAACACGTATTTTGTATTTAGTTGGAAAAGATTATATTGTAGAACACATTATTTTTTGTTGTTTTCATAAAGCTTTGAAAAAGTAAAAAATGTAAAAAACTTTATATAAATTATTATCATTATTCATTATTGTTTCTGTCTTGAATACAAAATGTATTTATACAAATTTACGTATCATTGATCTGTCGATTAACAGGTGTAATATTCAATTAGAATTTAGAAGGTCTTGTATTAGGTTTTACATAAAATTATCTTCGAGTATTCGTGCTGTAAAACACTAATAATATCCGAATCGATAAAAATACTCGTTTAATCGTGTTTTATTTTCGTTTTAAAATGTGACAAGTTAGTAAAATAACATTTGTTTCATAAATTCATTAGTCTTTTACTTGCCCGCTACTCAAGCAATTCCTCTGATACTTATATTTTACTATCGATAAAGATATATGTATAGTATATACAAACTAGTAACATGCAAATCTGCAGTATATACATTTACCACCCGTGGTGTTTATTGACTATCGATCTATGTACGACTATATATTAGCGACGCGACAATTGACCCTTCCTTGGATATTTCATTGACAGGCCAGTTGACCAATCAGATAACGGCATTTCCACTGACCTTCTGAAACCGACAGTATCATGTGTGAGATCAAACCGTTCAGTTGTTAAAAGATAAGAAAAAAAACTAATCGTAACCAATAACATAAAAGTTCTCATTTATAATGTTCTGGTACTGCAACAATCAATCAAATACAATGTTTCAGACCCATACATAATTTTCCTATTTTATATACAAAAAGCCGAGCGTCAATATTCCTCGAAATAGCACCGAGATTACGTAACATTACACATTCTAAGACACGTATAGGAACATGATTTTATTTAGTAACTTATACAAAACATAGTATCTCGTTACAAACATAAATACAATAAAGTTTGGATCATGTGACATCGTGAAAATTCAAAGAGTAGAAGATACACAGCTAATTAATGAAAACTAATAGTTCAAAAATTAAAGAGGTTGAGCTGTGCTTAAAATAACATGAATCAAGAAGCACGATTTAGATTTGTTAACTGCAAGTTACTTATGAAAAAAAAAGCATCATATAGATTAGAATCTGGGTAATGATTTTTTACCAAAAATAATGGTTACATCATGTCCACCTAGAAATATTAAGTATCGACAACGACTGACTGTTTACGTAAAGAAATGCATGATATGTGAATTTTGCTAGATTAATTATGTCTAATTTTTCCGTAGATAGCATGAGTTGAGTGAATTTGAAGACACTTGGGCAAACATAATAGTATGGTTTTAAAAAGTGCTTACGAATATTTATATATAGCAAAGTGGTAATCATCTTCGATGTCATTTGAACTACATATCAGACATATGATAAATGCTAGAGCATTGAATTATGTGAATTCATCCTGCTTATGTTGTAAGGCGAATATTCATTGATTGTGATTTATTATATTATTGTATATTAACGGTAATATGTACATTGTACAATGTATTATAGTATATACTCCCCGTGTTTGGAGGAAATAAAGATATATATATAAAATGTTAAAAAATATATCCGAGTCAAGCAAATTAATAATGAAATATAACTAACATTCCATAGGTATTATTATATATTTCAAATGCCGACCGGTTTCGTCACTGACTCATCAGGGCATTAAACACCCTGAGTCAGTGACGAAACCGGTCGGCATTTGAAATCTATAATAATACCTATGGAATGTTCGTTATTTTTCATTATATATATATATTATATACTTGTCGAAATACTATTATACCAAGAATGAAAAAATACGTCTATAGCACGTTGTTTAAAAACACAATATAGGGGTAGATTCTAATCTAAGAGTCAATTTCCTAATTTCTGGCAACAAATACCTACTATATATATTTAATATTGGATGCAAACTGTAATTATCGCAATCATTTTAATGCTAAATGTTATCAAATATAGTTTAATCGGACACACGGTAGGTAGTATACATAATACATTGGTACATACCAAGTTGTACACAGCCAATATTACAGATGATCATACAAATAAATAAATAAGTATTCGTTGCGAAACAAACATACTGTTTATAGCTTACTTAACACCTATATATATATATATTAAAAAGTATATCATTAGAAAATTAAAATAAAACTATACTGCAGAATCGGGACAGATTTCTACAGTTAATACATGCACAATCATACAACAAGTTTGCGGTAAAATTCTCATAATTTTTAGTAATAAAAACTAATTTAATTATTGGCTAGATTTTTTGACGTTATGCACGGTATCAATACTTTAAATAATTGAGTAAAAAGTAGCACTTAGTAAAATAACACGTCTAGATATACCTAACATAGCAGCACAAGGCTTATAAATTTGCGACAGTCATGGACAGCAGTACTGGGTAGCTATATATGTAGCTCCTAGATGTAAGTGACTCCAAAAGCTGCGGGAGGTCGTAGTAGGGCCACGGGAGGTCGAATCTCTGAATGTTTTTTTTGCCTTATCTGTCTTATCATGTGTGCATGTTAGATGTTGCAGTAGAAATCCATTGATTGGTACTGATAATAACTTTATGACTAATTAACATCCTGCTGATTTTATATGCCAACTGATATTAATATAAGCAGAAGCTACGACCCGGTCTGCTTTATTACCCAGTACTGCACTGTCCAGACTGCCTGGTCAATAAATCATATACCTCGCATTTGGACTGGTTAAATCCAGGAACATTGAAAAAATCAGTAGGCCTAGGTAATTAATGCATCTAAATATTCGTTAACGTAGGATTAAAGTAAACCTGACAGTTCTTGTCGGGTGTTTGTACACGTATCTTTCTGTTCATTGAAATACTTAGGATGCAAAACCTTCGCTCGTTTCCTAGCGACGTAAGGCACGTGATACCCAAAATGGCTTCTTCTGGAACTGTCACTGTTTAGAGGTCTACATATTAACAGTAATTTTAAGCTAAACAAACATAATCAAGTGTGCAACCTTCCGTGTAAAGATCAATGAATAATAGAGGAATATTCATACAGCAAGGATAATTAATAAAGCTAACGGATTAGGCCGTGAAAGTGCTAGGAACTTGAGAGAATAAAAACTTACTGTTACAGACTTGGATTAATGAATGGCGAGCACACAAGCTTATCGTGTATGATTGGTCAGTATACTAATCGGTCAACATATGCTTTATGATTTTGTGCTTCGCTCAATGCTGCAAACGATTAGAATTAATCACTACAGACATATGCAGAATAATAAAGCAAGGGTCTCCCCTGCTATCAGGTGATTACAATTTATTTTATATTTGCACCTTCTCTCAGCATAATTTAAAATTGATTGGTGAATTTTTAGATAGGCTTTGTTATTTGAATGTGTCCAGGAGGGCCTATCTGATAACTATTTAGTCTGAACTTATTTGTGGCAATAAGACACTTCCTCAATTTGGCCTGTCTGCCGCATTACAACAAAGAACAAAGTATCTTTGTGAACTCAAAATCCTCAGTTAAAAGCTGTTGGGCATGATAACTTACTTAATTTTACATTGTAGCAGTCTGGTATATTAATTATCGATCAACTGGGATATTTACCAGCCCGAATAACTCAGTAGACTGTAGAGCATCTGACTTGCAAGCAGGGGGTCACAGTTTTGAGCCCCACACCGGGTACTTTATCATAGAGCTAGGGTGAAGTAAAGGCTGGGTTAGTCGAATCTGTTGTTGTCGCAGTGAGTTACTTAGAATAAAAAGGAAGAAGGATTGTAGCATCAATTTTTTGTCGTATATTATATTCATATTATATTCATATAATATTCATAAATTGGCTAAGATATTCACCAGCCCGATGAGCTTAGTTGGTAGGGCATCCGACTTGCAAGCAGGTGCATTTCAGTTTACAACTGTTGTATAAATATAGGTGAAGATGTAGTTATTATACATGTATATCTATAAGTTATCATATTTCATCTATGCCTAAGTACACCATTATGTTTTGCTATTAAAAAGTAACCAACAAATAAACTTATGCTATTCAAAAGTTTATCTACATGCATGAATACTGCTGAATATTTTGTATTGAATATTGAGAAATTTCATTATGTTAATGTTCTATTCTGAGTGAGTATTCATAGATAATTTGTACATGTGTATGAATATTCCGGGGAATCCCACTATGTCTAAATGCACCTGAATGTTGCTAAAAAAGTTACAAACAATAAACCTTTTGCTGTCTTATTTAAATGTGTATACATATAAATAGAATACTGTTTTTGTGCTGAATGTCTTGAAAATCTCAAAATCATTATGTAAATATAGGATAATTTACTATTGATAAATAATTAATTTTTTTTTGGTCATTTGCGAATATCAAAACGCTGAATAGAGTTGGTAGCTTTTATCGGTTTATCATTATTGTGATATCAGCTAGACAATATCAATAACACAATATTTTTTCATCATACCAATATATTGGATTTAGCTTAAATAACTGGACTTTAAATAAGTCCAAATATAATTCATGTCTAAAAACTGGTCAAACTTGTATTATCAACTTTGCACATATACATTATAATACATGTATTAATTGTTTAGACACTGCTAAATAAGAACAAATTCTTTCTAAGTGTGGTTCCAGACAACACTATCACCAATAAACTGCATTATTACCCAAGGCTGTATGTGAGTGCTTATTCATTATTCTTTATTTAATGACAACTTGCAATATTTACTGCGATACATATCCTGATACAGCATGCACTATTGTGATATATCACAATATGTTTTTAAGGTGCGATACCTAGCTCTAACTCTTAGTATGCCTAAATGTGCTTTTGCTGCTAAAAAGAAACAGTTAGTTAGTCCATCTGCATTTTCCTTGTCCCTAATGATTAGACATATAATGTGAAAATAACTTAGTACAATTGATAAATACCATAAGATAGTGCGTAGTGTTCAAGACCCAGGTCTGTAGCTCCAAGGTCAAGGTCACACTCGGAGGTCAAGCATGAAAGAGTGTCATAGACCTTGTCCAGGCTGTATTTCCGTTATGCATTGACATATTTGAAAATAACAGGGTTAACTGTTAAATTCCATGAGGTGATATGCAGTGCACAAGACCCAGGTGCATACATGTAGTTCCAAGGCTAAGCTTCTATATTTTGTGTATAAGCATTGTCTAGCGGACCTCTACCAAGTTTGTTAAAATTATGGTCCCATGGTAAAAATTGGCCCGCCCCATGTACGCTTGATTTATGTAGACTTATATAGACTTAAATCTTCATGTTCAAAACCACACGGCCTAGAGCTTAGTTATTTTGAGTCAGTGTAGTATTGTCCTGAGGACTTCTACCAAGTTTGTTCAAATTATGACCCCAGGGTTTAAGGCCACACCAGTTTGATAAATTGTTCATCGGATTTGCCGCTCACTTTTTATCAAAATTAGAAAAATAATATTATTTTTTGTTTTTTTGCTTCCGACCGCTTGCTCGTGCCGACATCTTTTTAAAAAATCCGGAACGGTACGGTGTCTCGGATTTTATCACTACAATATTGTATTCTGCGGTGTTGCTCAATTATATATGCGGCTCTCTTTACGATACCGAGATAGTATAATATCGTAGCTGATTTTTTTAATGGAATTTATTCGGTAATTCCGAATATTTAAACCTAAGAAGAATGTTAACTGCACGCGATACCATAGACAATCAGAAACACGTCGATTATCGTAGATAAGACCATAGAAAAAAAAGTAGCGAGGAATAGGAATACGGGTGACGTTAGTTCCCAAGATGGTAGCGCTCGTGGCCTAATCAACTGTTTGTGACGGCGAGACTCTTTCGATTTTGCCCAGCCCTCAAAAACTGAATATTTAATTTGTTGTGTGTGGAAAAATCACACATTAAAACCCGTTTTGAAAACGAAACTAGTGCAAGAATAACTGCCTGTGTCATGGTAAAAATCGCCTATTCTCGAAAATTCGCTTTTTAAATAATCTGAGTTTATATGACACGTCACCGAAACATTGACAAGTTAAACTTAAACGAACTTTCGTTAGCCCACGGTACCCATTGTAAAGAACGATTTAGAATAGCACTGTTCAGACGGTAGTTGTACACGGAGTCGCTAAAGTACGTTGACATCAGTTATCAGTAGTCAAATTAACATGCAAAGTAAAATTATATTAAAAATTTGACTTTGGCACAGAATTTTATGGCACATTCACACAGATTATTGTTATTTCTATTGATTTAAGTATACCAGTATACTGAAGATATCTTAGAATATTTTGGTGTGGGTCTATCCTTCATTCATGGTTCTAGTTTATATAGAATTAAAGGTAAATTCTTTTAAAAAATGTCTCCAAAATTAAACAGTTAAATCTTGTTTCCAAGTTGTGTACAGTGTCATTCCAGTGATAGATCCAGTATACAATATTATGTGGTTTTATTTTAGTAATTGTAACAAGAATATGGTATACATTGTATTGTTCTGTAAGTTTAATATATTTTTTGTGTGTTTCTTTTTGGTGATTTATCAATTTTCATATAAAAAGAGAATAGAATAAAGACATTAAAAGTGTTTTCACTGGTAAACCTAAGGGTTATTGAAACTAATAAAAATACAGAATCGTTATTTGCTTGATCACATGCTTGTTTGAAATAGAAAAGCTTTTTAGATTTTTATTCGCTTGTTCGCTGGCTTGTTTGAAAGAACGAAAATAAAAAATAAATTATTTTTTCGCTCGCTCGGTCAAATTGGAAAAGTAAAAAATAATATTAATAAAAATATTTCGCTTGCTCGCTTGCTCTTTTCAGAAAAAAAATCCGATGAACAAGTTATTAAATTGGTGTGGCCTAATAACTCTATTTTATATAGGAAAATTAAAAAAATCTTCTTTCTGAAACCTCAGGGCTTGGAGCTTAGATATTTCAGATGTAATATTTTGTAGTGAACCTCTTCCATGTTTGTTCAAATTATGGCCCTGGGGTTGAAATTGGCCCTGCCCACTCGGGTCTCCTGATTTACATAGGCTTATATATGTGAATTTTTTTAATCTTCTTGTCCAAAACCTCAAGGCATATAGACCTTAGATATTTTGTATGTAGCATTGTCTAGTGGTCCTGTACCAAGTTTGTTCAAATTATACCCCATGGGTCAAAGTTAGCTCAACCCGGAGTTTAATCTATTTTATATAGGCTTAACTAGGAAAATTTAAAAAAAATCTTTTGTCCAAAACCACATGGCCTAGATTTTAGCTATTTTGTAAGTAGCATTTTCTAGTGGTCCTCTGCCATGGGTGTTCAAATTATGGACCGTGGGTCAAATTAGTCCCGGCCAGGTTTACTCTTATCTTATATATGCTTAAACATAAAAATTACAAAAAAACGTCTTGTCAGAAACCCCAAGGTCCAAAGCTTAGATATTTTGGCCCTGGGGTTAAAATTGGCCTCGTCCCCAGGTGACTTGTTTTTACATAGGCTCATGTTTATTTTCTCTCGGGTCTTTTTTCTGGAAAGTGATAAAGGGCCATCATGGCCCTCTTTTTTAAAAATGAGGTGAGAGTACTGAATTGTGCCTATAGTAAATAACTCATTGTCTAGAAATACAAAATTAGGAACAATTGTATGAAGTTACATTCATGTGTGGGTTCGCATGTGATAGATATCATTTCGGTTTTATTTTCACAGAAATAAAACCCCTAGCTGGAATTCCATAGTAATGACATCTTAAAGCATTTGTTTCAAATTAAGATTTTTCTTTGCTAGACTATTTGTTAACATATACATTCTTAAATATCACTTATCTTATGACAACATTTTTTCCGATCTTAGTAAATTTTGAATGAGTATAAAAAAATAATTAAGATACTTAATAAATGCGAGACCTGGCCTAGCCGATTCGCACCTAAATAACTTATCTATTACAGAAATTTACTTCTGTAATGGTAATTTAACTAAATTACTAATTTTTTAAACTTGCCATGGAAATTTTGCCATGGCAATGTTTTGCCATGGAAATTTTGCCATGGCAATATTTGCCATGGCAATTTTGCCATGGCAAAAGTTTGCCATGGCAAAAATTAAAAATTAAAATTTCATATTTATTGATCAAAACCATAATAATTGTGTTAATTATGATACCTACACACCCTTACATAGTGTTTCTTTAAATATAAAAAAAAAATTGCCATGGCAATTTTGCCATGGCAAAAGTGTTGATTTTTTTGCAAAACTTTCGTAATTTGCACCGTGAGTCCTCGATTATACATCGAAGCCAAGGCACTTTGTAAGTGAATGTTACACCGGAAATCATATGTAAGAATGTTGCCAATTTAAACATGCTAGTGTGTTTAATAAGGCATTATCATCAACTTACTACAAAACAAAGAGCAGCTTTAACAAACCGATTTTTCATTCTGTAAATGTTTTGATTTGGATGGTTGTAAAAAATGTGTGGATTAGGGTTGGAAAACGTACTGGTTCTATTTTCGGGTGTCGATGCTAGTTGCGGCAAAATCTAAAGTACGGAAGTATTTTGGGATGAATTGTAGCCCATGTTATGACTGTTACCACAAAGGGGGTGCTTTGAAATAAAAAAAGATAAGTATTTTGACAAGCCTACACTAATTATGATTGTCAAGTGACTCAACTTTATGCACTAACTGATAGCATTAATATAATTATTCATGCCTACTTCATTTTTAACATTCAAAATGCTAATGGGGCTTTAATAAGTGTAATGGTAACTTAGTTGAATATTTTCTGCACGGCGTGATTGACATTTCTATATAAAGCTACCTTGTTGATAATGAAATAGACACACGACAGACCAAACTCCAATCACGTAACATGAAAGTCTCTACTTAAAGCGCCGTACATATTGTATAAGTTTAAATCAACAAGGTCTTGTGTCGGTGAATTTTCATAACCAGTAGTTCATGATGAAGAATATTTTGACAGTGCTTGTTTTCGTTGGAGCAGTGGTCTGGTATTACACTTAAGGATTTTATTTAATAATATTTCTTAATAAGTATTTTTTACCTATTTCTACTATTTACATGTAAGAAACTGTTTGGTTGACGTTTAATTTTAATTAATTCATCTAAGATAAAGCCAGCCATCTTAATTATTTGAGCTCTGAAGGTTTTGTTGAAATGTAACTTTCACCCTCGACACTTAGATGGATAGACTCTATATCATCAGCAAGGTAGCTACATTTTTTATTATTTTTGACAAAACTCCTCCTTCATTTGAAACTTACGATACTACAAATACATGAAGAATTTATATGATGTGTATTTATACCAATATTTGCTTAAAAACACGTAGCAGGAGTATAAAAGGGAGGTTATGGCTGGTGGGTGGTTTCCCTTGATCTTTAACAACCACCAATGATTATTTAGAACAAAACCAATTTAGAATAAAGGCCATATAAAGACTTACTATGCTCTCGCTTTCTAGACTCATTATCAGAATGGCATAATTTTGTTCAAGCGTGTTTATCGTTCGCGATTGATAAAAAGGGCACCAAGTTCCCAATAAAAGAGAAATAGGTTGTTTCCAATGTTGGATTCCCAGGTTCAGCCATGATGGAAAGTAGCTCGTACACAACAACAGTATGACAGCGAGCTTGTTTTGTCCGAGGCATTTTCTTTTGACAAACGCAGAGGACTTCTGATTGGTTAAATACATGTATTGCCAAACCAGGAAGTTGAATATGAATTTTAGGTTGTCTTTGCAAATTATCAATCACTTATCATGAAATACTTCAGAGTTATGAAAGTTTTATACACAAGTCTTAGTGTCCAAAATTATTATCTCAAAGTGGAGCGGACATATTTTGGGAAGCTTTTCTTTGATAGTAAATGATTTATCGTGAGATTTTTCAAAAACAATGAATATCCTTTGAGTTATTGACCTTTTAGAATTGCATTGAAATCTATGTGAGTAGTCCATTTTTCAAAGATTAATGAAAAAAGGTCATCCATTGCTGTGAAAACTCTGGGTAGAAAGATGAAAAAAAAAAACCACGATATCAACCGAATTCGATAAAAGAATGTAAGTCACCGTTCAATATTTTCAGAAATTAACCTTTTATTTATGGGTTTGTGTTCAAAACGCCTCTCGTAAAACGTGTCATATTGCACGAACAACGCTTGGTGCTAAATCGCATTACTTCCTGACTTGGTTGTATAGAAAAAAACGGAATCAGAATAATCCTGGATCGATGCACAGAAGGAAAATGATAATGAAAGAGGAAGACTAATTCTGACACAGCATAAACGAGTAAATGGCGACTTTCTGATGAAGAATTAATAAACGCATATTTGCGTGAGAGAATTAATGGCTGTTTTGGGGAAATTTCTTTTTAGACCTGTTACGTTCGTGTGCTTGTTATTTTACAATTTAGTCGAACACACGCAAAGTGGATTTCTAAACGAAACCTCATAACAGAATAAAGAGAAATACCAGACACAATGCTCTCATATAATTTTCTAAACAAGTCAATCGATTTCTCGTAGATCATTATTTGTTTTGTTAGCAATTACTGATTTCTACCGTTTACAAAACAATTCCAAATATCACATGAATCAATTCGTGGCGCGGTCTTAAAGTCGTAAATTTGTTTGCTGTATCATTACTGCAACGTAAATTCTAGTCCATGCCAATCGTTCTTAAATAAATGACTACATTAACTTCAAATCAGGACGGTTTGTCTTTTGTTATAGCGTTGAACACGAAACATACAAACCTATTCCTTTCAAGTATACATATTTCTTTCCTTCGATCAAGGTCACGAGACACTATATTTACATGCAAAACAACAACAGCACCAACAACAAGTTGTTCAAGATAATCATTTCTCTTTACCAAAGCTAAAATCTGAGAAGCTGTATTGAGTCTTTAGCTGCATGGCTTGTGGCATTATTATGTTAAACTGTAGGTATGTTGACAATGTTATGGAAAAGAAGAATGACGTTAGGCGTAAGAATGTCATCGCAGGTATTTAAAGACATTGAACCAGGAATGCGAGGAATTTGACTCATTGACCAGCAAGACCCCTATTTCCACATTAGGGGGTAATGAAATAGACAGCTAGGGTCATTGATAGACCAGCTTCTGTTTACATAATCAGTTACTCTTTGCTTATAAAACAACAGGAATTTAGTAATATACTTATCATCACCATAAAACAATAAAATGTATGACCCTAGGTGTCAAGTCTACAGACCGTGACCAGACAGGATTAATCTGATTAGGGGTAATAAAACAATTATTTGGGGGAGTCACTTATTAATATATACATTGTAGTAGCTGTTCAATGTCTTTAAACGGCTGCCAACCATGACTACCGAACGGTACCCAGACCATGGCAGAACCCTTAAACCCTATCAATCTCTATTAACAACACAACAAAGCGTTAATTTTGCCTATGTACAGCAGATGCTTACCCTCCATCACCTTTTAAAAAAGTCTGACCTCGATCTCTACTTTGAGATTAAATTACAAATGTACAAACAGGAAGTAATTATACCTTCATTGGCAAATACACATACACTATTACATTTACACACTGACTACTTTAAGGTTTGTTAACTACATGTTATAAACTTTTCAAATTTTACATTGCCAAATACCCACCACATTTCGATAGAACGTTTAAAGTCCCATAAGCTTATATAATAGTTTCAGTTTGTTCTATAACAGAGGAATCTGGTGTGTTTTCCTCCCGTGCATAATTTACAGCAAGGAAAAATGTTTCCGAAACCACTAGCGTATTTCAATATCATTGAAATAAATACTATTTATAGAACAACTGTGTTTTCCCGCAGTCATGCTATGCACACATATTAAAGTGACGTCACGCGCTCTTCATATTTCAAGTTTACAAAAGCAAAAATCAGAGTGAAATGAGTGTTTTCAGACGAAAAAGGGCTTGTTTCGTCGGTAATAATTATCTTGGGACAATATCAGCAATTAAATGTTTTTGCATATATTTTTTTACAGCAAAAAGCTAATGGGACTTTAAAGTTGAACAGTGAACAGTAAAACTTAAAATTCCGCCAACAAAATGTAAAATATTACACAAACTAAAGCCCCATGAACTTTTTGCTATAAAACATATAATTATGCAAAAAAAACATTTGCTGGATATATCCCAAGATAATTATTACCGACGAAACAAACCATTTTTCTTCTAAAAATACTCATTTCGCTGTGAATTTTGCTTTTGTAAACTTGAAATAATAGAGCGCGTGACGTCACTAAACGCCGTGTGCATAATACGACTGCGGGAAAACACAGCTGTTCTATAAATAGTTTTTTTCAATGATATTGAAAAAAACACGATAGTGGTTTTGGAAACATTTTTCTTGCTATAAAGTATGCACGGGAGGAAAACACACCGGATTCCTTTGTAATAGAACAAAAAGAAACTACTAGGACCGATCAATGTATATGCTTATGGGACTTTAACATTAGGTTGGCAAGATTGGTCATATTCAAATAAAACAATATTACAGAGAAAGAAAATTTATTCACAAGACATAGTGTTAGTCGTAACAGAGTTACCTCGCTAGATTACGTGTATTCAAGATCTAGAGTCGAAAGAGGAAGTAAGAAAAATTTAGGTAATTTCCAGGTGATCTCATTTTTGTTGAAGATTTAGAATGAAGACATTCAATGTTTCGTATTATTCTTAATGACTGATAAGGTTTGGACGTTTTGCTTTTTTGTCTTATTTGATATCGAGTTTAATTTTCGTTATGTACAACTGTGTTGATTTGTTTACACAAAACCGGACCTGATTTACACTTTATTATTTTCAGAGTTTTGTGGGAACATTTTGTATAAGTGTGGTATTATGTATACCCGGAGTTCAAACTTTATTATTTCAAACATTTCACAATGTAGTAGAGTCTTGTAATGTGGGTATAGGGGTCATGCAACTTGGTGATTTTAAAATAAATGTTGCAATTTTACTTTATTGTATTGTTAAGCATTACTTTGAATTAATTTAAACTTATGTAAGCAATGGGTAGTTCATATTACATGTGTTTATGTGATTAAGATCTCTTACTTCATTGTGTGAATAAGACGAAATTGAAGCAGTCGTAAGAAAAAATGTGTTTACTTTAAGTGCACAGCTAAGCATTCAGTTGATCGAAATCAGTGCTTCGGAGTTAACCAACTAACATTGTACAACCACTTGATCGTAAGTAGTAAATTCCCATTTCTCATTTGGTGTGTGAGTCATATGAGGTAAACAATGTAATATTTCTACACTGAATACCGTATTATCTAACTAAAGAATAAAAAAATTCAGATGTCACTTTATAAATAACTTCACAATAAAATTTAAATCACTAAATGTATACGAAACATAGATTTCGAAGAAAAACATGTAAATATCATACAAATCAATAGACAGATGGCAAGTTTAGTCGTACCGAAAGAAAATATTTACTGAACAAGAAATTTTATTCAACATACATATTGTTAGTCCTTCTAGAGTTTTCTCGCATGGATTACGTGTGCCTAAGATCAGAAGTCGAAAGCGAAAGTAAGATTTGTATAATTTTCCAGGTGATCTAATTATTGTTGAAGATATAAAAAAAGACACGCAATGCATAAATCATAAAATCATAAATCATGCATAGATTACTGTAATTTTTTACTAACTATTGGTAGTATACATTTATTTATATTCATTTGAATACTAATTAGTGAAGTGCGTGAGGGTACAATTGTATGAAATTTCTCTGAATAATTATTAGTCAAGTCAGCTTAACGGCTAAAATGCTTCGGTCTTAATGAATTTAACATGTTTATTTTTTACGAATCATTCAAATAATTCACTAGATTATATCATTAACTATTGTTTATTACTTGGGTGAAAAAAAAACTGCAAAAATTAATACATTTTATGTATAGGTTTGATGTGTGTCGTGTAGATTTTGTAATTGCTCAGCAGAATATAAAAATAGATTTAATGCGTATGGGAATACCTGTAAATCAACATTTTATTCCTCTTAAAGGGGCATGCCCAGGAACTGCTGTGTCTTTTTTTTCATACACCAAAAATGTGTTTGTCACTTGTAAAACCAATTATTACTGAAACGTTAAAGAAGAATGTGCGTTGAAAAATGACCCTATAACGCGCACGTCGGTATTTGTATGTCGGTTTGAATAAAAGGCTGTCAGCCTTTTATTTTCGACAATGATATTTCCGATATGTCTAGAAGTTTAACTGAACATGTGCGCTGCCTTTCAAGTGAACATAACATGAGCAATACTTGCCATTTCAGTTTGTTGACATTTTTTCCGCGATGATTTCGGTTTAGACGGATACCGAAAGGGTCGAGATGTGAAAATGACTAATAATTTCTGAGGTCGAAATTGGCAGGTTTGGTAAATCTTGAAATGTGTATTGGAGTAAACTTGCGGGATATTTTGTAAATATTTTACAGGGCTTTCATAAATTGATTTAGGCATTAAAATGATACCAATTTGATTGCTATTCGAGACGCTTCAGTTCCTGGGCAAATTAAAACAAGTAGGTAAAAATTCCATGTACTGGAATAACCTATAACTTTGTGTCTTATAAGTACGTTATTAGATTGTTTAATGCAGGAATCTATGCAAGGTCTACTTGTTACTAAACACAAGTTTAATGTTCATAATTTATTTATTTGGTCAAAAGTATTATAGTTTTAACTATAAGATACTCAATCCACACTACAATGGCAATACATGGTTCGTACAAAAACAAAAAGAAAGTAATTGTCGAAGAAAATTATTGGAAATAGTTGATAATAACTATAATTATCTCGCCTGGACTATACAATACTATACTTTAAACTAGTAATACGAAGCTAGATAATAGGATATCACATGCAATCATGAATTAAGAATAAGGTGAATATTTTTGTGCATTTTTAAAATGTATATTATGTTCTAAATCCTAAAACAATGAGGATATCAAGAAGAGACGAACATCAGCTTTATTTAAAGAAAGTGCCTTTAATATGTATAGCCTGTGTAATGTAGAATCCAAACAAACATGGCATTTTGGAAGCCATTCTGAGGGAAGCACTACACTAGGGCTTGATTCAGATGTAGATATGTTGTTTTGTGTCAATACTTTTCATGTGATTCATGACTGGGCGGATTGGAAACATGGAATAGGAAATCTATTGATGGTACAAGATGAGACAACATCTCCTGGATACTGTCTCCTGCAACTGTTAAGAGATGATGCACCTATTCCAGAAATCAGAGTTCTAAACCAACGGTTTTAAAGGGATACAAAAGGGAGGATACTTTTAAAATACACATGTATGGACACTTTAATAACCTATATTGGATTAGAACGACACGGTGCAGCTGGAAATGCATCAGGAATAGATGGTGTTACAGACCAGGATGTCGTGCTTGCGTTCTATTGTGGTTACTGGCCAATAGAAGGTAGAGTTTGGTTAAACAAGATAGGTAGTGGTAAATGGCCTGCAGATCACTTACGATTCGTGTCGGCGAAAACTGGGTGTTTCCTCGTACCAGTTGGTAGTAAGGTAAGCGGTCTAGATGGTCTTGAATGGAGAGTTTCTACTGCATTAGCTGAGAGATTACTAATGTTTAGTATTAACATCACACAAATGAGATGCTACGTGATAATGAAAATGTTGATAAAATCACATCATGTATTTCACGATGTTATTTCTAGCTATATGTGTAAAACTGCTTTATTCCATTGCATAGAAAATATGAACTCTGGTTTCTGGCGTGAAAATAACCTTTTATTATGTCTTAACCAAGTATTGAAGGTACTGTATAACTTTATTTATTATAAAAACTGTCCTCACTTCATTATTCCTGAGAATAATCTAATGGCGAACAGAATATCAACTGAACAACAACAAAGTTTATTAGATGTCCTTGAAAAGATTATAAAGAGTGAAGGTAAAGCTTTGTTCGAAATTCGAATAGATGATGTCGGTACAAGACTGAAGATGAAGTTAAGTGGAAATGCAGTATCTCATCAGAATATACTTACACATAAAAAAGGGAGAGAATACTAGTATCAGGGCAATTATGTTATCATATAGTAAGTAATATGTGTAGTAGCTACAAGAGTTTGCGACATTTTTATAATAACTTTAGTGTCTGCAAGGCATTACAAAATGTCGTGTGTTACTATATCAGGTATGTTCACCGTTATTCACAAATGAACTGTATACAAAAGACAGTTTGTAGTTTTTATGTACCATTCCTGAGCTGCACAATAGGTTCATTGCTCGCATCTTACTGTGTATCAATAAACAGACCTCTGTCGGGCATTGCAATAAAATGGTTAAAGTTAGGACTCAACTCTGACGTATCGTCTGGTTGGCTAAAATTAGCGACCGTGAGTTACTGTGTCGGTGATATGAATACAACAGAAAGCATATTGTGTCAAGTTGACCAACAATATGATAGAAATATTGTGATGGCTGTTTGTGACTGTATGTACGAAGGAGGAGCGACTTTGAAACAGGGATTCTTGTTAAAAGCTGATCAGTTACAGATAACTGATTTTAGAAATATTGCATCATACTGTTTTGGGTTCATGCGTTGTGAGATGAATATTGTACCTCAAGAAATGAGACATGAATACTACAGATCAACACAAGAAGATGTTCGAAATAGGAATATTGTGAATGATAACTGGATGGACCTTGCAGTGGTGGATTCTCTTCCATACTTGTATTTCTTACAGTATAAAACATACGGCCGTCTAGGCAATATTAGGGAGCAACAGAGGGCTTTACATGAACTGCAACAAGTTATTCGTACTGAACCAAACTTAGGACACAAAGAGACAGCACTGAATCTACTTGGACAATGTTTTGAACAAGAGAATAAACCAAACGATGCATTCCATTGTTATGAAAGATCCCTCCAGGTTCGATCTCGAAATAATGCAGCAAACTTCCACATATCTAGACTCCTAGCTAGATGAACATTATTCTTTGTTATGAAACATCCTGTATATTTCAGACTTTAAGTGTGTTTTGAAATCCAATGTTTACGTTTTTCATAAGTAGCCTTATTACCGCTGTTTATATTTATTTATTTCAGCCAGTCATTAGTTTGCTTACACTACTGACCCTATTTAGATTCAGTTTCTTACTTTTGTGCAGGGAAACAGTATCTATAAAGGGCTATTCCAGTCCTTTCATTTACTTGATTGCTATTACATTTTTGTAAACTAAATGAATGTAAAAGAAACCTACGTATCATTTATTTATCCTGATAAATAGTACAATGCCTGACATTTGAGAACTGTCAAGCATGTATAGAATTTACTCTTTTAATTCGTGAAATGTATTTGTGTAATTTGTGCTTTTTGATTTGGTATGACTTTTATATAAGTCTTATACCATTGTAATTATTCATATGTACATGTACTTTTCGCAGAATTTTGTCAAATGAACAGAAAGAGCCATTTACTCTAAGAGCTTTAAAACGAAAAAAAGCTTTTTTGCTTTCACTTTTATATTCGATTTGTTTTTACCTAAATGTTTGATTGTACATTACCTGACAGTTTTTCGTATTAATACATCAGAAACATAACGGTATCTGAACTAAAATTTAACAACTCTCTATCGATGAAGTTCTTTCATACATCATAGGTGGTCTACATTCTTATTGGTAATTAGATATTTTTAAAAATCACATTGCTTTACTTTACGTGTTGTCTTTGTCATTTCTAGCAACATAAAGAAGCAATACAAATAATATATCAATACAGTAACTGTTACACATATTTGTTGGTCCTCATGGGGTTATTATATTCAGGTTTACAATTATATTGCATTAATTCCTATGATCACTATCACCGCACAAAATGCCTATCGGTTTTCCTATACAATTATATAAAATGAGGAGAAGATGCCGGCTCCGTGAGGAAGTGTCAGTAAATACCGGTAAGAATACTATTCAGGAAAACCAGTTAAGTATAGCTGTTGCCGTATATAGCTGAAATATCGTTGTAAAACAGCTGCAATCGTTTTCTTTTGTATTTTGATAATATCGTTATGTGAACCTCTATTATTCATTATATGGAAGAAAATTATGTTCATCACGATTTCTTACAAACAGAAAACAATGAGTCACAAATTTTGTCTTTTGTTTGGCTAAAGCTGAATAAAAAATTCATAAAAAATGGCCGGAAATATTTCATGCAACGAATAGCATTTATGTGGACGATTTTCGATTCATGTGTTCTACTTTCGTATTAATAATAAAAAAAACCAATCAATCATATTGTGAAATGATAAACATAACATCATATCAATGGAGAGGTTTGTCGATGTCACAATTCTTATTAACTTTGTTTTTATATGACTGTTTACCATTCAAACATAGTCTCACTAATCGTAGTACGTAATACTATATACATGTGTTTCAGTAAAACGAAAACATCAAAGAAAGATAAGATGTTAATGATAAATATGTGAATTCCTAGTTGCCGTTCGTTGAGTTCGAAGTGCCGTGATGTTTGTTCTAGTTTCGGTTTGAGCTATACACTGGATGTTTGTGTTTATTCCTTAGCATGGCTAACGTAACGTATTCGTATATTCAGACAGACAATCACTCTGAATGGAGTGCTATAGAACAGAACTGCAGAAATAATTGGCCACGATGGACTTGTATTGCAGCCAACATCGCCGGATTAGGGAGTACAACTCTATGGTTTCTGGTGCTTCTTCCACAGCTTTGGAAAAACTTCAGACAAAAATCTGTCAGAGGACTCAGCTTTTTATGGGCCACAGCGAACTTCACTGCTTCTCTGATTAATTTATTCTTTGTGTTCATGTACGTGAACATACCACTGTATGGACAAATCAGTTCTATCTATTGTCCAATCCTTGAGTTTGGGCTAATGGTTCAATTTCTGGTTTATGGAAATTACAGGAAGCAAGAGAAAATTCTATATGCTGTATTTTGCCTCGTAGTTTGGGGAGTCATTATTACCTTGGAGATGTTGATTAGACTTGGTTCTGTCCTGGAATACGCCGCCATATTCCTTTGGAGTGTTGAAACATTTCCCCAGGTAAGGAACACTAATCTACATTTCAATCAACCCTATGCTTCTATCTAATAGGCTTTGGCACGCAATAAATTGATTTTTGAGTAAACAAATGATATGGTTTATATTTCACCTTGTTAATATTTAGGACATTAGCCTTTAAAAATTTGCTGCACTTGTCAAGCAAGTGGAAGCTCATGTTGACAGTATTTGATAAATAGTACGCATTTGTTTTAATGATTAATTGTGAACGAATTGAATTATATTAACTGAATAATAAAATGTTTTCCTTGATAAAAAATCTTTTGAATCAAATGCCTAAACAAACATAGCCACGTTGAAGTCTAACACCAATAGTGTAATCTGATTATTGTGTATTGTACATTATCGTTAGTTAGATATGAATATCGTGATGTAAAGTTATGTGATTTAAAGTTAAATGAGAATCGTTGTAAACATTTACTTTTTTCCGAGGTAGATCAGGTTATTTACCGGTTGAAATGACTTTATATTGAAATACATAAACAGAGCACTATCGTAACGCGCAGTGGCGTAGAGGTAAAGGCTATGTTTTGTTTTTATTCGTATAGCGGCCACGAGTTCAAAACTGCCAAAATGCTTTTTTTATTAACATATATAATATTCGAAACTGCAATTTCTTTCCGACTTTCAAGAATTACCTTTCAAATTGTGAAAATCAAAATTAATATCTTGTTTCATATACACAATAACGTGTACTATAACATATATATATATACATACAGCATGCAGTAGAGAAGGGGATGGACTGTTTCCGGATATTAGTCACTTCTTGCGACGAAGAGACAGACACGGCTAGTGAATGCGATGATGCGTGTTGAATTTACATGTTTGAATTGTTTTGAAACGATAAAATAAAATAATGAAAAATAATGAAAAAAATATACACTACAAAATGAAAGGATTAAAATAATAAAAAGAAAAACAAATATACAAAATATAGTTATAAAATGGCATTAACTATGTTCGAACCAATGGTTAAAATGATGTCACTAACCTTTACGCTATTAAGGCATCGTAATAATGTTTTCTCTATCTTATCTATAACGGGTACCGGGTTTACCTGTTACACCTAAATATCGAAATATGACTAATCCCTCATTAGCATGCAACTTTAAATCGACTATAAGTTACGTTATCAGTCTGTCATTGTTTACAATTGGCAGTCATACCGAGATTGATTAGAAAATCCCACGTTTGCAGTTTTTACAATACAAACGTAGATCACACAAAAATACGCTTATCTTTGATATCATTTCAGATCGTTTTAAACATGCGCATTCATTCCACGAGCGGACAGTCTACTATCTCGTGTGTAATTGCCTCCCTTGGTAAGACCACAGATTTTATTGCAACAAATGGACTGGTGATGCCTCTACAATACGTTATCATGCGTTACTTCTCGTCCAGCGTGGCTTATATCAACGGCCTGCAAGTCGCTTGGTATCTTGGCAACGGAGACAACGTTTTAAGTACTGGGTGTTTTTGGAAAAATAAATCTCACTCTGAGTTTTCTAACATAAATGAAGATCAAAGGTCCCAACAGTCGCTTAGCAACAGTATTTCACAAAACATACAAACGACTTCTTCTACAACGGCCAATATCAAGACAGACGATCGACATACGTCTTTCATGCTTCTAGCCAGATGGATGTGTTTGAGTATTCTCACATTGCTCCTAATTGGTTGTGTTGTTGGATTTGTTTGGAATATTGGGTCGTATATTGGACTACTTGCTCCTACTGGAATAATGTGCTTTCTTGGACTGACAAAATTGTACTTCATCAAATGTACTCGTCGAAATTACGAGATACAGGACGTCAATTGATGTTAACAGCGATAAGTAATTACGTACAAAAACAATAAGCGATTCCCCTGACGGAATTTCTTAAAAACAATATTACGCTAATGCAAAGTAATTCAAGCATGGAATTATATATAGATGACGATGTTTCACCGACTTAACCTGCATGTTGATAATGTAATAGAAAAGATCCTTCACTGTCTGTGCAGGGTAACCAATTCTTAAATATATTGGGGGGGGGGGGTACAGTCGATCATGAACTGTTTCAGATAGCGAGTGATGCTGTATTGCTTACTTCACGCATGTTGACAATCAGAGACAGAGGAAAAAACTTACCTTTGCTATAATGTTCTTCGTCATCCTGTTGATGTGTTAAACGTGTGTCTCGCTCAGGTTTCCTTCCCCCGTCATCTCTGAACTGCATTGTGCCTTTCTATTACTGGGGTGGTCAATACCCCCCATGCAAACCATATATTTTGAACCAAAATCCAGTGACTAATCGATCAAAACTGATTAAATAAGAAATGACCAAAAATGTTAGTACTGCATAAATTTAACATCCCTAACACCAAATGAATAGCACAAAGTCAATAAAAATTGAAATATTAAATGATTTAACTTTATTTAGATGTTCGAGTATACATAGCACCAAAATATACTATTAAAACACACTGAACCAAAATTATGCTGCATTTATAGATACAGTTTGATAAGCATTATTGTTACACTGGTCACTAGCTTATCAAATCTTTAAAGTTAAACTACTGTCAGCGTCACGTCAACGACAATTTCACAATGATTCCGTGAATATATGATCAATCAGAACATCACTATTTGACACTAACTTACAGACTTATCTTTCAAGACACCAAATAACAAATTATTCTGACACAAGTTTAAGCAGTGTTGCTCATCCATCAATATTCATGGAATTCCACGATGTCTGTTTCTTTTAATCAACCGATTTGTTACTCTGTGTAGAAATGGCTGTAGATGACCGTTCATTCAAGAAAGTAATGATCAATATATTTCTTTAGAAGACTCGGATGATCTTGGTCGCATGTTTCGTTTGTGCAGTGGATTCACGCAAAACTTTCTTAATTTGCACCGTGAGTCCTCGATTATACATCGAAGCCAAGGCACTTTGTAAGTGAATGTTACACCGGAAATCATATGTAAGAATGTTGCCAATTTAAACATGCTAGTGTGTTTAATAAGGCATTATCATCAACTTACTACAAAACAAAGAGCAGCTTTAACAAACCGATTTTTCATTCTGTAAATGTTTTGATTTGGATGGTTGTAAAAAATGTGTGGATTAGGGTTGGAAAACGTACTGGTTCTATTTTCGGGTGTCGATGCTAGTTGCGGCAAAATCTAAAGTACGGAAGTATTTTGGGATGAATTGTAGCCCATGTTATGACTGTTACCACAAAGGGGGTGCTTTGAAATAAAAAAAGATAAGTATTTTGACAAGCCTACACTAATTATGATTGTCAAGTGACTCAACTTTATGCACTAACTGATAGCATTAATATAATTATTCATGCCTACTTCATTTTTAACATTCAAAATGCTAATGGGGCTTTAATAAGTGTAATGGTAACTTAGTTGAATATTTTCTGCACGGCGTGATTGACATTTCTATATAAAGCTACCTTGTTGATAATGAAATAGACACACGACAGACCAAACTCCAATCACGTAACATGAAAGTCTCTACTTAAAGCGCCGTACATATTGTATAAGTTTAAATCAACAAGGTCTTGTGTCGGTGAATTTTCATAACCAGTAGTTCATGATGAAGAATATTTTGACAGTGCTTGTTTTCGTTGGAGCAGTGGTCTGGTATTACACTTAAGGATTTTATTTAATAATATTTCTTAATAAGTATTTTTTACCTATTTCTACTATTTACATGTAAGAAACTGTTTGGTTGACGTTTAATTTTAATTAATTCATCTAAGATAAAGCCAGCCATCTTAATTATTTGAGCTCTGAAGGTTTTGTTGAAATGTAACTTTCACCCTCGACACTTAGATGGATAGACTCTATATCATCAGCAAGGTAGCTACATTTTTTATTATTTTTGACAAAACTCCTCCTTCATTTGAAACTTACGATACTACAAATACATGAAGAATTTATATGATGTGTATTTATACCAATATTTGCTTAAAAACACGTAGCAGGAGTATAAAAGGGATGTTATGGCTGGTGGGTGGTTTCCCTTGATCTTTAACAACCACCAATGATTATTTAGAACAAAACCAATTTAGAATAAAGGCCATATAAAGACTTACTATGCTCTCGCTTTCTAGACTCATTATCAGAATGGCATAATTTTGTTCAAGCGTGTTTATCGTTCGCGATTGATAAAAAGGGCACCAAGTTCCCAATAAAAGAGAAATAGGTTGTTTCCAATGTTGGATTCCCAGGTTCAGCCATGATGGAAAGTAGCTCGTACACAACAACAGTATGACAGCGAGCTTGTTTTGTCCGAGGCATTTTCTTTTGACAAACGCAGAGGACTTCTGATTGGTTAAATACATGTATTGCCAAACCAGGAAGTTGAATATGAATTTTAGGTTGTCTTTGCAAATTATCAATCACTTATCATGAAATACTTCAGAGTTATGAAAGTTTTATACACAAGTCTTAGTGTCCAAAATTATTATCTCAAAGTGGAGCGGACATATTTTGGGAAGCTTTTCTTTGATAGTAAATGATTTATCGTGAGATTTTTCAAAAACAATGAATATCCTTTGAGTTATTGACCTTTTAGAATTGCATTGAAATCTATGTGAGTAGTCCATTTTTCAAAGATTAATGAAAAAAGGTCATCCATTGCTGTGAAAACTCTGGGTAGAAAGATGAAAAAAAAAACACGATATCAACCGAATTCGATAAAAGAATGTAAGTCACCGTTCAATATTTTCAGAAATTAACCTTTTATTTATGGGTTTGTGTTCAAAACGCCTCTCGTAAAACGTGTCATATTGCACGAACAACGCTTGGTGCTAAATCGCATTACTTCCTGACTTGGTTGTATAGAAAAAAACGGAATCAGAATAATCCTGGATCGATGCACAGAAGGAAAATGATAATGAAAGAGGAAGATTAATTCTGACACAGCATAAACGAGTAAATGGCGACTTTCTGATGAAGAATTAATAAACGCATATTTGCGTGAGAGAATTAATGGCTGTTTTGGGGAAATTTCTTTTTAGACCTGTTACGTTCGTGTGCTTGTTATTTTACAATTTAGTCGAACACACGCAAAGTGGATTTCTAAACGAAACCTCATAACAGAATAAAGAGAAATACCAGACACAATGCTCTCATATAATTTTCTAAACAAGTCAATCGATTTCTCGTAGATCATTATTTGTTTTGTTAGCAATTACTGATTTCTACCGTTGACAAAACAATTCCAAATATCACATGAATCAATTCGTGGCGCGGTCTTAAAGTCGTAAATTTGTTTGCTGTATCATTACTGCAACGTAAATTCTAGTCCATGCCAATCGTTCTTAAATAAATGACTACATTAACTTCAAATCAGGACGGTTTGTCTTTTGTTATAGCGTTGAACACGAAACATACAAACCTATTCCTTTCAAGTATACATATTTCTTTCCTTCGATCAAGGTCACGAGACACTATATTTACATGCAAAACAACAACAGCACCAACAACAAGTTGTTCAAGATAATCATTTCTCTTTACCAAAGCTAAAATCTGAGAAGCTGTATTGAGTCTTTAGCTGCATGGCTTGTGGCATTATTATGTTAAACTGTAGGTATGTTGACAATGTTATGGAAAAGAAGAATGACGTTAGGCGTAAGAATGTCATCGCAGGTATTTAAAGACATTGAACCAGGAATGCGAGGAATTTGACTCATTGACCAGCAAGACCCCTATTTCCACATTAGGGGGTAATAAAATAGACAGCTAGGGTCATTGATAGACCAGCTTCTGTTTACATAATCAGTTACTCTTTGCTTATAAAACAACAGGAATTTAGTAATATACTTATCATCACCATAAAACAATAAAATGTATGACCCTAAGTGTCAAGTCTACAGACCGTGACCAGACAGGATTAATCTGATTAGGGGTAATAAAACAATTATTTGGGGGAGTCACTTATTAATATATACATTGTAGTAGCTGTTCAATGTCTTTAAACGGCTGCCAACCATGACTACCGAACGGTACCCAGACCATGGCAGAACCCTTAAACCCTATCAATCTCTATTAACAACACAACAAAGCGTTAATTTTGCCTATGTACAGCAGATGCTTACCCTCCATCACCTTTTAAAAAAGTCTGACCTCGATCTCTACTTTGAGATTAAATTACAAATGTACAAACAGGAAGTAATTATACCTTCAGTGGCAAATACACATACACTATTACATTTACACACTGACTACTTTAAGGTTTGTTAACTACATGTTATAAACTTTTCAAATTTTACATTGCCAAATACCCACCACATTTCGATAGAACGTTTAAAGTCCCATAAGCTTATATAATAGTTTCAGTTTGTTCTATAACAGAGGAATCTGGTGTGTTTTCCTCCCGTGCATAATTTAAATACTATTTATAGAACACCTGTGTTTTCCCGCAGTCATGCTATGCACACATATTAAAGTGACGTCACGCGCTCTTCATATTTCAAGTTTACAAAAGCAAAAATCAGAGTGAAATGAGTGTTTTCAGACGAAAAAGGGCTTGTTTCGTCGGTAATAATTATCTTGGGACAATATCAGCAATTAAATGTTTTTGCATATATTTTTCTACAGCAAAAAGCTAATGGGACTTTAAAGTTGAACAGTGAACAGTAAAACTTAAAATTCCGCCAACAAAATGTAAAATAATACACAAACTAAATCCCCATGAACTTTTTGCTATAAAACATATAATTATGCAAAAAAAAACCTTTGCTGGATATATCCCAAGATAATTATTACCGACGAAACAAACCATTTTTCTTCTAAAAATACTCATTTCGCTGTGAATTTTGCTTTTGTAAACTTGAAATAATAGAGCGCGTGACGTCACTAAACGCCGTGTGCATAATACGACTGCGGGAAAACACAGCTGTTCTATAAATAGTTTTTTTCAATGATATTGAAAAAAACACGATAGTGGTTTTGGAAACATTTTTCTTGCTATAAAGTATGCACGGGAGGAAAACACACCGGATTCCTTTGTAATAGAACAAAAAGAAACTATTAGGACCGATCAATGTATATGCTTATGGGACTTTAACATTAGGTTGGCAAGATTGGTCATATTCAAATAAAACAATATTACAGAGAAAGAAAATTTATTCACAAGACATAGTGTTAGTCGTAACAGAGTTACCTCGCTAGATTACGTGTATTCAAGATCTAGAGTCGAAAGAGGAAGTAAGAAAAATTTAGGTAATTTCCAGGTGATCTCATTTTTGTTGAAGATTTAGAATGAAGACATTCAATGTTTCGTATTATTCTTAATGACTGATAAGGTTTGGACGTTTTGCTTTTTTGTCTTATTTGATATCGAGTTTAATTTTCGTTATGTACAACTGTGTTGATTTGTTTACACAAAAACCGGACCTGATTTACACTTTATTATTTTCAGAGTTTTGTGGGAACATTTTGTATAAGTGTGCTATTCTGTATACCCGGAGTTCAAACTTTATTATTTCAAACATTTCACAATGTAGTAGAGTCTTGTAATGTGGGTATAGGGGTCATGCAACTTGGTGATTTTAAAATAAATGTTGCAATTTTACTTTATTGTATTGTTAAGCATTACTTTGAATTAATTTAAACTTATGTAAGCAATGGGTAGTTCATATTACATGTGTTTATGTGATTAAGATCTCTTACTTCATTGTGTGAATAAGACGAAATTGAAGCAGTCGTAAGAAAAAATGTGTTTACTTTAAGTGCACAGCTAAGCATTCAGTTGATCGAAATCAGTGCTTCGGAGTTAACCAACTAACATTGTACAACCACTTGATCGTAAGTAGTAAATTCCCATTTCTCATTTGGTGTGTGAGTCATATGAGGTAAACAATGTAATATTTCTACACTGAATACCGTATTATCTAACTAAAGAATAAAAAAATTCAGATGTCACTTTATAAATAACTTCACAATAAAATTTAAATCACTAAATGTATACGAAACATAGATTTCGAAGAAAAACATGTAAATATCATACAAATCAATAGACAGATGGCAAGTTTAGTCGTACCGAAAGAAAATATTTACTGAACAAGAAATTTTATTCAACATACATATTGTTAGTCCTTCTAGAGTTTTCTCGCATGGATTACGTGTGCCTAAGATCAGAAGTCGAAAGCGAAAGTAAGATTTGTATAATTTTCCAGGTGATCTAATTATTGTTGAAGATATAAAAAAAGACACGCAATGCATAAATCATAAAATCATAAATCATGCATAGATTACTGTAATTTTTTACTAACTATTGGTAGTATACATTTATTTATATTCATTTGAATACTAATTAGTGAAGTGCGTGAGGGTACAATTGTATGAAATTTCTCTGAATAATTATTAGTCAAGTCAGCTTAACGGCTAAAATGCTTCGGTCTTAATGAATTTAACATGTTTATTTTTTACGAATCATTCAAATAATTCACTAGATTATATCATTAACTATTGTTTATTATTTAGGCGTTCTATACATAGCGTGACGTCACTACGTTTGTCTAATACCGTAGTGTACACATTGTTATTTAGGTGAAAAAAAAACCTGCAAAAATTTATACAATTCATGTATGGGTTTGATGTGTGTCGTGTAGATTTTGTAATTGCTCAGCAGAATATAAAAATAGATTTAATGCGTATGGGAATACCTGTAAATCAACATTTTATTCCTCTTAAAGGGGCATGCCCAGGAACTGCTGTGTCTTTTTTTTCATACACCAAAAATGTGTTTGTCACTTGTAAAACCAATTATTACTGAAACGTTAAAGAAGAATGTGCGTTGAAAAATGACCCTATAACGCGCACGTCGGTATTTGTATGTCGGTTTGAATAAAAGGCTGTCAGCCTTTTATTTTCGACAATGATATTTCCGATATGTCTAAGAGTTTAACTGAACATGTGCGCTGCCTTTCAAGTGAACATAACATGAGCAATACTTGCCATTTCAGTTTGTTGACATTTTTTCCGCGATGATTTCGGTTTAGACGGATACCGAAAGGGTCGAGATGTGAAAATGACTAATAATTTCTGAGGTCGAAATTGGCAGGTTTGGTAAATCTTGAAATGTGTATTGGAGTAAACTTGCGGGATATTTTGTAAATATTTTACAGGGCTTTCATAAATTGATTTAGGCATTAAAATGATACCAATTTGATTGCTATTCGAGACGCTTCAGTTCCTGGGCAAATTAAAACAAGTAGGTAAAAATTCCATGTACTGGAATAACCTATAACTTTGTGTCTTATAAGTACGTTATTAGATTGTTTAATGCAGGAATCTATGCAAGGTCTACTTGTTACTAAACACAAGTTTAATGTTCATAATTTATTTATTTGGTCAAAAGTATTATAGTTTTAACTATAAGATACTCAATCCACACTACAATGGCAATACATGGTTCGTACAAAAACAAAAAGAAAGTAATTGTCGAAGAAAATTATTTGAAATAGTTGATAATAACTATAATTATCTCGCCTGGACTATACAATACTATACTTTAAACTAGTAATACGAAGCTAGATAATAGGATATCACATGCAATCATGAATTAAGAATAAGGTGAATATTTTTGTGCATTTTTAAAATGTATATTATGTTCTAAATCCTAAAACAATGAGGATATCAAGAAGAGACGAACATCAGCTTTATTTAAAGAAAGTGCCTTTAATATGTATAGCCTGTGTAATGTAGAATCCAAACAAACATGGCATTTTGGAAGCCATTCTGAGGGAAGCACTACACTAGGGCTTGATTCAGATGTAGATATGTTGTTTTGTGTCAATACTTTTCATGTGATTCATGACTGGGCGGATTGGAAACATGGAATAGGAAATCTATTGATGGTACAAGATGAGACAACATCTCCTGGATACTGTCTCCTGCAACTGTTAAGAGATGATGCACCTATTCCAGAAATCAGAGTTCTAAACCAACGGTTTTACAGGGATACAAAAGGGAGGATACTTTTAAAATACACATGTATGGACAATTTAATAACCTATATCGGATTAGAACGACACGGTGCAGCTGGAAATGCATCAGGAATAGATGGTGTTACAGACCAGGATGTCGTGCTTGCGTTCTATTGTGGTTACTGGCCAATAGAAGGTAGAGTTTGGTTAAACAAGATAGGTAGTGGTAAATGGCCTGCAGATCACTTACTATTCGTGTCGGCGAAAACTGGGTGTTTCCTCGTACCAGTTGGTAGTAAGGTAAGCGGTCTAGATGGTCTTGAATGGAGAGTTTCTACTGCATTAGCTGAGAGATTACTAATGTTTAGTATTAACATCACACAAATGAGATGCTACGTGATAATGAAAATGTTGATAAAATCACATCATGTATTTCACGATGTTATTTCTAGCTATATGTGTAAAACTGCTTTATTCCATTGCATAGAAAATATGAACTCTGGTTTCTGGCGTGAAAATAACCTTTTATTATGTCTTAACCAAGTATTGAAGGTACTGTATAACTTTATTTATTATAAAAACTGTCCTCACTTCATTATTCCTGAGAATAATCTAATGGTGAACAGAATATCAACTGAACAACAACAAAGTTTATTAGTTGTCCTTGAAAAGATTATAAAGAGTGAAGGTAAAGCTTTGTTCGAAATTCGAATAGATGATGTCGGTACAAGACTGAAGATGAAGTTAAGTGGAAATGTAGTATCTCATCAGAATATACTTACACATAAAAGAAGGGAGAGAATACTAGTATCAGGGCAATTATGTTATCATATAGTAAGTATTATGTGTAGTAGCCACAAGAGTTTGCGACATTTTTATAATAACTTTAGTGTCTGCAAGGCATTACAAAATGTCGTGTGTTACTATATCAGGTATGTTCACCGTTATTCACAAATGAACTGTATACAAAAGACAGTTTGTAGTTTTTATGTACCATTCCTGAGCTGCACAATAGGTTCATTGCTCACATCTTACTGTGTATCAATAAACAGACCTCTGTCGGGCATTGCAATAAAATGGTTAAAGTTAGGACTCAACTCTGACGTATCGTCTGGTTGGCTAAAATTAGCGACCGTGAGTTACTGTGTCGGTGATATGAATACAACAGAAAGCATATTGTGTCAAGTTGACCAACAATATGATAGAAATATTGTGATGGCTGTTTGTGGCTGTATGTACGAAGGAGGAGCGACTTTGAAACAGGGATTCTTGTTAAAAGCTGATCAGTTACAGATAACTGATTTTAGAAATATAGCATCATACTGTTTTGGGTTCATGCGTTGTGAGATGAATATTGTACCTCAAGAATTGAGACATGAATACTACAGATCAACACAAGAAGATGTTCGAAATAGGAATATTGTGAATGATAACTGGATGGACCTTGCAGTGGTGGATTCTCTTCCATACTTGTATTTCTTACAGTATAAAACATACGGCCGTCTAGGCAATATTAGGGAGCAACAGAGGGCTTTACATGAACTGCAACAAGTTATTCGTACTGAACCAAACTTAGGACACAAAGAGACAGCACTGAATCTACTTGGACAATGTTTTGAACAAGAGAATACACCAAACGATGCATTCCATTGTTATGAAAGATCCCTCCAGGTTCGATCTCGAAATAATGCAGCAAACTTCCATATATCTAGACTCCTAGCTAGATGAACATTATTCTTTGTTATGAAACATCCTGTATATTTCAGACTTTAAGTGTGTTTTGAAATCCAATGTTTACGTTTTTCATAAGTAGCCTTATTACCGCTTTTTATATTTATTTATTTCAGCCAGTCATTAGTTTGCTTACACTACTGACCCTATTTAGATTCAGTTTCTTACTTTTGTGCAGGGAAACAGTATCTATAAAGGGCTATTCCAGTCCTTTCATTTACTTGATTGCTATTACATTTTTGTAAACTAAATGAATGTAAAAGAAACCTACGTATCATTTATTTATCCTGATAAATAGTACAATGCCTGGCATTTGAGAACTGTCAAGCATGTATAGAATTTACTCTTTTAATTCGTGAAATGTATTTGTGCAATTTATGCTTTTTGATTTGGTATGACTTTTATAAAAGTCTTATACCATTGTAATTATTCATATGTACATGTACTTTTCGCAGAATTTTGTCAAATGAACAGAAAGAGCCATTTACTCTAAGAGCTTTTAAACGAAAAAAAGCTTTTTTACTTTCACTTTTATATTCGATTTGTTTTTACCTAAATGTTTGATTATACATTACCCTACAGTTGTTCGTATTAATTCATCAGAAACATAACGGTGTCTGAACTAAAATTTAACAACTCTCTATCGATGAAGTTCTTTCATACAGCATAGGTGGTCTACATTCTTATCATTGGTAATTAGATATTTTTAAAAATCACATTGCTTTACTTTACGTGTTGTCTTTGTCATTTCTAGCAACATAAAGAAGCAATACAAATAATATATAAATACAGTAACACATATTTGTTGGTCCTCATGGGGTTATTATATTCAGGTTTACAATTATATTGCATTAATTCCTATGATCACTATCACCGCACAAAATGCCTATCGGTTTTCCTATACAATTATATAAAATGAGGAGAAGATGCCGGCTCCGTGAGGAAGTGTCAGTAAATACCGGTAAGAATACTATTCAGGAAAACCAGTTAAGTATACCTGTTGCCGTATATAGATGAAATATCGTTGTAAAACAGCTGCAATCGTTTTCTTTTGTATTTTGATAATATCGTTATGTGAACCTCTATTATTCATTATATGGAAGAAAATTATGTTCATCACGATTTCTTACAAACAGAAAACAATGAGTCACAAATTTTGTCTTTTGTTTGGCTAAAGCTGAATAAAAAATTCATAAAAAATGGCCGGAAATATTTCATGCAGCGAATAGCATTTATGTGGACGATTTTCGATTCATGTGTTCTACTTTCGTATTAATAATAAAAAAAAACAATCAATCATATTGTGAAATGATAAACATAACATCATATCAATGGAGAGGTTTGTCGATGTCACAATTCTTATTAACTTTGTTTTTATATGACTGTTTACCATTCAAACATAGTCTCACTAATCGTAGTACGTAATACTATATACATGTGTTTCAGTAATACGAAAACATCAAAGAAAGATAACTCTGGATAAGATGTTAATGATAAATATGTGAATTCCTAGTTGCCGTTCGTTGAGTTCGAAGTGCCGTGATGTTTGTTCTAGTTTCGGTTTGAGCTATACACTGGATGTTTGTGTTTATTCCTTAGCATGGCTAATGTAACGTATTCGTACATTCAGACAGACAATCACTCTGCATGGAGTGCTATAGAACAGAACTGTAGAAAGAATTGGCCACGATGGACTTGTATTGCAGCCAACATCGCCGGATTAGGGAGTACAACTCTATGGTTTCTGGTGCTTCTTCCACAGCTTTGGAAAAACTTCAGACGAAAATCTGTCAGAGGACTCAGCATTTTATGGGCCACAGCGAACTTCACTGCTTCTCTGATTAATTTATTCTTTGTGTTCATGTACGTGAACATACCACTGTATGGACAAATCAGTTCTATCTATTGTCCAATCCTTGAGTTTGGACTAATGGTTCAATTTCTGGTTTATGGAAATTACAGGAAACAAGAGAAAATTCTATATGCTGTATTTTGCCTCGTAGTTTGGGGAGCCATTATTACCTTGGAGATGTTAATTAGACTTGGTTCAGTACTGGAATACGCCGCGATATTCCTTTGGAGTGTTGAAACATTTCCCCAGGTAAGGAACACTAATCTACATTTCAATCATCCCTATGCTTCTATCTAATAGACTTTGGCACGCAATAAATTGATTTTTGAGTAAACAAATGATATGGTTTATACTTTACCTTGTTAATATTTAGGACATTAGCCTTTAAAAATTTGCTGCACTAGTCAAGCAAGTGCAGCTCATGTTGACAGTATTTGATAAATAGTACGCATTTGTTTTAATGATTAATTGTGAACGAATTGAATCATATTAACTGAATAATAAAATGTTTTCCTTGATAAAAAAATCTTTTGAATCAAATGCCTAAACAAACATAGCCACGTTGAAGTCTAACACCAATAGTGTAATCTGATTATTGTGTATTGTACATTATCGTTAGTTAGATATAAATATCATGATGTAAGTTACGTTATCAGTCTGTCATTGTTTACAATTGGCAGTCATACCGAGATTGACTAGAAATTCCCACGTTTGCATTTTTTACAATGCAGACGTAGATTACACAAAAATGCGCTTATCTTTGATATCATTTCAGATCGTTTTAAACATGCGCATTCACTCTACGAGCGGACAGTCGACTATCTCGTGTGTAATTGCCTCCCTTGGAAAGACCACTGATTTTATTGCAACAAATGGATTGGTGATGCCTCTACAATACGTCATCATGCGTTACTTCTCGTCCAGCGTGGCTTATATCAACGGCCTGCAAGTCGCTTGGTATCTTGGCAACGGCGACAACGTTTTAAGTACTGGGTGTTTTTGGAAACATAAATCTGACTCTGAGTTTTCTAACATAAATGAAGGTCAAAGGTCCCAACAGTCGCTTAGCAACAGTATTTCACAAAGTATACAAACGACTTCTTCTACATCGGCCATTTTCAAGACTGACGATCGACATACGTCTTTCATGCTTCTAGCCAGATGGATGTGTTTAAGTATTCTCACATTGCTCCTAATTGGTTGTGTTGTTGGATTTGTTTGGAATATTGGGTCGTACATTGGACTACTTGCTCCTACTGGAATAATGTGCTTTCTTGGGCTGACAAAATTGTACTTCATCAAATGTACTCGTCGAAATTACGAGATACAGGACGTCAATTGATGTTAACAGCGATAAGTAATTATGTAGCAGTACAAAAACAATAAGCGATTCCCCAGATGGAATTTCTTAAAAACAATATTACGCTAATGCAAAGTAATTCAAGCATGGAATTATATATAGATGACGATGTTTCACCGACTTAACCTGCATGTTGATAATGTAATAGAAAAGATCCTTCACTGTATGTGCAGGGTAACCAATTCTTAAATATATTGGGGGGGGGGGGGGGTTACAGTCGATCATCAACTGTTTAAGACAGCGAGAGATGCTATATTGCTTACCTCATGCATGTCGACAATCAGATAATTTATCTTTGTTATAATGTTCTTCGTCATCCTGTTGATGTGTTAAACGTGTGTCTCGCTCAGGTTCCCTTCCCCCGTCATCTCTGAACTGCATTGTGCCTTTCTTTTACTGGGGTGGTCAATACCCCCAAAGGAAACCGTATATTTTGAACCAAAATCCAGTGACTAATCGATTAAAACTGATTAAATAAGAAATGACCAAAAATGTTAGTACTGCATAAATTTAACATCCCTAACACCAAATGAATAGCACAAAGTCAATAAAAATTGAAATATTAAATGATTTAACTTTATTTAGATGTTCGAGTATACATAGCACCAAAATATACTATTAAAACACACTGAACCAAAATTATGCTGCATTTATAGATACAGCTTGAACAGCATTATTGTTACAATGGTCACTAGCTTATCACATCTTTAAAGTGAAACTACTGTCAACAAAGCCTGCAGTACTATAGTCAAGAACGACAACCCTGTACTAAATCGATAATCCGTTGACGAAACGGGAGCATCGTCACCGTCACGTCAACGACCATTCCACAATGATTCCGTGAATATATGATTAATCAGAACATCACTATTTGACACTAACTTACAGACTTATCTTTCAAGACACCAAATAACAAATTATTCTGACACAAGTTTAAACAGTGTTGCTCATCCATCAATATTCATGGAATTCCACGATGTTTGTTTCTTTTAATCAACCGATTTGTTACTCTGTGTAGAAATGGCTGTAGATGACCGTTCATTCAAGAAAGTAATGATCAATATATTTCTTTAGAAGACTCTGATGACCTTGGTCGCATGTTTCGTTTGTGCAGTGGATTCACGCAAACCCTTCGTAATATGCACCGTGAGTCCATGATTATACATCAAAGCCAAGGCACTTTGTAAGTGAATGTTACACCGGAAATCATATGTAAGAATGTTGCCAATGTAAACATGCTAGTGTGTTTAACAAGGCCATATCATCAACTTATTACAAAACAAAGAGCAGCTTTAACAAACCGATTTTTCATTCTGTAAATGTTTTGATTTGGATGGTTGTACAAAAATGTGTGGTTTAGGGTTGGAAAACGTACTGGCTCTATTTTCGGGTGTCGACGCTAGTTGCGGCAAAATCTAAAGTACGGAAGTATTTTGGGATGAACTGTAGCCCATGTTATGACTATTCTCACAAAAGGTGTGTTTTGAAAAAAAAGGATTATTATTTTGACAAACCTACACTAATTTAGGAGGCCAAGTGATTCAACTTTATGCTCTAACTAATAGCATTAAAACAATTATTCCTACATTCATACGTGTAATGTGTAATTGTGACTTGTTATGGTATTTAAGATTTGGCATTATTTTTTACCCAATTAATTTCAGCTATATGAACTATTAGTGCGATTATCTTTTTTCAGTGGTGAAGAAATGAGTGCAATATTTTCTGTACGGCGTGATTGGCATTTCTATATTAAGCTACTTTGATAATAATGAAACAGACACACGACAGACCAAACACGTGACATGCAAGTCTCTATTTAAAGCGCAGTACATATTGTATAAGTTTAAATTAATCAAGGTCTTGTGTCTGTGAATTTTCATCACATGTCGTTCAAGATGATGAGTATTTTGACAGTGCTTATTTTCGTTGGAGCAGTGGCCTGGTATTACACTTAAGGATTTTATTTCATTTCTTAATAAGTATTTTTTAACTATTTCTACTATTTACACAATATACTGTTATGTAAGAAAATGTTTGGTTGATGTTTAATAATAATTAATTCATCTAAGATAAAGCCAGCCATCTTAATTATTTGAGCTCTGAAGGTTTTGTTGAAATATAACTTTCACCCTCGACACCTTGGATAATATTATACTCTATATCATCAGCAAGATAGCTACATTTATGATTATTTTCGACAAAACCCTTTCATTTGAAATTTACGATACTTAAAATGCATGAAGAATTTGTGTGATGTTTATTTATACCAATATTTGCTTAAAAAGACGCAACATGAGTATAAAAGGGAGGTAATGGCTGGTGGATGGTTTCCTTTGATATTTAAACTGTATTCAGCTAAGGGAGAGATTTTAAAGATATTTCATAACAAATTGTGTTTTTACTTACTGAAAAAAACTCGGAATAAAGCAAGATTATTCCTTTATCAGTCCAGATAAGAAACTTCAAAATGTATGAATATTAAATTCCAGAAATTTGAATTAGAGGGAGGAGTTTATATGGTTTAAACCCACCGTGATCGAGTGGTCAAGGTCGATGACTTCAAATCACTGTATTCAATTCACTGTTATCAAAGTGGCGTAAAACACAAATTGAACAAATAAACATAATATATTGCAAAAAAGGAAAGAAATGATTTCACCATATCGAGTACCCCAAAGCCAACATTGCAGTAGGTTGGCGGAGAAAAGTGCTGATGATAATTAATTGAATATGTTTCTAAGATATTTCTCGTTTTTTTAGTCAGCACAGCAGTTTGGACGTCATAATTGAAAAGCTGGTAAGCAATACCGACATCAACCCTACAGATGGAATTATATCATATGATGAGCTCGCTGCCGAGGTCTTGAGAAATGACTTGGGTATGTAGATGCAGCATACGCTGTAGAAAGCATATAATGTATGTGTAAAATGCATTATTTAGATATGTGTCTGATTTTAATGATATTTTGAGCTCATGCATTCTCATATATATATATCCGAACTCGGATTATCCGAAAACCTGGTTTCTCCTTTATATTTTAATGTGAATTAAACTCGATCGTGTTATCGGAAACCATGGAATACCCGACTGAATATTTCGGTCCCGTCAATTTTGGATAATCGCGGTATTACTACATAATTATATGAATAAATCAAAGCTCTGAAGGTTCTGCTGTTGTTCGGAACTACAAAGCAGTCAAAAGTTGAATTTCTTTGTAGGGATCCGAACGATAGTTCGCACATGCATTTTGATTCAGAGTTAAGTACTACTTACGCTTTTCTACACCCACTATGCAGTTGTTAAATGTGTTCCCGTTCCGTGTGCTTTCAGTACTTTGATTTATGATTCCCATCTGATCACCAAAAGTAGTTCAGCAATTAGCATAATATTATATAGTCGACATTACCTGCCTCTTTGTATACTCAACTTTTGCAGAATGCAATATCTCATACATGAAGACATGCTCGAAGAAAAAGTTACACGTTATAAGCATTAAATTAATCGATTACAATTTCCCGATGAATCACTTTTTTAAATATTTGGTTGGCATTTAGTTATCATCGCATCGTCCATGAATTCAATGATGACTTCTATACGTTTACAATAGAAGCTAGGAACCAGACTAAATTAGCATATCCAGCAGGTGAATTATGACGTCATCCTTCCTTGAAATGTGTGTACTGATGGTAAATATTGTAATAATCCGAGGGAGAGGATTGTTTAGTTTTTTTACGACTGTTTTGTATTGCTCGTTTACGATATTGCATAGCCATCTGATTTTGACTTATATGCACGTAATATTTGAATTTGTATTTATGCCATTGAACTGAAAAAAATGGAACTATGTTCGTAGGCGGAAGGTTAAATTAATGGAAGCTGTTCGGTATGCAGGTTTTCAATGAAAACTGAGCGATTTCTGAAATACGGTAATAACTTTATTGTTCGTACCGAACAACAAAAACCACGCATCTTATCCCGGTGAGGCGTAAACTGCGAACATTTATATATACTATCTTACATACTTTATCTGTTTTGTGTGCTATAGTCTTATTATGAGTTATCGGTTGTTATTAGTTATTGCTTAGGAACTAGCCGGAATCTTATTTTGTATTACGCAGATGGAGACGGTATTGTAACAAAGCATGAGTTTACAGAGACGTGGATCGCCAATTACAATGACAACCACTCGGACACCAACACATTCTTTACTAAACTAGATCATAATGGTGACCATCAACTGGATTCTGTTGATCTGACGCTGCACATGAGTATAAACGATGGTGTTATGGATGTAAACAGTAAATGGTTTTATATATAACATTTATAGTAAAACCTCACTTAGTGACCAACTCAGTTTAAAGTCCCATAAGCATATAAATTTATCGGTCGTAGCAGTTACTGTTTGTTCTGTAACAGAGGAATCCGGTGTGTTTTCCTCACGTGCATACTTTATAGCAAGAAAATGTGTTTCCAAAACCACTATCGTATTTTTTTCAAAAACTATTCTCCCGCAGTCATGTTATACACACGTCATAAAGTGACGTCATGCGTTCTATATATTTCATGTTTACAAATGCAAAAATCACAGCGAAATAAGTGTTGTTTCAAAGAAATAGGGCTCGTTTCGTCGGTAATCTTTATCTTGGGATAATATCAGCAATCACTCGTTTTTTGCATATTTTTCATACCAAAAAGCTAATGGGACTTTAACTACCTCGTCATTATATTGTTTATTTAGTTTCCAACCGGGTTTGAATAATTACTCTATAAAGTTCAAATTGATACTGAGACCGGACGTTTTGAACAATCTCAATACCGGTTCATTTGGTACCGAAGGTGGTCATGACATCAAAGTGTTGCATTTATAATACAGTACTACCTCTCCAGAGCAGCCCTCTCTTGAGCAACAACCACTTTGATTGTTCCCACTGCACAATTTAACTTTCAATTAAACTCTCTCTTCAGCAACAACCTCTAAACAGCAACATATCTTTGCAACTCCCGAAGGATGTTGCTAAGGAGAGGTTGTACCGTAACTGATTTGTTTTGTTCAAAATTACGATATAGTTTTTGAAATGTAGTGATTTTGTTGTATTAGGCTGCATACCATCGTATCTATACCGTTCAATTTTCATAATATTATGCATCATAATATATTTGTGTATTAATATAGCAAAAGTGCATGCTTACGTTAATATATACATCGATACCTGCTTGTGTAACGGTCATCAGTAACACTTGCGTTACGCCCCCGCGTGCAATGGTCACGTGTTACGGTCAAGTATATTCATCATTCACAATAAAGCACTCCTTAATTTATATAATGAACAAATCCAGGCTATCCTTAAAAGCGTTTTGGCCTCTCATGGGATTTTGTTTCACTAAAAAATAGCATTCTTCATCTACACAGTCATACAGGTATTTTTGGGGTTGATTCTAAAAAGTATATGAAAATAAGTATATTTCCTTCCTACATAGTCACTGAAAATTCTTTTAGTAGGTTTCCACAAACAAACAATTCTTTAAGCATGGTCCCATTCGTGAAGGCAAACTGTGTATAAAAGTCATATTGTGTCCCTGCCTTAGGTGCACTTTGGAGTTTTACGAGGCCCTCGTATTTATTATTACACAACTGTCTGTATACTACAACATGTATACAGTGCATTGCACGGATTGTGCCAGTGACTATAGGCTACAGGATACTAAATTTAAACATAAGTCAGAAATATCTAATATAAATATCATTACAGAGGATGGTTTAGTAACTGTTGATGAATTTAAAGCATTCATCAGACTGGTAAGCTAATTCAAACTAATTATTGTTCAAGTAAATTCGTTTTATTGGAATTCGTCGGATTATTAGCATTATACATGTATATACATGGGGCTTTGAACGACTGAGAACTGAGAACTATGTAACATACGAGTAAAACTAAAAATACTTCTATAATACTCGTTATATAACATCACTTACTATATAACGAATTCAAAATTCGATCGCATGACTTTGTATACATTTGTAAAAATCCTTAGCAAGTAAAACCTTTAAATTGTCTGAAAATGTGAACATACAGTAAAACAGAAATCTCGATTATGTATTAGCATTCATTATAACGATTATTTAGTAAAATTAAATGACCACATTAGACTTATGTATATAGAACAGACATGCAATGATAACTTTGTAAAATTATTAATATTATTTTATATTTCAGATGCACCCAGGTCATGGAAACCATTAAAAGTTGATTGATTTTATATCAAGATGAAGCGCATAATAAAACGCTTGCACTAACAGTTTTGCATTTTGTTGTTTAACTTGTCATTATTAAAAGACACATTTAATTCACACTGTGAATTTAACTTTCAGTCAAGCATAATGTTACCAAGGACTTATGTATGTATATAAGTCCTTGATGTTACTATGATATGCATGCTAATAACAATATGTACAAAGACAACAATATGTACAAATACTATAATATGTACAAATACAACAACAATATGTACAAACAGTACAATATGATAAGTTTATGATAAGTTTATTTATATACAATCCTGTAAGCCATATGGCACATGAGGATACATGGTATAATACAATGGTAATGCAGAATAAATGAAACATATATAATCAAGTCATAAGGAGAAGGTTTTTCAAAGAAACAGATCATGTGCATTAAATCAGTAATAAAGCAATATTAAATATAAACACAGTATTTTCCCTCAAAATACACGAACCTGCAAAAATCGAATACCTACAGAGAAAAACATCTACTGAAAGAAAAAATAACCATCTAATACAAATACTACAATGTACATATACAAAACGATGTGCAAGTACAGCGATGCGTATAATTAGAATAAAACGCACGAATACAACAATATGTGCACATACAACAATATGTACAAATACATCAGTACGTAAATAGCATTGCTAAAAGTAAATAATATGAGAACGAAAAGTCATGTACAAAATGCCAGTAACGTACCAGACTTGTTGGCTGTCACATCGTTGGGTAATTCATGGTGGCTGATTTCTGCCATTTCATTTCTTCGTGTCTTCGCCCCAAAAGTCGAAGCACGATGACACGAACACATGATAAACTGCTGGATTGTGTCCACGTATGTGCGTTACTTACTGATGTTGGATATATCGCGTTATGCAGGTACAACAAGAACCTCTGTATACTTGGGCCATGGTCGGTTGCAAGACTAACACTAACCTTAAGTATTTATTGGTGCCGCGTTGGAGTACGGTGTCCTTATGGAACTGTTCTGTAGTCACCATGTATAAACTGGTTTCCACGGACTGTGTGTACTAGGTGCATTGCGACATGGAACGGAAACCTGTTTAACATTTATGCAGTCTACTTGTCGTATTTTCGAGTGACCGTCCTGATCATTTAGATGCTTGATAGCTGATCGCTATTTGATAACGAGCGTCTGAGTGATTGAGATTCTGCTATGCTGTGATCCAGTCTATACTATTTTTGCGAACCTTTACCCAACTTTCGTCAGTTGCTGGTGAGATAAAAAGAAACTGTAACCTTTTCTGAGCATATTTTATTGACGGCAAAACATTATTATTACTACTATTTAATCAGAGGAATCGTAAAAGAAAATACAAAACAAAATTATTGGGATTTCCAATCCGATGACGTCATTCGTCGGAATTTCCCGTGCAAACAAAAATATCAGACCTCGCGATCAACCGTCGCAAGTATTTTGAGCGGAAGAAAGGACACGTTATTATTCCTAACTGACACTTGCTGATTTAGTGATTGTTATACATGCGTGTTTATAGTTATAGACGACTACGTCTCATTTTATTTAATAATTTCACGTAATTCGGATCAGACTCATCAGTGCTGTAATACTATGATAGGTCTAAAATTAATTCTATTTTAAATTTGAAGTGCTCCCAGTCGTGTATAATTACAACAAGATTTATAGGGGTACGGCCATTATGGCTGGTGAATTAAAGAAGATCCTCTACTGCATGGGCCATCAGCATGCTGATGTCTAGATCTTTGAACTTCTCACTGATAATCCACTATTAATACGTCAAATAATGGATTTTAAAATGTGATGTTGACTAAATTATTTTTCGGCGCCCTTTTGATACTTAGCATCAATGGTTTTCTTGTCACTTTTATGATGTATTTTATAATGGCAAGTATGCTTTGACAAGAGGTCAACATCTGTGTACATGTATAGATGTTACATTAAAATATTCAATGGTTTTTGAAAACCATAGAGACGTTGTTTAAACGACCATGACCTTGTAATAAATCCATGAGATAAGCAATGTCAGGATTTTACCATATTTAAATCAATGTTGTTTTATTGTCTGTGATAAGTGTTGATTGTGAAAGATAACATACTCCAATTTATGTGGGAAATGCCATATGTTCATCATCTGTTTGATTCTAATAAGTCTCGATTTAAAGCCGCTTATATTATTTGATCGCCTTATACTGCGGAATCATTAATTTTCGTTGGGGATTTAATTTCGTGGATTTCATGGGTCGGCTCATCAACGAAAATCAAATCCTCACGATTTTAAATGCAAAGATAAGGCTTTTTTTTCAAAATTCAAAATCCACGAATTTAAGTCTCCACGAAATAGCCATTTTAATAAAAAACACGAAAATTTAGACCAACGAAAATAAATGAAAATACATTAAGTAACAGTTCATTTAGCTACAATACAATATTGAGATCACGAAATTTTTAACATCCACTTCAATACTAAGTATGGACGCTAACACAGATTTGACCGTACCACAAACTAGGACATTTTCGTAATGACAACTGAAATCAGAAGTGGCCGCTAACACAGATTTGACTGTACCACAAACTAAGACATTTTCGTATTGACAACTGAAATCAGAAGTGGCCGCTAATACAGATTTGACCGTACCACAAACTAAGACATTTTCGTAATGACAACTGAAATCAGAAGTGGCTGCTAACAAAGATTTGACCGTACCACAAACTAAGACATTTTCGTAATGACAACTGAAATCAGAAGTGGCCGCTAATACAGATTTGACCGTACCACAAACTAAGACATTTTCGTAATGACAACTGAAATCAGAAGTGGCCGCTTACACAGATTTGACCGAACCACAAACTAAGACATTTTCGAAATGACAATTGAAATTAGAAGTGGCCGCTTACACAGATTTGACCGTACCACAAACTAAGACATTTTCGTAATGACAACTGAAATCAGAAGTGGCCGCTAAAACAGATTTGACCGTACCACAAACTAGGACATTTTCGTAATGACAACTGAAATCAGAAGTGGCCGCTAACACAGATATGACCGTACCACAAACTAGGACATTTTCGTAATGACAACTGAAATCAGAAGTGGCCGCTAACACAGATTTGACCATACCACAAACTAAGACATTTTCGTAATGACAACTGAAATCAGAAGTGGCCGCTTACACAGATTTGACCGTACCACAAACTAAGACATTTTCGTAATGACAACTGTAATCAGAAGTGGCCGCTTACACAGATTTGACAATACAACAAACTAGCACATTTTCGTAATGACAACTGAAATCAGAAGTGGCCGCTTACACAGATTTGACCGTACCACAAACTAAGACATTTTCGAAATGACAATTGAAATTAGAAGTGGCCGCTTACACAGATTTGACCGTACCACAAACTAAGACATTTTCGTAATGACAACTGAAATCAGAAGTGGCCGCTTACACAGATTTGACCGTACGGCAAACTAGGGCATTTTCGTAATGACAACTGAAATCAGAAGTGGCCGCTTACACATATTTGACCGTACCACAAACTAAGACATTTTCGTAATGACAACTGAAATCAGAAGTGGCCGCCAAAACAGATTTGACCGTACCACAAACTAGGACATTTTCGTAATGACAACTGAAATCAGAAGTGGCTGCTAACACAGATTTGACCGAACCACAAACTAAGACATTTTCGTAATGACAACTGAAATCAGAAGTGGCCGCTAAAACAGATTTGACCGTACCACAAACTAGGACATTTTCGTAATGACAACTGAAATCAGAAGTGGCCGCTAACACAGATTTGACCGTACCACAAACTAGGACATTTTCGTAATGACAACTGAAATCAGAAGTGGCCGCTAAAACAGATTTGACCGTACCACAAACTAGGACATTTTCGTAATGACAACTGAAATCAGAAGTGGCCGCTTACACAGATTTGACCGTACCACAAACTAGGACATTTTCGTAATGACAACTGAAATCAGAAGTGGCCGCTAACACAGATTTGACCGTACCACAAACTAAGACTTTTTCGTAATGACAACTGAAATCAGAAGTGGCCGCTTACACAGATTTGACCGTACCACAAACTAAGACATTTTCGTAATGACAACTGTAATCAGAAGTGGCCACTTACACAGATTTGACCATACAACAAACTAGCACATTTTCGTAATGACAACTGAAATCAGAAGTGGCCGCTTACACAGATTTGACCGTACCACAAACTAAGACATTTTCGTAATGACAACTGAAATTAGAAGTGGCCGCTTACACAGATTTGACCGTACCACAAACTAAGACATTTTCGAAATGACAACTGAAATTAGAAGTGGCCGCTTACACAGATTTGACCGTACCACAAACTAAGACATTTTCGTAATGACAACTGAAATCAGAAGTGGCCGCTTACACAGATTTGACCGTACGACAAACTAGGGCATTTTCGTAATGACAACTGAAATCAGAAGTGGCCGCTTACACAGATTTGACCGTACCACAAACTAAGACATTTTCGTAATGACAACTGAAATCAGAAGTGGCCGCTAAAACAGATTTGACCGAACCACAAACTAGGACATTTTCGTAATGACAACTGAAATCAGAAGTGGCTGCTAACACAGATTTGACCGTACCACAAACTAAGACATTTTCGTAATGACAACTGAAATCAGAAGTGGCCGCTTACACAGATTTGACCGTACCACAAACTAAGACATTTTCGTAATGACAACTGAAATCAGAAGTGGCCGCTAAAACAGATTTGACCGTACCACAAACTAGGACATTTTCGTAATGACAACTGAAATCAGAAGTGGCTGCTAACACAGATTTGACCGTACCACAAACTAAGACATTTTCGTAATGACAACTGAAATCAGAAGTGGCCGCTAAAACAGATTTGACCGTACCACAAACTAGGACATTTTCGTAATGACAACTGAAATCAGAAGTGGCTGCTAACAAAGATTTGACCGTACCACAAACTAAGACATTTTCGTTATGACAACTGAAATCAGAAGTGGCTGCTAACAAAGATTTGACCGAACCACAAACTAAGACATTTTCGTAATGACAACTGAAATCAGAAGTGGCCGCTAAAACAGATTTGACAGTACCACAAACTAAGACATTTTCGAAATGACAACTGAAATCAGAAGTTGCCGCTTACACAGATTTGACCGTACAACAAACTAGGACATTTTCGTAATGACAACTAAAATCAGAAGTGGCCGCTAACACAGATTTGACCATACCACAAACTAAGACATTTTCATAATGACAACTGAAATCAGAAGTGGCCGCTTACACAGATTTGACCATACCACAAACTAAGACATTTTCGTAATGACAACTGAAATCAGAAGTGGCCACTAACACAGATTTGACCGTACCACAAACTAGGACATTTTCGTAATGACAACTGAAATCAGAAGTGGCCGCTAATACAGATTTGACCGTACCACAAACTAACACATTTTCGTAATGACAACTGAAATCAGAAGTGGCCGCTTACACAGATTTGACCATATCACAAACTAAGACATTGTCGTAATGACAACTGAAATCAGAAGTGGCCGCTAATACAGATTTGTCCGTACCACAAACTAGCACATTTTCGTAATGACAACTGAAATCAGAAGTGGCCGCTTACACAGATTTGACCGTACCACAAACTAGGACATTTTCGTAATGACAACTGAAATCAGAAGTGGCCGCTTACACAGATTTGACTATACCACAAACTAAGACATTTTCGTAATGACAACTGAAATCAGAAGTGGCCGTTAACACAGATTTGACCGTACGACAAAGTAGGGCATTTTCGTAATGACAACTGATTCAACTAAACATTTTTTTTAGACATAGATATCAAGAGCTTCACGTCAGGTGTTTCTTACGCCTCAGATGAACGACATTTATGATAAGAATGTCAATGACAGTTCATGAACAAATTAATTTATTATAAACAAACAGAAATCCAGCAATAAGAAAGTCACGGAAAGTAGTAGCGATAGCGAACCTACAGACATCGTCCGTGTCATATGAAACACATGACTTGACTACATCAAAACATTTTTTCTCTTTAGAATATTGTTCAAAGAGCTACAAAAATCAGTCGAAATCGATGCACCGTGTTTTTAGATTGTAAAATAAGCATGTTAGTTTAAGGTATCAGGATCCTAACTCCCAATTTTCTGATGTTTTTGCTCAATGCTACACAAAAATGTTAATATTACAAACATAATATTGCCCGATTGTCTTTATCTATATGACAGAACTACCTCGTGTGCTCTAATTTATTTTGCTTTTCTAAATTGTAAGAGTTATTGCCCTTGTCGAAAAATAAATTTCTTTAGATATCACATGGTGACCTGTATTTTTCATTATCAAATTATATTAATATTGTGGAAGTGAATCTTTGTTACCGTGACTTTTCATTAAACTAGATGTTATTTTGTTGTTCATCTTACTTCCATAGACTTCATTGCAAATCACTTCCTTCTAATCTTCCTCAAGTATATTGTAATATATTTACTTGCCAGTAACAAATACAGTACAACCTTTCCAGAGCTTCCCTCTCTTGAGCAACAAACATCCCAACATGAGCAGCATGATTTCCCCCACCGCACGATAAGTCAACAGCCTCTCAAGAACAACGTAATTTTACTACTCATCAAGGATGTTGCTTTAGAGAAATTGTACTGCATATTAATTAGTGAAACGCTCGCTGTCAGTTGCGGAGAACAAGGTAAGCATTAGTACAAAATCCAGGAAAGATGGTAAGGTAAACAGTCAGCAAGATAATGACAGACATACTGATTAAGACGAGCACGAAGTAAGACAATTTTCATTTTTATAGGGAAAGTCAGTCGTGAATATATACTGCTATGTCAACTTTAAATTAAAGAAACAAACACGTGTTACATGTGATAAGATTGTCCAATCAAATCTAGGCAGATTTGCGAAGTCAAGGACATCAATCTATAATTGGACAAGTCGTTTATCTGTAACAAAACATTAAGGCGGTTATCTTGCACTTGATTTCTAAACGTCCTGTTTATACAAGATATGCCAGATCATATCTCATACATTGCTGAAGTTTGAATTTTCGTGCAAACTTTCAAATTGGAGATATGAGAAGTCCCTGATGCACTTAAAACCTGTTATTGAAATTCTCTACATTGGTTTAAACAGGGTTCCATATCCATACCACCCGTTATTCACTATACATTTGTAAACGAGTTCAAGTGAAATGCTTCAGACGTCATGTTAAGCCATATTGCCATTTTGCTTGTTTGTTAAAACCCTATCCCACTGGGCGGCGATGGGGTTGAGTAACATTCGCCAATGTGTTTCAAAGCGGTCGCTGATGTTCGCAATATATTCGTCGGTTTAGCCAGATGTCGTATAACCATCATGGTCTTCTCGTGTAAAGTTTCAACATGGTGAAATCTCAAGCATTTGTGTTTCAAAGTCTTCGATAATGTCTCAAATCATTCTCAAACCGTTCTTCGAAACATTTTTTCTAAAGGACCTACATTTGTATCCCTACTGGGCTGAGACATGTACCGACCATTATACTAACAGGAAATTGCGACAAGTTTACCGATTAAGTTTTCACCTGATGGAACAATTGCGTACTTTTTTACCTCACAGAATACTACAATGGCCTTAGTGCCGTTGATTGCAAAACATAATTATTTGATTAACGGACAATGGTTTCGTGACAAAAACATTTATCAGCTAAGAACACTGAAGTAAACTCTGTTCATATGCTTCGTAATAAAACTTTATTAAAAGAAAAAAAAAATCATTTAAAATACGTCTATTGTTTTATTTCTAAATATAGCATATCACGCAATCAGTATATAAACGATTGCAATTTAGTTTTCTGTGTCTTTAATCGTTCCTATATGTGTCTCGAACAATTCACCAGTATACATTCGAAGAACGGCGTATAACTTATTCCAGAATGAACAGCATAAGAAATAGAAAGACCTTGACCAAAAGCCTTTAACTTTAGGAATCGCAAAAGCACCTGCGGCACTTGACCTTGTCTTATATGAATGTACAGAATCTTAAGAGACAAAATGTTCCTCAGTATAGTCTGGGAATAAGTCATGTTTGATCTTGAAAACACGACGAAGAATAATCTGTTCTTCATGTTTCTCAACTTGTGGCCAGCTAAGATATCAAAGAAGTTTTGGACCTTGGAACCATATCAAGAACAAATCTCATCAACTTATTCTTTAGAAATGGTGTGAAGATTATTTCTGACGTACTGAGTCAATCTATGATACCACACAAAAAAACCTAGTTTGATAGTTTGATCAATAGTAGCAGCAAGATAGGTAACTGAAGATGCACTTTTGATAATTCAGCCATTGCACGAAATATCTAGAGTGGAATTTGACCTCAGCCTATGTTTAGAATCAAAACCAATTGACCCAGTCTTACCAAGGTGAGTTTGAACTAATTAGCAAAATATAAATGGCTGACCAGTTGTTGACACTCTTTAAGAGCTGATTCTACAACTGATTTTGATTTACCAGAAACAACTTATAGTATACCAGAATCATAAGCATATACAGAAAGTTAATTTTTGACAACGGCCGACATGCCATTGATATAAATAATAATCAAAAGAAGACCAATGATTGAGTTTTGTACGCCATAGTTATTGGAGCAGCTGATGAATGTGTCCCTGAAACATCGACAAGCTGCTGTCTGTCTGAGAGGTATGTAGAAAGCCACCACAAGCTGTCTTCAGCCAAACCAGCCGAACGAAGCGTCTTAAGAAGGATTTAGTGGTCATCCGTGTCGAAAGCTTTTTGATATCCAGAAGTGCCACACCTACGAAATGACCCTTGTCCATCTCCAATCTTATGAAATATGTAAAGATGAATTAAGCAAAAACCACGTTTAAAGCCTGACTGAAATTTGTACAATAACCTTGTTAACTTTGAACTGTGATTCAACCTGACCAAAGACAACCCTTTAAAAAATCTTAAAAATGATACTCGAGATATAGACATGACGACAGTTACATAAAGACGTGTTGTCATTCTTCTTGAGCACGGGGACAACTCTAGCAGATTAAAGATTAGCAGGAATAGAAGTTTGAATGAGTGACAGATTAATGAGATGAGCAACAGGTTGAACAATTATAGAAGACGCATCCTTAACACAACAAGATGGAATACAATCCTATCATGTGGCTGTATTAAAACTTAATTTATTTAAGTATTTATAATCTGATTCTCAGTCACAAATGGAAACGAAAATCTGTCAGGATAGGTACCTAAGTTTTGGTAAAACGATTTGACAAATGGTAAGCAGGTAAGTTTTTAACATGTTGTGATGCAACTGTATAAAAGCTACTAAAAGCATTCACATTTGTTTCGATTTCAAAACAAATTACTTCCATCAATATTATAACAGATATTACTAACAGCCTTTTTCGATTGCAAACCTAGATTTTTCAAAATTTTCAAAGATTTATATTAATTTTTGTTTTTCTTCCAGAATCTCAGTGAAATTGTTTTTCTTTGCTGAATCATTGAGATGCCCAGAATCTTGTTTGTAAGACATTTGAATTCATTATATTCCACATCACTCTTTTTCTTTACTTTAAGTTATTAAATGCTTTGTCTCTAAGATCGATATATTGTAAAATATCTTAATTAATCCAGGGTTCGGTTTTTTTTCATTAGCTTCGATTGCTGTTTCTTCAAAACAGTTTGACTTCCTTCTTCAAACAACCGAACCTGAAAAGTTTGGTTCAGCTGAAAACAAAAATTGCTAAAAGTTAACAATATTTGTCACAAACTTTAGTAACAACAAAAACATAGGAATTATATTCATAAAACGACAACAACACCAATACATGGAAAACTGTACTTTTTAATGGTAAAACTTTAACAAACTAATATGAAACTCGTTTATCTAACAAAGTAACAGATAAAAATGGTTCAAATCACGATTTTGAACGGTCAGATTTGACCTTTGTCATAAACTGGCACATTTCTGACCCACTATCAGTGGTCATTTGCTTCTGTTGTATATAAACAACCGGCAAAAAAGATTCCAATATTGAAATTTTGGCAAACATCAGGTAAGTTCCATTCACTAATTTCTACTTATATTTGTTTTATGTAATGCCAAGTCTACAAAAATAGACGAATAATGATGTTTATTTTGAATACAGCATAAATCATACCGTTATACTATATAGGTGTGTAATTTAATGAATTTATGATTAGAAATTCAAGATAATTATTAATTAATTAAATGATACATCCTTTGCACCGAAGGCTTAAACAAAAGAAACCCAACTATATTGTAGAAAGTTATTGGGCATTTTATATTATTTTTAACGTAATTAATACGATAATTCCATCTATTTAATAATCAAATGATCATTTTTGTTTGAGTTACCAAATATCCTGCCATTGTTATCTTCTCAACCAAATGATCATTAAGCAACATCAGTTCTATAAAAAGACGCTGTTTGTTTCTTGTTCTAAAAAGGAATATCATGTTAATTCAAAACAGTGATTTGGATGCGAATAGCTTTGTTTGCATCAGAAACTATTTTTTCTAGTTTCCGATCGAATTGTTAATAACACGGTCGTAAGAGTGACATTTTGTTCGGCACCTTGTGGATGTTGGCGTTTGATACAATCAGAAACAGGGTGACAAAAACAAACATTGTTCAAAACTTTTATAAATAAATGTACCTTTTTATTTTTAGTTGACACCATGAAAGTTATATTGTTTATGTGTTTTGTTGGATTTGCTGCGTGGTAAGTTAGCTTTATCCGTTTGTTCTAGCTTATACTTGCCCAATATGACACCATAACTACAAACGTGACGTCATATATTTTGATTTTCGTATATTTGTGTTGGTTTAGTGATTTGTTTAAAGGACAAGAGCAATCAGCTTGTTACTTATGTTTGCTGTTGATTGCATTATTTTTCATATTTTTATCCGTCTATAATCTATTTATGAATTCTTTCCTTCGGTTGAGGGCCACAAAACTAGTTTAAACCCAACTGACGCTTTGTTACCGACCGTTCCAATGCGGTACACTATCGTGGGTACCATCAGGGAGATGATGTTTCGGCCTTCATTTTTGAATGGTCCCTTGCATTGGAGGAGTTTTCGGTTGGGGATAGCGAAGGGTGGGATTATGACTGTGTATGTGATTTTGTCTAGGAATCCATTTCTTAACAATATTCAAATATAGGATACTCGAAGTAATAGTTATATTGATCCATTTTGGATTAAATTTTTAACACATATTTTTTTGAGTTCCACGTCGTTTTTCAACAATTTTTAATTAATATACGGCGGCCGATTCACCTAACAAGATTTCCTGAACGGTATTTGAACCAGCACTAATAGATATTTCCACTAGAAACCAGCTACTTCTCAACACGTGGAGGAAAATCGAGGTTGTTGTCCGATTTTCACGGAAGGGTATGACCTGCCGCGATCGGGAATCGAACCCAGGTTACAAACCAATCGCACTAACCACTGGACCACGGCCGCGGCTAATTAATTATTTACACGAACCATTATTAATTTCTTGTTTCAGCGTCGCTCCGAACACTTTGGATGAAGTTGTTCAGTTAGTTATAGCCGACACTGATGTTGACAGAGATGGTGTTATTACTGTTGACGAATTCAAAAATGAATTATTGGCTAAATGGGACTCAGATGTTCGTGAGTAATTTACGACATATAAATTACCGATGCCATTACTTCTGTCAATAACAGAATAAATCTTTAAAGTGACCAACGACATGTTAATGTATAAGAAATGAATTTTATTTGAAATCTAAATCTGTAAAGTATTTATATCTCTGATTATAGCCACAGATGAGGTCGTGTCAAAAAATGACTTCGTGAATAAATGGACAGCCACTTACCACGATAATCACCATCATGCTGCGCTATTCTTTGATAATCTTGATACATTCTTCCCCTTTGGTCAACTGTCTGAAGTCGATCTTCTTTTCCACATGGGAAGTCTGGATCCAAATGGTAAGCAAATTAATATTTCTCATAAAATCAATATCTTTTACAAACGAAACTAGTATACAAAACCAGTGCAAATGTCATTCGCTACATGTAAACACACGGAACTACTGAACAAGCTATAAATTAAATTTACTAAATAAAATCCAGACCTTTTCTAATACTTTAGGTCGTAAAGACTGATTAAAAACATATTTGCAAGTATAGATAATGTTGCTTAGAAAAAATCGTCGAATATAACGTATGCCTTTAAATAGATGATCAGTTTACGGGTATGTCTTTGAAATATAATGAGAATAATTCAGAGGTCATTTACTGCTCACAAAAAACGCACACTCCAAGAAGAAATTATCGTAACAGCATATCCCTTTTTAATATGCTATCCAAACATTTTCACATTGGTGTTATTTTAAGAAGTTCTTGACTAAATGTATATGATTGTTGTACTTATCAGGTGATTCAGTGATCACAACCGCTGAATTTGGTGCGTTCATCAAACAGGTACGTACATGTCAGATTGTAAACAGTTGCCACATCGGTTAAAGACCTTCCGGTATTTAATGAAATAAGCCTTTAAAAGCCCAGTTTAGCCACATCTCGTAAAAATGTTATCAGATGATTTTTCTTATTTGACTCTTCCCTTCCACTCCACTATATCAACATTATTTTCATTACGCTAAAAACACAAATCATTAGGATGTGAGTTCATTTGTGCTTATTGGAAAAAAGGTACAACACTGCTATATGTGAAAATGTCATTTATTTACTAAATGACGGATAAATTTTGAAATATTCAATACATGTACATACAGTGTAACAAAGCAAATTGTTTAATTTTCATTAAACATATAACATAAATGATATTACAAATTTTCATAACACAAAGGTGGGGTACACACAATGGCCACTAGCAATGAAATTGCGCTCCCCATTTTGCAATATCACTGAAAAAATACTGTGTTACATTTCTATATGTACCTTGTGGTTAAAAAAGGAAATTCCGGAAAGATTTTATTGCAAGTCAGTTTCACTGATAAGACATCTTTCTAGGTAAAAAAAGAACTACTTTAACTTAAGCATCCAAAAAGCTAATAATACGACTTATCTTATCAAATTTCAATTCGTAATTTGACCTACCCACGTAATATAACATTATATTTTGTTCAACTAACATCTTTTAAAAGCTTATCAATTGATGTATAACGCCATACTCATGAACCGCGTTGTTCTTATGCCAAAGTTTATTTCAGATGCACCCATGCGCAGCACATGGACATTTCCACTGCTAGTGACATTTCGGTTGTTTTCACTGTTGAATTTTGAAATAAATTATACAAAAAAGTGACTTGTGTTTTTTGTCGGTCATACGAATGTTGTTCATACAACTGAAAGCCATATCGACTTTTCTTCAAGTTTCCAGTGATTAAGAAAATTATTGTGACTTTGACAAGTCCTGTATTGCTCAATCCTGTCTTCTAGAGTAGCAATAATACAAATTATGTATGCATTTGGAATACTCGCACATTGCTATTGTATTGTTTGATTTAAGTAGAAATGAACAGTTCATATCGACAATCGTCGATAAAATTTTATCAAGCATCGTTTGCATTGTAAGAATAATGTTTAAACTTACATATTGACCACAGGACCATCCAAACCAGGCGCCCGGAAAAAAGAGAAGGAATTCGGGAGGAACCGACATTATAATAAATAAAAGCCTTCGTCTTTTATTGTACGCGTTTCTCAAAAATATATTAAATTAAAGAATTCTTGATCCTTTCTTGCATAACCCGATAGGCAACGTTAATAATTCTACACATGACTAAATATATATCTACATGACTGTATACTCTAAAGGAGATTTGTTTCTTTCATTGGATTTAACGTCATTTTAAACATTATTTCAATTATACCGTGGCAGGCAGTTATCCTAACCATCTTCTTTCATTAGGCCATAACCAGTTCTAATCACATTCTGTCCACAATCTCCTGCCAAGCTATCCAACATAATTCTTAGGTGGGGGACAAATTAACATAGGATGTAATATCTCCAGTCACATTTGTCACGGACAGTGCGAGCCTCGCCCGGAGTTCGCACTCACTACCTCTTGATCAGTAGTACAACGCTCTAACCGCTGAGCTAACTGGGTGGGCCTTCTAAAGGAGATGAAATGTGCGCACACAAATAGTGGTGATGTGAAACCGAACGGTACATCATTCATTGAAACTCGCAATATGCACAGCTTGTAAATCTCCAGCATCTTGCGAAATCGGTCTGAGTCTTCGTCGATGCTACTAAACAGTTCCCTAGTATTTCCATAAATTATTATGATTCCAAAGACGTAGAGAAGAGGTGGAAATGGAAGCATTGATTTTGTTTCTTACGTAAATAACAAATATTACCATCTTCATTGGAAAGAAGAAAATGTATCTCTCAGATGGATCTGTGCCGTTTCTTTACATGTATGCGTGAATCTTTAAAGTAGATAAGGCAATCAGGATATGGATTGAATGATGATTCGTTCGTCCAAGACCTACACATAACATATTTCAACGGTAAGTCTGTAAAATAACAATGGCCTACAAAGACACACGGTGAAAATAAGTTTTAGAATTGAAGCAAAAATGAAAATCATCTTTTTACCAAACTATTCATTGACCCTCTGCTGCAACTGTCGAACATTTTGTACTTTAATGAAATAAAACTATGACAAAAATGAACACCATTCTGAATAGTTCACACGTTTATTTCAATGTATACCTGAAGGTCGTAGTTGTATGTGATATTCTGCATTATATTATGACTTGATACATCATAATTATAATGTACAAAGTTATCGACATAAATCTACATGTATTTGCAAAGTTAGTAAGTATATTCGTATGTTTTGAACTTTTTGCTCTGTGTTTACAACTTAAGTTAATGTTAGTATTTCTTGAAAACTAAATACAATGTAGTTAAATACATGATATCAAAAATGCTTTTTAATGAAAATACTATTTCAAATCAAACGTTCATGTTTCATGAGTTTTTACGGTTCAGTCTAAACTTAACTTGAAGGAGCATGCATTTTAAATAACGTGCACCTCCTATTCTTACACAAAAAACACAGTATGAAAACCAAGAGTACCGAATAAAACGTTTGTAAACAACAACATTTTAAATATGCCATCTGCAATCTGTTAAACTAAATTTTAACCCAGTAAACTTATTTGATTATAATTAAGAACTTAAAAAAAATTAAATCACGATTTTGAACAAATTTAAGTGAATCTTGCCATAAATTGGCACTTATTCAAAATGTTATCGGAATAGGGGTCAATGGTCATGCTTTGCCGTGTTATATAAACTGCAGACACAATCACTGCTGCATTCGTGGAACCAACTGACAATGAGTAAGTAGCATTCTTACATTAATCAAGACGCGTCTGTATTGTAGAATATTTTTTACAAATATTAGCTGACAATTATTGTTCGTGTTTTTTTAATTTAATCGAAATAACTTTTAATAATAATGCAGTAATATAAAAAAAACATGATTCACATAAAACTGTTCATGTTAACCGGCAACTACTATTCTGTAGTTCGTAATATAATGGCTTTATAGTCCAAATTCATGGCTAGATTCAGTGATAACTGCCGAAGAAAATTATTGTAGAATTGAATTGAATATAGTTTTGCTTGAATTACCCAAGGGTAGTAGAATTATATTATTTTACGCCTTATTCCTTAAATTGACAGGGAAGTTTATATAATTTGTCTGCGAAATTGATTATTAAACCAACGTTTACTTATTTAATAATTAAAAAGACGGTTGCAATTTACTTTGTTTTTAAATCTAGTAGTGGACATTATATTAGGATGACCAAAATTATACACTGTATTTGATCCATTCTTTACCAGTCAAAGCAAAGTCTTAAAATAATACCCATGAACAGTTTATGTACACAGTCATTGACATCACTGAGGAAGATACGATATTTTTGACAGTTTAATGTCCCATTAGCTTTTTGCTATAAAAAATATATGCAAAAAACAAACAATTGCTGATATTATCCCAGGACAATTATTACCGACGAAACAAGTCCTTTTTCTTCTAAAAACACTCATTTCACTGTGAATTTTGCTTTTGTAAACTTGAAATATATAGAGCGCGTGACGTCACTTCATGCCGTGTGTATAATGAGACTGTGGGAAATTACAGCTGTTCTATAAATAGTATTTATTTCAATGATATTGAAAAAAATACGATAGTGGTTTTGGAAACATTTTTTCTTGCTAAAAAAGTGTATGATTAAGTACGCACGGGAGGAATTCCCCGAATTCCTATTCCTCTGTTATAGAACAAACAGAAACTAATATGACCGATACATTTATATGATAATGGGACTTTAATACGAAGCAGTAAAATATTATGTTCATGACATGCCCCCAAGGGCAGATATTTCACTAGCTGAAGTATGTCAGTTGCTCATAAATAAAATGAAATAAGATGAAATGAATAAAATGAAATAAATGAAATGAGATACATGTAAATACAATTAGATATATAAAATGAGATGAAACCTATAAAATATATAAAAATATATAAAATGAAATAAATGAGATGAAACCTATAAAATATATAAAATGAAATAAATGGGATGAAATGAATAAGAAGCAATAGATGAAATGGGAAAAAAATGAAATGGCAACTTGGAATGAATTTAGAATGTCATTGAATATATACTAAACTATTGGCACGGCTCGTAATACCAATTCTAATTGCATACTTTTTGACCGAATGCAAAATTTAGAACAAAATTTCAATTAACTGAACGGACTTTCAAAATACTGAGTTGAATTATGTACAATGGTAATATGTAAAGGCACTGAATAAAACTTATTAACCCAGCTGTTTTGAAGTAAAGAGAAATGATTGATAATTTATATAATAGCGGAATTTGGGTGTGAGGGTGTTTGTGCATGTGTGTGCAGGGATGGGCTTCCGAAAGCCCGAATTCGTCAGACGTCGGAATATCCTGACTTTGGTCAACCTATTTATTTTCGAAAATCAACAACATTTCATTTTTAGGTACAACCGTGTGCGTAATAGTGTTGCTGTGTATTGTCGGATTCGTTGCTTGGTAATGTACATTTCATATCCTCCATTGTTTATTAAACAAACGACACCCGTGTAAAATGTAGTCACGCTCAAGATAAATTATATAGAAGTGACATGTAGCCTACGCGGAAATTTAGAGTAGTGGTTAAAAGATGAGCTGACCTTGACCAATTACGATTAGACTGAGAATGGCAAAAAAAACAGTTTGACCTCATGTGGCTTTTTGGAGGGGGTCACTTATGTAGGAGCTGTTAATTGTCTTTAACACAAAGACTTATTAATTACTATTTCATAGCAACCCTCCGACGACCCTCGCCGCTGTAGCTCATCAAGTTATTGTAGACACTGATGTTAACACAGATGGTGAAATATCTATTGAAGAATTCAAAAACGAATTGTTGGCTAAATGGGATTCAGATGTTCGTAAGTAATATTTTATTGCTTCTGTGTATTATATTTATTGATATAAAATAAGTTACTATAAAGCGCCGGTCCCATCCGCCGTACTTGCAAGTGTGTGTTGTCTATTTGCAAAAACGTGGGCAAACTTGGCGATCCTTACATGGAGTACCGCCTCCGAACGGATTTGGAACCACGCAGACACGCCGTAGCGCTTTTAGTGCATGAGGAACTTTCGCTGCGGTCGGGCTACGAATTTCCCCCAGTACTCACGTTCATCGTACTTGCACGCACTTACAACATGTATGCGAGTGAGAAATGACACGGATCGTAAACAGCACGTGCAAGTACGGCCTTCGTACGATAACTTGGCAATCACACGACGATAGTACGTTGTAGTCACGTGTTAATCACCACGTGTGCAACGTACGATGACGCAACCGCTAATCACCAGCCGTGGCGTGCGGGTCACATACGTATACCTTACACAACCGTGCAAGTGACCTGCATGTACGTACTTCTTCCCTGCTCTTGTCATTCCCCACGTTTTCAGAAAAACGTGGCGGCCGTGGCCTGCCCAAAAACGTACGGACTTAAAATACGCACAGTGGGTTGTGACCAAGCCTTAATAAGTGTTTTACGCATATGTTTGAGGTTGATGATTATATTGTCCTGACATTCGTTAACTAGTACTAAGTTTATCAGACAAAAGCCGTATTTACTGTGTCAATATGTTGGATAAACGTAGAATAAAACAAACAAAAACCAGCATTCAATTTAGCGAAGCATCAAAATATGTTTCCTGTTTAAGAATATTTTCAGGTATACTATGTGTCTATGTTTCCGTTTCAATGTATTTGAATAACTCTATTTGCAATCAGTAAGCGGGTTACGTCTTTATCTTATATAAAAAATTCGATTCCAGCATCCGACGAGATCGTGTCAAAACATGACTTCGTGACAAAATGGACAGCCACATACCATGATAATCATCACCATGCTGCTCAATTCTTCGATAATCTTGATACATTCCTCCCATTTGGTCAACTGACTGAAATAGACCTTCTTTTCCACATGGGAAAATTGGACCCAAATGGTAACTAATTTATGTACATATACATAATAACTCCACACATAGTTACTGTATTACATGCTTAATGCCCATAATTATCACAAAATGTAGCAGATCGATTTTGGAAACGTTTATGGTTATAATAGAAAAAGATTTACCATGATATCTTCCAAAAATAATGCCTGTCCTTTTAGGTCCCCCCCTCTAAATTTTGTATTGAAGTCTATTGGAGTGGTCCAATTTTCAAAGATTGAAGACAAGAAAAAACATTTTAATGAAAGCTCATGGTAAAAAGATGAAATAATACAGTATCAATATAATTTGATAAAGAAAAATATAACTACGTTAGAAAAGTTTAAGCCCCATTAGCTTTTTAAATTTAGCAATACAGAACAATAGATATAATGATAGTAAAATATAAGAAATATATCTTATTCGCTCTAAAACATATTTACACAATGCCTTTCTTTAGCCACGTCTCTTAGAAATGTCGTCAGACGTTTTTCCTTATTTTTTGCAATATCATTGAAAAAATTACTGTGCTATATTTCTATATGTACTTCGTGATTAAAATAGAAAATTTTGGAATGTTTTTATTGCAAGAAAAAGTCAATTTCACTGATAAGATATCTTTCTAGGTAAAATAAGACTTACATTCATTTTAACAAACATTCTGTGAAAGTGTAAAAATGTGCTAGATGTATATGTAAAACAATATATAATGGATAATTGCAGGAAGAACATGGGTCATAAAATGACTAGTTTAGGTAATAGCCACAAAAAACATAGCTATCAATAATAAATCACTTCCACCCAAAAATTTCCATGACTAAATGTATGTGTCACAAATACATATTTTTTATGATTTTATTTTTAATTGGATGAATTTTTGGCTGAAACTTTCTTCGTCGGCTTTTTTCTTTACAAGCTTCTAATTTGTCATCATTTTTCTTTAATTCTAAATGCACCAAGTTGTAGGGTATGCCCCTTTAACATCCAAAATGCTAATGGGGATTTAAGTATTAGGTATGCAGTACATTAATGAAGACATACACTCTTAGAAGACTTCTTCAGTTGAACTGATTTACACTGGGAAAGAAATAATGCGTCTGATTATTTAATGTATTAAATCTCTAATACTGTATTTTTCTGACGTACCTGCTCAATGCTACACAAAATGTTAATATTGCAAAAAGAATATTATATTGCCTAATATTCATTAATTCTTACGACACTTTTGAAAACATTGAAAGAGTTTGTATGTTTAAATAATGACATTTATTTTGTACAACAGGCGATGGTGTTGTCACAACTGCTGAATTCGATGCTTTCATCCACATGGTATGTGCATTCAGTGTATAAATTAAAGTAATTGACTAGTCAACCATTGGATATGTCGTGATATTTACCGGCAGAATGCCATTTTGACCGATGCGAAACATTCTGACGGTGAATATCACTCCGTATTCAATGGCTCACTAGTCAACAAATGATTCAATGATACCATTCTGATTCATGTCGATGAATATTTATCGTAAAGGAAGATGAATATATCACAAATAACCCCGATTGATGAATATTGACCTGGTTCTATTTTAAGATCGGGAAATTCCGAAATTTCCATTAAATATCATCACATCAGTTGACATGACATTTATGTTATACCATATTATACCATATATATGTTCAACCCAATCAAAACGTGTTTATTTATTGATCATATAATAAATTGCTTTATGAACATTCTACTAAGCGGTTGCAATGTTAGCAGTCTCGTGAGCAAGAGGAAATATCGTACATCAGGATATCTGAAAGTTAATTACAGATTTATGTTCAATTGTTAAAACGTATACATAATCAGCATTAGAAATATCTTATAATTCGAGCAGACAAAAAAACGATGCGGTTGATAAATTAAGACTACAATGAGTAAAGATCTGACACGCACTGCTGCGACTATGAATTACAAATCCATCTACAAAATGTAATTAACGAATTAAGCATTCACAAAAAACGAGTGGCTGGTGGTGAGTATTAATGGTAATATTAACTGAAAAATGAGAAACTCTTCGGTCGACACACTTACACCAAATAAAGCTAAGTCTACAATGAAATGCTTTGTACGATTGAACAACATCATATTAAACCTAACAATAAACACAGAGAAACTTTAATGTTACAACCATTTTTGAGACCATTGAAATCGAAGTAATACTATATGATCTTATTATCTAGTTGAAGATATTACGAAAGCCCGATTGAAAATAAGCGGCCGTTTAAAATGCTTAAAGTAAAACCTGGTTCTGTGCACTTCGTCATTTTCTGAAACCTAATTTTCCATGTATCATTATCCATTTCAGATGCATCCATGCGAGGCACACGGATCTCTCCACTGCCAGTGAAATATTCGTGGTTTTCATTACATTGAATTTCAAATAAATTCTGGAAAAGTCTTAAATATGTTCACATCTATCGATCGTCATAGATGATGTTAATTAACAGTTAAAGTCCCATTAGCTTTTTGCTATAAAGAATATGCCATATCACGCATGAATGGAATAAAATACACCCTAAATACTACCATATTCACCATAATCTGCTATGATACAACCACATTTAACTTACTTCTAATGACGTTTCCGATATTATGCCACAACAAATTTATCTAGGTCAACATCACAGAGCAATGCCTGCATGACTTTCTTACCTATCAACTACTATCAAAATAGCGGACGATCACATTCAGGTTACGCTAACAATAGCCAGTCCAATGACTGACCAATCAAATTACCGATATACCATCAGCCAATCAAATGGCCAGGATTACCCAAAATAGTAATAGACACTATACTATATACCCGCAAAAAAATATAATAAACTAGTACCCTTGACTAAAATTCGTCTAGAAAAAGATAATCGTCGTGTATACAGTAGAAAATTAGTACTTAGCAAACTAACACAGCAGATTATCTCATGTATTCAAATGGACTGAAAACTAATACAAAGTATTTAGTGTCTAAAGACTCTTGAATGAAATAAAATGGTTTACACGAACTATATATGACCTTCTCGAGCGTACTAACAGTTAAGGTACGTTAAGTATACATTATATTTTTTTGGTAAATTAGATTATAATTATATAATATATCTATCTTATCTACTGTGTATAAATTCCACTTATAATCATAAAAAAATATAATATAATTTTTCATGGTTTAAACGTTTTGGATATTTAATATGTGGTTGTATTGGATTTTTATTGCATTATTTTCGGAGCCAGTAAAATGTATAATTATGGATACTGCAATAAAAAAAAGTGTAACAACAATGCTTTTAACCTATGAGAAAACTTCTACTTCAGGTGAAGACTTTCATTGGTTACACATGTAGGTCAAAAGCTATTTTTAGACAGCATACCGAATAAAAATGCGACCTGTGCAACAAAACAATGACCAATTATAAGCAAGGACAATACTACAGTTATGCCCCATTTTCATAATCTATTATCATGGATTCTAAATTGGGCGCAGCAAATTAATCATTATAGATAGACTGGTCTGATTCTTTTCAAGATATTTAGGTGCTATATAAAATAGGTCAACTATGTTTTTTATATCATGTATGAATATTGTATGTCAGATGCATTCATTTCATATATCGGTGTGTACTCGATTTAAACTTTTTTGATATGCTTGTTCCGTCAGAAGTACGTTATATTTGTATACCTGAATTTTGCAACATTGTATTAATTTTATTAAAACTGATTCTTTTAACAAATGTGTGTTGCGAATTGTTGCGTATTAAATCATTACACAAACGGTGCGTAATCTTACCTATATCAATTTTCTTGATGCAAAATTTAATTGACTAAAACATTTCATTAATCCGAATGTAAAACTAACTACCAAAGGTAGATAACCTAAGTGATTGTTACGTTAAAATTAAATTCCTCGTTTATCATTAAGCCTGACATAATATATGTATGAACAGAGATGGTGAATATTTTTTGATGTGAGGATTTATTCAGTTAATCATCTCCTGAAGAGTCATGTACCACGACTTGTGTAGAATTGCTTACTACCTTCTAAGATAGCAGAATTATTAAAGATATATGTAATATGATTATTGCATTATAACAATGTCAATATGATCTTTATGTCAAACATGATTCTAACTATTTAAGGGTTGTATAAATACGAAACACAAATGATTCTTTATATTGTTTATTAAGGAAAATAAAAAAGATCCGATTAATACCAAGGGTGCAGCCAGCAATACGCACTTACACACATTTATAACGTCAATTTGAAAATATGAATGTGGCTGAAAATGGCGTCTACGTCGAAAGCTAAAGGGGGTTAGACTTTCACAGCATCTGGAAGGGTTACCCCCGACCCCTCTTATAAATGTGCATAAGATTCATTCATATCTTAACGCTCCTGAATACGATTAATAAAATGTGAAAAGAAATTATGAGAGTGGCATATTATGCAACTTGTATGTGTACAATTTCTACGATTTTCACTTTTCATATCAATCCAAGTTTCAGCCATTAACAAAAGGTCACGCAGTTTTGCAATCACACAAACTTACAAAATGTTAGAAGGGCAAAGTCCTGAATCTACTATAAAATGATGTACTAAACATTAATTAAACAACAATTATAGCATAACACAAAATAATTCATAATTATATACATTACATGAACTATATATTAATTAATTATTGTACATAGATAAAAAAATGTTTAATAGGAAAAGAAACACAATCAAAATCCTTCCTGTCCCAAAAGGCACATGGTATACAAAATTGGAGACAAACCACATTTTCATACGGAGGTATCGCCTTGAAACGGTCGCAGAAAAATGCGGGCTTTTTAAACTTCTTGTGTAGCCCGGCGGCCGCGACTTCACCCTTTAGGACGTATATATCACAATAAATTCTAACGGACAGATTTTTTAAAAAACTTTGCATATATAAAGATTAATCCTTTACTAACAAAATATTTTTTAAAAGCAAAAACTAAAATATAAGTATCCATGCTCCTTTGCGAGTTATGTCCCATTGTTTGACGTCACAATAAGATCATTTTGTGCGGATTATCAAATAAAAGTATTATTGAAAAATGGCTGGTACAACCGTATTTCATCACCTTAGGATTAAAAGGGCTTATCTGATAATATTTCCTTTGTATCTGATTATTGAAAATATGTTACATAAGTCAACTACCACTGTCAAGTAGTTATTCATACTTCACGAATTATTCATTAGGTATGCAAGAACAGTTCAAGAAAAGTGAAGTGAAATGAGAAAAAGTACACATTGTAATCATTTTTAGAACTGACGGTCTATACATTGTCATATATTTACATACAACTACGAACAAGTATACTATCGAAGTATGAAAGCAGTAAATATAAAAAATACAGTTAAACCTGTTCATAAACCTGTTCACATCCTTGGGAAAGAAGGAATAACCTGTATTTACAGGGTGACCTTTAATCGGAGATGGTCGTTGACACAGGTTTGACTATACAACTAACATTTAGTTTAACAGAACCAATGCTTATATAAATATCGTTCCTGTTTTTTGTCCTCTGAGGAATAAACTGCCTTCATTAAGTATGATCGCCTTTTAGTTGTTTTATTTTCACAAATGTAAATATTAGACGAATCTAATTATCCATTGAAACAAAATGTCTTTACAGTTTCATTTTTCAATATTCATCATTAAGCACTTTTCCTTTGCTTGCTCACGGTAACAGTAATAATCTTAATTGATATGCAAGGTAAAATAAAACCTATGAAGTAAAATCCATTGAGTGATTGATACATGGTATATAACGACATGGAATATAAAAAAATATATAACAATATCATAGGTGATCTTCCATTGTCAAGAGCAATTGTCATAGTTTTTGTTGTGTTCATTTATTTATAGATATATTGTTTGATCGCGTTTCTGTACTTTGAAATATCAATGCCACTGCTGATATACAGGGATCTCTTATTTCTAATGAAGCACATCGCATTAGGTGCCGCCAAACCATCCCCCTGACTCAGTATCACAACAGGTTCACTTAAATCTTCCGCCATCTTGTATATCGTGTGCTGCATTGTGTTACATAGATATATTGAACCGAATGGAGTGAAAGTGATACCATGGGGTTTATCAACTCCTTCATCTTTGTACACAGCTAACATCACACCATTCATATCCATACATAAGACCACGTTGGTCTTCCTGTCAGGCACATATATTTTATTCTCATCAGGGTGTACGGCCATACAATATGGTTGTGTACAATGTTCTAAAAACTGAGAATCTGGTTTTATGGTTTTCTTCACCCCACCTGACAAACTTAATATCTGGAATTTCACTGGTTGTTGATAAGATACGTACAGTTTGTCATTACAATATTCAGCAGCTGCACACGAACCAGCTAATTTGACCGTTCTTTTCACCAAGAGGCCTTTGCTGGTTGATAGTATCCTTATCTGGTATTCTCTGGGAAATGTGACGATAACCGCTCTGTTCGGAATTATTGTTGAATCTATTGGTGCAGTATCAAATTTGATAAAACCAGTAATTACATTCTTGGCAATGTCAACCTTCTTCACTGAATAGTTTGAATTATCAGTAATCACGAGTTCATGATCAGAGATTGCAGTTATTGCTGTAATTAAGCAATCATTTTTTTCATCTGCATATTTAATATTTATGTCTCGTTTAAAGTTGAACTCTGCATTTAATTGACCCTCATCTGAACTTTGATTGACACTTATTGTAGCGATAGATTTAGTCACATCGGATGTAGACTTAACAGGCATAGCAGATAGATTCTTTAAAGAATGATCTTTTGTTGCTTTGCTTCTTGTGTGTGTATTGTAACACATTTGACAATAATATTCCTTACAATCAGAACAATAACCCACGGCTTCCACGTAACTATCTGTTGTGCTACATGGGTCACAGTCGAACGGAGATGTAGAACTGTTGATAACAGATTCGGTAGCACTAGATCTTACTGCCTTTCTTGTGGATGCTTCAGCAGAACTTTTGTGCACAGACAAGTCCGAGCTAGGAACCGCTGGTTCTCGGTCTGATGCTGAAAATCTCGCAACATCTTTGTTCACACCATTCCCCATATTCTTTAAGCTGTTCGAGTACCTCTTATGATCTATATTCATACATATTGATTTTTAAATGTAGACTGAAAAAAAAATTCCAATGAGTATAATAAAGTGCAAGAGTAATCTGATCCCAATAAAACAGCCAGTTAAAATATGAATCCCATTGCCTCGGGATTAACATTTCAACTACATGTACGGTGATTATAAGCCTAACCTGAAAAACATGCCCAACGAATATTTGCATAGTCAATCTTCGATTGAACGATCTATACATATTACACCGATAATTCATTTATTTGATTAGCACTATGCAAAAGTTGAACGTTTATAGATATTTCGTGAGAAAATTGTTCAGATTTTTAGAGTAAAAAAGATGTGAGTTGTAAAATGGAAAAGTTTGTGCCTATTGTCATCTAGACATTTATGAACATTCGCACAATGTATTGTTGTTGTATATAGAAATTTAAATATCTTGTTAATGGTACTAGGTTACACTATTGAATCGATATCCGGTGGTATTGATTTATTAAGTGTACTCGTATACATTTTGCTCAGGTGAATCCATAAAACAATAAAATCCTAGATTTAAATAGCACGTAGCAATTGTATTCTAATACAAAATATTCATCGATCTAGACTGTTTTTTTCTACAATTAATTGGCTGTCATAATTCATGGCTTATAATCACGTGTTATATTGTTTTGATACCACATGGACAAGAAAAAATAACGGTGCCCACGAGTTAAAAGGTAAGTCGAATTTTTCGTCGAATGTTTGAATGTTTATATACCCTGCAGAAAAAAATGGAAAAAAATGTGAAAGTCTTTCCACTTCAAGTTTCTCTGCAGGACAAACTACGGCAGTAAACAATGTTAATTTTGGCAACAGACAACAGAAGTCATACAAAATCGCATTTAAATCTCATTTTCCCAAGAAATTCGTGTGGCAAAAATTATTTTAAAGTAGATATAATACACTTGGCGAAATTCGGACCAGCGTAAAGAAAGTCAGTACAGCAAGATATCACAAAGACTACACGTCTACTTACCAGCAAATCAGTGACTATTCCGTTTGCATCAGGCCATGTTTGGCGGCATCACTTCACTTTGAAAGACGAAATTGAAGTAATTCTCCCAAACCTGTTCGGCTTTATGCAATATTCGAAATATTAATGCAACTATAACTTCCTATCAACGAAAACTGTAACATGATACCAATACTGTTGATTTACGCATTCGTGTTAAACATTCAATGATTACTCAATTTGTACATTACATTTCTTTACGGGTAGTTTCATATATACTGTATTGATTTTTTTTCAATACGAAATACATGTAGTTGTCAATTAAAATTTTGTAAATCGGAATGTTCTAGTTTTTGTTAATATTTTTTTAAAGACAAGTACCGAGTCCCACATAGCAGAATGAATGGCCTCAATCTATAATATCGCTTATTCACATAAATTATTTCCCTTTTTAGGCCTCTATCAGAAATTTTAATCAAAACATGGTTTAACAGAATGAATGGCCTCAATCTATAATATCGCTTATTCACATAAATTATTTCCCTTTTTAGGCCTCTATCAGAAATTTTAATCAAAACATGGTTTAACAGAATGAATGGCCTCAATCTATAATATCGCTTATTCACATAAATTATTTCCCTTTTCAGGCCTCTATCAGAAATTTTAATCAAAACATGGTTCTGAGTCTACCCTATGTATTAATCAAAATGCCAATTAACTTACAGTACTGCATTAGGTAATTTGCAAATAGTAATTACTATTAATATTTTGTTCCTAACTTGAATTTAGATTATTGCATATCTGTACATTTACATTTAATTGTGCTTATGTTTTAATTAATTCTGATTAGTCAATTTCAGAAATGGAACTAGAGGTACACATACATTTAAACCATTTCATAAAAAAAAAAAATGACAAAAGGATGAATTCATGATAATTGACTGTTATTGTACTTACATAAAAACATGCATGAGTTCATTCAGCTGTACGCCGAGTCCATTTCTACATCCCATCACCATGCTGGCTCCTCTTGTACCAAGCCCAAGTACGTTTTGAACATCAATATCATTTTCATCAAGATATTCAAGCAATGATGACTTAAAACTAATGACAGTGCAGTCAGTAACAGAGACAATGACATCGATATAAGTATAAACAGATACAAAATGTATTTATAGTCGCAATACAAATAACAAATTTAATATAAAACAATGCATATCAAAGTCCGTGCTACATGTTGTACCTTGTCAAAATTAGATGAACTGTCAAGATCTATTTCACCTAACGCTGCTAAAACTGCATTGGTGCATTCACAGGTATCCGTCACACGTTGGCATTTTGTATATTCATACGGTCATACCTGCGTGCGTGTTTAAAATAATTTTATATAGTATTATATGTTGCAGTTGACACAATTCGGTATCTCTCTGTCTATCAAATATAAATTATTGCAATTTTTTATGCAAGGTGCCGAGTCTTTTCAAGGGGATGGGGAATATATCAGATTGGGGAAATTTTTCTATTGACAAAAATATTAATAAATAGAGCATACATGGTTGGTGCCGAGATTGATAAGGCTTAGAAAGTTGAAATAGGCCAAACGTGTATCGCATCTGCCCTAGAAACCTGAAATAAGCAACGAATTCAAATTCAAGCGCTGATAACTCAGAAACGAGATAAGTGACCCCCACATTTTTTCGATTAAAAAGTTTCAGTTATCATATGCTATTTCTGTTATCATATGCTATTATCATGCAAAGTTTTTAAAAAATATCTTGATCAGTTTATATTCTGCCTATATGTCTATGTGGAAATGTAGCGAGATCATAAAGATCGCTTGATTGTTGATCGAAATATCGCAGGCATGGATACGAGGCATACATATCTTTTGACATAAGATAATTGCTTGCATGGCCATATCACCCATCCTAATTCGCAAAGTATAAAGTGAAATACCAATATAGATGCTACAAGAAAAAACAACTATATTATATATTGGCTGAAAAACAAACTATAAACTCAACGGTTTGTGACAATAAAAACATGTCTGGGCGAGAATTGTGTGCATGGAACGGTTTTAGAAAAGATGGAAATTCCTGCATATTTTGGAAAATGTACATCCATGTTGCGTTGCGGACAAGACATACATTAAGGGCATTGGGTCCATTTCATAAATTTATCTAAGATAAGACCATTTTTATCGTAACTTGCTGAAACAAAATGAGACCGTTTCACAAATGTAGTCGTAACTAAGCTAAGGTCGATAAGCATTTGTCGTAAGTTATGGTATTGTGATTCTTTACTGGTACTTAGCCTCCTAAGTAACATGTTACATATATACAACTTGATAGAAGACTTTCAACGATGAATACGTCTACCAGCTTATAAAATTAATGGGTAAAATAGGATAGTTACGAAAAAGGTTAAATTCTATTAAAAACGGAAATGTTCATGAAATGTTTAGACAAAATGATTAAGGTTTTAAAGATCACTGAGAAATGTCAGTTTAAGGGTCAATGTCAGTGACATGAAATAATGTACTACCACATACAACAAATGTTTGCATTCACAATTAGCTCATGTATAGGGCATAATCTGTTGCTGATAGGTCAAGGAACCCAATCATGCAAAGGAAGTATCTTAGCTCAACGTCATCTGCGGCATTGAACTTGGTTATCCATCAATGAAATACATGTGATAGCATTAGGTGATGCAACATATTATGCAATGTCAAGTATAAAAGTGTTTAAACGCAAATATATAAATATAGTTTGCGAGATTGTTCGTTTTGACGGCATACAATGCCTTTGGCCATTTACAAGTGGTCTTAATATCAAATGGTCAAGACATTTTTTTACAGAGAATATAGATATACAAACAGTATTTAGACGCGGACAGGATTCCTAGAAATAAAATAAAATAAAAACTGTAACCATCCCCAAAAATAATACCTTACTCAATACCCCACATTCACCCAATTTCAGTCTCTAAACACGAAATACAACACAGAATAACTAGTTACGAATTTTGGACATGTTTTACTCAAAAACCCACCTGGAGCAAAATTCCCAGCGATTAACAGCATGCAAGTAAAATGTCCCAACACAACAGACCTCCTGAGTTGACACAGTAATAATGAGTCCGGGTCAGTAAAATTGCTTAAACCTCGAAAGTTTGCAAATATCAAGTTACTAACCGGACCTTTTTTACCTCAGAATGCACATTCGTTGAACAAAATGAACGCAAACTAAACAAAGAAAACAAGGGTCACTGTGGTTGAGTGGTAATGTTGTCTGACTTGTAGTTCCTAGCCCCACACCGCTGTGAATTCTAAGACCACCCAGAATCAAATTCTACATATGAGGAAGCTGTCCAGTCAGCTTGCGTGGTATAAGCCTGTAGTCTTCATCCATTGTTAAACTGAAAAATCACCCAATGACTTTGTTAATGCGTGTAGTTACATTTGTACTATAAAGAAATTAGCAATAAAAACTGCATATGTAGATTAATAAGGTGTTGGCTCTTCAAAACCTGTTGGTGAAGTTTTTGAATAGAAAGGTGTGGACATATGACAATTACAGTTTCGCATAAGAATCTATTAGTACGATAAGACAACTCTTATAATTAAACCAGTTAAAATACAAAGATAGTTCATGATTTATCTTCCCTTGATGTACAATACTGTGATGTACCTTGTTGCGCATAAACAAAGTCATGGCCAACTTATCTATATACAAATAGTTTGTTTGTCAAAAACAAATTCTTTTCATTCTTTGTGTCATGTCAATGATGACTTTGTAGTTTTTCTCCATTTAGTGAAAAAATGTTGTAACTGCGTAAATTATCGGGAAGTTATAAAAACACGATCTAACACTTGTATTACCCTCTAAGTGACAATGGTGTCCCGGAAATGTATCTTTTGTCAATTTTGATCAGGAAGATAATACTTACAAAAGACTTAAAAAACCGATCCCTACAACCGGAAAGGAATAACTATATTTGTTAAAAACACCATATTAGGAATTATAGTAAAACGTGTATTAGGTTGTTACGTTTACAAATAACTCGCATTCTTCCACAAATTGAGTAAGCGCCTTAATAGTCGAAATTTATCATTTTTAACTATAACTTCATTGGAAAAGATGGCTTTGCACAAGGAATGCTTCATAATGCTGTCACTTTTCCTGAGCGTGACGATGGCGGAATCTTACAGAAGAACAGAGAACCTGCTTCGCAGTGAAGCATCTAAACAAGTTTCTAGTAAGTGCATATGTTTAAATTTTACCTTAAAGGGGCATACCCTACAACTTGGTGAATCTAGGATCAAGGCAAAATGATGATAAATTAGAAGCTTGTAAAGAAAAAAGCCGACGAAGAAAGTTTCGGCCAAAAATTCATCAATTAATAATAAAATCACAAAAAAGATTAGTTTCCATAAAAGATCAGCAACTCTTTGGACCTTGTTGTACAATTTTTGGATGGAAGTGATTTATTATTTATAGCTATGATTTTTGCGGCTGGTACCTAAACTAGTCATTTTACGACCCAAGTTCTTCTTGCAGTTATCCATTATATATTATTTTACATATACATCTAACACATTTTTACACTTTCACAGAATGTTTGTCAGTTGTAGGGTATGCCCCTTTAACATAAATTTCATGAGAATGTATCATGTTCATATAAAATAAATCCTAATGTTGTTGTTTATTTCAATTTGACAACCTATTCTTATCATGAATAAGGTTTACGTTTGACTTTTTTTAATTTTTACAGTACTTAGAACTTATCTTAAGTAAAAAACATCTTAACACTACTCTTATACATTGTAACACTACTTTTATGCAGTGTAATACATTGCTTTATATGAATTCAGTATCATTATTGTCTTCGAATAGTATCATTTTGCTGATGATTCTGTTTTCGCTATGAAATGTTTATATATATTACAATTGTATGATGAATTCTGTTTTATTCAAATACATGAAATCCGGCGGTAGTGTACATTTTCCCTTTTCAAAAGCTTTTCCTAAAGCATTTGAATATTGACTATGTGCAAGTACATACAGCTAAATATTATACAGTTGTTTCATGGTCATTTGTGGAACAGCCAAGGCTGTGATTCTGAGGTGGTGGGATATTTTTTAAACATTCGAAACCGAGAACCAAACTTCGATTTTTCAACAAATGCCCATGAAATAACTAGTATATACATGTTTATGTATGCTATTCTTCATCTGAAATCTCCGTACAGTCCTTTCTTGATATCAAAATCACATATAATGTACCTGTTGCCTTGAATGGAATGTACTGATTGTTACCTAACATCACGGAAACATCCGGTATCGAGGCAGTCAAAAGTCCAAAATGTTGACCGTTAACAGCTCGCAGACTGACCCAAATTACAAATCCTGGCAAATATACAACTGTTTTGTAAATCAGCAAAACGAATAAATATGTAGAAACGATGCATTGTGCAATACTATCATATGAAATAGGCCTTCGAATATGCAAAACATTCTGGTGAAATGGCGCTTGAAATCAGAGCGTCGCACCGTCGCACAAACAGCCAATTTGATGATGAAGGCAATTCGTTATTTTTCAGGCTGTCCTAATGGATGGTTATACAATAACAATATGTGTTATTTGGTTGCTGCAGATGTTACACGTACGTTCATTGATGCTAAGGTAAAAGGAATGATCTCGTGAATGTATTATTTCTACAACAGTTCATTTTTATGATATGATATTATACTTGTAGAATAATGTCATAATTTTAAAAACTTAACATATGCTTTTAATGACATCCTATACAATATCTCCAAATGTGGGTTTTATATATACACAACTGTGGGTGCGCAAAAAGAAGAAAATAAGAATTCAAAGTTAACAGAATATTCATGGTTTTATTTTGACTGGTTTAACTCCGATTCAAAAACTGTTCAGTTATATGCAGCGGTTTAATCACCAAACAAGTGTTCCTGCACGGTATTCTAACCAGTACTAACCTACCATTCCACTGCGAATCGGCAACTTCTCCATCAGTGGAGGAAAATCGACAATGTTGTCAAATTTTCATGAAAGGGTATGATCTGCCGCGACCGAAAATGTATGGTATAATAACACGACGACATTTACATGCCCATAGGTAGCAATTTCAGATTTGGTGGCTAATTCTAAAAATTAGGAAAGGGGTGCCTAATTTTAGGATTTGTTTCACAACGGGTTGGTCAGTTAAAATCCCTTAAATAGTACATTACAGATATCATTATTGGGGATGTAAGCCAGCTCCCCGACCCCATCCCAGTTCTGATTCTAAGTGAATTATGTTTTGCTTCAAACGTCAGTTAGTTGGTACATTTAGTCTCAACACATTCGCCCAGTCATGGTGAGTTAATGTAAATTACAGGCATATTGTTGAAACATGGATTCCCAAATGTTACAACTAGAAACTGAAGTGGAAAATACTTTTATAAAGGAACACCTCCAAACACTAAAAGGTAGGCTGGTTATAATATATGAAGTTTGAGATGCAATTAGCGTACACTTTTGCGATCAAACATTTCAGTTATACAATTATATTGCTGATTAGAACAGTGGTTGTTTAGAAGATCGTAACCGGTGCAATGGGCTCTTAGTGACAGTGTTACAGAAGGTATTATTTCAATGGTTAGTCATATCGGTATCTGATTCGCGCTTCATGAAGAAAGTTAACTGCTGATGCCTGTTCGACAACTTCTCAGAATGGTTACAGGCCCTATCAATGACGAGGTTCTGACAATCAATGCAAAGCTTTCACTTTCATTCTGTAGCTGGTAACGCTTTGATATTACGTGGTAAACGAAAGGAAGAAACTAGTGGAAGTACCACTTTGAATGCAATATCTAAAATTGTTTTAGAGACTAGTTACATGCTTCAGGTAAAAACATTTGATACATTTCATTGATTAAATATCGCAAGACCTTTATTATCAGATACGCTTGTTATTTTCAGACAATAATTATTGTATCGGTTTGTCTGACGAATACGAAGAAGACGTTTGGCGTTGGAATGTACTCGGTGATATACCCTCCTTCACCGGTAAGTGGTTCACAGTCTGCCTATCATTCACAGCCATTAGATGGCCAGTTTGTTGATCTAAGCTTGCTAGTATAGTCATGAGGCACACATATATATACATACGAGCGAGTTTGCATACAAAATATTGCCAGTCAGTTTGCCCGTTCCAAATCGCAAAGCACGAAGTGATCACAAATCATAGGTGCCCACGGGAGAAAGATAGGACACGTTTGTACTGATATGTATACGAGGAGGGTTTTTATCTCAGTTTTGTTATGGCTTGGCTTACTTGATATGCGTTTGATATATAGTGTTTAATCAAGTACAAACAATATTGTTGGAAATGAAAGCACTGAGTGAACATTTATAAGCAATAAATTGTGACGACATGCTACGGTTAGAGCTGGGATAGCATTTAAACATTACATAAAATTGTCCCAAATACGAGTTTTAAAAACATTCATATACAACTATATGTAGTCACAATTTACATTGTTACAAATGCATTTTCAGATTGGACTCCAACAGAACCGGACTCAAATGGTGACCAAGATTGCGTTATGCTATATGCTTCACATGATTATCGATGGTGCGATCTTTCTTGTAATGAAAAAGCGGTGGCAGTCTGTGAAATGACTTTGAATTGCTGAACGTTTTATCAATGAGCCCTTGATTGACTTTGGCCAACTAATACTCACCTTTACCACAAACAACTTCATGAACATGTACCCGTTATGTCAGTATTGGTATTTTAGTGATGTTTTAGTTATGCAGTTGTGTTCCACTTATTTTTAACACTCTGAATAAATTTTGATAATTTCTTGCTGTGTCTTTTTAATTCTTATTGACTCAACTCGTCTCTTTACAAGTATTTTACCATCCTTTTGATTCAGAAAGGAACCATGGTAATACATTTTTCATTAAACATATTGAATAGTTCTTCAATATTGAAATTTAACATTTCTTTCATTTTGTGAAAATGTGTAAAGTTATATGTTGTAACAGAAAAGGGCTTCTTACTTTTAAATTAACAAAGATTGGGGGGGGGGGGCATTTTTACTTGTAATAACCAAACTTGTAATAAAATTTTCAAGTTGAAGTAAGATTTTACTTTTGCACTCATTAACTTACTGATGTATTCCGCCCCATTAATTAGCACGTGCTGACCTTATTAAGGTCACAAGCGCTTGAAATGACCTTCATTTTTTCATATTCATTATACCATCTATCCTTACAGTCAAACATGTAATAATTATTACAAGTCTGGATTTTATTACAAGTTTGGTTGCAAGGTCCAACCAAACTTGTAATAACCAAACTAGTAATAAAATTTTTAAGATGAAGGAAGATTTTACTTTTGCACTCATTAACTTACTGATGTGTTCTGCCGCATTAATTAGCATGTGTCATCTGTCATGTTTGTTAAAATGATGACACAGGAGTCAAGATTGACCCACCCGGGGGCTCACTTGATTTTTTCGGGCTTATACACCGGAAAAAGTGAAAAATGTTCTTCTCTAAAGGTCTTCTTTTGTGGTGAGCAATATGGTGTCATCATGACTATTTCTACAGGATCTGCGCATTTTCAGGTCAAAGGTCATCAAGAGGGGGCATTGTGTTTTTTTTAACAGATCTTGTTTTATTTACTATTAAGTGACGCCGCATAGTACCATTTGTTGTATCAGTATACATAGCAGACTTTGCAGTTTGACAAAAGTTGGAAATCTGTTGCTTTTGAAAGCTCTGGAAATCTTAAAGAGGTTTGGCAAAATAAGCTGTAAAAGTAACAAAGATAATAATTAGTTGAATAATAATTATCTGTTAGATAATATATTAACCTGTGTATATACAGCAATAATAAGTTTTTAGAAAAACACATGTATACAAATGGGCTGAAATCTAAATTATCTAAAAATTCTAGGTTTACATGAACTATATTTGACCCTCTTTAAACAGAAAAATCTTGAGTTTAATGCTAAAAGTACAAGTACTTTTTTTTGGTAAATTAGATTATGTATAATATATTCGTCATATTTACCGTATATGAATTATATCTTGTAAACTTGTTCGTTGTGTAAACATTTGGATGGTAATAATATGCGATTAAATTGATTTTTTCGGCTCTAATGATTTTCAGAGGTAGTAAATCAAATATTTACGAACTCTGCCCTAAAGATTTGTAACCCAACAGCACACCAAAAATCAGGTTCAGTCTGTAAAGAAGTCCAGGACTAACAAACATACGCACATGTGAGACAAGGTCAGAAGTTCAGTATACAGTATAACAGTTTATATAAAAATCAGAGCGCTGAAGGTCACATAGAGTTTTAAGGTCATAATTTCGCTCTTTTTGGAGTGTCCACTCTGTAACTTCGTTATTCATTGCAAGAACTACTACAAATGTTAACCATCTTTAGACGATGTGTCACGTGCAACCCCAATTGCTGCAGCTCGAATGTCAAAGTCACACTTAGCGGTTAAAGGTAAAAACTCGGTAATCTATAAGTAATAAATTAGAAGTGCTCGGTATATATTATATCTGTAACTATGGCAGTGACAATGCTTATTTTGGTACCGATGGATTCGGAAAATTATAGGCTGGATAATTGGCTACATGAAAAAAATCGAAATATCTGATAACTTAGATAACCGACATGCATGGTTGGTGAAATTTAATTAGCACATGAATATCAGAATATGTACATAAATAGGTGGCAATATTGAGAAAGTGTATGTTAATTCCTAAGCATGAATATCCATCAACTGTACAGTTCCTAATTTAGGATTTCTCCTAACATGCGTTGTTGTGTCGCGAGCAACACAAGTGACTTGTCTCATATGGAAAAATCAAATTCCGATAGTACCTTCAGTACAATCTCAGTGTAGAGAGATTTCCAAAGACATTGGTTAGGTCGGCACATGCTAATTAATACATCTACTTGAAAGTTTTATTACAAGAATGGTTATTACAAGTTTGGTTGGACATTACAACCATTCAAAAATTGTGATAATCCTATGTCGGACCAATATCCTTGGTAAGAACAGATAGTTTATGAGCAATTGAAGGTCATTTCAAGCGCTAGTGACCTTAATTATGTCAGCACGTGCTAATTAATGGGGCGGAACACATCAGTAAGTTAATGAGTGCAAAAGCAAAATCTTACTTCAACTTGAAAATTTTATTACAAGTTTGGTTATTACAAGTTTGGTTGGACCTTGCAACCAAACTTGTTATAAAATCCAGACTTGTAATAATTATTACATGTTTGACTGTATGGATAGATGGTATTTTGAATATGAAAAAAGAAGGTCATTTCAAGCGCTAGTGACCTTAATTAGGTCAGCACGTGCTAATTAATGGGGCGGAACATATCAGTAAGTTAATGAGTGCAAAAGTAAAATCTTACTTCAACTTGAAAGTTTTATTACAAGTTTGGTTATTACAAGTTTGGTTGGACCTTGCAACCAAACTTGTTATAAAATCCAGACTTGTAATAATTATTACATGTTTGACTGTATGGATAGATGGTATTTTGAATATGAAAAAAGAAGGTCATTTCAAGCGCTAGTGACCTTAATTAGGTCAGTACGTGCTAATTAATGGGGCTAAACACATCAGTAAGTTCATGAGTGCAAAAGTAAAATCTTACTTCAACTTGAAAATTTTATTACAAGTTTGGTTTTTATTACAAGTTTGGTTGCAACATAGCACCCTGGTCATCTTCTACCAATATTCTGCCGTTCATAAATTCATTTACCCATCTCGCTACTTGAGAATATAAAAGGCAACATTCGTCACAAGCTATTTGTAAGGCAACAAAAATTCGGATACTTCGCATACTCAAAAATCTTAGTTAACGACCACCGAAAAAATATAATGAACACTAATTCCTTTAGTCTGAAGTTACCTGCCACTGACACTACGTTATCGGGTCAGGCAAAGTGCAAATATGGTAGTGCATATCGTGCGTGTTGAAGTATGGGAACGTTATTATGTCAGATAATCATATTCTATTACCCATATGGAATAGAGACCTTTTAATATAATATTAATCATATAAAACTTTTCTTTCTTCATGATCGATGTTGTGTCTGATCAGCCAAATAATGATAATTCCCTTACGTTTTTATACCATAAGAACACCGTCATTATTGTGATTACCTGACCTACTTTTTGGCAATATGCCATGAACCAAAGTAGGCAAGGAACCAGACCATAATAAATTATTCCTTCTACATTCCAACATCAAATAAAACAATCTCATTATTAAAACAAAACTATCTGGTCCAAAAGATGGTCTGAATATTAAGGTTTCACTATATTACAATGTGGACATTTATGCTTTTGCACTTCTTGCTATTGCAATGATGAATTGGTGTTTTTTCTCCATTTCTGTAAGACAAGATGACTGCGTAAATTACAGGGAAGTTTAAGTTACTGAAACAAACTAAACAAGATCATTGACATACGCACACCGTTTTTTGTGTTTTGTTTGTCATTGTTGTGTTTTGTTCAACGCCCTTGATTGCAAAGGTGTCCCGGAAATTTATCTTTTGTTATTTTGGACAGGAAAATAATATTCATAAAAGAGCTATTAAAAAAAATAGACATAAACTTACAGCATAAAAGAAATAATTATAGTCGTTAAGAATACCATATTTGGAATAGTAAAATTTGTATCAAGTTGTTATATTTACACCTAACATTCTTCACCAGAACAGATCCAGTGAACGTATCAGTTGAAGATATTATTACTTTATAATTCTACATACGCGCTCTGTATGAAAATGGCTTTTGTCATCGAATATTTTATAATGATATCTCTTTTGGTGAGTACTACTTCAGTGGTTACAGCGTCACCAAATACAACCGCAGAACTCATCACATCTTTGTTTGAGCGAATGATTCGCTTAGAAGCAAGAGTGGCAGAAGTCGAAGAAGCAAAGCAAGGCTCTGGTCAGTACATATCTTTTATGCAATATTATTCGAAAGATTCTGTTCTGCTGTTTAGCAAAATTTGATATACATTTTGTTCAGTTGCAATTTTAACGCATTCTCTTCTATTCAAATATAATGAACAATTGCGACAGTGAATACTTTTCCAATACTTGGCAACATTGCCCACACAGTTTTTAGTTAAAATTTTGTATTAAATAATTAATCATTAGAATCCGAAATATAACAGTTACTACATTAATGTATTCAAACCATAATGCCCAAAATTATTATCTCAAAATGGAGCGGGCAGTGTTTGGAAACATTTTATACTTTTACATTTCCATGATAGAAAATGATTTTCCATGAAATTTGTAAAAAATAACAACGACATTCTTTGAGTTATTTTCCCTTTAAATTTTCATTGAAGTCAACAGGAATAGGCCATTTTTCAAAGATTGAAGAAATATTAACATCCATTTAAAGGAAAACTGATAGTAGAAATATGCAATAACACAATCAATCTAATTCGATAAAGAAAGATATAGGGTCACCAATGCAGTATCTACATAAATTAATATATTTTTCAACACGGGAATCAACTCTTGCATTTTTTAAGAATGTGTTGTAAAATAAATTAAGGCATGTAAGGTAACTATCATAGAAATAATTATAAATGGTTTATACTTCTTTCGTAATATTATAATACAGTATAAGGAATCGAATATCTTAAATTGTGAAGTTGATTCACTGCACACACTGATGGTGATGTCAGTTTTTTTTTCTTTTTTCGTGAATTCAAAACATCGGATCAATTCACAATACAAAAGATGACCTCGAATTTCTGAATGCAATTTTAGTAAGCTTCTTCTTTCAAGAAACGAAACTTCCAATTATGTATAATTTAAAAACAAACATTCGTCTTCTTTCAGCAGTGCCTCGCTGTTGTCCAAATGGATGGTTACGCAATAACAATTCCTGTTACATCTTTTACAGGAATTTCAAAAGTTCGTACAATGATGCTAAGGTAAACTGCATATACCATATAATTCTCATTGATAGTCATATTCGGGTTGCATTCGCATGGGAATATATTATAATATCCTTTAAATATTAACACAAATTCGTACTGTTTGCTCTTTATTATTATTACTAAAATATGTACTCAAAAATGGTAGTGTGGAAAAATGGGGAAAGAAACATAATCAAAGCTAACCGACAAATCACAAGAATCGGCCACAGCGTCTAAGTATATATGCATTTGTTGTTTCACGGACTACTCGACCGCTATGTTCGTTTCATAGCCGCCCCAAAGAGAGGGGCAAACAAAGATACTAGAGAACCGGACATTTATATCCCTACTCGAGTAGCTGTTCCTGGTTCTTCATCGTTCCCGGTGTAAAGTAGCAATACACGTCTCGACCTTGTGATTTTCTAGAAACAGTATAACTTTGGATGGGATGACTGAAAAGGCGTCCGTAGGAAATTTGGAAAATGGAGACGAGAATCGAACCCACGACCTTTCAATTCAATAGTATACGGCGTTACCTGTTAACTCCCGACCGTCCCTTGCATCTAAGTAAACAACAGTCTGTGTACATTTTTCAAACTCTTGCTTATCATCAATTTAATTACAGACACATTGTAACACATATCAGTCCAGTAATGTTCTACAAATAGAAACTGAAGCGGAAAGTCTCTTCATCAAGAATTACCTCCGAGGTCACAAAGGTACACTGAATTATATCACTGTATTTGGAATTAAAAATTAATAACATTATGCATTATATTTACCCTTATTTGCCCATAATATCGTATTATGACTTAGTGGCAATTCAACAAAGGTTTTCCACTCATTATATGGAAAAGCGTCAGTTGCTTGTACATAGTAACTGCGTGGTTTGAAAACTATCCGAGAAGTCATTCAATCATTTAGTGCTGTTGTTTCGCCTACCAATGAAAATTTTACATTCAGTCCTGTTATGAAACAGAGACAATTTGTGTTAAAGTGTGTTTCAGAGGCAAACATACTACAGAATAAGTTGTTCAAACAAATCTTGACCGAGTAATGAACACGTATACATGTATAAAAGTGAAGCAAACGTTTTATTTAATTTTGCGCAATAAATAAGTATTTCATTGAATTATAATACCCAAGTTATTTTCAGACAATTATTATTGGATCGGATTAACTGACTTGAACATCGAAAGCGTTTGGCGTTGGGATGTTCTTGACAATGTACCTTTATTTACTGGTAAGTGTTATCCCGTCTCCCTGTAGGCATAGCCATTTGACCGCGATACTGTTTATAGAATTATCTAGGGTACAAAGCGAGGTACATAATCAAAGCACTGAGAGTACCGCCAGAAGCGAAAGTTATAATATGATTGATAAAACTTGGTAGATGTGCAGATAATACCAAAAATCTCAACCAACTCTAGGCCACAGTGTTACAAAGCCAAATGTATATATTGTTTGTACTAATAGTTTTCTCAACAGGAATGATCAGTTTTAGCTCAGTGTAATGAATATCGACATTTGGTAGAGGTCCATTTGCTATGCTCCTAATTCCTTTTAAAGTTGATAGTAAACGCATACTTCCACTTTCTGTTCACTGTATAAGGACATCTGACTCTTAAAACGTCGTAAATATATGTAATAACAGAGTTAGTATTCATCCTTTAGTAGGGTTAACTCTTTAGCGATGTGGCTGAGTGTCCGCCTACTAGGCTAGGGGTCCTGGGTTAAAAGAATTATCAAAACGCCCCGAATTCAGTCAAACGGATTGTTTATAATTCTGTTTTAATAATAATTCATTTATGTTGAAGTTGTTATTAATACAGATGTATTATGCAAACCCATTTCGCAAATAAGAAATTCATTTCGCAAGATCGAGTCCATTCCGTACTTTATATCTATCCAGTAGGCGGAGTTACGGTTAACTGGTGTCATTGTTCTGCTAGTGTATTTTAGCGATCCAATGCGTATAGTAGCGATGCACACTATTTATTGTCTTTTGTGCGGATGAATTCTGAATTATGAAACTCAATAGTTTTACAATTTAAAATACCAAAATAATGTAATAATTCAAAATGTACATAATCCTGTCCTATAACCAATTTGTATCAAAACTGCAATCAGTAAAGTTTTACAACCAGTACGTGGGACTATTTTTCAACGCGAATGTATGGATAAGAGGCGTAACATTTTTATAAGTACAAAACTGGGTGTATCACTGTAGAAGCTCTCGTTCCGTTTCCGCTTCTAAAAATTATATCTCCTTGGAAATTGTAAAGAACGCATTCTTAAGTCATTCCCTCGCCTCTGATTTGCACGAACAACATGCTTTGAAAAAGTTGTTATAGACAAAAGGATCACGTCAGTGCTGATTGATAGGTATGCCAGTTATTCCAAGACGTATGTAACGGAAATGCCTTTGGTGAGCTGCATTTAACCAAATTAGAAAATAATCAAGGAAGAAGTTTCAATACACTTGTGAATATTTATTAGCAGGACATTGACAAACATGACAATTTAAGTGATCGAAATCGTTCCAAAGATGCATATTTTATTTACATACATGTGCAAAGGGCCCCCATGTCGATGATTATGGTCACTGACAATTAATTACCAGCCCCTAACTGCCATGAGCTTGAATCCTATGAAGAAATTCTTATGCAAGAAAGCTGTCAAACTGTAGTTTATGAGACCTAGGTATACGTCTATAGACTACTGACTTTCTCTACCGTTCAAGCTGGAAAAGATGCCAAATAACTTTGTCAGTTGATGCGACGTTAAGCCCAAATAAAAAAAAATATATCTGCTCAAAGAAATGAAAAATAACATTGACAATCAATTCAAATGTTTATAATTTTTATGACATTCACAAACCGTTTACGTTAAGCATGTACATTTCAGACTGGAATCCAGGAGAACCTAACTCAATAGGTGACGAAGATTGTGTTGTTATGTCACCTACAAGTGATTACAGATGGTTTGATGTTTATTGTGGTGATATAAGGGGAATAGCCTGTGAAAAATCATTGAATTGAAAATCTTAGATTTTGAAACAAGTAATCGATGGACGTTGGTCAACAACAACTCAAGTTTTTCACTATGAACTTCTTGCATATAGCATTATTATGTCACTATATGTAACATACTAGTTGTTATTTAGCTGTATTGTATTTTGTGTAACGATGACGATGAACGTAATTCGAAAGCTTTATATTCAATTAAGCTAATAAATTATTTGCCTGACGACGTGCCGATTTTATAAAAAAAAAATAACTTGGTTAATATTCTTGTTCACTAGAAATCTTACACCAGTGACATCATTTTGTCGTTTATTTGCAGCGTCATTCTAATTCTCTGTGACTAAACCTTGTAAACTATGTGTTTTAAAAATATGAAATAATCGTTTTGTTCATAAATAAAAACAAGGGACCATAGTAGTATATCATTATGGCATTTGAAACGTCCTCAACTATATTGTATTTGACATCTTTCATGTACGAGTGTGTTTGTGTTAAATAAAGCTTTGCAACAAAACAATCGCTTGTATCATTTCCACCGAAATGGCCTGATGGATATTTGTCAATTTTCTGTTGGAAAAAACAGTGCTACACAGCTTTATAATGAGGAAATAAAGTCTCCTAGTTTGCCTTTCACCAAATGTCGTACCACCTTGGCCCACTTGACATGCACAAAATGTATTTCAATATAAGTTTGTCACATGTTTCAAGACAATAATGATTTATTTTCAATATGCTTAATTCACAAATTATAGCATATTCATAACAGATAATAATTTACACTAAAACACTGCTTCAATAGTGAATAACCAGCACCAGAATAGAATAGAAACTTCTGGAAAATGTATGAATTACCAAAATTTGGGTTAGATAAGTATCTTGTAACAACACCACACAATCTCTTAAGTACGTGAACTAATTCCGAACAAGAAAAACTACTTACATGGTGGAAAAGGAAGTTTAAATGGAAAAAAGGATAAATGTTGATTATTGTGATAGAAAATAATTATACCATAAATGTGTAACCTTCTGCGAGGTTCCAGGTTTTTTAACACATCTCTGATCTTTCTCGAGATCTTCGTGTATATCAAACAGCATGCAATTTCTTTATTGGCATCACAAGCTTCATTACACAGGGATAATGAAATTGAACAAGAGCCATAATCACATGGTCATCCCCCGCCGAATGTGTCTGATGGTAACGTGACTAGCTAGAAGTATGGTTCTTGATCAATCCTTAACTCCTAGTTTCCATCTATTAACATTTTAAGTCATTCCCGTGTATAGTTTTCCAGTTACTCTCTGGACAAAAAGAAGAAAAAAAGGAAATGTAATACATGTACAGGGAGATACTTCTAAAATGGAACCAGACAGTTATTGTTCTTTATCACTGCATTTCTCCGAGATGCCATCTGCTTGTTTTTAACTTGTATGGATTTGGAGTTCTGCTGTGGACAAAAAATTATTTTGAAATAAAATAAAGGGAAATAATTACAAAACTGGACTATAAAGAGTTATAGTTTTTGGTCACTGTACTTCTCCTAGTTTCTATCTATTCACATAAAAATTCGAATTTCAACTCAATCCCATATACATGCTTATTCTTTGAATTATGCTCTGGACAATTGTTTTAATTAAATAAAAGGGAGATAATTACAAAACTGGACTATATAGTTATATTTCATGGTCACTGCACTTCTCACGGTTGCCACCTCTACATATTCAAGTTTCAACACAGTATCTTAAATAGTTTTTTAAGTTACTGACAAAAATTTGTGACAGACGGATGGGAAGACAGACAGACTAGTACTATTACTATATCCCCAGGCACCTTTTCGGCAGGGGATAAAAAAGGTTTTATCTAAGACAAAAAGTCAAATATTGGCTCTATAGGCTACTTATGCCAAATAACATGTATCTTATTATTAGGCATAAGTAGCTTATACAGTCGTTATTTGATTTCATGTCAAGTATTGTGGGATTTTATAAACCTGTCAAAGCAACATAATTTCACAGTCAGTGCTTTCATTTATTTTTAGCTTTGATTAATTTCCTAAGTGATGTGATTATGTTCGATATACTATAATAAACAAGTGGAATGAGGAATTTCCTAACGTTAAAATAAACGAAAACTATCGACTGTGTCACGAAGCTAAAAATGCAGTAAGTGAACTCAGCGAGCATGTAATTATTCAGCTTTGACAGTTTAATAAAATCGCACAATACCTGTAATGGAATGTAAGAACACAATAAAACGAAACATAACAAATACATTAAGTATTGTAATAATTTTTTTTTTATTTACATTCAATTACAAGGCTCAGAATTTCATTCACAAAATGCATGAAAATTACAAGAGTCGTGACAGAAAATAGAAACATGTATTCAAGAGAGCTACATGATTTTAAAAATCAAAGTACTGAAAGTACTTATGCGAACTGAACTTACATAGTATTAGACTTGCACTGCAACATGGAACGGGAACTAGTTTAACAATTGCATGGAGGAATGTGGATGCAGAAAAACTTAGTACTTAGGCCCGCATAAAAATTCATGTGCGCCGAGCGAGTAATGGCATGGAAAGCTGAACTAACATTCTGTTTTCAAAAACAAATAATAACTGATCCAAGTACAACATAAATTATCCTCTACATATTTCACAAACTTCAGCTTAAACAAACTGGCTGACACCAATAAATATGGTTCCAATAGTCAGTTAAGGATCAGTCTGGCAGCAGTATCAGTATATGGGCGAGATGTTGTAAGAAAATCTAATGTGTAAATCAAACACAAATTTTACTTTTTATTCTTAACTTGTTTATAATTAGTCTTCCAATGAATATGGATAAAAAAACCTGATTTATTATCCTGAAGAAGCCAATGCGGCGAAACGTAGATATAATAAATTAACCATTTTCATGTTTCGTGATTTTTCATCTTTATTGATTACAATGAATATGGATAAAAGCAATCCAGATGATGATATCACAAACAAAATACTGTACCACAGAATAATAAGCTTTAACGTATTCTGATCTATGGAAAAAAATCACACGTTTAGGTAATGGAACAGAAGCATGAGATGATATCATCTGAAATTAATCTTATTTCCATTTACATAAGACATCAACAAAATTAACATAAAAGTATGACGATAAAACTGGACTGTTTATTTTTATATAGAATCTACAGTTTCATGAATTTCTGATTTCAAAATATAGAATTGACTCCCTTAGAAGACATTTCATTTTGGTATATGCTAACATGCTAGGTGATTAATAAAGATTTCTTATTCAATTTGATACAAATCACATATGTGATGATGAAATGTTTATAGTTTATAACCATGTTTATTTTCAATCCAAATAACTCATTGAACAAGAATGTCATTCCCTCAAGTCACTATTATCTGCCAATGCTTTATTCAGTACAAGGCAAACAGTTTTTGCAGTTGACATTAATGACAAAGCCATGTTAGTGCTACATCACTTTAAGATATACACATTAAAGACATTTAATGGGGTCTGTAAACTAAATAGAAATCAAGATCAGCATCATACAGAAACATGTATAAAAGACTTATAATTACAACTTCTTCCTTCATACTAATATACAGTAACATTTTCAACCAGCAACATATTAAGACAGTCAGACCATATAGCTGGTATTTGAATTTAAAATTTCATTATGTCCATGAAAATCTCAAGGTTTCCACAATTTTAGTAAGCCATCTTCACTGTATGTGGCCAATAAATTCTGATGTGGATGATGGCTGATACCTATAACATCTTTCTCGTGTACCTGAAATACAGTAACCGATTATTCTAACAATGTCATAGCAGTTTTCATCACATGCCTGATTCCAACCTTTTAAGCGGTTGCCTACATGGACTTTATTTCTGCAGTATTCTTCTTTGAGCGCGAACATCAACTCCACTTAAGGCAGGTATTTTTCAGCATTTTGGGAGCATGACCCATACCCTTGGGATTGGGAAATTTGCAGGTATTAATCAAAACTGGGAAAAAAATGTATAACAATTTTGCAATGTTCAACTTATTCTCCGTATTTTCCCATAGAACAGTAGTAGAATTAGGTATTCACAACCAATAATGTTAATAAACTTTTTTTGACAGGGAATTTTTGTTTGTGAATTGGGAAAAAATGATACTATTTTACATTGGGAACATGACCAAATTTTGGCAATAAAATCATCCCAAGAAATCTCTGTAAAGTAATTTTAAAAATCTCATATTACTAATGTTTTTTCTATATCATTTCAATGTTGCAAACTCTAAGCTTTATTACATTATTATGCAATGCATACTAATATAATTCTAAAAACTTATGGCTGTATTAGTAGCAGTATGGATTAACCTATAACGTGTGCTGTTATCAATTATAATGTGTAATTTGTCAGGTCCTTGGTGGGGTACAAACTCACAGCAGTGAGGGGCTAGTGATAACTAATCAGAGACCTTAACCACTGGATCATGTCTGCCCATACATCTACTTAAATGAACATTAGGGTTATAAGATAATATGACAGATTTAGAGAACTAGACCTTTGTCACAGAACTGACTACCTTGTAATACCCCAGCCACAGATTTGACACTAACAATGCAAAAGTACACTATGAGGCTAAGTTCAAGGTCAAATAACTCTGGAATGAGAAAATCGCTGGGCATGAAAATTGTGTCTTGCACATCTAAACTTCATGGTGATAACATATTTCTGGTTTCATTGCAATCGCTTATAGAATGTGGAAGCAGTTTGCTCCACAAACTGTGGTATTGTATGTGGATGGAGAGACCAACCGAGTCAATCCAATATCGAGGGTTTAACGCAACAGTGTCGCAACTCATATTGAAATAAGAACAAGTTAGGACAGTGTTGCGCTGAGCCCTCGATATACAAACTCTCAAACTTCATTTGTGGGTATATAATGATTTAATTTGATGAAATACTGTAACTTATAACTAACCGTTAATGTTCTTTCCAGTTTTCCTGTGGATATACTGAAGCAATACAAGACCATATCTTCGCCAACACAGTAAATCCATTCCCCACGAGGTGATATCGTACAACATATAAAATCTCCTCCTTCACGTTTACCACTTGAGAAACTACGTACGATCTAAAATGGAGCATTCATTACATAAATTATTAATAACAAAATAAGATTACCAGTACGTTCCGATCAAAGTTGAAGCCGAGAACCATATTATTTTGTTTTTAACCTGTTCAATAAATCATATGGTAATAGCTTACTTGTTTTTATTAGACTTTTCACGACTTATAAAAAAAAAATTCAGTAATGTATGTTGAACAACTAAGCCAATCAGACATCCTGTGTCACCCTACTCAACTAGCCTGTCCCCCTTCAATGTGCAAGCAACAGTCTAGTTCCTAACACAATGTGAGAATCCATGAATGATGCAATAAGAGAAACTGTGTTGTAGTTGGGTCCATGTGATCTCTATCAATAGTTCCTTGACTGAGCTAAACATTTGACATCTTAATCAATAGTCCCACACCTCTGCTGAGCCAAACTTTTGATCTCTTTATCAATAATCCTACCCCTCTACTGGAGATAACTAAAGGAGCTCCAATTACGGCCGAGTTGCATGCCAATAGAACATAAAACAAGAGCGCCACAAGAAGTGCCAACACTCGTCTGTTTGCTGTCTCTGTAAGATGTATCCACATAAATTGTGCAGTTTCATGTTGCTACCGAGTTATGAGCTACATTAAAGTTTTTGCACAGACATAGACAACACGGTGATCACAATAGCTGGACTTTTACTTCGAGAACAGCCAAGATAATAAGTGATCAGTCCAGCTGGGTTGCATTTATTACAAAATTCTAATATTGCAATGCTACATGTATCTTCGTATCTAAAAATAGCTAGAGCTGTCACCTCCGTGAATGCAATAGTACACTACACTGCAAAGTTCAAGGGGACATAACTCTGCAATCGCTGCATGAAAATTGTGTCTTGCAGATTGTGATAACATATTTCAAGTTTCAATGCAATCACTTAAAGAATGTGGAAGTTGTTCGCTCCACAAACTTGTATGCGGATGGACGGACGGACGGACCAACCAACCAACGACCAACCGACAGAGTGAGCATACGCCCGCTCAAACTTCGTTTGCTGGGATATAATAATTACACTTTGTTAAAAACTAGCTAAAAACCTTTATACATGTCACACTTCACACCCAATTCTGTTGAAGATATGATACATGTAGATATGTTACCAGTGGTAGTAAAGGAATATTTCCCAAATGTATACATACCTGTCCTTGCATGTTGATGATTACCACTGTATTACTACGATTACAAACAACAAATTGTTCAGTATTTCTGGGTAACGGGTGAATACTATTCACAGTGATATCCGTGCCAGCCTGTCCCCCGAATGATTTAAATGTTGACTGACATTCTTGTGTTTTAAAGTTCCATACCTTGATTGTACCATCAGAGCTTGCACTTAAAAAAACAAAGTCACTTTACGTTACAATACATCTATAACAGTATATGGATTCAAGAAAGATAATTCTGCATAGATCATAGCGATTTTTTTCCTTTTTTGTTTTGGTCTGGTAAATGGACTCTTCCCAATAGAATTTAGGATTCAATTTTCCCAAATCTAAATTCCCAATGAACATTTGAAAAAGAAAGAATTTCAAAATCGGACATAAAATTACAAAATTATTACCATTTTTAGACAACGGTATAGTATATTAGTGCAAAGACCAGCAAACTTTTTTTATTTGGCATTGTCTATTGATAAAATTTCCCAATAACCTAGTTGTCACGACTCCAAAATTCCTTACCGGACCCAGACCTATTCCCAAAGAGATAAAAAATTACTGGATTAAATGTCTAATCTTATACACAATTGCACAAATGGATTTAGGAAGCAGGTATCTAGTTTCCCGTCATTTCCAAATTCATTTTGATCTTCTAATAGGGGAGGGGGGAGGGGGGGGGGGGGGGGTCAATTTACTAAGTGACACATGGTCAATGTGTGTTGTCAATGTGTATAACTTTAAACATAGGGCCTTTATTGTCAAGTGGTTAAAGTCTCTGACCAATAATCACTAGCTCTAGCCACTGCGAGTTTGAATCTCTATCTGCACCAGAAAATACCAAGCATGAGGAAGCTGTCCAGCCTGCTTGTGATGGTCAGTCTTTCTACCCAGGTATACATGCCTGAAGCATTCCCCCACTGTTAAAACCTTGTAAAATTGCCATATTATGACACTGGCTGTTGGAGCAAGATTAAGCAAAACAAATATCTTAGATACGGCTAATAGTCATAATTATACAGTCAAACTTGGGTTAGCAGCCACCTCCCAGTAAAGACCACTCTGTGAATAAAGGACATTCTGCTTTTAAAAAACGGCTTAGATTTATCTAGAACAAATTTACCTACGAATATAGGTAACTTGTCAATAAAGGCCACATTTTGACTTTCCCAAAGGTTGCCTTTATTTACAGATTTGACATTACTGCTTATTCTGTATTTTAAACCTTCAACACAGTAAATATATTTAGATTTAATAGGTTCAATTATAATGTTCATATCATACCTGATAATATGGTGACTGTCTGGTGTGAACACAGCATCATTAACAAAGGAACTATGACCAGTAAATTCCTTCAAAGTTTTACCAGATTTTAAACCATGGACTCTAAAATATCATCAAATCATTCTATTATCTATAACAGTCATACAACAGTAGTGAGTGAAAATAAAACCACTTCACAAAGATATGTTTGAAAATTAGTCTAGCATCAAATAAATTAAAGCAAAGTAGTTAAGACTAATTCAGGAGCAATAGCTCATACCAGTCACACCCTACAGAACAGAATATTAAGCAGTAAAATGTTACCACCCTCAACTGACACCTTATGGTCATGAAAAAAAACATGATAAAAACAAGCTGAAGATATAGTTTATTCCATCATGAAATGCAGTTTGATTCTTGTACTTTAAAAGAAATACTATCAGTTTTTATTGATTTCCTAGCTCGATGATATCAGTAGTAGATTGTATTGAAACAAATGAGATTAAATTCTCCACTTGAAGAAAACTGTACAAAATGCTTACCGTAATGGTCAGATTAGGCCAAGACAGGTAATTGATAAGGCAGAAATAATTATTATTTCCGTTCACTCAATAAAATAATAAAATCGGACAGACAGGTTGCAAAACCTTTCTTTTCTAATTTTATTTCTAAACATATCTTCCATAATTTGGAGGAACAATTCATCCCTAAATACATTAGATAATTATACAGGTAACTTTTGTGGCTACTAAAAAAATCGGTCAACCAGGTAACATGGCTATTTCTTGCCTAAAACAAATATGCCGAAAGCATTCCCATGAATGTAACGCATAAAGCATCATGCTTTATATCTGATGAACATTACCTTATTGTTTGATCGAATGATGAACTCAACAGTTGTCCATTGTCTTTAGAGAAGTTAACACAAGTGACACCTTTACTGTGAGCCCTCTCAAACTTACGGAGACATTGACCAGTAAGTATCTTCCAAACCTGAATATAAAATCGGTACACATGCTGAATACATAGTTCCCACATCTACAATATTTACCTCCCTTGTTGGCCATCTTGAAAGTCTAATTTGACTAGCATTGATAGAGGATATTTATATTTTTGTTCTGATAATTCTAAATATAGAATTTTCATATGTGACAACTACATTTTCTTAAACCTGATATGCTTATGTTTTTTCCAACTTCATGATTAAGTTATATTTTGTAAATTGAGTTGTTTATAACCATTTTTTTGTTTTTTTCTATTAAACACATAAGAAATTTGACTTTCAAGATGGCCGCCGATTTAAGACAAGGGAGGTAATTATTGTAGTTGTGGGAACTATGTATAAGTAATAAGAAATAAAGAATAATACATTTATTTCTTCACTGAGGTTAAACCTTTGCACTACCACTTGGGAAAGACAAAATGTGACCTTTATTGATAGGTGGCCTGCATTCAGAGGTGTTTTGATCTAATTAATCAATGTTTTTTTAAAAGAATGGCCTTTACAGGGTGTCTCCACAGAGTGGCCCTTATTCTGAGGTTTGACCATATTTAATACATTAATGTTTCTATGTAACTTAATTTAGTATTTACCCTATCTTTTTGGGAAAGGATAAGTCAAATCATAATTCTCATTGCAAAAATCTGAATTGATTCAAGTAATATGGATTATTTCTATTTATTCATTTCGTTGATTTAAAGACGTTTTCGGTAATTTCTGCCCTTGAAATGACCTAAAATAAGCAAAAATTCAAATTCAAGGACAGATAACTCAAAAACGAGATCAGTGACCCCCAATTTTTTTTTCGCTTAAAATGTTTCTGTTATCATACGCTACGATTATGCAAAGTTTAAAAAAAATTCATAGATCAGTTTTAATTTTTCCTATATGTCTATGTGAAAAATGTAGCAAACTACTGAAAACGTCTTTAATGCCATTTTCAATATTATAAAACTGCCTGCAATAATATAACATAATTTATTTATGTTATATCGTTGCGGGGCAGTTATCCTAATCAGCTTAGCTGGACTTCATTTACTCTTTAACCAGTACTAACCACATTCTATCAGCAAGTTACTACCAAGTTATAAGGCAGAAAAATTTTGGACATTTTTATCCTATCAACCAAGTACTACTCAAAACCACATGATGAAAAAAGCTGTTTAAATATAATACTCATACCTTCATTTTACCACCTTGGTCACCAGTCGCTAACATCTCGGAATCTCTACTGAAGCACATACATAACACAGCATCATCCATCATCATAAAGTTATCCTACAAACAATACAAATCAGGCGTTTATTATTATAATAGCAAATCCACCAGTTTTTCCCCCAAAAATTGATTTGTTGAAAGATAACTTCCAAAGGCTACTTTATCTCATTCATGCGACACTAATGTTTCTGAGTATCATAAAAGGGACTAAAGCTTCTGACTAAATGAGAAAATTACACAGTTAAAAAATTTAACAAATTCAGTTAAGGGTCTAGTACATGGTTGACAGCAGAAAATTTCAAAATCCAGAAATCTTAACCTTGGTGCAGCTGAAACAATAACAGGAGTGCCAGGTCATAAAATACGCCCATTAAAATTCATTTTCAAAGTGTCAAAGGACATAACTCAGAAGTGCCTTGGCCAATTAGGCTGGTTATCAACCTTGACTGAGAGTTTATGCCCATAAACAATTCCATCAAATTTGGTGAGGATCTGAATAAAACTATATAAATTAGAGAGCGGACACTGTTGTGGATGCAGCATGCCTACTGTGGATGTTCCCATAATACAGCTAGTTTTTCAAACAGGCATATAAAAACCAAAAGTCTGGACCTACGGAAAAAATCCAGAAATCCAGGCATATTTCAGAAAACTTTCACGCCTGTTAGTGTCATTCAAAAATCTTAAACATGTTAGTATATCATGAATACAGAATTAGTTTTTTACCTGGGCTTGGTATCGTAAATCCTTTCTAATTTTTCCTGTAGTAAAATTCCACACTTCAACAAATCCATCCACGGATCCAGTGACTAGATATTGTCCATCAGGTGAGAACCGCGCACATTCAATATGAGCTTTCTGGCCAAACTGGAAACCAAGTAATATATTTAGCATTTTTTCACCTTCATGAGAAGGTGGCGGAGCCCTTAGAAAGGGGGGAACTTGTACCTTTAGGGGAACAATAACATGACAATGTCAGTATGCCTATGGTTTTCATCATTAGAGTAAAATTGCATCTTTAGGGGAAAAAAGGGAACAACTACATAACAAAGTATATAGATCATCTCAACATTTAATAATCAACAGGTTATAACCTAGATGTTTACAGACAACAAGTTACCTACAGATTATATAAATTATCTTTTTAACCATTTTTTGTCAAGAAAAATGAAATTCTACTGAAAAGGGGCTTTTCATGTGAATTAAGGAGAAAATATATGTTTCAAACAAGGAGAAGAGGCCTAATTTTTACCATTAACCAGTCCCCCCAAAACACTGATATTTAACCACAAATGAGCATAACATATAGCAATTGTATGTTGAGGTTTAAATATGAAATTTAAATCAAAATCGAAGACATTGATACCCACAATTATGAATATTTTTGATTTTCTTTAGATAGCATCTTATTTTTTTTAATTAGTTAACCTTTCTTTAATATGGGAAAATATCTTTTTTATGCCTGGGGAATGGGGCCCAAATACCTGACACAAAAATGGCATAAAAAGGCCTGAATTAATATGAATTTCATTTTATTCATAATCATTAAAACAGCCAAAATAAAATAAATCACTGATAAAGTTTACCTTGATAGTTTTGTTAAGCTGAGTTGGATATTTCTCTTCTTCTTGTTCTTTGACTGCAGCCTTTCCTCTGAACACATCAATTGTGGTACCTAGAGGAATAATAAATTTTGTGACACATTGTGATCACTGCAAAACTGTCAATTGGGAGAGCATATAAAAATGTAAGTTATTGAGATGTGAAGAAAAAGAAATAAATACAAAATTGATTCAAATGCATTTAATAATGAGAGATTCTTACGTGCAACACATTCTCGTTCTGGAGGCATTTAGTGATCTATCATTCATCATGACTGATTTCAGATATCACATGGATAAAATTTGTGTTTCTTAATCCGTTTTGTACACAACTAGTAAATGTCAATGAACATCTGCAAAAAATATGTTAAATTTTGTTTAATCTTACCTGGAGGAAGAAGTCCTTGATGTTGCTGCCACTTCAGAGCTTGACCTAACAAGGCCAGTAAACGGGATGGTGGAACCACATTTACCTCCCCTGATAAGGCTTGGGCGATGGCCATTCTTCTCTTTTCCTTGGTCTGACCTTCTGGATAGGCCTAAAATTTACACAACACAATATCAAAGAAACATGTCAGGTTTTTTAGGAATATGGGAAGCTGTTGGGCACTTGTAGAAGGGAGAAAAATTACATGCAAGTGGCAACTTTAGGGGAAAATTATAATGTAAATAAGGGAAATAGATTTGGGGGGGGGATATAGCTAATTTTCAGGGGGGAAACTGTTTATTTGCTAGTCAAAGTTGGCAGTTAATGATAATTCAAAACGGCTAAATATTAATATTAATTTAATACCTCTCTGGGATCAAAGTAAGATCTAGCCAGCATGTTTTCTAAATGGATATATCTGTCAGGTTGGTTATGTTTCAACATAATCATAGGATCTGTTTGACGTAAAAGAGATCTAGCTGCTCCCAGCTCTCTTAATTCTATCAATTCTAACACAATCTGAAATGAAAAATAGAAATTGTTTCAATACTAATACAGTGTGATAGTTATGTATGTTTATAAATGGCATATCATTTCTATTGAATATTTAACCAGTCTTTGAATTAATTTTTTTGTGACAGGTTGCCCGACTATATACTTTATGAAGGAAATTCTCTAAAACTAGGTTGCCCACCGAAAGACTTAAAGAAGGAAAAGAATCCTTTCGGGCAGGGAGCAACCCACTAATTCAAAGACCGTTTAACACATTGTATTTACTATTATTACTACATCATAAAGTTACAATAAACAGACTTTATGAAAGGCAAAAAAATCTGCCGGACATTCGGTCTGACAAGCTTGAAAATTCTGTCAGACCGAAAGGAAATCTGTCAGACTGAAAAAGTTTTAAAATTCTGTCAGGAAAATACATCAGGAAAATAAATCACCAGTCAGCCGGTCGGATGAGTTTTTTTTTTAGGACCAACACACAATCTATCGGACAAGTCTGCCGGTCTGACGCCTTTGGCAGTCTGAATTTAATTATGACTAATCATTGAAAAAAAAGATGCTGATTACACAAACCTGTAATTAAAATGCTATGTCTTTTTTCATTTTCACAGTCTTTGAAATATTTTTTGTGACAAGTTTCCGGACTATATACTTTATGTAGGAAACTCTCTAAAACTATATTAGACTCCAAAAGCCTTAAAGAAGGAAAAAATCATTTTGGTCAAGGGGGCAACCCACTAATTTGAAGACTGTTTTCATCAATATTGATATCTTTACTTGATGAATATTTAAAAACAAATACTTTGTCGATAATTTTATCAGACCATATACTAATATAGCTTGCTGGGGAATCATACAAGCAGTTAAAGACAATAAACAAAAAATACAAGCCTAAAGACAGCTAGCACCATTATTCTAAATTTGTCACACCATAGAAAGTGTTATTTGTTATGTACCTGCTCATAAAGATCTATAAGTTTTTGATCGGGTAGTTTAAGTGACTGTATGGCCTGGAGTACTGTGTCCCAGTGTCCACTTGTGATGTCTCCAATAAATCCATCCACTGAATCTACGGTGTTCAGTGAGATTCCACTCTCCTCCTAGAGAAAGAAATATTAGTTTTATCAAGCACTTACAGATTCGCAAAGTTCTGCTAAAAATAACTCAAACGATATTGAGAGATGATCACAAAATGCATTGTTATACTACTAGGCAATGTCCGACAGCTGTAATCGGGTGTTTATGAACTACTAAAGATACTGAGATACACAACTGTATAAGCATATGCATTGAACAAGGCATCAGTCGAACATTTTAAATTCCAAGATGGTGGACAATTATTCATTTAATATTATCCTTTCGTCTCCGGGATCAAACATTTGGAAATTGGAATATCACGGATATTTTCGTATTTTTGCTATTGTAAACAGGAGCATGAATTACAACAATACATACATACTGGTCTACATGTACATAATAGATGTCATGATTCTAATCTAAGACAGATTTCCAAAGTTGAATGTCAACAGAGAATTACATTATGTAAAAAAGAAGTCTAACTTCAGAGAATTACAGCATTTTCAATCTTCGACATGGACTCTACATATGATATCGATAGGAATAGTTTACAACAAACCTGCAAAACTGTCAATGTTTTCATCAAACTATTTTCCTTCAAGTACTGTTCGATCAAGCGCACCACGCTGAAAATAGAAATACGATGAAAAATAATGAGTTCACAAAAAATCTACTATCGCGAAATTATGTGACACAAATATCGTTGTTTTATCCTATTCATAACACAGAATTCACACGTAAACAGCTGAGGTCATATGATTTCATTGATCTTAGGAAGTTATTTGCAATTGCCAACTAATAAAAATAAACTGCAATTAAATCATAATCTAAGAAGCGTGTTAAATTTACTCGGCTGATTCGATTTCCACCGCCATGTTTGTTGTCGTTGTATTCACGTTTGTTACTTCCACGGCGCTGTGTAAAACTATCTACGGGTCATAAATATCTTCATAAGAGCGTGATGCCATTTATAACTCATGTATTCAACCTAACTTAAAACACCTTCTACCTCTGAGTTATCGATTATATGAAATAAAATCGTATTTACAAATACCTGAACTTAACGTGACTGCACGTGTACAAGTTTTTCAGATGTTTGGTATAATATTCAGTTATATTGATCAGAGACGTAGCTGACTGATAAGGAGCTGGCGTCACAGGCTGGAAGCAGCCTACTGCTAGTAGAGGATATGTGAGCATCTGTGAGTAAATTAGCGCCTTTCAGATGTTCTATTTGAGTGACCCTGGTATAATTGTTTGTCAAGGTGATCTATCCGAGAGACAATTAATGCTGTATCTACAGGTGACTTGATAGTATTTTGTTTTGAGTTTGGCGAGTATATATACCTGCTTAACGATGGATATATACCTTAATCATTTAGCTACATGGACATCTTCCTCAAGTGTCAAATTAGTTAAAATTCCTTGTTTCTACAAATCCATGACAGACCCTACTTTTTAGACAAATCCTATAGCATTTTTTCTGTCTCGGTCAATTGGTTCCTCGCCAATATACTCAAACGAAATAACCCCACCTTTTAAATCGTATTTGAAAATACAACTTTTTTATGAGGAGTGGTTTGCGGAAAACATACTGAATCTAATTTGAATAAGAATGTCAAGCTGAAACGCATTAGCAATTGCAGGCCTTTCACTGGTAGACATTGACAAAAATATACAAAGAGGATTGCTCGAGATGGACTAGTGGTAAAGCGCTGGACTACTGAACGAAAGATCGTGGGTTTGATTATGGATCCGCCTTCCGAATTCTTCAGGGACACTTTTACAGTGTCCCAATCCAGGCCAATCATTGACATGTGTCAATTGAGTGTGTATCGATCGGTGCTTTACGTACACCGGGCACGATAAAGAACCAGGAAAAACATTCGAAATTTAAAGCCCCATTAGCTTTTTGCTGTAGAAAAATATATGCAAAAACATTGAATTGCTGATATTTTCCCGAGATAATTATTACCGACGAAACAAGCCCTTTTTCGTCTGAAAACACTCATTTCACTGTGATTTTTGCTTTTGTAAACTTGAAATATGTAGAGCGCGTGACGTCATGCACTTTACTACGTGTGCATAGCATGACTGCGGGAAAACACAGGTGTTCTATAAATAGTATTTATTTCAATGATATTGAAAAAAATACTATAGTGGTTTCGGAAACATTTTTTCTCGCTATAAAGTATGCACGGGAGGAAAACACACCGGATTCCTCTGTTATAGAACAAACAGAAACTATTAGGACCAATACATTTATAAGCTTATGGGACTTTAAAGTGTATGAATATATTATTGGCCGGTTCTCCAACATATGTATATTATTTCCTACTCTGGGGCGACTCTGAAATGACCATAACTGTCGAATTGGCCGTTTAACAACAAATACACAAAGAAGGGTATGTCCTGCCGCCGCCGGGATTCGAACTTAACTCTTAAAAAATGACAAATTTATGTGTATATGTCAATGAATAAAAGTTTTAAAAAGTCAATGTCAATAAAAGTTGAGCAGGGTATATTTATCTTGTTTACTTCATACCGTACAAGAACTTTGATAATTTCGATGTAAACACCTCCTTGTTTACACCTATATATTGATATCATTCACACATGTATTGTGAATAGGAGTACATAAAGCTAATGTTTCTGTCTGGTTACACTTGTTCATAAAAAATAGGCTAGGCAGATCGGAGCTTTTTGGCCCTTGAAAGCGTGTGGAAATGTAAAAATGTAAAAACCTGGGTCTACCTTTCCAAGAGCCAAATAAAAAGTCTAGGGTCGTGGGAAAAACTAGGATAGGTCGGGTAACCAGACACAAACATTCTTCATAAGCCTAACATGTATAATAACTTACATTCGTCGGTGTCACGGCCCGTCCGATCAGGTCATCCGGAAGAATATTTATATCATATACAACTGTACTGCTAAGTTGTAGGTCAAAGAATATCTAACCCCTATTTTGAGTTTAAACTACTCCTAAACAAAATTACCGTAAATATGTGATCTGCCTCCGTGGTCGAGTGGTTAAAGTCGCTGACTTCAAATCACTGTAACCTCTCACTGATAGAGGAACGTAGGTTCGAACCCCGCTACCGACCACATCTCTTTATGTGAGAAAGTAGACAGTTGCGTATGGAGGATATGTGAGTCGATCTATGACTGTCTGGTTCTTCACAGGAACGACGGTTAGGTGAACTGTCCGCCTCATGTGACTCTGGCTGTCGAAAAGGGGCGTAAAACTCAAACAACCAAGCAAAAACAACAATAAAAACCGCAAAAATGCATGCAACGAAATTCCCACTGGCACCACGACCATAAATTAAAACGTACGGATCGAGGAAAGGATCGACTGCCTGATGTGTTTAGATAAGTCACAAAGAAATATACCCGAGATCACATTTTGTGAAAAAACACACTTAATTAATGCCCACCTCTGTATTACGACCACCTCGATAATTATTATGACGACATAGTTATGGTTTGTTTTTCAACACTTACTATATACATTGTATTCATCTTCATAACGAGACTATAATCAAACATGTGAACAAAGACCGGCTTGGGATTGACATACTATATGGCCTTTATTGACGAGTGACCTTTATTCGGAGGTCATTTTGTTTGTTCTAAATAATCATTGATGTTTTTTTTAAAGAATGGCCTCAGTTATACACAGGGAGGTCTTTTTTCAAAGGTGGTCGTTAACACGGTTTCAATATACTTTAATATTAAGGATATTTATTTACGGTTCCAAAAATTGAAATATAATAGTGTTTTTTACCGTACCAATATAGTCCCAATGACGTTTACATGATTCTGGAAGTGCCGGTTAGGTTATATTGATAATTGTACATAGCAGAAATCTCCCTGACAGACTACGTTGGTAGCTAAGATAACCAGCAAAAAATACGAAGAGGAGTTCAATCATACATACATGTCTGTATTTTGAATATCATTCATAAACTCGTGGACACTTGATGGGTAATTAAAATGATACACCTGATTTAGCTGATATGAGTCTTGTCATATCAAATGTAAGCTAATTATCTATGTAATTACACTGTTATCTTATCCTAAACATTTAGGTTATCTTCTTCATCTACTTAACTCTAGTTCAGTTTATCACGAACGGACAGACGAACACACAGATGTATATACAGAAGTTGATAACACTTACATTTGCACACAACTTTCATTATCAAAATCTATGAAAATAAGTTCTTATGTACTTGCAATTTCGTGATATTGTGGGGGGGGGGGGCGGTCACCCACACACAAACGCCCGATCGCTTGCCAGAAACCTCGATCCCCATTATCATAATTTATGATCCGACAGTTAGATTTTGAAAAGTCGAGTTCGCGATCGGGACGAAAAACATATAGTACGAGTTAACATGTAGTATGGCTTAAACTGTCTTTTCAGTGAGCATACTCATGTTGGTCTGACAGATAAAAGTATTGAGGTATCAGGATATCACACGTCGTTAAAAAAGTCAACAACAACAAAACATGACGAGAAGTCTGTGAAGAAAGTAGGAGAGCATTCTCCTCTTGTTGGAAGTGGTCCAGGTAAGGTATCACTGCAAACCGTGTTGACTAAAGTTGACTTTATATATCATTGTGGTACTTTGATACGCAGCAAAATTCATGCGCGCCGAGCAAGTTCAGGCTATAGAAAGCTGAACTATCGTTCAGTTTCCAAAAAGCATGTGATCAGTATTTTGGTCAATTGTCTGCCATATTTTACTGATAGAGTGTTGGAAAATTCCATAAATTCCGGATGGAGTCAAAGAACTGACCCATGCCGTATATACATCGACTTTAACCAGGGTTATGCTCACTATTTCAAACTGGAAAAAGCATTTTCAATACAGCTAATTAATCGTCGTGAGAAAGCGAATATGTATGATATCATATTATCTCCGCCATGCGAACATGAGCGTTTGTATGGCATAAAAGTTAGTTATATACTCTGATAAACATTAGTGGATTATTATCAAGTTATCAGATAACTATACATATATAAGTGAGAATCTGGTACAATGTTATTATAGTTAATAGTTGTTAACATACTTATTTGAAACTGGATTAAACACATCGCTAACATGTCGTAAGTTGGTTTTCAATTCTACGTACTACGTTTAGTTTGTCACGTATGTGTCTAATGGTAACATTAATAGCTTTTGGATTAAAGAAAGACGTGGATTAAGTAGCTCAAGAATCAAGTTTGTTGTTTAGTATTAAAGGATGATTAAATTGTTTCATATTAGGAAAATTTGTATAGATACAGTTGACTTCAGTTATGACGAACTATGCTAAGCTTGAAAATAGTTCGTCTGAACGCAAACATGCCATAAAATTCTGCAGGAAAGTTCCGATTTGAGCTGCTTTTATAATCACAGTTTGACAATATTTAAACGGCGATTATACAATTTTGTTTTAGCACAATTGAAGCTGAATATCATTTGCAAAAAAAACAGTGAAATCGGGACCTCAAATTTATTTCGCATTCGCCTTAAGCGAGTTCGTCATAACGAGAGTCCATTAATTTTACCTTTGTGATTCGTTTATTTCTTTTAAAGAGTTTCAAACATAAATATGATACACTAGCTACTACATAGATATAAATTTTTAGATGATATAGAAATCCATGTAACGTTACTGGTCCAAAATTTTCATTTTGGGAAGGCGGTGCGCATTTCCCTGAACGAAGATTTATATTCCTAACGTGGTCGAATTCTATGAAAGTCGTCACCCCCCAGCTGTAAGCTGTTACCGGAAACATGTATTGTTTCATGCCTAATGCAACCTTCTCATTATTTTGTCCTATGATAAGCCCCAAAGGTAATCTTTATTGTACACACTGGCTTACACTGTCTTTTTCAGTGAACATACTCATGTTGGTCTGACAGATAAAAGTATTGAGGTATCAGGATATCACGCGTCGTTTAAAAAGTCAACAACAAGAAAACATGACGAGAAGTCTGTGAAAAAAGTAGGAGAGCATTCTCCTCTTGTTGGAGGTGGTTCAGGTAAGGTATAACTGCAGACCGTGTTGACTAAAGTTGACATTATATATCATTGTGGTAAATCATCTGATTTGATAGTAAAAATGGCGTGAAAAAATCATTCGATTCAACGTTAAAACAAAATACAGAACAATCCCCGAAATCCGGACTAAATGAAAACCGGAATTCTTAGAAAATCGGACGAATTTTCAAGACCCACTGTTTTGAAATTTATCAAAAGTTCTCAGAAAAACCGGAATTCTCAGAAAACTGGACTTAGTCCGGAAGAGGTCCGGATTTTCTTGGGTTTTACTGTACAAATGTATATTTAAAATTTCAACAGGATACAGGAGAGTCAGTAATGAAGGCAAAAGAACGATAGTATTTTTTCCGTACTTTTAAAAAAATCAGACACAATTGCGACCCGGTTCTGGTCTTGTAAGTACAGTGTATATTTATCTTTAGACAGTCTAGTGGTCTCATAGCGTACTGACGGACGAACTGATGTTAGAGGACTGATCTTACTGTCTAGTATCTAATAAGTTATATATGTTTAACTGTCTAGGCGGCACGCCAAGTCCATTCTCCACCTAAATTTATTATTTTGCCTCTTTTTACACTTTGCTGGATTGGTATATTCATTTTGATTGGTTGCCTAAGATTACAAATGATTGGTTACGAATTGTGGAAAATGATTGGTTCATATATTGTTATTGTAACCATATCATTGGTTCTCAAATTCTATCGGTTGATTTTTCTATTTTTTTGTCCGAAAAGTGTATGGTTATATGCAAATGGAGAATTTAAATGTAAGGGAATCAAATTGGTTAAACACGTCTATTTATATTACACATATTTCTTTATTTCAGGAACAGTTAAAGAAACGAAAACTGTTTGTATATACGTGTACATCAGTCATTTTCTGTCGGCATGGGTAAGTACAATGTACATACATGTAGAATAATTCACATAGTAGAGTAAGTCGAGAAAGTTGCGACAGTGCATAATGATTGATAAATGATTTCATGCTTAAACAAGTTGGTGCAATAGAACCGAACACAACCGTACCAAAGACGGATTTGGCCAAAAGTCTGGTTTTCTAAATATTAGAAATGTATACCCATTGGCCATTCGATGTGAAAGTTAACTGCGAACTCTGTAAACCACCACTGGCCGATTGCCATTACTAAACCACTAAATTATAGTTCAACACAAAATTGTTTTGCTAAACAAGTATACTTTTATACAGTCAAAGCAGAGATACTGTTAATAAACTATTATGTTTTACGAAATCACAATGTTTAAAAAGTACCATTTTCGACTTGCAATTTACAGGGCGACCGAATGTGGCAGTTTGGTGTGGGATTATTTCTAGTAATTATAGCACCAGAGTCCTTGTTGTTGACAGCCATCTACGGGTTTGTCATGGGGGCTGCAATACTGTTGTTCGGGCCGATGGTCGGTGATTGGGTTGACAAAACTGCAAGACTCTCTGGTTTGTATAAATTAACCTTGTAAAGTAAAGTAAAAACTAAATTATTGCTGCCTAATATAAGTAAGCAGGCTATATTGAATTCCATAGTATACTAAATACACATCACATCTGTTTAAGGTCAGTTGTGGACAAATACTACGTTTCTTTTCGAATATGGCATTGCTTGTTGACAAGTTTGCATCTTCTTTAATCGTTAATATCAAAAAGTGTAATACTTTCAGAGCAACAAACAAAACCATTAAGTTACAGTAGTGATAACAATGAACATTGTACGATTTATTAAGGTCCATCAAAGCCTCCATGTCATCTTGTAAGAATTAGGTATCTAGCACTTACAAGTAACAATCAACTGCATTCTTTTATTGACCCTTTGAGATACTAAGTATTCAATGCTGAAGATATGTCAAAGCACCCTAACATTTGCATTGACAAGCCAAGCTAACAATCACCAAAAACATCATTATAATTACATTCTCTATTTTACAGCTGCCAGAATATCATTAGTCATACAGAACCTTAGCATTGCAATATGTGCCGTCATTATTTACTTCGTAATTTACTTCAAAGAAGAAATCGAGAATGAATGGCCGGACAAATGGTTGCTGAACATTTGCTTCGGGGCAATTATACTGATAGCAGTGATTGCCCAGTTAGCTAGCACCGGTAACACAATAGCTGTAGAGAAAGATTGGATTGTTGAGATATGTGGAGATGATACTGACCTTCTAGCCAGTAAGATATCTGCAATATATTGAATTGAATACGATTTAAACCTACTTCAACTTACTCATATTTTTGCCCAACCACCGCGTATGAATTTGACGTTATCCAAACTGCAAATCAAAAGAAATCCGTTTAAATTAGGATTTGTGAAAGAAATTACAATGTACTTTGTAATGTGTGTTATTTGTAATATTAAACCCCTCTTACATGCCAATTCATGATGATATACTTAATCTACACCTTTTTCAGCAACAAGTGCCATTCTTAAATGTATTGATCTGGTCACGAATATTGTTGCTCCGATAGCGACTGGACAAATTATGGCTTACGCTTCCACGGAGATTGGAGCTCTCTTCATCGGTGGATGGAATGTTGTATCAGTATTTGTTGAGTACTATTTACTGTGGAAAGTGTATGATGTGGTGCCTGCTTTGAGGGCCAAGAAAGACTTCTGTCGTATTGACGAAGAAGGTAAGGAAAACTAAACAGAGAGAGTCAAGAGGAAATTGATCTGTTTGCCGTTGACCTGTGTTTCATAACATTGTTCCGATCCGTATCTAATTCTTAACAGTTGGAGACTTAGTGTTTGTGTTCTGAGAGCTTATTATTTATCAACCTTTTCCTGTTGAAATATGTGTTTTACATGAAGTATTTCACATATTCTTAAAATAATATAATTTTGAATTATGCCTAATGTTAGGGGTATCTTGTTCAAAATCATGACTTACAATGATATTTCCATGACCCAAGAATACATAAATATATCGTGATGGGAAGATTTATTAGATATAGTAATACTTAAATTTCACCTGACCATATGTTAGACAGTGAAGACTGACAAGTAATGTATTAGAATGAGACATTTATGCTTCGATTTTCTGTAATAATAACTCATTTATCTTAAATCAACAGATGAAGATCAACAAAATAGAGGGAAATGTTCTGTATGTGTCTCTGGGTTACTGGAAAGCTTTATTATTTTACTTCGAGGATGGAAGACCTTTATGAAATACGATGTGGCATTTGCTGGTCTTGGTCTTGCAGCATTGTATATGACTGTTCTCGGGTTTGACAACATCACAGTGGGTATGTATCACGCGATGTTTGCCTTTTTAATCGAGTTCTTCCACTGAAAATATAAATATATTAACTTATTTGTGAGTAATAAACATCTAAGTGATACTCTTTGAGCGTTTGATAAAGTTTGTAGAACTACATTTTTGTACATATATTTCAATCACAAAGAAGATCGAACGAATATGATGTGATTTATACGTTTACTTAACAATCCAATTAAGTCCATTCATTTCTTACTAGTTAATACTGTTGGGTGAAAATCTAAACCATTCTAAATTACAATATCTAATGCAAATAATGGTACAGAAACTCCAACAAAATTCTGCAATTAACCAATACCCCACTCATTTAGCGATACAAAAGTATTTAACAAAAAACTTCAACATTACCATGTTCGGTATTTTACCATACTCAGGTGCCGACAAAGCAAATTACAATACAAACCTTTAACTAACAAATACCATGCACTATTTTTAGGATTCGCGTACACACAAGGTATCAATGAATCTGTCATGGGAGGTCTGATGGCTGGCGGAGCATTTGTTGGAATTCTTGGAACATTCATTTACCCCTGGATGCGAAAGAAAATCGGTATGCAGCGGACCGGGATGTTTGGGTTATCCTTCCAGATATTGTTCCTAAGTATGTGCGTGGTAAGTGTGTGGGCACCCGGATCTCCCTTCGATCTGAACTATGCGGATTCTGATGATGACATACTGATTATCAACACAACAACTGAAGCGCCGATCTTTACCGATACTCCTACCTTCAATCCACTATTCAACACTACAGATAATGTAACAATGATTGATGATGACTCGACCTTTTGGGACGACTATTTATCTATAAGCCTCCTTATGGCTGGAATTATAGGGGCCAGATGCGGTAAGTGTCGAGCGGTATCCGTATCAACGGATGACCAGGTCTTTGTACGGCAAGACAATGTTGTCAATGATTGTTTTATAAATAGTACGGACCAGATGTGGTTCGTATACTAGTAATAATTTGTGACTGTAGACCCAATAATGAAATATACATTTGCAAATAGGTAAATGTAGATAGCTACAGACAAGGAACTAAACGTCCCCATGTACATATTTGGAAAATTAACAATTTGTCTCTTAGTGTGCTGTTGCGATTAAATATATTTTGGTTCAGTTATCAAACTCAATTAATCAATACGAAAATACAACGCATTGACTTTGAATAGAAAACTAGCTACACTTGTTATTTAACAATGGACTGTGGTAATTTGATATCAACATCATTATATCATATACTAAAGTATATAAGTTTTAAGTCACTTTTTATATTTCAGGTCTTTGGATGGCTGACCTGACAATTACACAATTGTTTCTAGAAACAGTTGAAGAAAAAGAACGAGGCATAGTTTTAGGGGTCCAAACTGCACTGAATCAATTGATGGATATGATCAAATTCATCATGGTTATAGTGGCACCTCAACCTGAATTGTTCGGACTTCTTGTGTTAATTTCATTTGCCTTTGTTTGTATGGGCTGGATTCTGTACGCCAAATATGCATGCAGTGCACACAATAAGTATTACCCTGTTAATGAGAAAGAGAGCTTACTCGGTGGTGAAGGTGATGACAACGTTATTCCAGAGAAATACGATACGATGCATGTTACCAAAGAAGACCTTGCAAAATGATTGATAGAAAAATTAAGACATTATTTGATTGGATCGTAGATAGAAGCGTGCAATATTCTTTTATAGGACTAGAAGTTTCGGAAACTGCATAATTACAAGCGTTGCATGGTTACCTAATATGACACAACGTTAAACAATATTTCTAATACAGTAACTACAGAACATAATTATGTTTACCTCTTCTGATGTCTTTTTATTGTACAAAAATAACAATTAGCCAAATGATTTTTCTCGACATGACATCCGATATGTTTGACTAACGTATGTTTTCAAACAAAGCAATGTTCAGTAAAGTTTAGGCAAGGATTCGAAAATTTGGAATCCATCAAAGAATTGCTAAGATATGTACAGTTGAAAACCATTCATAGTTTTACAGATCATGGAATTCACTCTGATGTGAATAAAATTGAATATTCTGAAAAGATTTGACAGAAATATTTTGCTATCATTGACAAGAGGTACAACATGACATCACATGCAATCATTCATCGGCACCTTTTACTGTTTTCTTAATGATCGCCATACAAGCTTTTGTTACCGATATTGATGCCTGAAATATTTATAATTATTTATCAATAAATATTTCTAATCTACCAATACAGTTTTCCCTTATACATGAACGAGTACGACATTTACATCATTTATTCAGTTATCGAACTAAACCTTTTGTATGTACATACCTTAGACGAGTATATCTTTACACATTAAATTGTTCTATAAGTTTAAGCAACATCAGATATAACGATTAATTCGTCTTTACGGAGTTCGTCACAATGAGAGTCTTCTTTATGTATTACTCAATATTTGATATCCTGTGATTTTAATATTTCTTTGTAGAATTTAAACATCAATGCCAAGTTTAATCTGCTTATACTGCCCGAGACAATACACATATATTTTGCAAAACATATGTGCTGCTTTGAATACATTTCTGTATGAGCCAAGAAAAATGTTCATGACTGTAAATACATTTACTATTTTTATATGCGTGGACATGTCCTTAACGTCCATTATACATGTATTATGCTTATGGACAGGAAACGATCGGGGCATGATTCAGTAGTCTTTCTAATCTGTAAACCTTCTATTAGGATAGCATATTTCAATTCGGACACCTACTATATTGCGTACTAGCTCATTGGATAACTTTTTTTTCAAATCGGACACTTTTAGATGTGCTGGATTAAGTGTTTCTCGTGTTTTTTTTCCATAAAACGAACTCTCCATTCAGAAAACCTGATATCGAGATAATCAATGAATTTTGAAAAAAAGAGTTTAAAAACTTCTTAAGATCTTAAGATAGTATACAGAATTATTGCAATATGTATATGTTTGAGGTGATTTGACAAATTGTGATGAGGTATTTTAGAGTTACCGATAGCATTTTTAAAGATGTTGAAATCCTACGACAGGTAAGTTATAGATTTGACACACTTTCACATACAATTTCATGAATAAAGGCAGTGGTCAAGTGGGTAGTGTCATATACATCACTGTGACTTAAAATCTCACCTAGGACCTTGTCAATTTTCGCATGTGAGAATACTGTTCAGTTTGCTTACGGAAGGTTGATCGCTCATCCCAAGTGTATGCATGTAGGGTCTAACCCCCCGCCCCCCACCCTGTTGTATGTGGAAAGACGCTCTTGGAGCAACGGTAGACTCTGGTGAAAAGAAATTGCATAACAAACACATGTCCACCAGACAAAAATGTGTTTGCGCTTTAAAAAATGTCATTTAAACATCAACTTAAAATCACATGTCAGTAGATTCTTCTTTATGATAAATTCATTTTCAATTAACAAGACCTAAGTTGTGCATAGGTTAAGAACCGAAATACACATGTAGTATTTACCCCGTTATTTCAGGGACGCATTTCTGGGTCCCCATTCCAACTACTGAACCTAGTACTGTGTCTAGATAATCACTGGAAAACGTGTGTCGGCGCTTTTCAACAGGCACGATAAAGAAACAGAGAAAATATTTGTAAAAAGTATATAAAGGCCCGTTTCTCATGTATCGTATCTCCCCTCTCACTGGGCGCCCTGAAATGACCATAGCTACCGAAGACCCTTTAAACAACAGGCAAACAAACACTACTAGTACATTATATTTCCTTTTTCTTTAACTTGATACGCCAAAAAATGGATCGGTCGATTAACGGTGAACAATACTATTTTTTTCTGGTCAAATGAAACTTTATATTGTGCCAAAATGTGGTCTTCGCTGTGCACACCGCCTTACACTGCCTTTTTTCAGTCAACATACTCACGTTGGTCTGACAGACAAAAGCCTTGAGATATCAGGATACCACGCGTCGTTCAGTAATTCAGTAACAAGAAGAGATGTTGGGAAGTCTGTGAAGAATGTGGAAGAGCATATACCTCTGGTCGGAGGAGGTCCAGGTGAGATCTACTATCTTATGTCTACTGTAAACTGTTTGAATCTTGTGACTTTAGTTGTAGAATGCCAGGAAAAAGTACTCGAGTCAATCTTAAAACAAGGTACAAATATGTATTAGAAATCTACCCACAGAATATTTAATTGTCTGCTAAATGTCTTGTATCTTATATTGTTCATACCAAATTGCATCTGATTGTGTTCTACTCTCAATTCCTATCTTTAACAGTGTTTTGTTCAGCCCTGCGGTTTGTCAGAACATACTGTATACAATAATTACTAAGATATTTATTAACAACTTTGGGTTTAACACCTTCCTGGTCAGCTTCCACACATGGTAAATTTGATGAGGGTGGGATTAGATTTGAACTTTCAGTTTTGAAGGACTGATGCTTACTAGATTTTATAAGTGTAACTAGTTTTTTTTATTTCTGAAAGCTTTCTTTGTGCGAAGGTTTGCAGTTTTCAGCAATACTTAGAAACAATGACATATAAACACAGTTTGTTTTACATAATACGGTACATACGTCAATTTCAGGAACAGTTCGAAAAACAAACACTGTTTGTATATACGTGTACATAAGTCATTTTCTGTCGGCATGGGTAAGTAACAGTGAGCACATAAAATTATTCACACAATTGTTCACGAAATGTAACACGAGATTGTTGGGGCTATGCATAAGAATAGAACAATGATTTGATCAAGTTGGTAGAATCCGAGACAGTCGAAACTAAGTCATATTTATTTAAAAGGCCGGGTTCTGAATATTGGAAATAATATACTGTTACGTGAAGCTACGACGACAAGAAACGCAGGCACAGAATTTATTTCATGAAAATTTAATGTAAATACAAATAATAATAATGTTTTCAGTTGATAGGGATACACACTTCTCAAATACCTGGTTTTAATAGTCCCAAAAAATATTTGTTCCTGTGTCACTGATACTGGTATGTATTCACAGAAAGGCCCCAAAAGTCCACTTTTATATAAATTAAAAGGTCTGAATATCTAATAATGATGACACACATTACTACGACAAATAATGAAACAAAATCTCCCTGATGTAGTTTTTTTTTTCAAAATGATTGTTCATTATATATAAATGTTCTACTATTTTCAATAATAATTCTTTAGAAGATTCTATAAGATTTCCAGATGCTTCTTGGCACCAAATTTCTAAACACAGAAACAGTAAAGAAATATAAATACATCAAGGTGAAAAGAATGAATCAGCATCATAACAAGTAAACGACACATGTCACAAGAGTACCAATTTCGACGTGTATTTACAGGGCGACCGTATGTGGCAGTTTGGTGTGGGATTATTTCTTGTCATTATAGCACCAGAGTCCTTGTTATTGACTGCAATCTATGGTTTTGTGATGGGGGCTGCAATACTGTTATTCGGGCCGACGGTTGGTGATTGGGTTGACAGGACTGCGAGACTCTCTGGTTTGTATGAAATCTTGTGAAGTAAAAGTTCATTCTAAGCTGGATGTGTGTAACGGTACCATGTGAACGATGAACTGTTTAGGAAACATTTCTCTGTAAACCAAATAAACATCTGATTAAAGGTCAGTTGTGCACAAAAAAGACTTTCCCATTTGACCATGGCAATCTTTGTTGACATTTTGTCTTTACCTTAATAATTGGACAAACTTATTCAACAACAATAACGTCTTAATAGAACTAAAATGTTGGACGCTCTTTTTAAAAGTGCAAAAATAAGTACCAATCAGTACCAACATTGTTCGATGCATTACAGTCCAGCAAAGGCCATCGTGTTCCATACCAATAAGTAATCTAACACATTCTATTACATTCTTCATTGACACTACGAGACATTCAATACTACAGCTATAAAGCAGCTTAAATACATTGAACCAGTAATGCAAGACTTGTGTACTATTAAGTCCTCTGATTCCACATTAGGGGGTAATAAAACAGACATTGGCTGACTAGCTTCTCTTTACATAAATTGCTCATAAGAACAACATGAAGTCGAAAAGTTTCCCACAGATGATACTAATTATCACTATAAATCAATACAATTTACAAATTTATTTTTACTAGGTGTCCAGTCTTCAGACAATAGGCTAACCGTGACCAGTATGGATTAGTATGACAAGGGGCAATAAAACAATAGATTATATCTACTTGTGGCTTTTGTGGGTCACTTATATAGGAGCTGCTCAACGTCTTTATCATTTTCAATGACTAGTCAAGGCATCAATCAACAAAGACATCATTTAGCTACTTATAATTCATCAATGTTTTCTATTTTACAGCTGCCAGGATATCATTAGTCATACAAAATCTTAGCATCGCAATATGTGCCGTCATTATTTACTTCGTTATTTACTTCAAAGAAGAAATCGAGAATAAATGGCCGGACAAATGGTTGCTGAACATTTGCTTCGGGGCAATTATACTGATAGCAGTGATTGCCCAGTTAGCTAGCACCGGTAACACTATAGCTGTGGAGAAAGATTGGATTGTTGAGATATGTGGAGATGACACTGACCTTCTGGCCGGTAAAATATCTGCAATGTATTAATTTGAACACGCTTTAAGTAATGTTACTTCAACTTACTTATAGTTTTGCTCAACGACTGCGTAAATCAAAAGAAATCAGGTCAGATTAGTATTGTCTGATTAAATAATTTTGTTATGTATAGTAACATACAAAATCATTATGTACTTTTGTACTTTTTTCCAGCAACAAGTGCCATTCTAAAATGTATTGATCTAGTCACAAATATTGTTGCTCCGATAGCGACTGGACAAATTATGGCTTACGCATCTACAGAGGTTGGAGCTCTCTTTATCGGTGGATGGAATGTGATGTCGGTATTTGTCGAGTACTATTTACTGTGGAAAGTGTATAATGTGGTGCCTGCCTTGAGGGCCAAGAAAGACTTCTGTCGTGTTGATGATGAAGGTAAGGAAAAATTCACAAAAACAAATTTGGCCAGTCAGAGGAAGTAAGGGGAGTTGATCTGTTTGCCGATGACCTGTGCTTTAGCATGAATGATCAGTAAGAAGTCTTAACAATTATACCTTTATACATTAATACCTTTATATATGTAATTTTTTAAGCAATGTTACCATATATTGTACAACGCCATTGAATATATATTTATGTATAAAAATAGGCGTTTTATCAAATTAAATAAACTTAAACTTAACAATTGAAGGCTATTACTTAGAAACTTTTATCTGTGGGAAACTTAGATAAAATCCTTGCCTTTCGAAAAATGTGTTTTACATGTTTTACAGAATGAGACATTCACGATTCGATTTTCTGTAATATCATGTTTTGTTCAATAACCTATTTATTTCAAATCAATACATGAAGATCAACAGAATAGAGAAAAATGTTCAACGTGTGTCTCTGGGTTTCTGGAAAGCTTCATTATTTTACTTCGAGGATGGAAGACCTTTATGAAATACGATGTGGCATTTGCTGGTCTTGGTCTGGCAGCATTATATATGACTGTTCTCGGGTTTGACAACATCACAGTGGGTATGTTTCACGTGACGTTTGTCATTGTTTTCAAATTCTTCTTTTGGAAAAATAATGATCTTATTCTAGTTATGAGTAATAAGCATACTTGTTAGTATGTGGTACATTTAGAGCGTTTGGTTAGGATTTTAGAGCCAGATTATTTCAATAACAAAGAAGATCGATCTATATGTGGTCTACCTTCATTTATTTAACAATCCGATTTAACAGCATTACTTTTGATCCCAACCCATAAATGTTGTTGAGTGTATATCTAAACCGTATTAACTGAAGAAGTAAGAAATCATTAAGCATTCGTTTAAATGGAGAAACTCCAACAAAAAACTTTAACTGACCATTACCATATTCGATATTCTAGGATTCGCGTACACACAAGGTATCAATGAATCTGTCATGGGAGGATTGATGGCTGCCGGAGCATTTGTTGGAATCCTGGGAACATTTATTTATCCCTGGATGCGAAAGAAAATTGGTATGCATAAGACCGGGATGTTTGGGTTATCCTTCCAGATATTATTCCTCTGTTTATGTGTAGGTAGCGTGTGGGCACCCGGATCTCCATTCGATCTGAATTATGCGGAATCAGCTGATGACATACAGCCTGTCAACGCAACAACAGAATTGCCAATATTTACTGACGACCCTAATATCTATCCACCATTAAACACTACAGATAATGTTACAGTGATTCATGATGACTTGACCTTTTGGGACGACTATTTATCAATAACTCTCCTCATGGCTGGAATAATAGGGGCCAGATGCGGTAAGTATCGAGTTGTTACCGTAACAAAGGACGATCGCGAACCCAACTATATATTATTTGTTCGTAAATATTAGGTAAATATGTACCACGTAGAATTAAACTATGAGTCAGATCGTGTCTGAATATTATCAAACTGTCACACTGTTGTTGCTGATGAAATTAAGCCAGTAAATAGATGCATTTTGATTTAATTGACAACCGCAATTCAATTAAAACGAAAGTAAAACACGTTGTTGTCTTTAACAATGAACTGTGGTATATTGGTATTGACAATATCATATTTTAATATACGGTCACTTTTGCATTTCAGGTCTTTGGATGGCTGAGTTGACAATTACACAGCTCTTTCTTGAAACAGTCGTGGAAAAAGAACGAGGCATAGTTTTAGGAGTCCAAACAGCACTGAATCAATTGATGGACATGATCAAATTTATCATGGTTATAGTGGCCCCTCAACCTGAATTGTTCGGACTTCTTGTGTTGATTTCATTTGTGTTTGTTTGTTTTGGCTTGATTCTGTATGCTAAATATACATGGAGTGCACAAAATAAGTATGACCCTGTTAATGATCGGGAGGGCTTAATCGGTGTTGAAGGTGATGACGAGGTTATTCCAGAGAAACGCGATTACAGTACGATACGTCGTGTTTCGAAAGAAACTTTGCAAAATAATGGATGGAATTGAAGAGACATCTGAAATGTGCAATACTCCTTTATATAACTATGATTTCCGAAACATTTAAAGCGTAACGTGGTTAATTAATGTGATATCACGATCTCATAATTATTTGGACGAAGCTTTCAAGACCATAGTTTAAGAAAATGTACGTGTGAGTTTTTAATCAAACACATGGAATTAAATGACAGTGTATGTTAATTGACACATAATTAATGTTGTTATCTTTTAGACTTTTATAGAATTGATATGTTTTATTCAAATAGAGTGGTTATGATAACACAAAGAAGTTATTCCAAACGCATTAAATTAGAAGAAGTAAATCCTAACTTGTACCTAGAAAATGTTAAGCAAACCATTTTCAGTCATAGGTAATTTATTATTTTCTGCTATCTATTTAGTGACGTCTGCATCGTCACTAGATGCACTGCCGGGGGTTACATCAAAATTGTCAAGTTGGTTGACTTGACATTGTCGACAAGTCATTGAAACTTTCACACATTTATGTAAGTTGGATAATGTCCCAGTTCTCGACGTAGTTTAAAATTTAGGACCATGCGTCACGTGTACTGATAAATACTTTATCGTTTAGCATACAAAATTATCTGTATCAAGTAGTATAAACTGTTGGATATTTTGTGGGCGCTGAAAGAGTTTAACCAATTTTCATGTCCTTTTTAAAGTTAACATTCTTTCTTCCCTGTTCTAACTCATTTTCTTTTGTCAGTTGACGCGTGCAAGGTCTACGTCCCTGAGAGAGGTTTGACCTCAACCGATAGATAGCTAGAACGGCAGCAAATATGATTTGATAGGAAATTAAAAGTTTCATTTATTTCTTGATTTAATTTGTTTATAGTTTGCCATATCGAGAGTCTTCTGCATACATGTATATGTATAAACATATATCAAATTAATATAATTCATTTTTTAAAAATTAAGGGCCTGAAAGGAGATGCATTTTGAGATGAAGTTATCTCTCTATGTCGATGAAAATATAAAATTGTATCGATAATTCTGACCGAAACGAGGACCTAGTAGGCTACTGTTTATTCAATAAAATATTAATGTACAAGGATCATGTTGCCTGTTTTAAAAAATCCTCCACCATATGAATGATCAATGTTGTAGAATATCCTTGATAACATTGATGTCATATAGTAATGGTTTAGAACTCCTGGATCTAGAAATCACAAAAATATACACCGATCGTTTTCATCAAGGCCGTGATGTACTAATTCAAAACCGATGTTTTAAACGCTGGTCTTATTCGACGCAGAAATATTTTTTCTTTAAGCAACAATTAATGTTATATCATTTATATTATATTATTGCTCTGAGCCGGATCAGCAAGCCGTTCAACTTACAGTAAGTGCGTCTCGACATCTTAAATAAATTCATTTCCTAAAAAAGTAGTTTAAAGTATATACAAAAATGTATGCATGGACACGTTTTTGAACGTTTTATACTGCATACACACATTAATACTGACTTCATTTCAACATGTTTATGGACTTATAAAACTAATATTAGTCGATAGAATTGTAATTTCTTGTTTGTTTATAATAAGTTTCTTAACTTCTTTAAAAAATGCTCGAGGTTGAGTATAGCAAGATTGTGAGATTTATTTTATTTTTGGTGTTGAACAACGATTACTGTCAGTAGTGGCTTCTACCTGTAGTCTAAGGCAGAAAGATCTCACGTAACTGTTGACTATGAAATATACGACTCGTTGCGTTCGCCTCTAAATTTCACGGACAACAGTTACTCGTGATCTATCATATACTTATCATCATGTGAAGATAACATATCAAGATCAACATGAATCGGTATATAAGATGAAAAAGAAAACATATCATGTACAACAAAATTACGTACAAAGGAAAACAAATCACGTGACATAATTAACATGGAATTATTAACTTTCGTTGAAGATTTAATTCCGTGGATTGCGTGGGTCGGCTCATTCACAAAATAAAATCCCCACGAGATAAGGCTTTTTTTTCAAAAATCAAAATCCACGAATTTATGTCCCCACGAAATAGCCATTTTAGTAAGAACAACGAAAATTGAGCCAAACGAAAATAAATGAAAATACAGTAGTCAATCGTACTGTTATCAATGGTTGACATTAACATCACTATCGTTACCAACTCTGCCATTTGTACAGATCTGAGATCATACTGAAACTTTTGTGGCGGTTAGTATAAAATCGGAACGAATAATCTGATCAATTTTACAATTAACCCATCACTAATTTGAACAATTAAACGGTTGCCACGCTTCATACATGAATTAATGTTACACATTGTTTTTGCACACCAGTTGATTCTCAATCGGTCATTGTTCCGAATAATAGGTGTGAAAATACACGCATTCGTGACTTAAGTTATCTGGCTTGGATGTCAGGTCAAATCAAGTCAGTTCATAATTATCGTACTAAAATTAACCCACTGCATAAAGTACATTGCAAGTAATTTGAAACAAATGTTACACTTGATTGTTCTTCTACAAACCAATGTCGCACGTAATTAAAAACGATAACTGGAATATATTACAACAAATAGCCCTAAAATGACTATAAATGTATAAAGCAGGGAACCATGCCTAAGGTTTCTGATAACGTCCACCGTTCGTTAGATATTTGACTTTAAAGAAATTCCGTTCCCAGAACCCCGCTGTTTATTACGTAATACTCCATAGATAAAAAGATGAAAACAAGAATCAAAATGAGACACGGTTCCCTAGATTAATTTCCGTTACAAAAACCGCTTTGAAATCCGTCTTCGAATAAGACGGCAATTCGAAAATGACACCTACTGTGATTTTTAAGCTAAGCAATTAACAATTAAAGTATCGGATCATTATCGTCTCATGAAATCAACGAATTTGACGCACCCCATTCAATTTTGATAGCCAATCAAAATCGCTTATATTTACGGTTCAATAATTGAAACCACACCCAGGTTTGATGTGTAGTAAGAGATTTTATAAGACTTATTTTGTCATTAATGAATTAAGGTAGTATGCGACCTTTCCTTGACGTCATGTCAGAGGTGTAAAATCGACGTTTTACATGCACAATTGGTTCAAACATACCGCTATTGTAATTTCAGATACACCATCTTCAAGCTCTCGTTCTGCGGAAAAAGCTCATATAAGTTTTATTTGGGTTTGCCAGTCTTTGTTTTCCTGGCGGAACGTTAAGCACTAAAAATACCTCCGTTTTTCACCCGTAATTTTGACTTTTACTTTTGGTAAACAGAAGTAGATTCAATCAAGTAGATATTGCTGAGATGTTAACAAGCAAATATAAAATGCAAAAATGATATGTGATCGCGCATTATTTTTTTACAAAATTGCAATATAGTAAAGTCTGGACATCATGAATAACGTTGCTGAAATTGTTGCGTCACGCTAATTTTAGCCAGACGTTATTACGAATAAGTTGAATATTAGCGTGACGTAACAATTTTAACAACGTTATTCATGATGTCCGAACTTAAGCGGTATGTTTGAACCAATTTTGCGTGTAAAACGTCGATTTTACACCTCTGACATTACACGTGGCGTTGCTAGGAAACAGGTCGGAAAGCCGAACAAAAATAAAACGAACAAAAATCGAAGAACATGCTATACTACCATTGTTCAAAATTTCAGGACAATCGGAGAAAATTCGATTTTTGACCCATGACGTCAAGGAAAGGTCGCATACTACCTTAATAGCATCATATCATACCAATACAATGCACATTACGTTAGAGATGTTAAAAGCTGATAAGGAAAATTCGATAAAGGGGTGCAGTATTATTAATTTTTAGCGTTCGGTTAGAATTTGTTATTGCTTGGTATTAAAGTGTGATATTTAATCTTTGTAAATGACGTAAAATATCCTTTTACGTTGTTTAAGCGACTTTAACCAATGCCGATACGTTAAATGGACCAAATAATGTATTTGGATTACACCAGGTATTCGTAAAATGCAATTCTTATAACTGGGGTTCGTTGTACTTGATATATATAGAGACGTTTTCGGGACCGTAGATAAATCAGGATATTCAGATCGTCATATAATTTTTGTTTTACTGTATGTATGTCATTAGTAATTTTTAGCGTGATTCATCCCCACCACATTTTGTTGCAATTTTTATTGTTAGAAAAAAAAAATAATGTCGGCGCTAAGAAACAGAAATGATTGGTTATGTGAATGACGACTGTATTTTTGATCCATTGAAACCTTCAAATTACTATGACCGATTATTTATTCCCGAATGTGGTATTCATATTTTGAATAAATCTTACACACTGCCTTAATATGTCTTTTGTTTGTCTGACAGAAAAAAGTTCTGAAATATCAGGACATCAAGCGTCGTTTAAGAGATCAGAGCTAGGCGGTATTACATTTTCATCATATTTTCAAGTTTTTAATTCGTAAAAAACTTCATCTATTAGTCATCCATTACAATTAATGGCATCTACATGTATATTTCATTTTAGACATAATGCTAAGGAGTCTATTGCAATTAGAAATTTAAAATTAACCTAAAAAGTGTCCGTTTTGTTTTGTAATCATAAGTTTTAGTTTTTGGGAATGTTTGTTATTCAAATTAAATTATCATAGGTATGCTAATTGTAGCATTTTATTTTGTGGGACAATTCTTTATCATCAAATTTTTTTCTTCACGTTGTATTAATTTGGTTAGAATACTTTCTTATTATAACGACAGTTAAAACAATATATTAAATGTCGAGTTAATTTCATTGTAACGCATCATGTAATATTGTTTTACATTTGCATTTTAATTATTTTTATAGTTTTAGTATGTGAACTAACTTAAACTATTGTCTTAATTATATCACTTTGTATACACATGTATGTAATTAATTGTCATGGGCTCAACGCCTTATATTTTTTAAAGTTTTGTACAATTGTATATATTTGAACACATAGAGAAACTGTTTGTGTCATTTTCCATGACGTTCAATGACTTTTAAGCATTAACGCCGCCCGAACGTTTTGCTGTACACAAGGTTAATATGTCTTTAGACGAGTATATTCACTTCGATTGAAACAGCAAAATGATAACGTAGACGGTACAGATTTTTGACGCACACAATAATTATGTTCAAACTACGAAGACACCAAATGTGAATACATGCCGCCTGAATTCGACCCTATGGAATTTTGGATATTTTATGGATGTCCTTAACATATTAGAGGAAGCCAAGACCTTCCTTAAAATTCAAGGAAAATCACGAATTTTAAGAAAAATCTTAAGTTAAAACATTTCGTGAATACCACTGAAGATTTATTTTAGATTGAAGGAAAATGTAATGGAAAAAAATCAAATTTAATTATATACCACCCCGGAACAGATGTTGGAAAGCACGTGAAGACAGTAGATGAGTATACAGATTTAGACAGAAGAGGCTCAGGTAAGTTGTTAAAGCTTAATTGATCAAAGTTGATTCAACCTTAAAAGGTACAAATGTATACTAGTATTAAAAATATAAACCTGCAGGAAGAAAGATGTTGGAGCAGAATCTTTTATTTCCCGCATGATATGTATTTTATTTAATTTTTGTTTTATGTTTATTTTGTTTCAGAAATGAATGTATTATGTTACATAGCACAGTAAAAGTAAAACATAAAAATAAACATGTGTTAAAAATAGATAAATAAATAGATAATGAAATAAAAAATATAATGTTTAAAAAGATTAATAATGTTAAATAATAATACTGTTTTAATATATTATATTTCCTCTTTTTAACATTAGCAGTACCTCTTCCTCTTGTATTTTACTTTCTCCTTACTAGTGGTATTCATAATTAATTGTTTCATGTCTTGTTTTAATTATCAGTACCGATCATTAATACTGTTGTGTTCAACCCAGCGGCGTGTATAGAGAGGCTTTGATGCCATGCCATGCCATGCCCCTAACGTATTCTTTCTCTGAAGTTAAACGCCCAACCAAAATCCAGGTAATTCGGTGACAGTTATGGGAAGACCTCCTCAGTAGTACACTTTGGCTGAACAACCAGCCTTCCTGGAATGCAGGATAGCCTCTTCACATGTGAAATTTAGATTTGCTTCTAACTTACAGCGGTTAAGGACTGGTGATTACTAGATTTTGTTTGTGCATGCATTATAAGCTCTGTTGTGACACAAGACTTTCTTTGTGCGAATATTCACAATTTTGACCAAACTTAAGAAGCAACGAAATTGGAGAGCAGGTTTTATATCTGATACACCCTTTTTATTTCAGGAACGGTCTGAAAATGAAACGTATTTGTATGTATGTGTACATAAGTCACTTTCTGTCTGCATGGGTAAGTTACGGCGTACATATTTATAAGGAATTCATTAAATGCAACACGAGACAATGAGATGGTGCATAATATAGAGCCATGGATCCAAGCATAAGAGAACCCCAGATAACCAAATGTATATCCATTGGCCATGGAAACTATTCGATGCTAAAGCTACACGATACTAACTTCGTGCTACACAAACGTAAACCACCACTAACCGATTGCCATGTCTTACTTTTAACCAAGACATAAACGCAGCAACGCCATCCCAAAAAAACCTTAAACATTTTGCAAGCACAGTTTTATATAAAAACAGGCATATATTTTTCTGAAACTTCTCTCTTATACGAAATAACTATTTTTGATACTTGTAAATGTACCACATTCCGACTTGTATTTACAGGGCGACCGAATGTGGCAGTTTGGTGTGGGTTTATTTCTAGTCATAATAGCACCAGGGTCCTTATTGTTTACAGCAATCTATGGGTTTGTGACGGGGGTCACAATACTGTTGTTCGGGCCAATAGTCGGTAATTGGGTCGACACGATTGCAAGACTGTCTGGTTTGTATGAAGTAATTTATAGTAGATTATAGATTCTAAGCTGCCTGTGAGTAAGGCTATCATGTGGTAGAAACGTTTTCTAGGATACATTTTATTTCATAATAGACCATATTGTTTATAAATCTCGAATAAAGATTAATAATGCACACATGATATGTTTCTTCTTTGAGCATTATTTTGACAAGTAATTTAGTACATATGTCATTAACAAAATTATTAAGATGGTTCACCGTAGCTTCGTACAGAGTACGAGCAAATACTAGCGTGTCTCTAAACCAGTGGCCACAAAATACATTATTTGGGGCATTATGTGCAGTCGAGCAATGGCTCCATGTCATCGTGTTACACGAGAATTAAGTATCTTACCCCTACAAGCAACACTCTACTACATTCTTCATTGACCCTACGAAGTATTCAATGCTGAAGGTATGACGAACAATAAAAATGTCTTCGACAAGTTAAGCCAACAATCATCATGTAGCTACTCATGTATTCTATGTTACAGCTGCCAGGATATCATTAGTCATACAGAACCTTAGCATCGCAGTATGTACCGTCATTATTTACGTGGTAATTAACTTCAAAGATGAAATCGAGAATGAATGGCCGGACAAATGGTTGCTGAACATTTGCTTTGGGGCTATCATACTAATTTCTGTGATTGCCAAGTTAGCCAGCACCGGCAACACTATAGCTGTACAGAAAGACTGGATTGTTGAAATATGTGGAAATGACACCGACCTTCTGGCCTGTAAGATACCTGCGATGTTTTGATTTTAATAACATGTTTAATGTTACTCCAACTTACTCACGGATTCTTTTTGAACATACAAACAGCCTGAATATTGAAGCTTTGTGGCGACAAAGTAGAAATTCGACCTAAAATCCAAAACATCACCAGTCTCTCACAGTAACAATAAATCAAAACTTCACTCACAGACTTCAGGATGACTGTAGAATGATTATTACTCCGATGTATCTCTTGCATGAACTTTATGGTACAAGGCAAAAATGTATCAAGGCACTACCAATGTTCTATATCAGATATTTATGAAATGCACGCCTGGTCATGACGATAAGCTTACACCCTATATGTTTACTCTTTCCAGCAACAAGTGCCAT